>JARHVA010002794.1:307500-1507500 GCA_037957365.1 Torreya grandis
GATTGATCCTATAGATTTGAAAATTTATTTTAAAAATTTGGATAAAGTAATGTTTATGGTTTGAACATTTATATTTCACCTATTTTATTTATTTTGCATGTATCACATAATATCATGTTACAATGCATTTATTTATGATATGTTACATGTGATAGTTATCTTACAGCACATAAGTTTCTAGTTAACTTTCTCAATTTCCACACTATCACTATCTACCCATCTATGAAGCGAGGGTCATTCCCTTTTTGGGACATTGTGTTAGGGATCAATGGTTTGTGGTTGGTGTGTAAAATCACTTGGATGATACTCTCCCTCCCTTTCTAGCAGTCAATCGATAGAGGCTTTACTCAAGATCATTTTTAGATATTCATGAGCACATTGAGACCTATATGTTCTATGGAACATCATATTATTATAATCTAATTATTTGGATATCTATTATTTTATAAATATAATATCTAATGTAAATTGTAACATAAAAATAGTTGGTTGTAACTTAATTATACTTATTGAATTACTTAATCAGCAGTAGTTGAATTATTATCATGGATAATTATTGTACTTTAAATGTTGTAATGATGAAAGTAAATTAGCATGTATAATATTGATCAATAGCTAAATGAATCACACCTAAACCATATGGTTAATATTTTAGTTATCTTAAATGATGCATTTAGTTAAGGATCACTAATGTTGTATTAATTTTATTATTGAGTTAAATAAAAAATAACATGACTCTAGTTAATCTTGAGGGGTTGTTTTTATTGTGGTATCAGATATGAGGCTCAAACTCTTGGACTTAATGAGTCCAATAATGTATTCTTATTATTTTTATTCAAAAATAATAATGTCATATCAAAGGTAATTTGGTGAGGGTACATCAAATCCTAATAATGTTAACCCTCTATTTGACCCAAATTAGTCTGTCATTAAACAATCTACCAAGCTTGATCAGATTCTCATAGCCATGAATGAGGCTAGAAACCATATAATTTCCCTTGAATATGAATTTCATGTCCATTTTGAGGAAAATATTGATAATGAACCTGAAGAACATCCTATTTATAAATAACTTCCTCTTGAGCCTAGACAAGAGGAGGTACCTCAATATGTGAGAACACGTGTTGTTATTGAGCTTGCATGAGATATTAAGAAGGTTAATCCACCCTAGTTCTATGGAACCATTCTAGGAGATGGATTTAAAGCATGACTAACTAAGATAGAAAAGTATTTTGCGATTCATAATTACTCTAAGGTTACAAAAGTAGCTTGGGGAGCTTACCAGTTGGCTAGTGAAGCAGCTACATGGTGGGCAAACAAGAAACTAAAAATGAACCTTGATTCTACCACCACTATGTGGGAATAATTCATGACTTTATTTAGATCATGATGGTTGCCCCAACTATATTTTGATCTGAAGCTAACATATTTTCAAAATCTAAAGCAAGGAGACCTTTTAGTGAATGAGTACTAGAAGTAATTCACTAAGCTCTTAAAGTACATTCTATAGTACCAAGAAGATGAGAGGCTTTCAATCAAAAAATTCATAATGGCAATAAAACCCCAAATTAGGTGCGAAGTGGATGTGCATGGGCCATCTACTATGGATAATTTTTTTGAAAATGCAGTAAAGTAGGATCAAAATTTGAAGTCATTTTCTCAAGTGAGAGATAAATTTAATAAAAAGTTTGGAGATCCTAAAATGACTTTTAAAAATAAGAATTGGAAGAGGAGTGGAAACTCTAAAAACTAGTTCAATAATCAGAATGCCAAGTTTAGTAGTGATTTAGGGAATAGGAAACTAGGTAATGGTTTCAAATCAGGTTTCAAATGAAATCAATAATCTAATAGGAAAGGACCACCTAGTGGATGTTTCACTATGGAAGTGATCATTATGTTAGGGAATGCACTCAATAAAAATTAGATTTTACTAATAAGGGTTCTACTCTGCAACAGGGATCTTTTTAGTAGAGGATACACATATTTGTTGACAACTGACAAGTTGAGTTTCAAGCTTCTCCTATTGAGCTATCAGGTACCTTATTTGGTCAACCAATTTTGATTTTGATTGACACTAGATATATTGAATGTTTTATTAATCCTAGTATGCTTAATAAGTTATCTAGGAAAGATGGTGTTATGTAAAATGCATGGTAATTTCAATATGAGAATGAATCCAAGGTTAAGGTCAACAAATGTTTGGTTGAAGCAAAAATTAAAGTACTATAATTCACCATAATTGTGGATCTATATGCATCTCTTTTTGGGTCATATGACATGATACTATGAGTAAACTAGTTAGCTCGACATAAATCCAAGGTAAATTGTCTACTTAAAAGGGTTGAATGTCTAGATGATTTGGTTAATCAAACCCAAATTTAGGGAGCAAAGAGGTATTTTAAATTTAGGCATATTTTTTCAATTCAATTAAAGAAAGCTTAAAGGAAATGGTGCCAATCATTTATTGTAAAAATAAATGAGATGGAGGAAATGTTGAAAATTTTGACCTCACAGGTTAAAATGTCACCCCTATAACTTGAAACTTACTTGTCATGTTGTTTGTCTTGTTGGTTACTATGTTATTCTAGTAATGTCTTTAAAATTATCATCCAAAACCTTTATTATCAAAGATTAAGGTAAAATTGATGAGTTTAATTTTGTGTTCATCATAGATTTATGCTTATTTAATCACGTCCTGACCTATTTCAAGTGATGAAAGGATTTTAGAGCATCTTGATAGGAATCATGGCTTGTGTGATCAAACTGGTTGGTGATATGTTTGACTAACTTCATAACCCAGTTGATTGCATTTTGGATCACTTTATGGCTTTTAGAGTAGGTTTTTCATGATAATCACATTTTAATATTAGAATAATGTTATGATGTATATGTTCAAACATGAAAAGGTCCAATGAATACTTTTTATAGTAGTTTCATCAAGTTTCTCAAATGACTATGGTAGTTTTAGTGTCAAAAGGCCTATTTTGAGGTTGTCCATATAGATATTCAAGGTAAAATTGACCTAAAATCATATTTAGGACCTAATTTTTTCATTTCAAGGTTAAATCCATGATTTTGAAATATTTATAGGTGTTAAAAGGTAAAAAACTAATTTATCTCTCTTATCGACTTCCTCCGCAGCTCTAGGAAGGCCATTAGTTTTTGCTCAGTATGGTCAGAAGAGAGAGATTTAGGTCCAAATTTATTGGGAAATGATATTAAACCTAATTAACTTCAATTTAGTGGAATTTTTTTTCAAATTCATTCCCCTATATTTATGAACAATCACTAAGAGTGTAATGGGGTCACTATGTCCTAGTCATCTAGACGGGGTCGAGGTTTGTCTCTGTTTATTCACTCAAAAACTTGATGGATAAAAAAATTTATAGTGTTATTATTTAAGGGTAAAATATGACCTTTTTAATTTTGTAATAATTAGGTACTTTTTCTTGATAATGAGTCTCTTAACAGGAAATTGGTTACCTATCTTGATTGTTAAAGTCAGCAGTTTTCAAGCATGTTTGATATATAAACTAAGTGTCTTCATATTTATGGGTTAATAATTTCATGTTTTGGTTATAATAAACCTCTTAAATTTATAAAAAAAAATCATGTGTCTCCATCTTTAAGAGGGTCTTTTTTGAAATAGCTTGAGTGAGATGGAGTCTTTCACAAGGTATAGTTACAGGTCTGATGAGCTTTTAATGTATGAGAGTATCTTAGTGAGGTCAGCATGATCTTGGAGGATTTTTAAAAATTTATAAATTATTGATTTACATTTTTAATATAATCCATATGACATCTTGATACCATGTTCTCTTAAATCACAAAAGAACACTTGCAGATCTAATGAGCAGGTAGAGGTCAAAATGGCAAATGACATGAGCATAAGAATCATGAGGAAAATGAAAGAAATGTGAAAGAACATGAGGTATCTCCAAGAATTATATAGGGATATTGAATTTTATAATGACACTTATGAGATAAATAGATCCATTTGGAGCCTTATATGCATAAATAACACAGCCAAGTCTGTGTTACTGTATTACCAACTGAAAATGATTTCTACAAGAATTTGTGCTCTTAAAGATGTGTTATGAAGGTGTCAGATGAAAATTCAAGGTGATATAATCCCCTTGAAGAGGGATGATAATGATCTAAATTACACCAAGTTATAATTCAGAATCATAAATGAAAACTAAAAAACCTTGTTTAGCAGAGATTAAGGTTTCTTAGTAGTTTTAAAGGTAAAGATCATGTTTTGGTTTCCTTATTAATCAATCTCTTTGAATGCTTCTCCAAGCAGGTAAGGTGAGTTAGATTCAATAATTTTTTTTTGTACCATGTTTTTCATATCACCAACCTTGTCACATATCTTTCCTTTATCTATATAGAGGCTAAAAAAGGTAAAATGTGCACCTACATTAGTCATAATTTAATGTTATTTCAAGAAAGCATTATATTAGAATCATGGAGTTAAATGGTTTTCATTAGGAGTTATAAATGATATAAATGATAATAATTTGACATATTAAGATTAATAAGGTATGTGTAATGTCATTATACATCTAAATTTAGTCAAGTACAAAATGTGTACCTACAGCCATGATATTTTGGCTCAATCAGTCAAGCTTGTTATGCAATGTAAACTTGTATAAAGGTCAACAAGATGGAGAAGATGGATGTGATGGATGAGTAGGGTATATATAATGAATTTAATATTATCCATTGAGTAATAAAATGATATTAGTGACAAAGAAATAAGACAAATTGGTTTTTTAAGCCTACAGTCATAGTCAGTTAGGGTGGCTTATATGTGATCACATAAGGAATGAGCAAGTAAGAGAAAGAATTTTAAGTTTCATACTTTCACAAGGTGTTAGGAGGTGAAGTAATTTTTTGAAAACATATTCAATATATTAATGTTATTAACCTTCTCCATTAGATTCTAATAACTCCAAAATCACCACCTACAGGTCAGTTTAACCAGTTTAGGTTACCCCCAAGGTTAAGAAAATGGATATGAAACACAATGGTGAAATTAAAAGTTTACGTGAATGATAAAATTATTAGGATATTATAAAGATAGATATAAGGTTAAAAATATTAATTTAAATCAAGAAACCTCTCAAAAGAATACTCACAGATCAAATGAACTTACAGTCAAGCAAAGTGAAGTTATAGTCAGTCTATGTACTACAATACATGAGGAAAGCTTGTGGTTGATAATAAGTGAGGGGTTTAGAGATTTTCACAAGGTGATAAGGAGTTTTGAATAGTTTCAAATACATATTCAAGATCTTCTTATAGTCACTTTCTACATATAGGCTAAGGAAATAGTGAAAGTCACCTATAATGGTACTATGAGCAATAATGACTCAATCAGGGATGTTAGGAGTATGGGAGTGAGTGTGTTCATTACTTTGAGGGTTTAGGTGATTAAAAGACTAGACAAATTATTTATGTTCTACTAGACCAAAATAAGATAAAATTTAATGTTTATAAGCATAGCTTGTTCATCTTAATCACTAACACTTATAACCATTTAGGCATGAAATTCAGTCAGGTATGTTTCTAAGGAGCAAGAATAGAAAGAACCAAGGAGAGTATGTTAATACCTTATTCAAATCATTGAGATTATTAGAATGTTTCCTCATTCCATAGGATACATGATATAACCTCTATGTCTTCAAGGTATTTCTTTTAGGACTACACAGGCCTATGGAGTGTGTGAAAATAGGGTACAATGATTATGCATGGAGGTTTATGTTCTTGAGTAAGTAAAAAGTGAGTGAAATTCATTTGAAGTCACTAAATAGTTTAAAACCTAAGGAATATCTAAGGGACTACCTCAAATAATACTCACTTATACCCTATACTCATAAGGTCTATGAGACTAATATGAATGTGTGCATTTTAAGATTGGAGTTCAGGTTGCTTGTATAAAGTGAGTTGTAAAGGGGTCTAAACATATTTGGAAAAGGTTTTGTGGAGTTCATAATGTCATTACAAAGGTTTAATAGTATTATTGATATTATCCAAAGGGTAAACATGTTTAAAACATTTGACATGTAGATGTTTAAAGTATGAAGATGCAGACGTTCTGGTCTACAGACCTTTAGGTCTACATTTATTGGAAGATGTATTAAGATGTTCACCATGAGTTGAATTTTAAGACATAATTAGTAAGGCAGTAGTATGTCTCTACATATGAAAGAGGCTTAGGACTATAAGAGAGGTGAGTCTTCAAGAAACTAGTACTCAAGACACCTATGATAACCTACAGGTAGAATTTGAGTGAGGGAGTGTATTCAAGAGATGATATGAGATCTTAGCAAGGTTATAAAGGTTAAAATAAGGTTATGAGACCTCCATACTATGAAAAAGACATTTAAATCATTCAATTTCTGGTTGAACAATCCTTAGGACTCTAAAACGTAGTCTTAAGACCATATGTGAACCTATAGCCATAGTTTTTTGGCTCAAACAATCAGCATGTTAGGCCTATATGTGATCACGTGAGGAGAACATATGATAAAGGAAAAATTTGAAGTGTAAACACTTTCAAAATATTATAAAAGGCAAAATAGGTCTGTGTAGACCTATTCAAGGTCTTATTACATTTACTTTCTCCATATAGGTGAAGGAAATAGTGAAAGTTACCTACAGCCAGTCTTTGAACATGATCATTGACAATGCATAGTGTCTAAAATGGGTCAAATGGACTTATCATGATATATAATAGTGATCAAGGGGTAAGGGAGTGAGTTAAATATTAAAAAGGTGACAAATATTTTATAAGGTCTTAGTTAGAGTCAAAGGGACTATGTGTAGCAACTAGGGTCAAGAGCATGGTTTTGATCACAAAACTTGAGCATAAGACAAAGATGTTTCATGGGGTATTAAGTGCATAATTATTAATGATACAATTTTAAAAGGTCAACATGAATTTTTTATACCTCCCTAAATTTTTATAACTAAAAAACAAACTCTAAAATGTCAGTACAAGCTCTTTTTCTCTCCTTGACTTTACCAAAAGTAGTTTTCTAGCCTAAGAATCTCAAAATTTTGCTTGGATATTATATAAAGAGATAAATGGTGGGGAATGTTATTATGGGTAGTTAATTATCCATATAAAATTTCCAACCATAGTGTATGAAATTCATAAAAGGACCTATCCTTTATGAACTTTTGTTAAGAAGTTGAGCCACTCACGGGCTGATAAAAGAGACAAAATGGACTAGTTGAAATAAATTAACTTATAAATCACTCATAATGGAATATATAAATGAGTATCACCATGATTTTTGGTTGTACTTGTAGCTGTGCATACTCATTGAAAACTATATTTTTGCAAGATTTTGAGGCAAAAGGGAGCATTGAAGTGTGTATATGAATTAAATTCATTAGGAGACATGATTTTTGAGGTATTATACTTATGAAAGTCCCAAAAAAACTTAAAATATACCCTATAAGTACTCAAAAAACCTGATTTTTTAGGGCAGTCCAAAACAGGCTTAAGGAAGGGCTAGTTTTTTGGCCACTTCTTGGTTTGCCTACTTACACAAGGTTAAAGAATCCTAAATTTTCCATGGATTATGGTCTTATGATATTAAAATTCAATCAAACACTTTTTTTATGTTTCACATATGTGGGATAAATCTGGAACAAAATTTCAATTTCTAGTCAAGGAGGGCTAATTAGGCCTAATTGGTGAGAGAAAGTGAGCTAAAAAGAACACTTCCACTTAGAGTTGGATTATAAAAAAATTCATGGAGATGTAATGAGATATAGGTTCCTCAAAAATATGTTTATTTTTTTTATTATAGTTCATATACTCTTATTCACAATGAGGTTTACCTATTTTTAGGGCTATAAAGAATGGGTAGAAAAGCAAGCAAATGGAACAAAATTGCATCTTTTGGAGGGTTTTATGGTTCCAAGTTCCTTTTTTAAGGTCTTAAATTATTTTAATAATCCATCCATGGAGTGAATTTTCTTGATTCAAATCATATCCAAGTTTTCTCTCCCTGACACCTCATTGAAAAATGAGGAGTCAAGTGGTTAAATCACCAAATTAATGCATTAAAATCTTCAAAAATATTTATTTATGTTTATCCTTATCTCCCACACCTACTCAAGAAATAAAAATTCATAGGTTTGATTTGAAGAAGGATTCAAAGCTTGAAAAGGTCTCTAATTCTCCTAGGAGGACCTGATTTCCCTCCAACGCCAAGTCAAGAGGACAAAGTCAAAATAATTTAAAAAGTCTTCTAACAGCCTCATTAATATGGGATATATCATGAAAAAGTGGAGGAACTTTATGGAAAACTTGACTAAGCCTTTAAGGCCTATTTTCAAGGAGGTGACTTCTTCACCAAAAATATAGGTGTAGGCAAACAAAAATATAGGAGATTGTATGGGTCAAAGTTTAGATATCTATACTCAAGACTCATTCAAACCTTCAAGACAAGTCCTTATCTACCCATATTCCACTTTTAATAAAGTAAGAAAGATAAAATTAAATAACTACTATGTAGGATTTGAGAAAGACTAAGTGGATGTCACATTTCCTAGTTTTGGGATCCCTTATCTTTCTCTCTCTCCTTTCTCATTTTCTATATAAGTAATCCTATTTTTGGCATTTTTAATTGTCCTTAATCTAAGTGGTGGTAGATCCTTATAAAAACACTTTTACTTGTCTCTATGAACTAAATAAAACTAAATTCATGCCTCTTCAATGCTTGTGACTAGTGTATGTTCATGGTTTATAGATGAATGTTAGTGATAATGAATGTTTCCTCACATTTTTTCTCTCTTCTTTACCTATTTATAGGTGTTAGTTCATCCTTATAGGTTTCATAGTGTGCTTAAGTAATATTGTATGTATGGCAAGTGTTATCTTTCCTTAGTGTCTTTGAGAGACCTATTGATCAACTACCTTAGATCATGCATCAATCTAAGCCTCTATGTGAAATATTGATGTTTGGAGACCTTTATTTGATAAGTTCAATCAGATCCATGTTTTTATTCAACCTTATTAGTGCATATTAGATAAATTAAGGATAGATTTTGGTGTATCACCTCAATTAGATAAGTTTTCTTTCAATTTATCTTCCTTCCCTTTTCCTTGCAAGCTAGTAGTGCAATTTAGATAGCTTAACTAATACATAAATTAGATATATCCCATAAAATATATAGATTCAATCCATAAATTAGACCACCCATAGCCTATTATTGTATCCATGTTACTCCAAACTATGAAGGCTTGAAACTACCTTCACAAGGGTGCAAGTCTAGTAGATAACAATTTTTAACATACCCAATAGGACCCAAGTCCAAAGAATTGGAAGGATTTTTGGTGTTTTTCTTATACATATCATCCTTTGGAGGCATTAAAAAAATCAAAGGCAATTCCAAGATCAATTAGTTGGTTCTATCAACCCAGACACTGGTTCAAGTGGTGTTTTCAATTCATTATCTTCATAAGGTTTGATGGCTAGGTATGAAGATATTTTTTGTCTTATAACCCTTATTAGTATTTTAATGAACCATACCAACCTTGTTATGAACCATATCATCCTTACCAATATTCTTATAATTCATATGATTAGTCTTGTCAAGAGTATGATAGTTCACATCAGCTTTATAGCAACTCTTATTAGCCTCACTATGACCCTAACTATATACCTCATCAGCCTTATCAAGTTTGTCATGATACTTAAGATTAAGAATATGAATCTTACCCTCCTTTTGAGCCATATCAATGTTATGACCATCCTACACCTTCCTCATATGGATATGATGATGCATATGAATAACCTTATTTATAAGAAAGAATGGATGAAATGAAGAGCAAGATACTAGCATGTGCAAGAAAAAATTGTTCAACTTCTCCTTATGAGGAAGTGATTGGGTTATTTCTAACTATATCTAATGATCCATTAGAAAGGAATGAGTTGTGTAATCTTGTATTGGATAATATTGATACTTGGGAGATGCAGTAGGGTGAGTTGAATCAGTTGTTTCAAGAGCCCTCTTGTATCCCTTACCAACCTTCTTATGTTCCTTATCTTCAAAAAGTCCTTAACCATCCTTAGATTGAGCCAAGGGAGATCCCTAGTTGGAATCAAGAGTATACTCATATACCTATTCAATATATTTAACATTCTTATAGATCCACTTATTCCTTACCCATCCCTCCGCTCAAGTTGTCCATGAAGTTTTAGTTTTTGATAAAGTGATTACCAAGTGGAAGAATCAAAATGAATAATTATTTAAAAATTTATCTTTCCCTCCTCTTCAAAACTCCCTATATGATTCCATTTCTCTCAAGAATCTAAAATCTGATCATAAGCAACCTCCCATGCCTTATACTCCCTCTCAAACAAATGACTTCCATCACCCTCCCACCATCTCCCTTCTTCAAGAGGACCCTATTCTATAAAGGATAGAGAAGGAAGTTGCATTTGCATGTGAGATTCTTGGAGAATGTGAAGATGATTCTTTAAGTGATTTTGATGAGGATATATTCATTGGTATCCCACTTGAGGAAGAAAGAGTCAATATGATTATGAAATATGAGTTTCTTGAAGATGATCTTAATAGTATACCTCAAGAAGGAGATATAATTATGTCTGATTTTTTTGAGGTTACAGCTGGTCTTGATGTGGAATATTCTCAAAGCCACCAAGTTGAATTCATAAATGGATTTTACATGGTTTCAAAGGATCAAAAAGTTGACCTTAAGTAAGTTTATTCCCAATCACATCATGATTGCACTTTGACATTCTTGACAACCCTATAACTCCTCTTGAGAAAGATAAATATGTCATTCAAGATGATCTCATAAAATTTGATCAAAGTGAGGAACTAAAATATGATTGGTAGGTGTACATTAAGTCTCTACAATAGGTTAAAGCCCTTTTTAAGGATACATCTCCTATTGAGAATGCTTATGAGGAGTTAGATTAAGAAACACCTATTTAAGATCATGATGTAGCTTAGATTGAATATTCAAGTCTCCTTAAAGAGCTTGATGAACTTGTAGTAGATGATAATAAGAATGAGGTTAGTCAAGATGCCAAAGAGACCCAAGGACAATGCCTAAATGGATTATTACTTGATGAGATTGCAACTAACAAGCACTATGGAGTGGATCATGAAGTATAAGATGAATATGTCTTCATAGGTGAATGGTTTATTGTTTATTACTCACTTTAGGAGATTCTAAGAGAGTTGGTAGGAAAGAATAATGGCCTATCAAGCACCATGTTTAGGAGGAATCTTGATTTATACCATTTTTCACATCATAAAGTAAAATATCTCAAAAAATGTCCATTTGATACAAGAGGATCATGCTTAAAGGTTAGTTATTTATAGTAGTTTACTTATGTTTGTTGTGTTCCCTAAGTAATTTATTAGCATAGGTGTGTGTGTCATTATATCTTATCCTATTGTGTGTGTTTGTCCTTATATTATTTTTCTTGAATTTCAAATTAGATTATTGCATCTAGGGTCAACGTCTGATCATGTGTTTTTTAGAGTGTGTGAGTTAGTTTATAAGTCCAAAATAGAAGTCAATTTACTATTTCATAAGCATAGTATGTATTTTTCCTAGTTGAGTTACCAAAATTTTGAAAATTTTGATCTCACATATTAAAATGTCACCCCTATAACTTGAAATTTTGTTTGTCATGTTGTTTGTCTTGTTGGTTACTATGTTGTTCTAGTAATATCTTTGAAATGGTAATCCAAAACCTTGATTAGTAAAGTTTAAGGTAAAATTGACAAGTTTAATGGTGTGTTCATCATATCTTTATGCTTTATTATTCACCTATTGACCTATTTCAAGTTTTTTCAAGTGATGAAAGGATTCCATATCATATTGATAGACCTCATGGCTTGTGTTAAGGTCATATCATGCTTTATAATTGATCAAACTAGTTGGTGATATACTTGACTAACTTCATAACCCATTTGATTGAATTTTGGATCACTTTTTGGATTATATATTAGGTTTCACATGATAATGTAAGTCTAATATTATAAATTCATGATTTACCTATTTATAAATGAAACTTTCCAATGAATACTTTTTACAACATTTTTGTTAGGTTTCTCAAGTGGTTATGGTAGTTTTAGTGCTGAAAGGCCTATTTTGAGGTTTTTCGTACATGTATTCAAGATAAAATTGACCTAAAAACATATTTAATACCTTATTTATTCATTTTAATGTTAAATCCATGATTTTGGAAGGATATTTAGGTGTCAAAATGCAAAAAACTAATTTATCTCTCCTATCAATTTCCTTGGCAACTCTAGGAAGGCCATCATTTTTTTATTAGTATGGTCAAGAGAGAAATATTAAGGTAAAAATATATATTAAAATTATAGGTACCATAATTACATTCAATTTAGTTTCATTGGTTGTTAGATTCATTCCCCCATCTTAATGAATAATCACTAAGAGTGTAATGGGTCACTATGTCCTAGTCATCTAGACAGGGTCCAGGTTTGTCTCCGCTTCTTCACTTCAGAACTAGATGGATAAAAATGGTTATATTTGGATGATTTAAGGGTTAAATATTACCTTTTTCATGTTGGACTCATCAGGTAATTTGTCTTGATAAGGAGTCTTTTGACAGGAAACTGCTTGCCTATCTTGATTATTAAAGTCAATAGTTTTTTATCATGTTTGATATATCAAATGAATATATTCATATTTATGGGTTATTAAGTTCATTTTTTAGTTATAATACACCTATTAAATTCATAAAAAATTATCATGTGTCTCCATATTTAATACGGTATTCCTTGAGATAGCTTGAGTGAGATGTTGTCTTTCAAAAGGTATAGTTGTAGGTCTGAAAAGATTTTAATGTATGAGAGTATCTTAGTGAGGTCAACATGATATTGGAATATTTAAAAAATGTGAGAAATAATTTATTTAACTTTTTAATATAATACATATGACATCCTAATACCATGCTCACTTAAAGCTCAAAAGATCACTTGTAGGTCTAATGAGCAAGTAGAGGTCAAAATGGCAAATGAAATGAGCATAAGAGTCATGAGGAAAATGAAAGAAATGTGGAAGAACATGAGGTATCTCCAAGAATTATCTAGGGGTATTTAATTTTATAATAAAACTTATGATATCAAGAGATCCATTTGGATCCTTATATGCCTAAATAACATAGCCAAGTCTATGTGTTATTGTATTACCAATTGAAAAAGATTTCTAAAGGACTTTGTGATCTTAAAGATGTGTTATAAAGGTGTCAAATGAACATTCAAGGTGATATAATCCCATTTAATATGGATGATAATGATATTAATTACACCAAATTACAATTTATAATAATAACAGAATACCAAAAAACCCTGTTTAGTAGAGATTAAGATTTCTTAGCAATGTTTAAGGTCAAGATCATATTTTAGTTTTCTTATTGATCAAGCTCTTTGAATGCTTCTCCAATTTGGTAAGGTGAGTTAAATTTATTAAGTGGTTTTTTCATCATGTTTATATTTTCACAAACCTTGTCACATATATTTCCTATGTTCATACAGAGGCCAAAAAAGGTAAAATGCACACCTACAGTAGTCATAGTTTAAGGTTATTTCAAGAAAGCATCATATTATAATCATAGAGGTAAATGGTTTTCATTAGGAGTTATAAATGATATAAATGATAATAATTTATCATATTAGGAGTAATAAGGTAATTAAAATGGCACTATACATCTACAGTCATTCAACTATAAAATGTGTACCTACAACTATGATATTTTGGCTCAATTAGTCAAACTTATTATGTAATGTAAACTTGTGTGAAGGTCAACAAGATGGATAAGATGGATGTGATGGATGAGTAGGGTATATATAATGACTTAAATATTATCCATTGAGGACCAAAATTATATTAGTAACCAAGTGATAAGGCAAATTGGTTTTTGAAGTCTATAGTCATAGTCAGTTAGGCCAGCCAATGTGTGATCATGTAAGGACATGAGTAAGTAAGAGAAAGAAGTTGAAGTTTCACACTTTCACAAGGTGTTAGGAGGTGAATTAAGTCTATTTAAACCTATTAAATATCTTAATTATATTCACCTTCTCCATTCAAGTCTAATAACTCCAAAATCACCACCTACAGGTCAGTTTAACTAGTTTAAGTTATCCCCAAGGTTAAGAAAATGGATATGAAACACAATGGTGAAATTGAAAGTTTGAATAAATAGGAAAATACTAATAATATGTAAATATATATTTAATGTTTCAAAGAGTCATATAAATTAATAAACCTCTCAAAATAATACTCACAGGTCAAGTGAACCTACAATCAAGCAAAGTGAAGTTACAGTCAGCCTGTGTACTACAATACATGAGGAAAGCTTGTGTAAGAGAATAAGTGAGGGGTTTAGAGATTTTCACAAGTTTATAAGGAGTTTTGAAAAATTTCAAAGACATATTCAATGTATTATTATAGTCACTTTATCCATATAGGCTAGGGAAATAGTGAAAGTCACCTATAGTTGTATTATGAGCAGTAATGACACAATTAGGGATGTTAGGAGTATGGGAGTGTGTGAATTGATTTGAGGGTTTAAGTGATTAGATGACTATACAAATTATTTAGGTTCTAATAGACATAAATAATATCAAATTTGATGTTCATATGCATAGCATGTTCATTTTAAGCACTAACACTTACAACCACTTAGCCATAAAATTTAATCATGTATGTTTCTAAGGAGCAAGAATAAAAGGAATAAAGGAGAGAATGTGAAGACATTATTAAAATAACTAAGATTATTATAATGTTTCCTTAGTCTATAGGATACATGATACAGCCTCTATGTCTTCAAGGTCTTTCCTTTAGGGCTACACAGGGCTATGGAGTGTGTGAAAATAGGGTACAATGATTATGCATGAAGGTTTATGTTCTTGAGTAAGTAAAAAGTGATTGAAAGTCATTTTAGGTAAATAAATAATTTCAAACCTAATTAATATACGAGGGACTACCTCAAATAGGACTCACTTATACCCTATACTCATAAGGTCTATGAGACTAATATGAATGTGTACATTTAAACATGCTTGGAAAAGGTTTTGTGGAGTTCATAACCTCATTATAGAGGTTGAATGGTAGTATTGATATCATCCAATGGGTAAACATGTTTAAAATAGTCAACATTTAGATGTTTAAAGCATGAAAATGTAGACTTACAGGTCTACAGACTTTTAGGCTTGCATTTCTTAAAAGATGTGTTAAGATGTGCACCATGAGTTAAATTTTAAGACCTAATTAGGAAGGTAGTACAGTGTCTCTACATATAGACGAGGCTCAGGACTACAAAAGAGGTGAGTCTTCAAGAAAGTAGTACTCAAGACACCTATAATGACCCATAGGTAGAATTTGAGTGAGGGAGTGTATTCAAGCTATGATATGAGATATTAACAAGGTTTAAAAGGTTTAAAATAAGGTTATAAAACACCCATACTATGAAAAATACCTTTAAATCATTCAATGGATTATTGAAGGATCCCTAAGACTCTAAAACCTAGTCCTAAGACCATATGTGTGCCTACAGTCATAGTTTTTTTGCCTAAATAATTAGCATGTCAAGCCTATATGTGATCACATGATGAGAACTTATGATAAAGGAATAAGTTGAAGTGTAAACACTTTTACAATATGATAAAAGGTAAAATAGTTTTGTGTAGACCTATTCAAGTTCTTATTACATTTACTTTATATAGGCCAAGGAAATAGTGAAAGTCACTTAGAGCAAGTCTTTGACCATGATCATTGACAGTGTAGTGTCTAAAAGGGGTCAAATGGCCTTCTCATGATAGATACTAGTGATAAATGGTACTAATGGAGTGAGTTCCATATTCAAAATTGTGACAAATCTTTGAAAAGGTCTCAGTCAAATTGAAAGGGACTAAGTGTAGTAGTTAGGGTTAAGAGCATAGTTTTGCTCACAAACCTTGACCTTAAGAAAAAGATGTTGTAGGTGTTATTTAGTTCATAAATTATGAAGGAGAACATTGGATAAGGTCAATATTAATTTTATATACATCCCTAAATTTTTTAAACTAAAAAAATTCTCTCTTTGACTTCACCAAAAGCAGTCTGCCAGCCTAAGAGGCTCAAACTTTTGCTTGGATCCTACATAAAGAGATACATGGTATGGAATTATATTATTTTAAATTAATTAATCATATACCCTTACAACCCCATGTGGAGGAATTTCATGAAATTCCCTAGCCTTTATGAACTATCATTAAGAAGTTGAGCCACTCACAAGCTACCAAAAGAGACAAAATGGACCAGTTGAGAGAATTTGACTTCTCAAGCACTCCTAATGGACTATATGACCCTTTAAAACACTTTAAACATGTTTCTCAATCTAAAATTAGTATCACCATGAGTTTTAGTTGTACTTATAGTTGTATGAACTCAATGAAAACTATACTTTTGTAAGATTTTGAGGCAAAAAGGGGGTGTTGAAGTGTGTATATGAATTAAAATCATTTGAAGAGGTGATTTTGGAGATATTATACCTATCCAAGTCCAAAAATACATAAAATCTACCATGTAAGCGCTCAAACAAACCTGAATTTCCAGGTTAGTCCAAAATAAGCTTAAGGAAAGGCTAGTTATTTGGCCATTTCTTAGTTTGCCTACTTGCACAAGGTTACAAAATCCCAAATTTATCATGGATGATTTTATTAGTCTAGGTAAATTTAATCAAACACTTTTTTGAGGTTTCATATGTGTGTGATAAATATGGAACAAAATCTTAGTTTCTAGGCAAGGAGGGCTAATCAGGCCTAATTAGAGAGAGAAAGTGAGATAAAAATAACACTTCCACTCATATTTGGATCCTAAATCCTGGAATGGAGTTTTAATGGTATATATCATACTCAAAAATGTGTTTATTTTTATATTATAGTCCATACACTCTTCCCTACAAGGAGGTTTACCCATTTTTAGGGTTATAAGGAACGAGTAGAAAAGTAAGCAAATGGAACAAAATTGCATATTTTGGAGGGTTTGATGGATCCAAGTGCCTTTTTTTAGGTTTTAAATGATGTTAAGAATCCATCCATGGAGTAAATTTTCCTAATTCAAATCAAACCCAAGTTTTCTCTCTCCTATGCCTCATTACAAAATGAGTCAAGTGGTTAAATCACCAAATTGATGCATAAAACTCTTCAAAAGGATTTATTTTTATTGATCCTTATCTCCCATGCCTAATCAAAAAATTAAAAGTTAGGTTTGATTTTAATAAGGATTCAAAGGTTGAAAAGTTCTTTAATTCTCTAGGAGGAACTTCTTTCCCTCCAACACCAAGTCAAGAGGACAAAGTCAAAGAAATTTGAGAATTCTTATAATAACCTCATTAACATGGGAGACATCATGAAAAAGGGGAGGAAGTTGATGGAATAATTTACTAAGTATTTAAGGCCTATTTTCAAGGAGGTTACTTCTATAACAAGAATATATGTGTAGGCAAACAAAGATATAAGAAATTATATGGGTCAAAGTTCAGATATTAATGCTAAAGACTTATTCAAACCTTCAAGACAAGTCCTTCTCTACCCCTATGCCATTTTTAAGGAGGAAAGAAAGAGAAAATTAAATAACTACTATGTAGGATTTGAGGAAGAAAAAGTGGATGTCAAATTTCCTAGTTTTGTGTTCCCTTATCTTTTTCTCTCTCCTTTCTCATTTTCTCTATAACTAAGCCTTTTTTGGCATTTGTAATGATCCTTAATTTGAGTGTTGTCAGAGCCATGCTTATAAAAACACATGTGCTTGGCACTACGAACTAAATAATATTGAATTCATACCTCCTCAATGCTTATGACTAGTCTATGTTCATGGTTTATATATGAAAATAGTGATAGTGAATGCTTCCTCACATTTGTCCTCTCTTCTTTACCTATTTATAGGTTTTAGTTAATACCTATAGGTTGTGTTGTTCCCAAAAAATGCCACTCATTTTTTGGACAACCTACAGACTATCTTGGTCCTACAGGGCCAAAACTTCTCTCTTCCCTTCTCAAAATTTGTTCTGAGCTTTCAAGTTCCTCTTTTTTCAAGCTTTCAAGAAATCTATAGAGTATGCAGGCTTGAATCTATAGACTCTGAAGGCTTAAAACTATAGACTCTATAGGCTCATTTCTACAGACACTTTCAAGGCTTGAGAGAAAACTACAGACATGGTATCTACGGACTCTGCAGGCAGGTTCATTTCTACAGGTTTAAAGGCTTCTGCAGGCGAGTTCAATGGGTTCAACGACCAATTGGTTCAATGCCCTTAGTATAAAAGATCAAAAAGACTTAGCCAAATAATGAAGAATGAACTGATTGAACCATTGAACCGTTGAACCAAAGTTGGTTCAATCGGTCGATTCAATCGATAGGTTCAAGGGGCTGCCCCAAAGCCAAAGGAACAAGTGCCCTTATGGAGGGTTGTGAACCAAGCCAAGTTCCCTTGCGGAGGGCAGTGAGAAAAATCAGACAAAGTGAACTCCTTTGAAAAAGTGAACAAGGCAAAAAACAAAGCGAAATCCTTCGAACAAATTGTCTAAGGAATTCGCTCAAAAGACAAAGCAAAAGCCCGGCGGGAAAGATGCAAAGACAAGGAAGATTTCCTTTGGACAAATTGTTCAAATGAATTCCTTCAGACATTCTATTCAAAGGACACAAAGGATAAAATCCACTAGGAAATTTAAAGCCTGAAGGTCGCATGAAAAATCCTGAAGGGTGGATACCCTTGCGAGAGACACTTGACGTCAAAAAAAGGACCTTTTCCAAGGACCCGAAGGGACACCTTCCCTTCAAGACATTCCAAAGGCTGAACAAAGATGTAGAAAGGAAAATTCAAAGACTTAACATAGAGAGCTTCAAATAATGAACTGATTGAACTGTTGAACCAAATGGTTCAACGTGTTCACAAGTCCAAAGGTTCAACCAAGCGCGATGAAGATCAAAGATCTTAGGAAGAGAAAACGATGGGTAAAACCAATGAATTGATTGAACCTTGAACCAAAAGAGTTCAAAGTTCAATGATTCACAGGTTCAAGTAATTCAAAGGCAGCCTTAAATAAAGAAGGAAGCAACATGGATGATTCCAAAGGCAAGTTCAATGAAAGCGATGGTTCAACCAGAGAGCAAAGAAGTGCTTAAGCAGGGAAGCGATGGACCTAAAGAGACAGAGTGAACTGATGAAGCTTTGAACTAATGAACTTTCAAATGGTTCATAGGTTCAAATTTCAACACAGTTCAAGTAGCTAGCAATCATTGACGGCCCCTCAGACATCAAATTTAAAGAGAGGGAAAATCCATGGAAATTTAAATAAAGCACGAAACTTAAAGGAAGAACCAAGCGACTAACCGAAAGGATAGCCTGATAGATCAAATCACAGTAGGAAAAGACAAAGCTGGAAAAGACAAAAGCTAAAAGAGGGAAAAGCCCAAAATATCTACACAGAAGTAATTTTAATAGGTGGAATAGTCCACTAAGCAAGTATTTTGGGCTTGCAAATTAAGGATGCAGCCTGTTTTTCCTTCCATGAAGTAAAGACAAAATGGACAGCTATGTAGATGTCAGAGGGGATAGACCAGATGATTCAAACTCGAGAGAAGACATATGGGATGAAATGACATGCCATAGTTAAGACAGTCGCCCTATTTTCAATATAGTCCTTTGACAAACTTGGAAATGCATTCAAGGCATTAAATGCACAGCATGGGCCGTTCTATGGAAAAAAAGTGCCCAAGTCTTTCTTGGAGCGCTATATATTGTAATCTCTCATTTGTTACAAGGGAGATTGACCCCTTACAGAAGTGAAACTCTACCCAAATTGAAAGGCATTACTGAGACTTTGAGCTCAGATTGTAGTTCATATTTCTTTGATTGAATGAGAAAGCAAGTCACTTGTAGACTTTGTGCTGTGATAGCTTGTGCTACTTTAGGAGATTGTTCTTATGTCTATCTTCTGAAAGCATTCTTTTTTATTTGATTTAACAAGTAGAACTAGTGAAAGTAATCAAGAAGGTGTCTTGAAGTCAGTTGTGGAAGACTTTATGCTGTCTGCAGTTGTCTTCAGTGTGTGTTTTTCTTTTCTATTTTTGTGTAAAGGACCTTGGGATGACTTTGTGCCCCCATTGTTCTTCATACCTCACTCTTGGGCAATCAAGGTGGATACTTTGTGTTACACCTTAGATTTTTGGTTACTACGCCCTTTGGTTACTGGTTTCTTATCTTAATTTGAAAGAAACTCATATTGTTTCCTGCAAGAACACTTCTAAAAGAAGAGAAGTTCCTTCAGTGTTTACACCAAGATTTACTCCTTTGTCTGTGTGCATCATCTCTGAAAGAAGAGAGATGGATGGTTTATTCTGCCCCCATGTGTTATTTTCTACTTATTTATATTATATATAGCTCTTACGTATCTATAGGGAACCTCCCCTTGATGAGAGGAGAGATTTGCCTCTGGTTGATGTAGTAAAGCTACACACCTGGCTGACCAATCTTATTGCTATGGTTGATAAGACCTATTTTGTTGATCAGTACGCTGATTGACAAAATATTCACCCAACAGTTTTTTGGTGACTCTACTGGGGATGAACATGCAATCTAAAGCCTCAAGTTTTAGATTGAAGCAGTTCCTTCCCTTATCCATTATATTACAGACTCTGGTGACTCTGTTCCATGTCTTACCCATTATTTATTTATAGCCTTACCATTTTCCTCCACCTCCATTATTTTATCTGGTCTACAAAACCAGAGTTGCTAGAAAAGAGTGCACAGTTTGAAGCCTCAAGCCTCAAGCTGAAGCAGGGCCATTTCTTTTCCATTTTTTTGTTTTGTAATCTGGCCACTCCACCCAAATTTGTTATCCCTATTTGTCATAATTAAATCATGGTAGTTTGAGGCCCCTGGGTTAACTCTTTTGGTCCACTGAATTTGACTCCACCTCTGCATGAGCTTCCATGCAATTCAAGGAAGAATTTCCCCAAAGTCTTTGGTGATGGGAAGGTTCATCCTGATGAACACATTGTAGCTTTCAGCATAGCCTGTGGTGTTATAGGGGTGGAATTTAAAGACGTGGCAGTCAGCATTTTATGGAGACACTACAACATGCTACTGCAAACTGGTTCTACCATCTGCAAGCTGGATCAGTGACTGACTGGGATACACTTAAAGCCAAGTTTGAAGCCAGGTTCAAGCCTATAGAGGATGTGCATGCTTTGCTGGCCTAGCTCACTCAAATGAAGAAGGAATTTCATGAGCCTATGAGGGATTTTATTACCAGGTTCAACAAGTTGAGGCACAGGATTCCCATGGTCACCCAACCGACACCTCAGAACCTCAAATGCTTCTTCATCAACTCACAGCTTCCTGAAGTGAGTTTCTTGTTGAGACGGGCTAGACACATAGACCTTAAGGCTACTCAAGACTTGGCTATTGAGATAGAATATAACCTTATCTTGGTAGGAAAGATAAGGAGAGATCCTAATAGAGGTAAACCCTCTTCATCTTTTGAATACTCACCCACAGCCACCATTGACCCAATGGTACAAAAGCTGGCAAATGAATTGCTAGCCTTGAAAAGGCAAATGGCACAAGGTATTTCTTCTGCTCCTTTATATAAAGATATACCAAGGAGGACATTCCCCAATCAACCATATCAAGGAAATGCTATCAGAAGTCAAGGGCAATCAAATTGTCTTCCTCCCCCATAGAGGAACCTTGCCCTTAAAGCACCTCAAACCAACTCAGCAGTGGGATATCTGGAAACAGAACATGTTTCCTATTTCCAACTTGAGTTTGAGCAAGGAAATGATGCTAGTCTCTTCATGGAGGATCAAGAAGAATCAGCTGGCGACTCCCACATTGGTTTCTTAAATTTCTAGGATGAACCCAAAAGTGAAGGTGAAGTAGTTGAAGGATCGTACGCAGTATTCACCAAGTTTGAGAATCAGTCAACCCAGCACGGTGACAAAGAGAAGATAGAGGAGTGACCCCAACCAGCAATTTCAATTACTGAGAAGATAACCCCTCTTCCTTTCCAGTCAAAGGACCCAGTGATTGCCAAGAAGGTTAGTACATCAAACATCTCTTCACCTTCTACTTCAACTTCGCAGATCAGTCCTCCCCATCCCAAAAACCAAAAGTATGAACTCCCATCCTCTCTTCCAATTCCATCTCAGTCATTTGACATGATTGATCATGTCAAGAAATCTAAAATTCAAATGACTAAGTTTGAATCCCTGCAAGCCAATTATGAGCAGTTAAACATTGGTGAAGAGCTAGGTGTGCACCTGTCTAAGGCAAAGATTGTGGTCACCCAAATGTTAGCCCCTGCTACTCAAATTCTATTTGAACCTTTAGGTAGGGGTAATTACTCCTTGACCACAGAGAATGCTCATGTCTCAGTTGATCAAAGTCTCGTGGCTGGAAATCTAGGATTTGATCCAAATCAGACATCAAAAGAATTGGTAGGGCACAGTACAAATCAAGAAGGATCTTCCATCTCTGATGAAGATAAATATAATAGAAGATCAGCTTCTGATGATGCTTAGATCTTGGAATCTGATGGCAAAAATTCTTCCACTCATGCTAGATGCAGATCTATGTTGCTCGGATTGAAGACTGCTTAGGATGAAGAGATCAAACTCCATCACACAAAAGGGGATGTTGAGTTGATGGTTTGTCAGGGGTCTAATGTTGACAATCAAAATATGTGCTGGACTAAACTAGTAGAACAGCAAGCTATGGTGGTGGACCATACTATTGTACTCCAAAATCAACAAAAGGAGCCCTTCACCAAGAGAGCAAGGAGTTATGGTTTTCAAATTGAAGACCACGTTCTGCCATGGGGCAAGAAGAAGAAAGAGCCAAGAGGAAGATGCAAAAAATTGGTTTCCTGGTGGAGAGCTCCATTTGCCCATCACCATTTTTGGGGATAAAATGGTTTCCTATTAGTTTATCAGGATGGCATCCCCTTTTCTTTGCCTCACAAGGAGCAGCATCTGAAGTACTTCAATTCTTGAAGTATCAGATGAGTTCCCCTATACATATATATATTTGTATAGTCTTTTGTTTCTATTTTGTTCTTTTGTTTTCATTTTTCAAAGCCTTTCTTCTTGGGTAGCACGACTCCATAGCCCAATGGCACACTTCAAGGCACTGGAGATTCTAGTTTCTACTCCCCTCAGCTATGTTTCAAGTTTCCAACTGAAGGTAGTTCCCCAATTGGAGCCAGTTGTTGTCCCTAAAAAATGCCACTCATTTTTGGGACAACCTACGGACTGTCTTGGTCGTACAGGGCCAAAACTTCTCTCTTCCCTTATCAAAATTTGTTTTGAGCGTTCAAGTTCCTCTTTTTTCAAGCTTTCCAAAAATCTATGGACTCTACAGGCTTGAATCTACGGACTCTGCAGGCTTAAAACTATGAACTCCACAGGCTCATTTCTACGGACTCTTTAGAGGCTCTAGAGAAAACTTAGGGAAAACTACAGACTTGGTTTTTATAGAATCTGCAGGCAAGTTCATTTTTACAGGTTCAAAGGCTTCTACAGGCGAGTTCAATGGGTTCAATGACCAATTGGTTTAATGCCCTTGGTGCAAAAGATCAAAAAGACTTAGCCAAATAACAAAGAATGAACTGATTGAACCATTAAACCAAAGTTGGTTCAATTGTTTAGTTTAATCAGCAGGTTCAAGGGGCTACCCCAAAGCCAAAAGAATAAGTGCCCTTATGAAGGGCTGTGAACCAAGCCAAGTGCCCTTACGGAGGGCAGGGAGCAAAAGCAGACAAAGTGAACTCCTTCGAAAAAGTGAACAAGGCAAAAAATAAAGCGAAATCCTTCGAACAAATTGTCTAAAGGAATTCGCTCAAAAGACAAAGCAAAATCCCGGTGGGAAAGATGCAAAGGCAAGGAAGATTTCCTTCAGACAAATTGTCTGAAGGAATTCCTTCGGACATTCTGTCTAAAGGACATAAAGGATAATACCCACTAGGAAAGTTAAATCCTGAAATTCACATGAAAAATCCTAAAGGGTGGATACCCTTGTGGGGGACACTTGACATCAAAAAAGGACCTTTTCCAAGGACCCGAAGGGACACCTTCCCTTCGAGACATTCTAAAGGCTAAACAAAGATGCAAAAAGGAATCTTCAAAGACTTAACACAGAGAGCTTCAAAGAATGAACTGATTGAACCCTTGAACTGTTGAACCAAATGGTTTAACATGTTCGCAGGTTCAAAGGTTCAACCAAGCGTGATGAAGATCAAAGAGCCTAGGAAGAGCAAACAATGGGTAGAACCAATGAACCGATTGAACCTTGAACTAAAAGAGTTCAAAGTTTAATGATTCACAGGTTCAAGCAATTTAAAGTCAGCCTAAAGCAAAGAAGGAAGCAACATGGATGATTCCAAAGGCAAGTTCAATGAAAGCGATGGTTCAACCAGAGAGCAAAGAAGTGCTTAAGCAGGGAAGCGATGGACCTAAAGAGACAGAGTGAACTGATGAAGCTTTGAACTAATGAACTTTCAAATGGTTCATAGGTTCAAATTTCAACACAGTTCAAGTAGCTAGCAATCATTGACGGCCCCTCAGACATCAAATTTAAAGAGAGGGAAAATCCATGGAAATTTAAATAAAGCACGAAACTTAAAGGAAGAACCAAGCGACTAACCGAAAGGATAGCCTGATAGATCAAATCACAGTAGGAAAAGACAAAGCTGGAAAAGACAAAAGCTAAAAGAGGGAAAATCCTAAAATATCTGCACAGAAGTAATTTCAGTAGGTGGAATAGTCCACTAAGCAGGTATTTTGGGCTTGCAAATTAAGGACGCAGCCTGCTTTTCCTTCCATGAAGTAAAGACAAAATGGATAGCTATGCAGATGTTAGAGGGGATAGACCAGATGATCTAGACTCAGGAGAAGACATATGGGATGAAATGACATGTCATAGTTAAGACAGCCACCCTATTTTCAACGCAATCCTTTAACAAACTTGGAAATGCATTCAAGGCATTGAATGCACAGCATGGGCCGTTCTATGGAAAATAAGCACCCAAGTCTTTCTTAGAGTGTTATATATTGTAATCTCTCATTTGTTACAAGGGATATCTTCCCCTTATAGAAGTGAAACTCTACCCAAATTGAAAGGCATTACTAAGACTTTGAGCTCAAATTGTAGTTCATATTTCTTTGATTGAATGAGAAAGCAAGTCACTTGTAGACTTGGTGTTGTGATAGCTTGTGCTACTTTAGGAGATTGTTCTTATGTCTATCTTCTACAAGCATTCTTGTTTATTTGATTTAACAAATAGAACTAGCAGAAGTAATTAGGAAGGTGTCCTGAAGTCAGTTGTGGAAGACTTTGTGTTGTCTGCAGTTGTCTTCAGTGTGTGTTTTTCTTTTCTATTTTTGTGTAAAGGACCTTGGGATGACTTTGTGCCCCCATTGTTCTTCATACCTCACTCTTGGGAAGTCAAGGTGGAGACTCTGTGCTACACCTTAGATTGTTGGTTACTACGCCCTTTGGTTACTGGTTTCTTATCTTATCTGAAAGAAACTCCTATTATTTCCAGCAAGAACACTTTTTAAAGAAGAGAAGTGCCTTCAGTGTTTACACCAAGATTTTCTCCTTTGTCTATGTGCATCATGTCTAAAAGAAGAGAGATGGATGGTTTATTCTGCCCCCATGTGTTATTTTGTGCTTATTTATATTATATATATCTCCTACGTATCTATAGGGAACCTCCCCTTGATGAGAGGAGAGATTTGCCTCTGGTTGATGTAGTAAAGCTGCACACCTGGCCAACCAATCTTCCTTCTATGGTTGATCAGACCTATTTTGTTGATCAGTACGCTGATTAACAAAATATTCACCCAACAGGTTGTATAGTGTGTTTTAATAATATTATATGTATGGCAAGTTTAATCTTTCCTTAATGTCTTTGAGAGAACTATTGATCAGTTGCCTTAGATCATGCATCAAGCTAAGCCTCTATGTGAAATATTGATGTTTTGAGACCTTAATTTGAGAATTGAAATTGGGTACATGTTTTTATGAATCTTTATTAATGAATATTATACAAGTAAAGGGCATATTTTTGTGTACCACCTCAGTTAGATAGTTTTTATTTAAGTTTATCTTCCTTTCTTATTCCTTGCAAGCTGGTAGTGTAGTATAAAGAGCTTAATTAATACATCATGGGGAGTTAGCCCTTAAAATCTAGAGATTCAATCCATATATTAGGACACCCATAACCTATGATTGTCTCCATGTTACTCTAAATTATGAAGCCTTGAAACTACCTTCATAAGGGTGTGAGTCTAGTAGATAATAGGAAATAAATGAGCCTTTTATTGAAGATTATCCATTTCTCCAAGATTTTTTATATGTGTTTCCTAAAAAAAATTAGGAATACACCCTAAGAGAGAATTTGATTTATCAATTGACATCATTTTAGGCTTTCAACTGTAGTCTAAATCCCCCTATTGAATGATGACAACCGCGTTAGTGGAGTTGAAGACTCAACTTCAAGAGCTTTTTCCTAAAGGGTTGATTCAACCAAGTGTGTCACCATGAGGTGCACCATTTATGTTCATTAAGAATAAGAATGGAACCCTTCACCTACGTATTGATTATAGGATGTTGAATAAGGCAAGGATCAAAAACAAGTATCATTTACCTTGCATAAATGAACTTTTTAATCAAATGTGTGGAGCATCAATTTTCTTGAAGATTGATCTTTGAGCAGGATATCATCAGTTAAGGATTCATGATGAAGACATTCCAAAAATTTCAATCAAAACTTGATATAGGCATTATGAGTTCATGGTTCTTCCTTTTGGGCTAATAAATGTACCTATAACATTTCTGAATCTCATGAATAGTGCATTTAAATAGTATCTAGATCATTTTGTGTTAGTCTTTTTAGATGATATCCTCATATATTCTCAATCTGAGGAGGAATATATAGAGCTTTTGAACTTGGTTCTACAATGGTTATGGAATCATAAGCTTTTTTGGAAGCTATCAAAGTGTGCCTTCTTTAATAAAAAGGTATAGTACCTTGGGCACATTATATTTGCAAAAGGAATATCTATAGATCCTTCAAAATTTAAATCCATTATGGAATGACCAACACCTAAAAGCATCCATGAAGTTAGGAGTTTTATGGGTTTGGTAGGATATTATAGTAAGTTTGTTCCAAAAAAATTTAAGATTACAAATCTGATTACTTCTCTTTAGCGTAAAAATTATAAGTTTGTGTGGTCAGTGAAGTGTAAGGAAGCTTTTTAGGAGATGAAAAGAAGACTCACCTTAGCACCAATATTGGGAGTTACCGATCCAAATGGTCAATTCTTAGTAATAACTAATTCTTTAGGAGATGGCCTTAGAGGATTTCTCATGCAAGAAGGTTCTATTGTAGCTTATGAATCTATAAAATTGAAATCATACAAGGAAAATTAATCTTTACATGATCTAGAATTAGCTATAATTATGCATGCCTTATAGGTTTGGAGGCATTATATGTTGGGATAAATGTTTGAACTCAAGACTAATAACTTCATAATCAAGTATATCTTCACCCAACCTAACTTGAATGCACATCAAAGATGATGATTAGAGTTTTTGTTAGATTATGACTTTGATATTAATTAAATAAAAGGTAGGTAAAATAGGGTTGTGGATGCCCTTAGTCGTCGAAGGTATATAGCAGTTTTGGCTATTATTAGGAGTAAATTTCATGATCAAGTGGTGAAATTCTCTCTAGGAGATGAATTTTATGAACATAAAAAGCTACCATTGGCTCAAAATACTTAGGATCCTAAGTATGAGGGATTCACATTTGAAGATGATGGTTTATTTGTTGAGGTACAAATGATAGATTTATGTATCAGATAAGGAAAATTTGAGGAGTGTAGTACTAAAGGAACTATAAAATGTTCCTAATTCCTTCCATCTAGGTATGACTAAGCTCTTAGCAGAGTTGAGACCATTGGATTTATAGAACAAAATTAAGAAATATGTAGTTGACTTTGTTTCTCGATGTTTAAAATGTCATTGAGTTAAGGTTGAGCATGTGCATCATGTTGGGTTGTTATATCCATATACAATACTAGAACGGAAGTGGTAGGTCATTAGTATGGACTCTATCAAGGGTTGTCGATGACTTAGAACCAACATGACATGATTTTGGTGGTTGTTGATAAACTCACCAAATTAGCTCACTTCATTCTTGGTAACATTTCAAATGATGCACTTATGCTTGTGAATAGATTCTTAAAATAAGTGTATAGGTTGCATGGGTTTTCAAAAAAGACTATTTTAGATAAGGACCCTAAAATGACTTTTAGATTCTGGTTGACTCTCAATTTAGCTTTGGGTACTCAATTGAACTTTAGTACATCATACCATCTGAAAATAGACGGACAAAGGAAAAGGGTGAATCAGGTGTTAGAAGATTTTTTAAGGACTTAATTCATGGATCAGCAGTATAAGTGGGAATAATATCTTCCATTGGTTGTGTTTGCCTACACCAACTCATACTAATCAACACTAGGGTTATATAAGATGATGAGGATTAAGATTAACCTTTCCCCTATTAATGACTATGCATAAAGATTATATGGGTTACCATTGACTAAACTAAGGTTTGATGTTCTTTATATATATATATATATATATATATATATATATACATATATACATATATATATATATACATATATATATATATACATATATATATATATACATATATATATATATATACATATATATATATATATATACATACATATATATACATACATACATATATATATACATATATATATATATACATATACATACGTACATATATATATATGTACATATACATATATATACATATACATATATATACATATACATATATATATATATATGATACATATATATATATATGTATATATATGTATATACATATATATATGTATATATATATATGTATATATATGTATATGTGTATATATATATATATGTATATATATGTATATGTATATATATGTATATGTATATATGTATCATATGTATATATATATATATATGTATATATATATATATATGTGTGTATATATATATATATATGTATATATGGAATGTTTGAAATGAATCTATGCATGTTATAAATTATTATTCCCCAATTTGTGGACTATAGGTGAATGAACGAATGAATTGAGGATTTAGTTATGGGTTTGACTAAGTTAAAAAGGGTCCATTGTCTTTGTTACTTGTGAATATTTAGTGTTTTTAGTTAAGCTGGAGGACCGACTATAATAGTAATACCTACAACTATTATTTAATTCAAGTTATTGAGATGGTATTATGTGTTAAGAATTAATATCAATTTAGATGATTCTATATGGATATAATTTTAACAAAATATAATAATATTATAGGATTATATTATATATATACCTAAAAGGGTCCATTGTATGGTACTTATATATGTATATGTTTTTAGGTGTGTGTGGACCACTAGATGGATCTTGTAAAAGGTTGAGATTTTACTGTTCATTACCACAAGTTACTTTCTGTGTGTGTGTGTGTGTGTGTGTGTATCATTATATTATATATATACCTAAAACTTGTATGGTACATATATGTATATGTTTTTAGGTGTGTGTGTTCACATAGATGGATCTTGTAAAAGGTTTTTATACTGTTCATTAGCACAAGTTACTTTCGTGTGTGTGTGTGTGTGTGTGTGTAGCTAGATCTTAAAAGAGGTTATTTTATTGTTCATTACCATAAGTTTATATGGGTGAATGTATTTTGTTATATGATTTGAAAATGAGATAAAAATTGAAAGGGTAATTAAATGAGTTTTAAAAAACTTTCAATTAAACATTACTTGGTCATTTGGTTTATGCCATGTGAAATTTTCTTATTTAAGATTAAGACTTATTGATGGATATATGGTAGATTGAAATCAAATAATTATAGGATGTTGTTATCAAAATGAAATTTGATTGATATAAAACATTTTAGTAATAAGTCTGCCTATAATGGACTTATGTAATAAGATATGTGTTGCTTGTTGATACATGTTGTGGTATTTCAATCTATTGCTATGGAGTTTATGATTCCTAGAATAATTATAAAGATGCATACAATGGATTTTATGTATAATATTCCCTTGTATTTATACATGTTGTGGCATTTTGTATGTGAATTTATATATATTGAATATGTTGATTTAATGTTATCTATGTTAGTATATTAATCTAATATTATTTTCACTAAATAAATAGGTGAGATGGACTTTACTGGTTTATTTAGTGCTATTAATAAGTAGAATTGATGAAATTCGATTGAGTAGTATGTGTGAAATTGATTGATCTTAGAGATCTAAAAAACTATTTTAAAACTTTGGCCAAAGTAATATTTATGGTTTGAACGTTATCATTTCACCTATTTGATTTAGTTTGCATGTATTACATGATATCATGTCAGAATGTATTTATTTATAATTTGTCTCATGTTATTGTTATCTTGCAGTACACAGGTTTCTAGTTGGCTTTCTTAATTTCCAATTTATCACTATTTGTCCATACGTGAAGGGAGGGCCATTCCCTTATTGAGATAATGTGTGGGGGATCAATGGTTCATAGTTGGTGTGTAAAAGCACTTAGATGATACTATTCCTCCCCTTCCAACAGTCAACCGATAGAGGCTTTACTGAGGATCATTTTCAAATATCAATGAGTACATTGAGACTCGTATGTTATGTAGAACATAATATTATTATAATATGATTATTTGGATATGTATTGTTGTATATATGTATTATCTAATGTAAATTATAACATAACAATAGTTGGATATAACTTAATTATATTTATTGAATTACTTAATCAATAGTGACTGAATTATTATCATGGATAATTATTGTACTTTATATGTTGTAATGATGAAAGCAAATCAGCATGTATAATATTGATCACTAGCTAAATAAATCACATTTAAACCTTATGACTAATATTTCAATTATCTTAAATGATGCAGTTAGTTATGGATCACTAATGTTGTATTAATTTTATAGTTTTGTTAAAAAAAATTAACCCAACTTTAGTTAACCCTAAGGGGTTGTTTTAGAAGAAAAAGATTTGGGAACCAAACCCAAACCACCTTTTTGGACACCACCATAATGGTGAGGTCAAAATCTTAAAACTAGGGGGTAGTAACGAGCCTAGGTCTCCCCCAAAACCAAGGTCCCTCCTCAAAAAAAATATGATAATCCTAAGAGAAAAAAACTAAATTGTGAAGATTCATACTTCTCATTTCAGGTTAAAGTGTACAATAAATATTAACCTATTACTTGAAGTGCGTTGTTTAAAAATATTAATTGTCAATTTCAATTTTTTCAACATTTATATATATGTAATTTAAATATTATTTGAATCATATTTTTATTATATATTTTTTATATTTAAAACTGAGATTTTTCTAATTCTTAAATTTATTCTTAGGTGAGGTCATAAATCTCTTTTCAAATGTCATTCTATTGTGTTTATTAAAGAGGAATTCCCTAATATGGCATAAATCATTTAATTATTAAATTAATTTATGATATAATTTTTTATTTACAAAATTTGTAATTAATATATTATTGTTTCAAAATAATATATTTATTATTCTAATATTTATTAGTGAATAAATTATTAATTTAATATATATAATATTATTATTATCTAATTTTCTTTTTTATTTTAATAAATTGAAAATTTTACACATTGAAGTTGTTTGGCTCACAAAAATCTTACCATAAATCATTTTTTGTTGAATACAAAAACCTGATACATAAAGGTTGGGTTCAATTTTGAATAAATTTGACAAGAAAAAAAACATCTTACTCACCACACATATTCAACCCAAAAAAAAATTATATTTATTATATTTATTTATATATAATGGTGTAGAAAGCATGAAATTATGATTTATAACATTATTATTAGCTTAAGATTTTTTTAATTTTTAATATATATATATTTTTTTTAATATACTAACAAACATTTAATCTAAAAATATTATATTTACTAGCATAGATATTTTAAATAAATTTATGTAAAATACATCTTTTATATAAATTTATTGAAGATATATATGTTAATTAAAATTTTTAATAGGTTTTTTTAAATTAAAATAAATATTTTACTACATTGTTTTAAAACATTTGTATGTATAACAATTTATAATATATATTTAAAAATAACTATTTCCCAAAATTTAAATTAAAAGTTTTTAAAAGTTTAATAGAACAGTGAGTTAGAACACTTCCTCGAAAGAAATTATATAGTTTGATAAAACCCATACGTATAATCATTGAAATATAATATTCAAATTTAAAAAATTAAATGAGAAGAAAGGATTGTTTGAGTATCAAAACAAACAATAATACCAAATCTATAGCTTAACATTACATTTTGGAAATAAAACAAGAGCTATGAAGCGACTTTAGTACCTGCATTTAGCCAAAAAAGTGTTTAGTTGTGAAATGGCTTTGATTATAATAGCCTCAAAGAAAGAGGTTAATGCCCAAATGCCTCAACATAAATTGTCACATCGCTCTGCTTGCAAAATATATATTGTCTAAAAAGGATATTATCATCTAAATTGTTGTGTAGGTACAAATGTTTAAGTAGTTACAATATTTGACAACATTTAGCCCTGCCCCCATCCTTTCTTTTCTTTTTTTAATTTTTTTATAAATAACAAGTTTATGGGACCCGTGCCTGATATATATATATATACATATATATGTATATACATATATATGTATATACATATATATGTATATACATATATATGTATATACATATATGTATATACATATATATGTATATACATATATATGTATATACATATATAGTATATACATATATATGTATATACATATATATGTATATACATATATATATATACATATATATATATACATATATATATATATACATATATATATATACATATATATATATATATATATATATATATATATACACATATATATATACACACATATATATACACACATATATATACACACATATATATACACACATATATATATACACACATATATATATATACACATATATATATATACTACATATATATATATATATAAATTCATACATAAAACCATTATAGACACAACTCTATTCGTTCACTTAGTATGTTGGTCATAAATAAAAAACACCAACTATTATAACAATAAAAAATAAGATGCATATATATTAAGCACGTCATAAAATTTAAGCCTTGATTCAATTATTTTAAAAACAAGAATATCCACAAAAAATACTAACCAAAAGATTTTTATTTATTTACTATATCTTAGGTCAAATTAGAAAAAAAAACCCTAGATTGTATTAGCATAGGGCAAAAAAAAGGAAAAGCATTATCCGATCAAAAAAATGGGGGGCAAGCGGGGGGCAGGGTACATTCACAAATCTAGTCAATCGGTATGATTTAGATAAACTTGAAACTAGATACATGCCTGGAAAAATCACCATCTAGCAAAGGACACTTGTCATAGGTCGAATCAACAACTACCACATTAGAACCAGGAACCACCTAGGCAAATGGAGCCTCCAACTACTCAGACTTGCATTTGTCTACAACCAAATATTCACCCAAAGTTGTTGTAATTATGTCAAAGCTTGTCTGACCAACCATGCAGGAGAAGGGGAAATTCTAAAAAACACTAGTCTGGCCAATAATATGAGCAATTCAATTGTTTAATGCAAGTGATAAATAACATGCATGCATTTCATAGCAGGCAGAGGTGACAAAACATTGTTTAAAGGTAGTGGGGGAAACAAATAACCCAATAACCTATCTGATTTCATCTCAAAAACCAAGGACTGAATATAATCATGGAAAATAGAGAATCTCTTTTCCAAGTCCCCTAATGTGGCCATCAGCATGAACCCAGACTTATCTCTACTAGAGAATGGTAGAGGATCTACCTGATCATCATCTAGGGTTGTTATAGCTTCATCCAAACTGACCCTAAAGACTGGATTAACAAAAAATACAACCAATGATTTTATTTTATCCTTGTCAGAGAGAAGAAATATTATGTTGGTATTAAAAATATAAGTAGCCATAGAACTAACTTTGATCATATTAGTGGTAGAGAGAAATTCTTCCCTGATGATAGAAAGGATAACATTGAAAACTTGCTCAAAAAAAATCTAGAAGATGTACAGATGATGGGGTGAGACTCTGCCAATGAAATCCATTTGTGGTTAGCATAGAAATAAAGGATGAGCCAAAGCTTCTTGCACAGTGGGCTCCATTAAAATTTGAGTAGAACCAAATAACAAGAATAAAGAGTTCAAAGCCACATTATGGAAAAACAAATAATGCCAGGAAGGAAATAAATAAACATGAATGAATCATACCTAAAATATGGTAATAGTGAATGTAAAGAAAGAAAAAAAAAATTGATTGCTAATATCAATGCTCGATGTCATTAGTGAATCATAACTATTATTTTCAATGACAAGACCTATTGATTGGTTGATTGTAATATTTTCTAAAGCATTAGCAATCTTATCTATTTATTAAGCTATGTTATTACAACATGTGTGATGACATTTATGACATATGTGGTGACATTTTTTTATTGATTTGGTATATTTCAAAGTAATGAATTTAGTTAACACTCATTTATTAGTGTTTAATGTTCTGACAAAGGGTTTTTGTGGCATGGATTGAATTTGAATATATTTTCTATGCTATCTAAAGTCAGAGAGGGTAGTCTCTCAAAACTACCATAAAAGTCAAATCCTAGTGGAGTTAGGCCCAATTGAAATCATAATGTTATTTAGAGTTATAAAAATGACTCCATGAGAGCTATCAAATATGTCAGAGCCTAAGAGAGCACCACCCAACGGGGAATCATCACATCATTCAGCATCAGAGAATATTCTCCTAGACCTGCTAGAGATACAATCACCTTGCAAAGCTCATCTGAATGGAAGATCACCAAGACATTTAGAGTTATAAAAATGAGATCTCTATAACTTCAAGAGGTATCAAAATATAGGAGAGTTAGGCCCAATGGGAAAATTAATTTCCATATAACTCAAAAATGAATTAGTCACCGCTTTTGACCTGAGAAGTTGAGAATGAAGTGCCAATGGTTAACCAAAATGAATCAAGATGTGTCACTAGTCTCTTGGGTAGCACATCATCCTGTAAAATATAAAGCCATATAACACAAAATAAAGCTTAAACAATGATCATTAATAAAAAATAGAGGGGTTACACATGTTAGAAAGCATGGACTAGCCATGGAAAACTCTAAGGGATGTTGCCACATGGTTACCACATGTTTTCTATTAGCAGAATGGAAAAATGGACCTGATTTTATAGTTTTTCAAAACATAATATCACCATTACTATATTCATCTAGTGATGTAGGATCATGCGCTATGAATTTAATTTTAAATTTGGAAATAAAAAGATATAATCTCAACCCTTACTCAAATTTTTAAATTTGAAGAAAGCAAGCTATCAAATGACAATAATGCATAAAAATGTGTGCACGTGCCTTAAAATCCTAAACAAGGTCCATTAATGGTTACCAATGATAATATGGAAATCTAAGCAGTTGTCTTTTTTTTCAGTGTGGATCCATACAATGAAAAAAAAAATAGGCCGAACACATTTAAACCACTAAAAAATTAGACTTTGTGTGCCCTATAAGCATAATGTGTTGTTTTTAAAAAAATGCAATTATAAATTTAAACATTACGATAGGAAAAATAAAATAGCCATAAACAAATCAAACATGTAACAAAAAAATATAAATGATAAAATAAAATGTAAATTTTACAACAATGAATAGAGTGGGTTGATCAAATTTTGAACAAGTCATTAATAATTACCAAATTATAAAAACTAAATCAATAAAAATGACTCAAAAAAGTTATTGTGTTTGTATAATAAATATCTATTGTGCTTATTATGCCATGACATATAAACATGACTTTGATTTTGCTTAGGCAACAATAGACTTTTTTAACTTTTCAAAAAAAATACCAAGTAATATTTGTTTGTTTTTAGCATATCAGTCGATAACACTGCAAATTAATTTTCATGAGAAAATGTTTTGTGGATCCATTTTTTTATAGGAGAAAGAAACTCATTATCTTCTATGGAAAAATTGAGTGCTTTATGGCTAAAAAATAAGCTTTAATAAATGGTTTTATTTTTTATCATTGTTAATTCATCATCTTATGAATATGGCAAAGCCTAGCCCAATAAAAACTCACCATGCCATTCATAATAAGAAAGGCCAGTCTCTCATACCCATCAAATATGTTAGATCCTAGGAGAGCATGGCCCAATGGTATCCCACCATGTTATTTAGAGTTAGAGAGGCTAGTTTCCCAGACCTGTCATGGATGTTATAGCATGGGAGAGCTCAACAGAATTAGAACTTACCTTGTCACTCAGAGTCAGAGAGGCATCTTTGCATACCATTCAAATATGTCAAAGGCTTGTCAAAGTGATGCCAATGGTATATCACTATGTCATTTAGAGCCAAAAAGGCAACTCCCACACCTGTCAAAGATGCCAGAGCCTAGGAGAGCCCATCACAATTGGCATTGGCCTCGTAGTTCAGTGTTAAAGAGAGAAGTGGCCAAGATCTGTCAAAGGTATTAAAAACTAGGAAATCTAAGATTAATGAGAGTTTGACACATCATTCCTAGTTAGAAATATGAGTCCCCTAAACCTATCAAAGCCTGGGAGAGCCTATATCAATTACAAGGTACCATGTCATATAATTCAAAGGTAAAATGGTTATTTATTATGACTCAAAATGCTTAGAATAAAGTATGAATAGTTAACCATGATCAATTGGGGTGTGGACCATGTTCTTAGGTAATACATCATCCTATTTAGAATAAAGGTATGGAGTGTGAAGCCATTTTAAGATGTGACCATTAATAAAAAAGAACAATTAATCGATGGCACATGTCAAATAGTGAAGACTAGCACACAAAATTCTAAGGTACGTGGTTGGGTGTTTGCCATATGTAACGAGTACCAAGACACCACTTTCTATGTTGGTCTAAGTAAGTACAAGAATTATCAATCTGAGTCAAAATTACCAATCTCCTAGACCTATCAAAAATGTCATAGCCTAGGAGAGCACCATCTAATGGGAAATTATCACATCATTTGGGGTCAAAGAAGCTAGTTGCCCATATCTATTATAGATGTCATGTCCCAAGAAATCATATTCCAGTGGGAGATTCCCAAATGATTTAGAGTTAATTAGAGTAGTTTTTTAGATCTATCATAAATGTCATATGTTGGGAGAACCTAAGCCAATGTCAGATCATTGCATCATTCAGAATCAAAAAGGCCACTCACTTGCACCTGTTAAATATGTCAGACCTTGGGAAATCTTGATGTAATGGGTGTTTATCATGTCATTCATAGTCAAAGAGGGAAGTGTATAATATGTGTTAGAGATGTCAAATATTGAGAAATTAGGGCTCAATAACAAATCAGTGCATCATTTAGAGTGAGAAAGGTGAGTCTTCTAGACCTGTCAGAGATGTTAGATCCTGAGAGGGGCTAGCTTGATGGGAAGCTGTCACGTCACATAATGTAAAGATAAATTGATTTCCACTTCTGACTTGAAATTTTAAGAATAAATTAGGGGTTATTAAGAAGAACTGATCAAGTTGTAGCATGTTTTCTCAAGTGACACATCATCTTACTCAAGATAAAAGCATTGAATGCAAGAACTTGCTTAGATGGTGATCATCTAATGAAATCCAATAGGTAGATGACATGTGTCAAAAAGTAGGGACTAGCTGATGCAACTGAAAGGTATGTGATCATGTGCCTGCTACATGCTTATGACCAATAAAGGTAAGACTCCCAAACCTTAGGAGATCTCAACTCGATGGGAAGTTATCGCATCACACAATGCAAAGATGAACTAATTCTCACTTGTGACTTGAAAAGCTCAATATAAAGTAGGAGTTGTCAAGAAGAACTAATTGTAATGTGCTATGTGTCCATAGGTGACACATCATACTAGTCAAAATAAATACATGGAGTGTGAAGCCATGTTTATATGTTGATGGCCAGTAAAAATCTAATAGATCAATGACACATGTGTGAAAGTAGGGACTAGCTGAGGTAAATTTAAGGTGTGTGATCGCATGTCTTCCACACTTTTGTAAGGGAGAAAGGCAAGTTTCCTAATTATGTGAGAAGTGTTAGAATCTAAGAGAGCCTATATAAAGGGGAAACTATCACATCACATAATGCAAAGATGAACTAGTTTCCACGTGTGACTTAGAGAGCTTAGAATAGAGTATGAAGTATTAAGTAGGATTGATCAAGGTATGGCATGTGTTCTCATGTGACACATTGTCTTGTTCAGGATAAAGTCATGGAATACAAATATGTTCTTAAATGGTTATCATTAATAAAAATATGATATAATATTGACATGTATCAGAAAATGAGAACTAGCTAAGGAAACTCTAAGGTATGTGATCGTGTGTCTACCACATGTTCATTATAAAAGGAATGGGAAGCTAGACCAAACTAGATAGATTGGGAAAACATCCCATCACCAATGTTATATTTAATTAGCAGTAGAGGATGCAATGATTCAATTCTAGATTTAAAATTAAAAGGAAAAAATCTTGCCACCAACTCAAATTTCAAATTCATGGTAAGCAAGTTGTCAAATGACATCAATGCAGGGACATGTATGCACAAGCTTTTAAAGCCTAAAGGAAGCTCATTAATTATTACCATTGTTGACTTAGAATAAATTTTACATTTCTTGTTTTGAAATCCATAAACAACTTCTATATGTCATGCCTTCAATAGCCAAAAGCTTCCCAATTCCTTTTATGTTCCATTTCAATAGCTGGTACATCCTCTAACACAAAGCTATATCCCAAGTACTAGGACACCACTTTCCTTGTTGATTTAACTAGATTCAAGCATTACAATGACATATACAAAGCAATTGAGCAAGTCACTAGGGACTCTAGCAATGTTGATGACTAGGAGGCTGAATACAAGGATGCCTTTAGGTCTTATAAAAGATGTGGACTCCATAGATTTATGGCAAGACTAGAGACCTTTCTCTGTGCTAAACTGATGGGTAACATTATTCACAAGGGAATCCAACTACAATATGATGTTAATGATTGGGTCTATTCACCCACTTCTTAGTAGCATATTATTGACATATCCAAAAATGACTTCAAGAAATATTATTGCCTCCCAAACTTTTTATTTTCATATGATGTATTAGCAGTATTAGCCTAGATGCATGATAACCAAATATATATTATTCTCCAAGACTGGGTCGAGAACCCAGAATTCAAGTAGGTAAATAAAAAAATAATCCATGTTTACATGGTACACACTTTATGAGAAGAGATACGAGTAGGCATGATCCTTTTAAATTAGTTTTTTAGAGAGTTATACCGCATACATGTCAATGAGCTATGGGTGCCCCTACTGTACATGATTCTGACTCACTCTGACATCTTGGACCTTTGAGGATTGATCAACTTCATCTTGGTCTAGACCATTATAGATGCCCAAAATAAGGGCAATTTCTACAAGATGGGCTATGTGTTCGATGCCATCTATGGAATTCTCTCATTCAACCCATCAATTTTTCCTATCTGGATTCCTGGAGGCCAAATTGTCCATGTGGTGTTCTTCAAACTCTATGGTTATGAGTTCCACTAATATTTTTGGGATATTTATGAGCATTTCTACTTGGTGGTGTACTAGGTGATTAATGAAGCTCCCATGCCCCAACTTTCAAATGTAATATGGGAGTCTTTCACAGATATAGGGGATTATTAGATATATAAAAAGGACATAGTGATCCAACTCATGGGATTCATACATGAACCCTTGCGCTTGACATACTATGTGCCTAACTGGATAGCAAACTAAGAGATCACCTATCAACTGGTGAATGGTATCCTCAACCACTACATAGCTCATCAGCAAAATATGTGCCCTCTAATCTCCATCATGATATAAGAGAATATTTATAGGACCTTTCCCTCAATACAAAATATGATAGTGGTTCGAGACTCCTTCGCTCTAACAAAATGTAAGATTTGACAATAGGACCCTAAAGGGGTGTTTAGGCTCACTTGTCATAGTATGAATCTCAACTAAACATCAACTACAGCCATCAGGCTAAGGATAATGATGAGATTTACCTAATTCTATCAATGACTAGGAAGTGAAATCATGAATAGCAGCCAAGAAGAATAACAAATAGAAAAAGGCTTAGATAGGTCCTTCAGCAACTGCTCTAGCCCTTGCTCAGCCCACAAAGGAGTCACTTGTAACTTTTTTGGTCATTTTATGAATAATCTTGAAGGGCATCCTACCAACTTCTCTTCTTTAATTTGTGCCTCCACCTCCCCCAGTTTCTTTTCAAGCTCCACTTCCAACATCAACCTCAGTTTCTCAAGTTCTGCTTCCATTGATAGTCCTGGTTCCTCAAGTTCCACTTCCATTAGTAGTTCTAATTTCTCAAGATTCATATTTGACTCCTCTATATATCACTTCGATGATCTTGTGTAGTATCCTAAAGGGTGCCATGCCATATTATCCTCCTCAAACTACCTCTTTGTCTCCTTTGCTTTCTATTCTAGTCTCCCTTCTATCGGTAGTCCCAATTCTTCAAGCTCAACTTCTAACAACAGTCTCAATTCATCAAGGTTCACCTTTGCCTTCACCTCCTTTACATGTTTATATCACTTTGACTCCACCTATTATAGCAGTGCCTTCCACCAAGCCCTAGCATCCATGAGCTTAGACTACATAGTGTGAGGCAGTGCAAACATAGTTTTCTTAATTAGTAGTGCCACAATGCTTGAGATTTGATACAAAGTTTAGTTTGATCCTAAGCCCCAAACATGACACTCGACAGGCACCTATCTAGGGTTGGCCGCTCACTCCTCTATCTCCTCCTATTTTCCTTTTACCCCTTTCTCCTACCATGTTTTGACTCTCTATTCTTGTCCCCACTACTTCTGCTCTACTTTTTCCATTTCCCAATATTTTTACATCACCTTTTGCCCAAATACCCTTGGGTTTAGTTATTTCAAGAGTTACCACTTATGCTTACCCTCGCACTTCATCCATCTTATAGCCTGGAGTCTTCCTTGTGCCTTTTCTAGGCATGCCTTGGAGAATAGGTGTAGATACAGCCTTCAATAATCCATCGCCTATAGTAGAGATGTTCTCGATCCCCACTCTAGTCATCTTGGTTATTCCTTCTATAGTTCCAAGTCACTTACCACCAGCAATTGTAGCTCTAACTATCATAGTTAAACCATTCATCCCAACACTTATGGCCAATCTAGAGAAGAGGCCATAGAAAAAATAAGACACATATCCTTATACTGCTCCAACTCAAGCAGAAAGAGCTTGGTGACTAGCTCCCTAGCCTACTATCTTCCTAACCCAAGGCCTCGATGGCTTCACCTTCAATCAGCCCATCTTCTCTTTATTTTTCCATGATCTGTTCCTAGGACCAATCTTACCTCAGGTTAACCTAATGTTAGAACAATGTCAATCTAAATTTTTTCCATAGGCTTCTCCTTTTATTCTCCCTCTCTTTGCTCATATGCCACCTCCACCTCCAATCCTTTCCTCTTTCACTGCTTCCACTTCCTTTGTCTCTCATCCACCTAGTTTTGTTACATCTTAATTCCTCACCATGCAAACTATCTAGAAAACCTATGGATATCTGTAGTTAACAAATTTAGATTTGGATATATTTCTAACTAAGCTTGAGATTTATCTTATTTTGGGATAATAGAAGGTTGTTCAGTTAGATACAAATACATGATTGATTTTTATTAGTTAATTTACTGTATGTGTTTACATTTTAATCATATTTATATATTGATTCAACTATTTATTGTTGCTTATGATTATCATGTGAAAAGATCTAATGACTTGCATGTTGTGAGGTGGATGCAGGAGAATTCTTCCCTTGAGCATATCATAAGGAGAGCATCATCAGAGAAGATGTTGTAGATAGAGACATCACAGGTTGATAGAGAGATAACAAAACCCTACATACACACACACAATAGTTAGTCATGGTAGAAATGCATTTAATTTCTCATGGTATGTTTATTAATTGCTTTGGAGTGTTGCTTTCTTTGGTTTGTGAAAATGTCTTGTATGTGACCAGAAATATTTGAGATTTGCTTTATTGGATTAATTCAGATAATTAGTCTATAATGAAAATTTAAAATGATAATTAATAATTATACTGATAATGGTAACTATGAGAAAAAGGAAATAAAACCTTATAAATTTTGGAAATTTCTATTAATAAGAGAAGCAATAAAATGGAAAAAAGGAAAGATTTTGATTTTGAGGAAAGTTTTAACTAAATACTATGATTTAAGAAATAAAGATAAAGCAAATTAATTAATTAATTAAAATAAATAAATTAAAAAGAATTAGATGTCCAAAAATTAGCTAAAAGAAAAAGAAAACCAAAATTTTGGGAAAGAATTGGAATTTGTTTCCTATTTAAGAGAATGAATGAAAGAGAATTTTGATAGTCTATGCATGGGAGAGGAAGAAGAAGGAACTGGCCAAAGCGAAGAGACAAGCTATCCCAACTATTTTATCTATATTCCATGAAAAGGTAGGGATTGTATTTATACTCTATTCATTTATATTATCTATGTATAGAAATATAAATGAATCTGTCAAATTTTATAAAGTAATTGTATATACCCCTATACACTAACTAATGAATAGTGAAAAGGCTTTTAATCTGATCTATGAATATATAATGATATATATAGTCGTAGTATGTAACACAGTGATTTATATATATCTTAGACTCTAAGATGCTAAAGAGTATGGTGATTTGTTGCCAAAACTTAGAAATCAGCGGTTCCTCTAGGGAATTTGGGTATATTACAAAAGGTATATTAAAACTAAAATAATAACCCCAGTGATATATATATATATAAAAACTTTTAACACAACAATGGATATAAGTAAAAATTGGGTAAAATATATACCCAAATTATTTATATTCATAGCATAAAAAAAATCAGTGACATGTATATGCATAAGTATGAACAAAAATATATATGCATGAACAAGATAATAATTGGTAATCGATTCTTGAAAAGATAAAACCTGTATAAAGTTTAATTTCAAACTGTGTATGCAACGTGTAATTAGTGTGTAGCAGATTACATAGATTTGTACATTTATATATATTTATATATTAAATAAATAAATAAATAACTAAAAAATGATCTATGTGTATATAGCTTGACATATATATTATGTTTTTGACATGAAGTAAAGAGTGAAAAATCATTTTTGTATAAATCATTGTTTATATTTATTTGAAGAGTAATTGTATGGTAAGCATACACTATTATGCATTTGGATAAGAGTATGAAATAGGAATTATATAGAGATCAGAATTATAATTATTCTATATATAACAAAATTATGTTATATAATTCAAAACAAATAATTTAATATCAGGACACAATTGAATGCCCACCTGGAAAAGACAAAATAATGCCTATTTGTCTACTGAGTAGACTTGTGCCTAAGGATAAGACTCGTAGATAACTTGGGCATTTACAATGAACTGTAGAGCTTCCTACTACAAAATTATTTGTTGGAACTAAATTTGGGAGGAACCCATTATCAAGTTTTGTTCTTTTCTTTAACTCAGACCAAGAGCAACATCGCCACCATTATTTTTATCTTAGTTATTTTAACTCAAGTGCAACTACAATCCATTTTAGTCAAGGATTTCAGCAGACTCATAAAACCCCTCTACTTTCAATAGACTCCAAATATGCATATATCTCCATATCTGGAGATGACAATGTATATGTGTTGTTCCCAAAATCTGTCACTCATTTTTGGGACAACATATGAACTATTTTGGTCCCGTAGGCCAAAATTATCTCTTCCCTTCTCAAAAATTGTTCTGAGCATTCAAATTCTTCATTATTCAAGCTTTTTCAGTTAAGGGACTAATAGGTTCAATAGGTTCAACGGATTCAACAGGCGAGTTCTCACAAAGGAACAAGTTCCCAACACTTAGGCAATTTCAAGATTGGTTCAACGCCTCGGTTCAACCAAAAATGTTCATCAGAAAGCTTCAAATGAAGGATTGAACCATTGAACCCCACTTCCAAAAGGTTCAACAAGTTCAAAGGTTCAATGATGTCGGCAAGCTTAAAGAGTTAAGCACTTCAGTAAGTTCAACGACTTCAAAAGACTTAGAAGAAAAGAAGAAAGATTGAACCCATTGAATCGTTGAACCTTGAACCAAAATGGTTCAAAGGTTCAAGGTTCAATGAGTTCAATCAAAGTTTGAAGAGTTGTTCCAATCAGTTGGTTTAAAGCAGTTGGTTCAAACAGTCAATTGAATGAGCGGAACACAGTATTGAACCGTTGAACCATTGTTGGTTCAATCGGTCGGTTCAATTGGTCAGTTCAAAGGAGTCCCCCAAAGCTGAAAGGGTAGGTGCCCTTGCGGAGGGTAGGGAACATTTACTGAAAAATCAAAGAGAAGGCCGAAAGGGTAAGGTTTCCTTCAGACTTTTTGTCTAAAGAAATTACCAAGTAAAGGAACTAAAAGAATTCCTTTGGAAAGATTTTTCATGAAAGAATTTCACAAAGGAAATCCTTTGTATAAAATGTCTAATTCCTTCAGACATTTTATCTGAAGGAAAGATCAAAAGCCTGGCAAAAAAATGGCTAAGGCAAGGGAAGATTTCCTTCAGACATTTTATCTGAAGGATTTGAAGAAAAAGGCCACTCAAAGAATCTCAAAGGGTAGGTACCCTTGCGGGGGGCTCTCGACACCCAGAAAATGGACCTTTCTCAAAGACTCAAAAGGACACCTTCCCTTCAGGGTGTTCCAAAGACACTAAGCCAAAGGAATTTCAAGGCTTTAAAAAACTTAGCCAAAACAAAGGATTCTGAGAAAGAGATTAAACTGTTGAACCTTGAACTAAAATGGTTCAAAGGTTCAAAGAAAGCTCCAAGCAAAGGAAGGAAGCGGAAGATTCCAGAGACCAGATCAAAGAGATGGTTCAACCAAAGAACAAGAAAGAGATTGAACTAAGGAACCAATAAAGACCACCTAAACCATTGAACTATTGAACCAATGAACTTTCAAAGGTTCAAAGGTTCATGGTTCAATATGGTTCAAACAACCAGCAACCATTGATGTCCCACAAATGTCAAATTTAAGGTAACGGAATATCCATTAATTTTCAAATATTGGAACTTGAAGGATGAACCAAGTGACCAGCTAAAGAAGATAGCTTGAGAGCTCCAATTGTAGCAGGAAAGAAGAGAAGGCTACAGAAGATATTGAAATATCTATGAGAGAGTTATTTTTAGTAGGAGAAACAGTCCACCAAGTAGTCATCTGAGAACACCAAATCAAGGATGCAGCCTATTTTTCTTCCATAAAGTAAAGGCAAAGTGGACAGCTACGTAAATAAGAAGGAAAAGACCAGGCGACCTATACTTTGGAGAAGACATATGAGATGAATTGGCATGCCACAGTTAAGGCTGATGCACTGTTCCAAGCATGGCCCCTTGACAAAACCAAAAATGCATTCAAGGCACTGAATGTAGCATGGGTTGTTCCATATAAAAAAGTGCTAAGCCTTTCTTAGTTGTTGTATATTATAATCTCTTATTTTATGCAAAGGAGATCTCTCCATTATAGAAGCAAAACTCTGCCCAAATTGAAAGGTGATTACTGAGACTTTGAGCTCAGATTATTGATCATATTACTTTATCTGAATGAGAAAGCAAGTTAATTTTAGACTTTGTGTTGTTATAGCTTATGTCATTTTAGGAAATTATTCTTATGTCTATTTCCTAAGAGCATTCTTGTTTATTTAATTTAACAAGCAAAATTAGTGGAAGTAATCAGGAAGGTGTCCTGAAGCCAATTTTGAAAAGACTTTGTGATGTCATAATTGTCTTCAGTGTGTTTTTAGTTTCTTTCTGTGTAAAGGATCTTGGGATGACTTTGTGCCCCCATTATCCTTCGTATTTCACTCTTTGGGCAGTTGAGGTGGAGATTTTGTGTTACACCTCATTCTACTGGTTATTGCGCCCTTGTTACCTGTTAGTTATCCACAAGAAAGAACTCATGCTTCCTACTGCAAGACCACTTCTGAAAGAAGAGAAGTGCCTTCAGTATCATCACCATGATTTCTCCTTTATCTGTGAACATCATCTCTAAAAAAAGAGAGATGGATGGTGTAGTCCTACCCCTGAGTGTTATTTTCTGCTTACACATATAGTATATAGCTCCTCATATTTATAGGGAACCTCCCCTTGATGAGAGGAGAGATTTGTCCACCTCTGATGTGGTAAACTTGCACATTTGGCTGACCAATCTCCCTATGTTGTGGTTGAAGACATCTATTTGCTCATCAGTTAGCTAGTGAAAAAATATTCACCCAACAGTTTTTGGTGACTCCACTGGGGAAGAGCACATAGTTTGAAGCTGCAAGCTTCAAGCTGAAATACGGCCAATTCTTTCCCATTTTTATTCTACAATCTGGCAACTCCACGTTATACTTGAAGTTAGAGATTTCAAGGTGTTGTTGACCCTATTTTTGAGTTGGTGCAGTAGGGCAATTTTGATTTGTTCCCTCCCCAACTTCAAGTTCAATGATACAGGAGTGTTCCTCCTACCCATATCAGGTCACCAACACAAGGCAGAGCTTCTTTTTCTACTGTTAGCCAAGCTTTGCCTATACATACTCCACCCAAATTTGTTATCCCCCTTTTCCATAATCAAATCATGGCAGTTCAAGGCCCCTAGGGTAACTCTTTTGGCCTTCTCAATTTAACCCCACCTCTACATGAGCTTCCACGTAGTTCAAGGAAGAATTTTCCTAAATTCTTTGGTGATGGGAGAGTTCATTCTAATGAACATATTGTTGCCTACAACATAGCTTGTGGTGTGATAGGCATGGATTATGAGGATGTAGCAGTTAGGCTGTTTATGGAAACATTGCAAGGCACTGCTGCAAACTAGTTCTACCATCTGCAGGCTCAGTCAGTGACTGACTGGGACACTGTCAAAGCCAAATTTGAAGCAAGTTTCAAGCCTATAGAAGATGTGCATGCCCTGCTAGCTCAGCTCACATAGATGAATAAAAAACCTCATGAACCTATGAGGGACTTCATTGCCAAGTTTGACAAGCTGAGGAACTAGATTCCTACAATTGCTCAGCCAACACTTGAGAACCTTAAATGCTTCTTCATCAACTCACAGTTGCCTGAAGTGATTTTTCTATTGAGACAGGCTGGCCACATAGACCTAGCTATTATTCAATATTTGGCTACTGAGGTAGAAGATGACCTTATCTTGGTAGAAAAGATAAGGAGAGATCCTAACAGAGGTAAATCCTCTTCATCTTCTGAATACTCACCTACAGTCACCATTGACCCAATGGTGCAGAAGCTAGAAAATGAGTTGCTAGCTCTTAGAAAGCAAATGGCACAAGGGATGTCATATGCTCCTTCATACAGAGATATACCAAGGAGAACATTTCCTAATCAGTTATATCAAGGCCATGCTACCAGGAATCAAGGGTAGCTAAATCATCTTCCTCCCCCTCAGGGGAAATTGGCCATTGAATCACCTCTAATTAATTTAGCAGTCAAATATCTTGAAGCAAAATCATATTTCTCCTTCCATCCTGAGTTGAACCCAGAAGATGACATTAATCTCTTAACAAAGGGAGAAGAAGAATTAACTGGCGACTCCAACATTGGTTTCCTAAATTACCAGGATGAACCCAAAAGTGAAGGTAAAATAGTTGATGGAACATACATTGTATTCACCCAGTCTAAGAACCAGTCAGCCCAGCAAGCTGATAAAGAAAAAATAGAGGAGTGACCTCAACCAGCAATTTCAATTGCTAAGCGGGGAACCACTCTGCCTTTCCAGCCAAAGGACCCAGTCATTGCAAGAAAGGTAAGTACATCAAACATCCCTACACCTTCTACTTCAAATTCACATACCAGTCCTCCCCCCCTCAAAAACCAAAAGGATGAACTCCCATCCTCTATTCCTAGTTCATTTTAGACATTTGACATAATTGACAATATAAAGAAAACCAAAATTTAAATGTTTGAATTAGAATTCTTGCAATCCAAACCTAAGCAGTTAGATAAGTTGGTTCAATGTATAAAGAACCAAGCCATCCCTGTAGGACAAGCAATTCCAAAGATAACTCGTGATCCCCCCAAGAACACATCCACTAGTAATAACCTTGTCATTACTCCTCCTACTGCTCCTAAGAGGACTGAACCATTTTATGTCTCTCTGCTAATAAATGAACACCAACTAAATAATTACATCATAGATTTTGGTGCATCTGATAATGTCATGCCTACCAAAGTGGTAGAATCCCTTGGTCTCACACTGACCAAGACATTTTGGAGATATTTCTCCATGGAAAATAAATAAGTGCCACTACTGGGACAAATTAAGGATGCCTAATTTGCATCTACAGCATTCCCAAATAAGAGAATCAAGATGACTGTCCTGGTGGCTGATGTCCCAGCATCCTACGGAATCCTTCTTGGGTGAAATTTTTGCAAAGATGTTGGTGGCAAATTAAGCATGGACCTATCTGAGGTGAGGATCCCAGTCAAAGGCGTTATGCAGAGATTGCTCCCTAAAAAGGAAGCAAAATACGTGGTCACTCAAACATCAGCGTCTAAAGCTCAAATTTTGTTTGAGTCTTTAGGCATGGGTAATTATTTTTTATCCACGGAGGAAGTCTATGAGATGTCTGATAAGATTCCCAAATGTGTCAACCTGAAAATTGGTTCAGATGGAATAGCAGAAGGATTGGTGGAGTGCAGTGCAAGTGTAGAAGAATCTCTCCCTCCAAATGAAGAAGAATCTAAAGAAAAATTAGTGTCTAATGAGGTATGGATTCTAGAATTCAATGGCAGCTGCTCCTCTACTAGTTCAGGAGCCAGGATTGTGTTGATATCTCCTCAAGGAGATATTTTTCCTTCTTCATATAAGTTACAATGTAGCAACACCAACAACATAGTTGAGTACGAATCTCTGTTGCTTGGATTGAAGGCTGCTCGAGACAAAGGCATCAAACTCCTTCATGCCAAAGGAGATACTGAACTGGTGGTTTATCAGGTAAGAAACCTGTATCAAACTAAAAATGAGAGATTACACCACTAATGCAATCTAGTCTAGGACCAAATTGAAAGCTTTGATGCTTTCAGCATCTCTACCATACCCAAAGAATTTAATGATCAAGTTGATGCACTGGCTATTTTAGTAACTCTCTTGGTTTCTCACCTTGATTTTAAGGGAGACAGGTACAATATTAAACTAGTCTTTCAACCAAGTGTGCCTAGTAATGCCAATCATTGGCAAGTGTTCAATGATGACAACCAAATCATTGCCTTCCTAGAGCAAAAAGACAGCTTTAAACAGCTTCATTTCGAAGGCAGTGAGCTTCAAAAGCTTGAACCAGCCCCTGAATCAAGTGTAAATGCAGGTGAAGGATTCCTGCAACTTAAAGGAAATAAAATCCCAAAAGGCCTTGTTTCCCTTGAGAAGTTGTTTGACAAAAATGACAGGTTCATCAAATAGCAGTAAATGGATTCAAGCTCCTCCCAAGAGTTTGATCAAATAAATCTAAGTACCAAAGAAAATCTCAAGATGGTGAACATTGGGAAGTGCTGCACTCAGGAATGAAAACACAAGTTCACTACTCTGCTTCACCAGTACATAAATGTTTTGGCGTACTCTTATGATGATCTGAAGTCACTCATGCCTGAAGAAATTTGCCATAAGATTCCTCTCAAGAGTGATTTGGTGCCTCACAAGCAAAAATATAAGAAGTACAATCTGAAGATATCAAGTACTATTCTGTTTGAAATACAAAAAATTTTGAATGCTAAGATAATTTTCTCAATCCATCATTCCACATAGATTTCCAACATAGTACCTGTGAGGAAAAAGAAAGGCAAAATTTGCCTCTTTGTGGACTTCAAAAATTTAAATTAGTCATCCTTAAAGGATAATTATCCTCTGCCCATCATGGATCAAGTCCTTCAGATGGTGACTAGTTTAGAAATGTTATCAATGTTGGATGGCTTCTCAGGGTACAATCAAGTTGAATTTGGTGAAGCAGACCAGCATAAGACTACCTTCACCATACCTTGGGGCACCTTTACCTATCAAAGAATGCCATTTGGCCTGATAAATGTTGGTGCCACTTTTCAGAGAGCAATGGAGCTTGCTTTCAAAGATGAAATGGGTAAGTTCATTGTGGTATACCTTGATGACTTGACCATCTTTTCCAAGTATCACCCTGACCATGTGCACCATTTACAACAAGTGTTAGAATGCTACTGCCAGAATGGCATTTCTCTAAATCCCAAGAAATCTATTTTTGGAGTAATAGAAGGGAAACTTCTTGGACACATTGTATCCTGAGAAGGCATAAATATTAAATCAAATAGAGTCAAGTCCATCTACAAACTTACTCTGCCCACAAGACTGCAGTTCACTCTTTCTTTGGAAAGATAAATTTTTTACGAAGGTTCATCCCCGAGTTCACTGAGAAGACTTGCCACATTGTGGACATGATGAAGGGAAAAGCTACGTTCTGATGGACTATCAAAGGCAAGTTAGCATTTGAAGACATCAAAAAAGTGATTACCTGTGCCCCAATTCTAGTTTATCTAGATTATACCAAAGATTTCACAATGTATAGTTATGCTTTTGAGCACACACTTTCAGCAATTTTAGTCCAATAGAACTAAGAAGGTGTAGAATCTCCTATTTCTTTCATGAGCTATCCTCTCAAAGCTCATGAGATAAAGTACTCAAACATGGAGAAACATGCTTATGCAGTGGTAAAGGCAGTGAAGTATTTCCACTTTTACATCTTGAATTCACACACTACTGCCCTGGTTCCTGACACCACTGTTAAATCTATATTAACTCTGCAGGAGTTTGGAACAAAAAGAAGCAATTAGATTGCTAAAATCTAGGAGTTTGATCTAGTCATCAAACCATTTAAGTTGGTGCGGGGAAGGGGCCTATGCCAATTGATTACTGACAACAGACCAGAAGAAACAGATCATGGAGAAGAAGTTGAAGGCATGCCAATAGTCCTCTTTGTCTCCACCATGAATGAGTGGTATTCAATTATTTCTCATTTCCTTACTTATGGTGAGTGTTCTGCTCACCTGTCTTGTAAAGAAAGGACTGTCAAGTTAAAATCTGCCAATTTTATCTTGTGGGACAACAGCCTGTATAAGAGGAACCTTGATGGAGTGTTCCTTCGCTGTGTGGATAAAGAGTAGCAGAACCAACTTTTGAAGTCCTTCCACAATTTGGCCTATGAAAGACATTTTTTTGCTCTTGTAACTACCCATAAGATTCGATGAGCTAGTTTTTACTAGCCTACTCTATTTCAAGATGCATACAAATGGATACGAAGATGTGAACTATGCCAACAGTTCGTTAGAAGACCCAAATTAGTTGTTCTGCCTCTTAAGCCAGTGGTGATAGAAGAGCCATTTCAATAATGGAGAATCGATTTCATTGGTGATGTAAACCCATCTTCAAGTGTTGGACATGATTATGTCTTTATAGCCACAGATTACTTTACCAAGTGGGTGGAAGCTATTCCAACCAAGCATATTACTTCAAAAGTAGTGTGCAATTTTCTCAAGGAGAACATCATTTCCAAGTTTGGGGTCCCAACCAAGATTATTACAGACAACACAGCTTGTTTCTCTTCCTATGAGATTACTCAGTTCTATTTTTACTATAGGATTATCCTCTCCCACTCTTTTGATTATTTTCCACAAGAGAATGGCCAAGCTGAATCAAGCAACAAGAACCTAGTGACTATCATCAAGAAGCTGGTAGATGACAACCAATGAACATGGCATAAAGCATTGGTTGATGCTCTATGGGTAGAAAGAATTACACCCAAGAGGGCAATTGGTATGTCATCTTTCTAACTTCTTTATGGTCTCAATGCTGAGATACCAATCACCCTAGAATTACCAGCATTGAAATTGGCTAAGGCAGTCGAAGATCAGACATATGAAAGCTCCATCGATAAGAGGATCATGTGCTTGACTAAGCTGGATGAGCAGTGAACTATGGTGGTGGACCGAATTGTTGCGCATCAAAATTTGGTGAAGAAGCTCTTTGACCAAAAAGCAAAAAATTGTGATTTCTAGATTAGAGATCAAGTCCTGTTGTGGGACAAGAGAAGAGAACCAAAGGGAATGCATGGGAAATTCAATTCCCTTTGGAGAGGCTTGTTTACTATCCATTAGCTCAAAGGTGAAAATAATTTTCTATTAAAATATCAACATGGCACACCCTTTTCTCTGCCTCACAATGGGCAGCATCTAAAGCACTTCAATTCTTGAAGTATTAGAGAAGATCATCTGTACATATGTATATTTGTATAGTCTTTAGTTCTATTTTGTGCTTTTCATTTTTATTTTTAGTGCCTTTATTTTTTGGGTAGCATGACTCCGTAGCCCAATGGCATACTTAAAGGCACTGGAGATTCTGGTTTCTACTCCCCTTAGTTGTTCCAAGTTTTCAACTGAAGGAAGTTCCCCAACTGAAGTCAGCTATTGTTCCCAAAATCTATCACTCATTTTTGGGACAACATATGGACTATTTTGGTCCTGCAGGCCAAAATTATCTCTTCCCTTCCCAAAAATTGTTCTGAGCATTCAAATTCTTCATTATTCAAGCTTTTTTAGTTAAGGGACTCGCAGGTTCAACAGCTTCAACAGGCGAGTTCTCACAAAGTTACAAGTTCCCAACACTTAGGTAATTTCAAGATTGGTTCAACGCCTCGGTTCAACCAAAAATGTTCATCGACAAGCTTCAAATGAAGGAGTGAACCATTGAACCCCACTTCCAAAAGGTTCAAAGGTTCAACAGGTTCAAAGGTTCAATGACGTCGGCAAGCTCAAAGAGTTAAGCACTTCGATAAGTTCAACAGCTTCAAAAGACTTAGAAGAAAAGAAGAAAGATTGAACCCATTAAACCATTGAACCTTGAACCAAAATGGTTCAAAGGTTCAAGTTTCAACGAGTTCAATTGAAGTTTGAAGAGTTATTCCAATCAGTTGGTTCAAAGTGATTGGTTTAAATAGTTGATTGAATGAGCAGAATAGAGTATTGAATCGTTGAACCATTGTTGGTTCAATCGATCAGTTCAAAGGAGTCCCCCAAAGCTGAAAGGGCAGGTGCCCTTGCGGAGGGTAGGGAACATTTGCTCAAAGATCAAAGAGAAGGTTGAAAGGGTAAGGTTTCCTTCAGACTTTTTGTCTGAAGAAATTACCAAGTAAAGGAACTAAAAGAATTCCTTTAGAAAGATTTTCCACGAAAGAATTTCAAAAATGAAATCCTTCAGACAAAATGTCTGAAGGAATGATCAAAAGCCTGGTGGAAAAATGGCTAAGGCAAGGGAATATTTCCTTCAAACATTTTGTCTGAAGGATTTAAAGGAAAAGTCTGCCCGATGAATCCCGAAGGGTAAGTACCCTTGCGGGGGGCTCTTGACACCCAGAAAATGGACCTTTCTCAAAGACCCAAAGGGACACCTTCCCTTCAAGGTGTTCCAAAGACACTAAGCTGAAGGAATTTCAAGGCTTCAAAAGACTTAGCCAAAATAAAGGATTCTGATAAATAGATTGAACCATTGAACCTTGAACCAAAATGGTTCAAAGGTTCAAAGTTTCAAAGAAATCTCCAAGTAAAGAAAGGAAGTGGAAGATTCCAGAGACTAATTTAAAGAGATGGTTCAACCAAAGAACAAGAAAGCAATTAAACTAAGGAACTGATAAATACTGTCTGAACCGTTGAACTATTGAACCAATGAACTTTCAAAGGTTTAAAGGTTCATGGTTCAATATGGTTCAAACAACCAGCAACCATTGATGTCCCCACGGATGTCAAATTTAAGGTAATGGAATATCTGTTAATTTTTAAATATAGCATGGAACTTGAAGGATGAACCAAGCGACCAGCTGAAGAAGATAGCCCAAGAGCTCCAATTGCAGCAAGAAAGAAGAGAAGGGTATAGAATATATTGAAATATCTATGAGAGAGTTATTTTTAGTAGGTGAAACAGTCCACCAAGTAGTCATCTGATAACACCAAATCAAGGATGCAACCTATTTTTCTTCCATAAAGTAAAGGCAAAGTGGACAGCTGTGTAAATAAGAAGAAAAGGACTAGGTGACCTATACTTTGGAGAAGACATATGAGATGAATTGGCATGCCATAGTTAAGGCTGATGCACTATTTCAAGCATGGCCCCTTGATAGAACCAAAAATTCATTCAAGGCATTGAATGTAGTAGGGGCTATTCCATGGAATAACGTGTCAAGCCTTTCTTGGCTGTTATATATTGTAATCTCTTGTTTTATGCAAAGGAGATCTCTCCATTATAGAAGCAAAACTCTACCTAAATTGAAAGGTGATTACTGAGACTTTGAGCTCAGATTGTTGATTGTATTCCTTTATCTAAATGAGAAAGCAAGTTACTTTCAAACTTTGTGTTGTTATAGCTTGTGTTATTTTAGGAAATTATTCTTATGTCTATTTCCTAGGAGCATTTTTATTTATTTAATTTAACAAGCAGAACTAGTGGAAGTAATCAGGAAGGTGTCCTGAAGCCAATTGTAGAAAGACTTTGTGTTGTCATAATTGCCTTCAGTGTGTTTTTAGTTTCTTTCTGTGTAAAAGATCTTGGGATGACTTTGTGCCCCCATTATCCTTCATATTTCACTCTTTAGGCAGTTGAGGTGGAGACTTTTTGTTACACCTCATTCTGCTGGTTACTGCACCCTTGTTACCTGTTGGTTATCCACCAGAAAGAACTCTTGCTTCCTACTGCAAGACCACTTCTGAAAGAAGAGAAGTGCCTTCAGTATCATCACCAGGATTTTTTTTGTCTATGAACATCATCTCTAAAAAAAGAGAGATGGATGGTGTAGTCTCACCCTTGAGTGTTATTTTTTGCTTACATATATAGTATATAGCTCCTCATATTTATAAGGAACCTCCCCTTAATGAGAGGAGAGATTTGTCCACCTCTGATGTGGTAAACCTGCACATTTGGCTAACCAATTTCCCTATGTTGTGGTTGAAGAGACCTATTTTTCTCATTAGTTAGTTGGTGATAAAATATTCACCCAATAATATGTATTTTGGTCGTATTTAGTTCTGGGAGTATGAGCCTTTCGTGCCTATTTCATGCATTTAATAATTATATCATGAAAGTGACTTTCTTTGATTCTATCATGAGTTTCATTATACGTTGGCCAGTGCATATGTGATTTTATGTTATTGTGAATTGATGAGAAGGGTAGAGAGAGACCCACATTTAGTTGGTAGTATAATTTATGTTTGTATATTAAGGGCATTAGGATGCACACCTACCCCGAGAAGTGGTGGGATATTGTTATTCACTAGTTATAACCAACATATAAATATATCAAATAAACCAACTTGTTATAATTACATAAATGGATTTATTTACTCATGTTAAAGTGTATGTATATCATACCAAACACTTGTGTGTCTAAGGTGCATTTAGACATGATAATTTATACATGTTTGATATATTGACTCCCACACAATTAATGAATGGTGAAGTATAATGATATTATAGACTATGTGTTTATAATTGCTCCACTATTTAATTATGGACATTTACTGTGGATCCTTTTCACCTTAAAATAAATAGGTATAACTTAATAAGCTTATGGAATTTGATGTCGTGGCATTTCTAGAAAATTAATAGAGAATATATTTACACCTTAATACTTTTTATGTTAATGGCATAACTTTATGTATAATGCTTTACTTGTGTATATTGTGAAGTGAAAAACATGATCTTTTGTTGTTAACCTTAATGTACTCAATATAAAAAAGGGAGTACCAAAACCCATTGCACAAATGTAAAACTATTTTTAAGCTACATATTGATGATGTTAGGAAAAGAACATAGTATGCCATAGCTTACTAGCTTATGCTAGAATGAGGGAGTGCACTCCTCTAATTATAGTTACTCAAATGGTTAAGAATTATAAAAATATGATTAAAGATATATATATATATTATGTACATACTAGCATTATCGTAGACGATCTTGATCATATTTTTTGACCCAGATGCTTAATAGGATCATACCCATTTAATGTATAATGGAGATTATGTGATGTTTGACACTCTTAAACTCTATTTGTATGTATTTATTTTTATAGATAATATTTTTATGTCTTAGTATCCTAACTTGGAATTTAATGGTAGATGCATATTTACAAATTATCATGGGTATTCATTATCTGAAGATGAGTACCTTATTTGAGATCCTCCAATAGAGTTATAAATGCCTTTAGGGAGCTCTTTTTTTAAAGTATAAATGAACAGTGGTTCAATATTCACATAACATTGAAATAACTACTTGTGATACATATTACTCATGCATAGGGATTGTACTTTTAAAATATGGTTGAATTAGTCTTTAAGAAACCAAAAAACTATAATCTTTTGGGATAATCTTATAGAGAATATGACAAGATGTATAAATGAATGACATAATGGGTTTATGTGATTTCTATTTCTTTATGCATGAAAACTTTGAGAAGTTAACAAATGTTGTGTTGGAATGTTATTGTATTCTATAGGAACAATGACTTACTTTATTTTATATATAGTTACTTGTATAACATTTGTGTTTCTATGTATTTTAGATTACTTCATATGTTTGATTATGGAAAACTGGAAGTCAAGTCTTAGAACACTAGACTGTGGTAATATGGGTTGTCATAGGGTGAAAATAATAGGAAATCAATTATGTTGTTTGAAATTGTATAGATAAATTTTATGTTTACTTAGGTGGTATATTTGTAATCGTTATTTCTAGTATGGAATAGAATATAATGAAATATTCATGTATATATTTGACAGACTAAATGTATGTTGGTATTACACCTATGTATAACATGTTGTGTGATGCATTTGCTAGTAGGATGTAAGTTGATGAATCTTATGGTTGAATTTATATTTGACCAATCTACATTGCTAATGTGGAGTAAGGAGTGAGATGGACTTAACTAGATTATTGGTATTGAAATGTTAGATGAAGGTTGTCCTATCAAGTGGTGTGGATGAACTTGATAGATCTAGATCATTTTATGTATATTGTTTGTAAGACTTTGGGCTAAAGCATGTTTAGTGAGACATTATCAGTTCATGAGTGTGGTTTACATGTATGTGTCATATCTTGCAATAGATCAAGGCTTTTATGATATATTGCATGTTTAGTTAGTTATAAATCATACAACACAAGGATACTAGCTTGTCTCTCTAGATTCTTGTGCCATCACTATCTACCCATCCATGAAGGGAGGGCCATATCCTAATGGGATTAGTTTATAGGATCATTGGTCTGTGGTTGGTGTGGAAAAGTGCTCAGATGATGCTCTCCCTCCCCACAGTAGTTTTACTAATGAGATGAACGCTTAAAAATTGTCATAGATAGTGGAGAGTCTAGGGAACTCATGCTCCAGAGAGCCAGGTATCTAAATTATGTACATTGTATTAGCTTGAATATTACTATTGAGTATTTTCATGAAGAATTATAATTACTTATTATTATATATTGATAGCAGTGATTGTAGAGTGGTATCGGTCATGGTTGAGTTGTTACATTTCATGCATTATCCATTTATAAAGCATTATCATGATATTAGATATCTGAGATATGAGATGTAATGTGTACTTATTGTTATCACTTGAGTATATATGTGATATTTGTTAGATTCTTAGGATGTAGTCTACTAGTATATATGTGTTTTATTCAAAAAAAATTACATATTTGTATTTCTAACCCAATTGGGTTGTTACAAGTTTTCTAATTGTGAATACTATTTTAGCTACACCTCCTATAACCCCAATAGCTCAAGGGATGATGCCAAGATCACATACTCCATATATGCATGTCTAGGGTGACCTGGATGTGAAATGGAGTTTTGACAGAGCCTCTAGGAGCATGAAGAGGACACAAACTCAAAGGTTTGTGCAAGAAGAGAAACATGTGATATGGCAGACCTATCTAGATCTATTTTCCCTTACCAAGGTGAGGACTAAATTTGGGGAAGAGAAGATAGACAAGGACCCACTATCTATTTGTGAGCTATCGATGACATGTCTGAGAAACTGCTCGAGGACATGCAGAGCCAAGTGTAGACTCTCGAGGCTCAAGTGAAAAGTACATTCCTGGTTAAATTAATTATGCAGGTTAAAGATGCCCTTCTATTACTTTTGTTATCTTAGGGAATTTAATGGAGACTCAAGATAATACTAATTTAATTATATAGAGGACATAATCTTATATTGAAAGAATCATGCAGATTGACAAGAAGTGTTAGAAGCTATAGGTCATGACCAATAAGGGGATGTTCCTAGAACTAAAGCTAATTCCCACCTCAAATTTGGAACTATATCAAACCTATGTCAAAAACATGAGAGAAGGGATGGAGGAGTGGTTAGCCTTGGCATGCACTACCATAGAACTGATGGAAGAGGGAAAGAAAAAGATACTGACATACTTCTGAGAGGTCAATATCTTTGTGTTGTTCCATCCATATGGTAGTCTACTAGACCAAGGAGAATTTAGAGTCCACCTATGTCAATTTGACTGGGTAATGAGGGAGAAAATCACTAGGGCAAATCAAGAAGGAGCTCAGGCAGGGCTAGATATGTCAACCTAATGCATTGAAAGCGTAAACTAAGTTTTAGAGTTTAGGCCTTAATGTATGTGGTTTTTCAAGTCTCCCAAAGATTAGTAACTCAGGCAGAGGTGATCTTTAGACATCCTCCAATGAATTTGGACAAGCTAGATATGAAGTTTAATCTAGTAGAAGTCATGTTGGAATTTGGGAATGTCCAGTCAAGATAATTGGGAACCAGTGCTTCTTATTTGCTTTACATGTTTGGAGATTATTCCCATAAATTTATTGCAAATTTATTTGAATTTATTTTGGTTCTTTTTTTGCAAAATGGTTATAATTTTAATGAGTATCCATCATGGTTGAGGATGGGATCTTTATGATTTTTGGAGGTGAGTCTTAATGCTTGTCTATTTATAGAATAACCATATTTTATTTTTATGGACGAGCAAAAAAATGGTCAAATTTTCTCTTGGAAACTCTCTGCACTTTGGTATATAATAGTGATCTGGATCAATAATTGTATCAATTTTAAATATTTATAACAAACACATGCTTGTTTAAATTATCAATAATGCTATGATTGATTTTATATCAAATAAAAGCATGTTTCTTGTGTTTGATTTTATTTCATTTGCATGTTTAAATTATCAATAATGCTATGATTGATCGAATCAACACTTTGTATGTATATGTTTGTCATGATTATGATGTGATTAGTTATTGTATTTTATGTGTAAGTTATTTTCTTTTTTTGATAAGTATCATTTATTCATGTGTTTACCTACAAGTTTTCATATAGTGTTTATGTGTTTTTCAATAACAAAGTTTTGGTGTTAATGTCTAGAAAGAATTCACATTGAAATCATAGTGTGGTTTTCATCAGATTTTATTCATTGTATGTTTCTGCAAATAGAACTTTAGTTAAATTTGGTCCACAGAGGTATAGTTGTGGTAAATATACAAAAAAATAGCTTCAATTAAACATATTAATTCAATTCGCTATTCAATCACTCGATATTATTATAACCTTACTATTTTTTAAATCTAATAAAAAATGCCAAGGAATCATATTTAAAATGATTTCAGGTAGTTTTTATCATTTAGATATCTTTTATTCATATCATTATCTTAATGTAATGCATGTTCCAAGTATATACAAGAATTTCATAGTCTAAACTAGATAAGCATATTTTTTATTTATTGACACTAGAATCAATGTAATTAATTATAAATATAGATTTTTGAAGTACTAACATTTTTAGTTGAAATGCATCTATGTCCTAATTCAACAAAAAATCTCAATCATAACCTTTAATCTTATCTATTGCACCAAAATAGATAATTAACTTATATCTTTTAATTTTGAAACCATTCCAATTCTAGGAAGAATGCTAATACAATCTTAAACATAATAATAGCACCAATATTCACTCTACTTATTTTATGATCACATAATTGAATTTTCCAATATCTACATAGAGTTATATTACTATTGGAAGCAACTATTAATCAAATAGACAATTCAAGACACTTTAGCATTTATGAATGATCACAATGAAATTGAAATAATTTCTCTCTCATACCCTCATAAATTATAAATTTAATGTTCAACCAAATAATTACTATCAAAAATGGATACAATCAGTCCCATAAACATGTATTTATATATTGAACATACAATAGAACCTTTTGAAAACAAATGCAAACACCCAATTTCCTTCATAAATATAGTAACACAATAATAACTATGTTAGCCATGACTTGAATACAAAGATCTGACTAATTTCAAATATCATAGCATAAGCCCATTTTTCCAAGGATTTTCCATATTTTAAGCATGCCAAGAATGATGTGATACAACCATACACCAAAATAAAGGACCTTCCTTGAGGTCACCAACTTTGAAAATATAAACTAGTAAAATAAATTAAACACAAAGCAAGAAATTAAAACTACCAAACTAGAGTTAGCATTTCCACTTCACTTACCTAAAACAATCACACAAATTATGGTAAATGCCATGCTATATCCAAACACACAACATTTTTATAATGATAAAAAAGCATTTTCCTAAGAATGACAAGTTCTTGGTCCATCTATCAAATTTAAGATGCCATAAATTTAGTCAGACCGTGACAGACCATCTTTAAAAAAATTGCAAGTTATTTCATACCTATCAAACAATGTTCAAACAAATGCACTAAGTTTAATAATAAGTTTAAAAATAATTACCATAATAAAGAAATGAGAATCAAGGATCAGAAGAAGTTTTTTGGATACTTTTGACAAATAGAAATATAATGTTAAAACAATACTCATGGAACTGAGTCACATGACACAAATCATAGTCAAGCCAAAAGACATGGTCACTATAAAGAAGTTAGCTTCACCTAAATATGAAATGCAACAAAAAGAATCGTATCATGCTTATTTATGTTCAACGTATGTTTTAGATTATTCCTCATATTTTTATTTTGACAACAAAACTTTAGCATGCACATGTCTATAGCTATACAGGGAATATGCAGAAATAAGAATAAAACATTCAAAAAAACTAAAAAAAAATTGTCTTGATTTCTTAACTCCAAAAGATTCTCTATAATAAAAATCATAATTGAAACACAACAACCAGTATTAATTATATAGTTTACACTAAGAGTATTAGAATTATGATACCAAAAATTAACTCCATTCTATAGGAACCACTTACAAGTCTAACCTTCCCATCCAAATCCATGTCTATAAGTATTAAGAAAGGTCAATCCAACATAGCAAAGATAAAAGGGCATAATTCATATGTCACTCATAATCAAATTCTTTTCCTGAAATAGCATTGAAAACTACACCAATAATTTATCTGTATAAAGGCATACATAATAAGCAAATCATAGAAATTGAACCGTCACATATAATTCAAAAATAATGCTTAAGACTAAATTTGTTTATGTAAATTCCAAAGTTAAAATAATGCATACTAGTCATTACCATGTTAGCACATATTTCCCTAGTTCAAGAATAAGATTGAATAAGGACAGCGCATTAAATCAAGGAGTAATTTATTGAAGTCTAATTGATCAAAACAAAAATATACAAAGATGAGAAAATTGTGTCACCATATAATACAAACAATGCTATTTTTTCAACCAACTTCTTACACATATCTAAATCTAACTAAAACAGGCACACACCCTTGAGTTAATATGTCCAAATCCAAAGTGAAACAAAGAAAACATTGATAAGATTCAAATCATTCTAGATTTGCCAAGATAAATAATAACTATATGGTACCCCATAAGGTCATTATCATTCAAACACCATCATTACTTGAATAAAATTTGAGATCCCATGTGCATCTAAAAATTAAGACACAATAATACTATCTGGAAACTTTGTTGTGTATTCAATAAATAATAAGCAAGATTAAGATGGGCCCAACCAACAATGGCCTCTAGTATCCAATACATCAACCATGATGTTGAAAAACTTGTCCAAACAAGAGAAAAAATATATAAAGGTGAAAAATTTTAACATGTAAGAAGAGCTTGCTTTCACTAAATAAAATATCTCTAAATTTATTTTTCTTGTCATTCTCAAAATTGTAAACAATCTTGCTTAGATTATGCCTTTAAACAAGTATTATATATTTTTAAATCCAAATGCATGATCTTGCATATAGTCAATTGCTTAGCACCCTACTAAGAAATGAAAAGCAATGAGAGAGTTGGTCTCTGTTAAAATCACCAGCTATAAAAAACCAATCATAGTAATAACTAGATTATTTAAAAAAATACTACATTATAATGAATGTGAGTGATAAATTTGTTAATTTGTTTTTTTGTCTATGTTTTTTTCTTTTTTATATTTTCAAAAGCAAGAAAAAAATTCAAAACACAAGAAGCAAGAAATACTTACTAATAAATATGATGACGTTGTTTGCAGCAAGTAAAAACCTACCATATAGTTGAAAGTGTCATAGCAAAAATGTGACAGTCGATATATCTTACTTGTATTGATCGAAAGAGACTTTGATGAGATCTGGTAGCTTTTAATTCAGAAGCATTCCATTCAAAATGCAATCTATTTGACCAATTTTTGTCTGTACAATGCATTGCAATAAATCCTAATATGAATACATTTGATTTTAATGACAATTTATGCAATATGCATGATCATCTATTAAAGCAATGTCAACGATGATCATGAGGTTGCAATGGTCATAGAATGGCTAGAAAGGTAAAGCATAAATATTTTTTACTTTCAAGAGGCCTTTAACCTTCAAATCAAGAAAAAAAATATAAATTGTAATATTCTCAAACTATTAAAATTCTATTGTTTGTTTCTAACCATTTTTTTTCCTCGCAAAAAACAACAAGTCAGAGATAGATACTAGCCTCAACATTATTTTTTTTAAACCTTGCAAATAAAATTTTGTATGTTCATCATTTAGTATATCCCAAAACGTGGACTGCCCTGCACAGAGCAAAGGGGTGCCAATGATACCATTTCTCACAATGTTCTTGAAGAATACTATTGATGTGTTTGTTGTTGACAATATTTCTTGAACATGAGAATATACATGTTTGTAATTTTCATTTATGACAAGTTGAAAAGCAATTATTTAATGTCAGTGCTTACAAAAAAGGTGGACATGTATATCTTATCTCAAAGCAAATAATATTTCAAAAACATGAAAAAAGAAGAGATATAAGCTTCTAGAATTAGCATTTACAATTACCATGTCTTCCTCAATTTCATCATCATTTAGACGAAGCTCATATTGGTTGTAACATTTTTGATACCCGACTATCAAGGTAGCCAATGAACCCACTACATATGCATGATCTGATTGCACAAGATCATGTATGTTGATATATAAAGTGAGTTTGCACTATTTTCACACAATCATAATGTTTTATACAATCTATTTCATGTTCAAGACAATATAACACTCAGCATCCCATCTTTCATATTGAATTCTATTTTTAATCATGGAGTATTTAATGCAAAGGCTATTACCAACTAAAAAATGAGGCAAGAACTTATCAATTAACTTGATATTGATAATTGACCAAATTTATCGACAAGATCTGTATGCATTATTTCTGCCTTTGATAGCAAATTTGGATTCTTGATGAAACCAGGACCATAGACAACCAATACATCACTCTCAAAAACATTTCCATTTTTTTGTTGAGAGATCAATGATTGACACTAGTATGTTTTTCCCTCCATTTGCACTACAATAATAGTTTTGAAATCAAAACCATGAATACAATTTTTTTATATTATTGTATAATGAAGCTTTTTTTCTTTGTTTTAGTAAAAAAATAAAACCAAATCACAAGTTCCATTCAAGTTAAATAACAAACTGCTTGTTATGAATAGTAAATCTCCACATTAAGCTATGCAAAGGAAAAAATTACCATTTTTCTAGTCTCTGTTACTTCTGCTTTGTTTCCAAATCCACACTTTATTGTTCTAATTCCTTGTACTACTCGATATTTATCTAGATTGTCATCACGTGCTAGTTGACATTTTCCCCTGTTCGCATATTTAGTTTTCTATTAAGCACAAGCCAACACTATTATCACCCTAGATTTTTTAATTGTTAAAGAGATAAAAATGAAAAAAAAAAATTGTCACCAAGTAAAGATAACCAATTTATCGTAGCTAAAAAATAAAATATTACCATATTGATGGCCTCATTTCTCCTATTTATAGATCCTTATCAACATATTTGGATGGATCCATATCCCCTTTCCTAGACCTTTTTTTTTTCAACTTTCATAAGTATATTTTTGACTAAAAGATGGGGAAAAAAAGAGCATATTATAATTGATGTGTTTTGTCCATTGCTTTGTGTATTTCTCTATTCATATGTATAGTTTCATATTTGTATCACAACAAAAACTCCTAGATATTCTAAATGTGACATTTCTAACCAATAAACAACGAAAAAAAACCATGAACATACAAAAATAATAACTTGTAATGTTCAGAAATAAAGTATTACCATTGTAGCATGTTTTTTATCATGAGGCTTATGTTTATCAAACAAATTCATGTGCTTGGATCCATATCCAATTTTTTTGTGCAAGTTTTTTGGAACACATCAACAATTGAAGATTGCATGAAAATGGTGCGCAACACTTTTTTTTTTAATTTGTTTAGTTGTTTATCCCTTTTATTTGGATTTTACTGCTTTGATTTTCCATTGATTATCAACAGTGACAAATTTCATTTTTTAGTTATACTTGGTGTATACAAATGACATTACACAGAATAAACAACACATTTTTTTTTTCAAATTTGCAAAGTCATTATTATTATTTTGTCAAAGAAAAAGAGGAATACAACATGCATGATGGTCTATCCAATATGCATCACAAACACTGAGTCTAGTATTCTTAATATTCAAATTTATCCAATAGTGATCTATTAAAGTGCCTGCATTTGTTGTTGGCATATTTGATATAAAAAAAACCATGCCTATGAATTGTTTTTAAAAGATATATAGATATTATTTCTTGAAGCATATCAATATTAAAATCACCAGTAAATACAATTTTAGTTCCAAGTGTCAATCTAGTAGCTGTTGTATCTATAAATACCAATAGATCATTTATTGGTATATTCGGTGCCAAGTAAATATTTACTATTTGTATCAATGTATCTAAATATAATATATCATGGGTCATAGTATCCATGTTTAGCCTAGAAAACACTTTGTTGTTTCTCAATATAATGTTTTTTCTAAAGCATGACATTATTCCACGCACATTCATTGACAGGCGATAGTTAAATTTTTGTGCAAGAACTAAAGTGCTTTCTACATGCATAATTCATATTTCCTAGAAACATAAAATGCTCACATCCATAAGCTCATATTCATGTGTTATACATTCTAAGTGCAATTATAAACTCTGTGTATTCAATGAGAAAATTGTAAGGCTATCACATGTTTGAGAAACATTTGTAAAAAGTGGCAGCCACTGTGCAGAAGTATCTAGTCTTTGCATCTCTGCATTTACTCTATTACACATCATAAAATTGTTAGGTTCTAATTTATTCACAAGATAAAATGATTTAATATTTTTTTACTCATAAAAGCATGGTATAACAATTCCATGCCACTTGAAACTAGTAGGATCAAATGCTAATACTTCCATTATGAGTCCTTGTGATCTATGTATTGTTTGATCACATGTTATCTATATTAGAAATTGCTCTCGCACCATGGCCATAGTTTTTATAATGTAAATTTTCCTCAAGATTATTGTTATTGGAGTGCAATTTTTGGTAATATATTCATTATAAAATCTCTGTATTTTTTCATTGAAATGATCTAATTTTAATATCATTGAATTCTATCCAAACTATGTCTATTTGTCCAAGTGTATAATGTTTGATAATTCCATCAACACCATTCACCAATCCATCTTGTATATCATATTTTCCACCAATCAATTCCACCAATATGTTTGGTTTCAAATAATTGTATCAGTCAAGTAATTCTTTTCATTATTTGAAATGATTTCATCAGATAAATTTGTTTTTTTGTCAATAGCATTCAATGTATAAATCTGTTCATTGACAAGTGTAAGCACTTTTGTGTTATGTTTTTTAGCATCATCATTAATGCGAAACAAGAATGGAAATGTTGGTTCATAAGGAGGATATCTATAGCATATATTATTCAATATTCAATATCTAACATTGTCTACTAGTAAGTTCTGATCCAATTTAGGATGGACACAAATTGAATATCGCTTTGACGAATAACTTGTCAAAGTTGAAAACATTTTACATTATCAATCCAAAAAGTATATGGATTTGTTTCTCTATTTAATATCATCTCTTAGAAAACCCATCTATCTTGAGTAATCTCTATTTGATAAAAATCACTAAAAAATATAACATCAACCTTTACAAATGCCTTTATTGGAGTATGCATTATCTATCAAATTCTTTTGTTAATATTGCAAAGCATTCAACTTCCCAATAAAGATATTTCATCAATAAATAACACATTTAATTGTTGATAGTGTTTTCTCAATGTGTCCAAAGTTTTTGAATCTAATGACAGCATTCATGTAGATGTATATAGAAGTTGAAAAATAGAATGTGCAGTCAGGGCATTTGTATTGGGTGCCACTTTGCTAGTGTATGCAATAACCAAGCCTTTGATTTGAAAGGATCACTTTCAATTTATTTGTTATAAATACATGTCAAAGTTTCATATATCACTTTCACGGTAAATGTTTTCCATATACCTGCTCCTCCTATTAAGAACAAATAGATTGGCTTATTTGGCTCTAGCATTTTTCTAATTGTAATGCCCTTCACAATGGTTTCTTGCTCTCTATTCATCTACTTCTGCAAGTCTATTCATCTACTTCTACAAGTCCAAGAATTCTTCTCTCCTCATCAAAAATGGATGTTTCATTATCTGAAACATTTTCAAAGGTTGAGTGTCAACTAGTTGACAATATTTCATGCAATGTAAATTAGAGGCTATGTCATATGCATGAAAAGTGTCCTTGATCTGATCACTCTTTCCATCCTCAATAATAGTAAATAGTGAATCAGAAGCAGTTTCTATAGTAATGTCAAGGATTCCCCATTTTTTTAATGGCTTCGTGATAAACATGCTGTCATTCCTTGTTACTTATTTTTTATGAGCAAGGAATGCATCAGTCCATGTGTTGAAGTTTTTATTCAGTGTGTTTTCATTGTCATGATAAGGTATAAATAACATAATCTTTTATCTACAATAGTTTTTAGGATCCACATGGATATTGTATCTCGCATGTCGTATAATGCACATTTTTTTACATTTCTTATTGTTTGCAAAGTTACTTAAGTAATATATAACAAATTCAATTAAGCATACATGTTCTAACTGTGTGGGCTTTGCAATATATTTATCTATGGGAGAGGCATATATTACATATTTTGAAGTGTCTATGTTTTGCACCAATAGCTTTGGAATTTTCAAAATGCAAGTTATTTTTGCCTCTAGTGATGTATTTATGAAAACTATTTTCCTCAAACTATGATGTAAAGACAACGATAATGAAATATGAATAGCATGTCAACTAAACATTTGTTGATGTTTCAAGAGAGTATTCCCTAATTTTCTTATAGCTTGAAATTTGGTGTCATTATTTTTAATAGTTTTAGAATGCACTTTTTAAAATGTGTCTATCAGCATACGATCAAATTTTGTCATATAAGAGCAGCAATACGTTAAAATGGCATATGCATCAAAAATGAATTGTGCATTTATGTTAGCATACCATAATGCTAGAATATTTTATGTGAATGCATTCACTCAAGCATAAGATGGATGTATTTTTAACATTATAACCAGTCACAAAATATAACATCACAATGAGAGAATGCATTCTATTTTAGACAAGTTTGTCTCTTGTAAAAACATATGAAATGTTATGTCTTTGCTATATTTTTTTAGTCAAGCTGAGAAAAAATTCTTGTGGCTTTTTCTTTGTATAGCTCGATGGTTTCATCCAATGGATCTAATATTCTTTTTTTTGCATTGGAGGTAATAAAAAATTGAATCTGTAACATGAATTTCTATTTTTTTGCATGTGCTTGTATGATGATGTGTTTGCATTTTAGTCAAATATATATCAAGCAATGTCAAATCATAAAATATGTATCTGTCCACAAAATTCTTGATTTTAGTATTACAGTAATCTCAATATACAAGTGCATCATATACCCAAAGCATGAAATGTAAATGCTCATTTACTCTATTTTGAAACTTTGTCATAAAAAAGAAATCCAAAACCTTTATAAATAATTATTCATCTTGAAACATATTTTTAAATGCATTAGATCTATGGTTAAAGTAGTGACTATAAAGAACAAGATTTTTTCTTGTCATCATATCAATATTGTCTTCTTCAATTATTTTTTTGTGTTTATTTTTTGACACTAAAACCATTTTTTGCAATTCATGACATAAAGGCTCCCAATAATGTTTAACACTTATTATAGTTGCAAAAAACATTGGCAGTCCCAATTACCTAATCATTGTAAAAATATTTTTTCTTGAAATTTTAAAATAGTCAGGTGATGTTTGAATGCTTTTAAATCTCTATAAGATATGAGTGATTTTAGAATTTTTTCTATGTTGGATCTATTTCAAACATCTTTGGCACAGAGTTTTGTCTTTCAATTCACCTTTATATATGAATATCTAGGCACAAGATGACACTTAATGTATAATGATTTTGATAGCTTTGAAAAATATGTTAGTTATGTGTGTCGCAATATCATTTTTCTTATGTAAAAGCTTCCACTTTATTATTTTTTGGTACATCACTCTGTCTGTCATATCTTAAGGGTGACTAAAACCATAGAATAGATTTTTTAAGCTCATCCTTTTGAATATACCTAATGGTTTAAGTCCTTCTGATGGAGTAATCTCAATGATCTATTCTTGGATATTTGTATTGACTATGTGTCAGCAAAAGCATGGGCCAAATATTCATTGACAAGGTCTAATTCATTTTCACAAGCATCAGATGTCTTGTTATCAATAGACATAATATCATTAATGTGTTTTCTCTTATTTATTCAAAACTACTTTGCCAAACCCTATCAATATTAAAATTTTCTTGCTTATACAATGGCGCTCGATAAAGTTGAGACAATGCTTTCATCACACATGAAGGCCTCACGTTTATTATTAAATATGCATTTTTGTATTCTAGTTTGAATTTTATATTTATTGTAGTTGTTTTTGTGTCATTCATTTCTCTAGGAAATGTTTTTTGCACCTGATCAAAGTTCATCAGGATATTTATAAAATGTTCCTGTCAGGCCATATTATGAACATTTATAGCCAAGATCTTGTAATTATGCAAATAACATTCTCAAAGCAACCAATATTTTTTTTTAAAGTGTTAATCTATTCAAAATAATATTTTTTTAATTTCTCCTAACATTGAAAGGAATAGTAAATATTGGCACTTTTTCATTTTCAAGATATCTCTTGCATTGATTGCATATTTTCTCGCCCAAAGCCAAGTTTTTTAATGTTGAATATGTAAAATTACAAACAAATTTGACAACATCAATATTAACTAGAATGATATCCTTTTTGAAATGTAATTGTTCAAAAATTACATAATAATAAATCAACATGTCTTTGATTTATTTTAGATAGTTATTTATCACCCTAATACTTCACCGATCACATTATGCGCATTCTAACTTTTGAATTTTGTGACAGCGTATCATGGTTTTCACTAACCACAATAATTTTTCATCTTTTTTCAAGATATTTTTTTATAGTGTTTATATTATATGTTTTTTTTGCTCAATCACACTACTTGTTTCAAATAATTCAGAAAAACATGATGCCTATTTATAGTTTTAGATGTCTCTCTAACAGAAGTTTCACCTACACATTGTTTGAAAAGTCAAAAAAAAAGACCCCGTTCTTGTTTCTAAACCTTTGAATATATCACTATCCAATAACCCTATCGAAATATATACTAGCAATGCATATGTAATTTGATCCATGCGAATTACTTACAATGGCTCATAATGAATATGAAATGTATCTATCTCAAAAAAAACAATGTTATACATTTTCTCTAGAATAGAACAATTGCAAAATATTTTTATAATTTTTTTAGTCTGTGTTGACCATAATCGAAAATTGCTTTGTAGAATGTTTGAAATCCATGAAAAATAAAATTCATTAACTTTAAGTTTGCTTTATCAATATGGCATTCCAATATTTGCAACATACATTTTCTAGTCAAAAAACATTCTAGGATCTTATTTATGTAGTTCATGTTCACAAAGCCCTAAAAAAGTCATTGCTAAGCTATTTGGTGTTACAATAGCATTTAAAAAATATTATGCCATATATTGATGAAGAGCATGAGCATCAAAATCATGTTTAGTTAATAAACTAATAGCATCAAATAAACTTTTACCACAGTTGGAGCCTAAACTAGTTGCTTTGTACATGCCATGTGCTTCCAGGCCATGAAAAATAACATCCCAGTATAATGAAGGATTTTTACAAATATTTGATAACTTTGTATTAGAAATCATCCTCTGAGTACATATTTTTTTATTAAAAATAGTTCAAAATGTCCACACGCAGAGTTTATGTCAGAGAATAAAATCGATTATAATGGAATAAAGTTTTCTTTGTTGAAATGTAGATGCATTTTTTTCTCATCATAGAACAAACAGAAATAAGAATGTTTAACCATTTCCATAACCACTAAATACAAAATATGCCACCCCACAGACCAGTCTCACCCTGATTTGTAAGCTCATTTACATAAACTTTCATTTGATGAAAGTACATGATTCTATCACGTATTTGATGTAAATCATATAATAGCTCTGGATGCAATTGGTTTGCATATGAGTGTCTTGCCTCTGCATCCCCATTGTTCAAAGAATTCATAAAATAGTCAATGATGCTAGTTTGTAACATTCTCAATGTGTAACAGAAATGCAACAACACTTGAAATACATCAAAAATACAATCACCAACAACATAATTGAATGATGCAACCCTAAAAAGATTTACATGTTTTAAAGCATCATCAATATTTTCAAATGCTTGTGTTTTTTTTCATTGATATGTGTCCATGTCAGTGCTTCTTTTTGGACAACAAAATTCAATTATATTTATTTTTCTTTTCATAACTATTCACTATTTTTTTTTATAACTTTTCTCTCCCATTTTTTCTTTCAACCCTTCCCCCCCTCCTCTCTTTTTTTCATTTTATATTCTTATTGTTTTTTTTTTCAAATAACGAAGAATATGGTAAACCATCAATAAATGTAATACCAACTCTAAAACAACACCAAATTTATAGCACTCCTCATTACCATAGGAAAAATAAACCACCTAATGATATATTTGCATTATCATTGGAAAACTAAAAAAAATAAAGGCCAGCGACCAACATATCCACATAGTTACAAGATACTCAATTTTTTATAGAACCTCATAAAAGCCTTAGATGTCTATCAGGAGAAGAAAACCTACATGTTTCAAAAAAATGAAATTATTAATTCCCCTTTAATTTAGTTATTTTTTAAAAAACATTTAATTTTTATCCTATCTAGAAACAATAATAATAAATTAAAAAATATGATAATAAAATCTAGTCACATTGATCACAACACACCCACTCCCAACTATTGACAATCTCTCAGACCTTTCAGAGATGTCAAAGCCCAAGAAAGCTTGACTAAACAAACATCACATCATTAGTTATTAGTATAGAGAGCCCTCCTAGACATGTCATAAATGCCAAAGCCAGAAAGAGTCCATCTGAATAAAGAGGCACCACCTCACCATTTGTCAACACAATCGATGCCATAGACCTGGTAGAGATGTCAAAATTGAGGAAAGCTTGGTCAAATAAAGACATTGCCCATTATCAAATGCCACTGTGGCTAGTCTTTTATACATGATAAAGATGTTAGAAGCCAAGACCCCTATCCATTCAAGACACACCACATTAATACAATCCAGTATGGTCAATCCCTCAAACCCATCAAAGATGTCATGGCCCAGGAGAGTTGACCCAAACAAAAATGTGATGCATTGTCATTCATTAGCATGGCAAGTCCTCAGACCTGCCAGATATGCCAGAGCCCAAGAAAACCCAGCTGAATGAAAAGGTCCTAGATTGACTAATATGCAAATCAACTACTTTCTACCAAGGGAAAAAAATAAAATTTGTTTTTCTCATTCTTTCCCTCTCTTTCCTTTTTTTTCCTTTTTTTCCCCGATAGAAAACCCAATCATCTATTCACAAAGCACTGCACAAAGAACATAAACCATGTGAAATCTTGTTTAATTTTATACTTTTTTCTTTTTCTTTTTTTTAACTAATATAATTAGCATTTTTTCTCTCTTTATTTTTTTTTTTATTTCAATCATACACAAATCAAAATCTAAGGACAAGCACACCAATTTTTGCACCTAGATTATCATAAAAATATATAACTTATTATATACCTAAACATATCACATAGTATGTTTCATCAACAAAGACATCACAACCAGTTTCAATCTTTGCCTCAGAGCCAAGCTAAAATCAAAGAGTGGCAAGGGTTAAATCAACTTCTGCCAGTCTCACAGATTCAAATCAAACCAACTCAAGCTCTAAAAAAGAACCCAGAACCAGCCAATACTTCGAATAGAGTAGCAAAGGAATAAATATAGCTAGAGAAATAAAGTGTAGGAAATCAATCTCCAGTATAATAAAATAACATTCTTCAAGCTCATAGAAAATAGAAATTATAGCCAATTCTAAACATTTCTCATCCAAATAATAGAAAACCCAGCCCAAAACTATTTAAACGTTGTTCAATCGACCAGATAACCCACCAAATATCCCTAGCAAAGATGAAAACCACACGACCTCCAAAATCACACTGACACCTTCAACTATACACAAAGATACCATTAATAAGATTAACAATCAAAAAAGCCACAAAAACCCACCACAGACAAGCACCTAAAACATCATAGCAAAAAATGTCATCTTCTATTTTTGAACAAACACATAGAGATTTGTTGAGAATAAAAAACATCCCACAAAAACAAATCACTCAAAATCAAATGCTTTCAAACACATACAAATGCAATACACTATAAAAAACAACTCAAGCTCACAAATATTCTTTCACAATTTGAAACCCAACAGTCCCAATCCCATAATCTAGAATTAGCTAATATCCATAAGCATTCTTTCATTTTTTTTCCATCGATTACTTTAAAAGAAAATGTCAATGAGAAAATTCCATACCCAAAATAATAGCATCACATACCTTTTCAACCCAAATCTTGACCACATAGAAAATCACATAAACCTTGTAAATTGAAAAAAAAAAAGAGGTGGTCCATATTAGCCCAGATTATTGCTTATTGACAACGGTTCCCCCTCTTTTTTTGTTATATAAAACCATATCCAAAACAAAAATAATAAATAGATGAATAATGACTTATTAAATATCAACCACCCCAAACCCTTGTGTTTGTATTAACACCCCTATGGTGGCTTTTCAAATTAATAAATACTCTTAATTTTACCAGTTAATAAAAATGTGTTTGATTAAAACTTTAACAATGACCACACATTCAAGCAATTATTTTGATCAATATTATTACAAGCCACAAATTATTACTTTGGATTATTTATCCAATGTCCCTATTTTTTCCTCTCACATAGGTACTAAAAATGTTTATTTATCCCTAGGACCTGTCAAAGAGATCAAATGCCAGGAAAGCTCACTCTAATGAAGAGGCACCAAATATTTAATTGTTAGTATTACCATTCACTCACACATGTCAAATATGTTAGAGCTAAAAAAATCCCAATCGAATGAAAAGCTAGCAGGTGGGCAGTTCTTAATGTCTCCACCGCCCCTCCTCAAACCTCCCAAAAAACTTAGGGCCTGAGAAACCCCAGCTAAATGAAGAGGTACCAAATTGGTAACTATCACTATGATGAGTCCCCTGAGCTTGTCATATATTTCATAGCCCTGAATAGACAAAATGAATTAAAAAACACCATGTCCCTAGTTGTGACTATGACTAGTCTCCCAAACCTGAAAGAGTTAACATAGATGGGAAAAGCTCAACCAAATGTAAAGGTACCACATCACCAATTTGTCAATATGACCAGTTCTCCAAACCTGGTAGAGATGTTAGCCCTGATAAGCCTGTATAAAATGAAGATATGACACATTGCCACTTGCTAGCTTGATGAGTCCCACACATCTTTCAGATATGTCATAGCCTAAGAGAACACCGCCCAATGAAAAGGCACTGCATTGACTAATATGTGACTGAACTGATCATCACCCAAGATCTTAGCCAACTTAGAATAAACTACACATAAAAATTTAAATCCTACAAGAAAATGCCCCGTGTTCATAAACAACACATCACTTGATCTAAGAGAATAATATAGACCATTGAGCCTCATTCGTATGTTAGCAGTCTCATAGATCCAAAACAAACTAGCACAAGGTCCAAAAAAGAGACCAAAACCAATGAACACTCCAAAAAAATAGTAGAGGAATAATTAAAATCAGATAAATAGAGCATAGGCATACAGTCTCTAGTATAATAAAATAACATCTTTAAGCTCATGAAAAATATAAATTACAACCAATTCTAAACATTGCTCACCAGAATAATAAAAAAACTAGCCTAAAACTACTTAAAAGTTGTTCAATTAACTTGATAACCCACTAAGGAGCCCCAATGAAGATGACACTCGTACCACCTCCGAAATGGCAGCAGTACCTTGAACTACACATAAAGAAACTATCAATAAGATTGACAAGCAAAAAAGACACAAAACCCACCATAGGCAAGCACTTAGAATGCCTTAGCAAAAAAAATGCCATTTTCTGCTTCTGAGCAAATATAGAGAGATTCAACAAGAACAAAAAATACCCAAAAAAAACCAAAACACTCAAAATCAAATGCTTCTAAACATAAGTATAAACACTAAACACTAAAGAAACTAACATAGGCTCATAAATATTTTTGTATAATTTGAAGCTAAAAAAAAGCCATCTTCTGCTTTTGAGAAAATACATATAGATTCAACAAGAACAAAACACAATCAAAAAAAAACACTCAAAATCAAAAGCTTTCAAACACAAGTACAAACCTAAGACACTCGAGAAACCAACACAGACTCACAAATATTCTTGTATAATTTAAAACCTAAGAATACTAATACCATAATCTAGAATTAACTAATATTCACATGCTTTCTTTTCTTTTCTTTTTTTCCATCGATTACTTCAAATGAAAATGCCATACCCAAAACATCTGCATCACATTCCTTCTCAATCCAAATCTTGACCGCATAAAAAATCGCATAAACCTTGCAAGCCGATAAAAAAAGACAAACTGGATTAGCCTCAGATTATTACACATTAACAACAATTCATTCTTTTTTTTGGTCATATAAATCCATAGCCAAAATAAAACCAATAAATAGAAGAACAAGGCTTTATTGAATATTAATTGTCCCCCCCCCTCTATGTTTGAGTTAACACCTCTATGGCGGCTCTTCGAATTAATAAAGTCTTAATTTTCTCAATTAATACAAATATGTCTAATTAAAACTTTATCAGTGACCATATGTACGAGTAATTATTTCGATCAATGCTATTGCGTGTCACAAATTTTTGTTGTAAATTATTTTTTTAATGTCTCTATGTTTTTTTCCCTACGTAAGCATTAAAAATCTATATTTTCAATATATAAATTTTATATTTTCCCAGATTAATATTCATACCAAAACACAATAAATAGTATTAATTATCCTGACCAATACAAACATTTTTTTATTAATATCTTACGAGTAACCACATGTGTAAGTAATTATTTCAATTAATGTTCACATCCAAAAATGTTCCAAACCCAATGTCAAAATCAAAAAATCGCTCAACTTTCATTGCATGTAACTAGTTAAACCTATTTGCCTCAACATTGTCATGATGTTATGTAGATACTAGCAATCATATTAGGTTCAATCAATCACAATAGATAATTATCACATATACGATGAATAGGAAAAGCTCAGTCAAATAAATACATGACACATTGCCAATTCTTAGTGTGGCCACTATCCCAGACCTGACAAATAATTCAAGGCCCAGGAGAACATAGTCAAATCGAGAAGTGCCACATTACCAACCATCAATACAATAAATCTATGGGACCTATCATAGAGATCAGATCCCTAGAAAGCCCAATCGAATAAATAGACACCAAGTTGCTAATTGTTAGTGTGATCATTTACTCAGACCTATCAAAGATGTTAGGTCCTGGGAAAGCCCAACTAAATGAAGAGATGCTAGGTTGATAATTGTCAAAGTCACCACCCCTTGGACCTCCTAGAGATCTTAGGGCCTAGGAGAACCAAGCCAAACCAAGAGGTACCAAGTCAACAACTATCGGTATGGTAAGTCTCCTAGACCTATCATAGCTACAAAGAACCCAATCAAATAAAGAGATGCCACATCACCATTTATCAATACGACTAGTCCCACAAACCTAAAATAGATAACATAGTCAGGGAAACCCTGAGCCAATGAAAAGAGGCCATGTTATCATTTATCGGTATGACCAGTTCCCCAACCTAGAAAAGATGTCAAATTTGATGAGAACCTAGTCAAACAAAGACATGCCACATCAATGGTTGTCAATGTGATCAATCCCCCCACTTGATATAAATATCATAGATAGGAAAAAACTAGCTGAATGAACAAGTGCCAAGTCTATAGTTATTAATGTGGCCAATCATCCAGACCTATCTAAGATGTCAACTCTCAGAAAACTTGCATCAAATAAAGATATGACACATTATCATTTGACAAATTGCCAAGTTCCCCACACTTGTGAGATATGTCATGGCCTGGGAGAACCCATCCCAATAAAAAGGCACCACATTGACTAATATACAAGAGAATTGATTACCACCAAAGATCTTGGTAAGCTCAAAATAAACCACACAAAATTTGAAAGCTTATAAGAATATGTCATGTGTCTTTAGATAACACATCACGTGCTCTATAAGAATAATAAAGACTACTGAGTCTCATCCACATGTTGAGATGTCAAACCCAGGGAGAGCCTAGTCAAATAAAAAGATGTCACTTCCCAAGTTATTAGTGCAACAAATCTCCTAGGCTTGGCTAGCTCAGAATAAACTATAGATATAATTTGAAAGCCTATAAGAATATACCCCATGTTTGTAGATAACACATTACCCACTCTAAGAGAATGATTTAGACTATCGAATCTCATCTGCATGTCAGAGATATTAGAGTCCAAAAGAGCCTAACTGAATAAAAATATGCCACTTCACTAGTTGTCAATGCAACCAGTCTTTCAGACTTACTAAAGATGTTAGAGATAGGAAAAGCATGACCAAATAAAGAGACATCACATTACTAGTTGTCAATATGACAAGGAGCCTCTAAAAATCTAACCAAATGAAAAGACACCATGTCACCAATTGTCAGTGTGACCAGTCCCTTGACATCTCAGAGATGTCAGGCCCTAAGAGAGATGGGCCAATTGAAATGACAACACATTTTCACTTGTCAACATGTGAGGCCCTCAGACCTATTAGATATGGAAATGTTTAGGAGAACCCAACCAAATGAAAATATACCACATTGACCAATATGTAGATGAAATCCTTGTCATATAGCCCTCACCTAGTTCAAAATGAAATATCAATAAAATTACCACCAAAGACCTTGGTCAGGTCAGAACAAACCACACATAAAAATTGAAAGGCTATAAGAACATGTCTTGTGTCTATAGACAACACATCACCTGTGCTAAGAATGATATAGACTACCAAGCCTCATCCACATGTTAGAGATGTCAAATGCAAGAAGAGCCTAGCTAAATAAAAAGACACCACTTCCCAAGTTGTCGGTACAACCATTCTCCTAGACCTAGATGGCTCAAAATAAATAACACATAAAATTTGAAAGCCTATAATAACATGTTCCATCTCCATAGATAACACATCACCCACTCTAAGAGAATAATATAGACTACTGAGCCTCATTTGTATGTCAGAGATATTAGAGCTAACGAGAGCCTAGCTGAATAAAAGGATGCCACTTCGCTAGTTGTCAGTGCAACCAGTCTCTCGATCTTACCAAAGATGTCAAATTCAAGGAAAGCACAACCAAATAAAGAGGTGTCACATCTCCAATTGTTAGTATAACCAAGAACCTATAAAAACCTAGTAAAATGAATAGACAGTAGGTCACCAATTATCAGTGTGACCAATCCCCTAGACCTGTTAGATATGTTAGGCCCTAGGAAAGTTGTGCTAAATGAAGAAGTGATACATTACCACCTGTCATCATGTTAGGCCCTCAAACCTGTCAGTATGTCAGAGACTGAGAGAACCTAGCTAAATGAAAAGTTGTCACATCGACCAATGTGTAGATGAACTCCTTACTATCATAGCCTTCACCCAACCTAGAATGAAATACCAATGAAATTTAAAGGTCCATAATAACATGCCTCATATCCCTAGACAACACATCACCCAGTCAAAGAGAATGATATACACTACCAAGCCACATTTGCATGCCACTGGGATCTACATCTTTATTTCATATAAATTTTTATCTCATTTTTTGGGCACAAAAACATATCACATGCTTAATAAAATAGAAAATAATCCATGTTTAATTTTTTAGATTGCTTCAATTTTATTGGATGATTCAACTATCTTTTCTTTTATTAATTTAAAATACAGCGATTTTCCCAAAAAATTAATCATGTCACCCTATATCAACCAATAGAAATACAATAAATTATTTTCTTTTGTATTTATTAAAATATCAATAATTTAAACATGATATCAAAATCAAAAAATGCTCACATTTCATTAACTACACATTGCCTTCTACAAATTATTAACATACACCGATTACAATAGATACCTGCTACACACAAAGACTTAACAAAAATAAAACAAAATATCTTACATCTTATAAAAGTAAAACAAATGAAAACAATGGTCAATACATAACCTAATTAAATCTAAATGCCAAATGAAAAAGCAAGAAAATATGAAAATGCATGCTATTGAGCTTGAACTTGATTCAAACTCTCTTTCCAATGTTACTATGAATATACAACACATGTCAAAGCATTTATCTCTCTTTTGTGTGGCTACTTTCACTTTCTATTTTAAGACTAATGCAGGGATTTTTACTTTCACTTTCCCTCCCCTAACTAATATGGAATCTCTTATTATGAAGATGACATGAGACTCCTTGCACTCTCTCCACTAAATTTAGAGGGTCGCTCAAATTGAAGCTTCGACTGTGCATCTCACAAAAAACCCAGTTCCTCCATGGCAAAACTCAAACTCTTCTTATGCACTCACCAATTTCACTACCTAATTGAAAAGGAGGGCAATGGATATGGTGATGGATGTTTATTTTGTTGTGAAGGATTATGGATATTGACTATTGGATATTAACTTATCTTCACAATTTAGAATCAAATCGACCCTCCTATTGAATGATAAATATAAAATTTAGTTTAAATACAACTGAAAAAAATTATTCAAACTTTGATGGAGATAGCTAAGGTCCACAAACAACCTATAGCTCTTGTTTCTCTAAATTTTCACTAATTACATTTAAATGAGGAAGAAACTAAAGTTAATAGGTTTGGGTTTGATGTTACCCAGATTTAGTGCGCACTGTATCCAAGCTTTGTGGGAGCTCCTCTTTGGCTGTGAAGGAAACACCTACAGTAAGAATAAAACTCAAACAAGAAAATGTTAGAAGAGGATATGGTGGAATGCCAAGCTATGCGCTCGGTCCCAGAAGCGTGAAGCTCCATAAGGGATGACAGTCCACTGTTTAAAGATAAAAATGTTGTATAAAAAGAAATGATAAAAGACTAAAGAAATGGAAAAGTAGATGGTGTGTACATGTTCCCTACAGTCTGTGTGTCTCATAATGTTACAGAAAGTTGGTTGAAGGTTTGTCTGGTCTATGGGTTGTTTGGATAGGTTTTTGGTTTGTTGATTCAGAACATAGTCATCGACGTCGGTGGGTCTATCAAGGTCGGTCAGGTAAATGATGCCGACGTCAGTTGGGTTGCCGATGTCAGTCAGGGCTATTTGCCTTGGATGGCTTTCAGGTTGTTTTTGTGGAGGATAGAGGGGTTTCTGTAAATTTAGAGGTTTGTGCAAGGTTGCGAGAAGGTGAATAAGGTCTGAGGAAGGGTAAAGATAGAGGATAGGTGTGAAAAGAGGGTAAGAATAAGGGGAAGGCCTTTCAGCCCCTCCATGGAAGAAGTCAAGCCTCTCAATAGTATTTAGAGATATTAATGAAAACTAACTAACAATATATTCTAAAACTTTGAAGTGAAGACCAGAGTACTTAGCTTTATAGGGTGAAGACCCAGAGGTGTCAGAATGGTGATTCCTGTTGTGGCTGATATGATTGGTGTTGTGAGCCAATGAAGCGAACACAAATTGCTTCAATTCAGTAGCTCAGGGTCCTCGTACAGTCTCTCAATCTAGTCTCTGGAATGATTTGTGCAGAGCTTTGGTAGCCAGGAGAATGATGGTCGAGTTCTGGTGCTTGAATTAGAATGTGCATGTGAATGTGTGAAAAGGTGGGGGGCAGCTCAATGTTAGAGCTTGGCTTATGTAACTGACATTGGTGATCCCATCGGCATCAGCGTAGGACTATCGACGTCGGCCGATGGTTGATCGACGTCGGTACGGAGAGAGAATAGGTAAAAGGGCTATTTTTAGCCCTTTGCCCATTTCTCCACCTACCAAGTGCCTTTTCCGCTGGAGAACGGTCAAAATAAGGGCTTATGAGGCACGAGAGTTGGTTAGGGAGTTAAGATGGGGTGATAATAAGTCATGGGTAGTTAGGATTTGGAGGACTTAGTCTCATTCTGACTCATAGGCTAAGAAACGGTCTTAGGGTGAGGTGTCTAGGTGAGGTTTCCAAGGTGAGGTTATTAATTTAAAATAAGTAGTTTTTAAATTAATAAGATGTGCAAGTGTGGGTTAGGAGTGTTAACGTTTAGAAGAGGACCAAGGGGGGGTTGACACGATATTGGTGTCTATAGCTCTAATAATGAAATCCAATCAAACTCAGGATTTGAATGTAAGATCTCTTCCTTGTCTTTTCTTTATGCCAATTTTTTCCTGGCAATTCAAACTACTCAAACTTTGAGGGACTCCAAGGGTAGAGTTGAAACTTATTGTGTATAAAAATATATGTGGATTTATAAAAACTATTCTTTTATTATTTTAAAAAAAAATAATGTTAGCCTGATTTTTTTCACCTCGGACTTTTTTTAATGTTAAAGTAAAGTTATTTATATTTAAAAAAAATTATCAATATTTCTTCTCTTTGTTATTAATATAGAATATCTCTCTATATAATTATGTTAATAATTATTATTTATATTTATAATAAAAAGAAAATTCATTTAATATATATAATTTTATTAGTTTAGATTTTTACCTTTTTAAACATGACATATATCTTAAAAGCTACATCTAGTATACAACTTATACTAACGCATATATTAATAAATAATATAAGAATGTTTTTAATAATATTATCATATTTATAGATTAACCACTATTAACATAGATATTGATAAATAACATAAGAATGCTTTCTTGTATGACATGTATGACAATTTAATTTTTTTTATATGATATATATTTTAATAAAAAAGACACTTTTACATAATTTATTTTATATAAATAATTGATATTTAAGAATAATTCTAATAATATTTTAATACTTATAAATGAATTATTATATAATTAATTATCCTCATTAATGTACAAGCTTATACTTCCAATTATTGCTAAACATTTATATTAACTATCTATATACCACATAGTTATTGGGCATATATATTTGCACAAAGTTATATAATTATTTAAGTTGATGATTTCATTATTATAGTTTAATTTTCATTTGATATAATTTAATTAAAAATCTATTTATATTTTACCATTAATAAATAATGCCATCAAATTTATTTCCTATTGACAATAATCATATACTTTCATTTACATGTGTTGAAAACAATGGTCAATAATTTATCCTATAATCATTGCATTCTAGGAACGTATTGTAGTATTTTTTGAAATAATTTGTATTCCTTCTTTATACATTCATATTTTGTATATACATCGATGAATAGATTATAACTAATTCTTATTTCAATAATGAGTTTAAAATATTTAACAAAATAACTCGTACAATCATTGTAGTTCCTACAACAATTCTTTAAAAGTAACAACCACTAGGTAGATACTATTAGTACCTATCAGAGGTACTATTATTTTCATCTCCAAGAATTATTTTCACTTGCTTGTCATTTGTAACCAATTAGATTACGTTGTTGATCAAAAATGAAAACCATGTTTGAATGTTTGGAGACTCATAATAATATTTTATTAACTTCTTCATTGTTGCTAAAGGGGTAATAGTACATATGACATGCAACCAATGGCATGGTTTTATTTCTTCCATTTTCCTATGGATCCCTTTAACAATAATGTAAACATGGTTGATATTTACCACAGGTGGATGGAGGACATGTCTTTAGCGAGAGATTGTGGATAGCAGACACTACCAAATACATGCGATTATTATTTCCAATGCATGTAGGTGCAAGTGAGACCATAAGTTCATTTGTTTTGTGGGTAAATCTATTGGTGTTAAAAATCAACAAACAAGCCAAATTAAGCTTTACCTCTAGATCCAACACAATAGAATAGAATTTCTCCAGAGTTTTCTTTGTTTGGCCATGTAAAAGAGCAGAAGAGCACTTCAATTAAGGTATGCAACATAATGCACTGGAAATATTCTACATTTAATTTTTTATCCTATAATTTTCAATATTCAAGGTATTTGGTTTTTTTAGGGTTTTATATTCTAAAATTTATATGAATAGTCATTTGCTTTTACTTTTGAATAAATACATTATGCATACCATTTACTAGTAAGGATGATGACCAATGTTTTTTGCAGAACCATAAATTAAATTAGAGACATTTATTTTATTACCATTCTATTATAACCACCTATATGACTATTCTGGCAAGAAAAACATAATATTTCTTTTGGGTATTTCAATTTTGTATGGCAATCTCCAATGACAGTCGCCACTTGTTGAGTAGGAAATGTGGGTTTACTAGTTTTGCCTTGTTGCTACCAGTCTTTGATAGGGTTTTCAAATTATGTAAGATATAAAAGTGAGGTGGTTGATGTACTCCTTATCTTGGCACTTTATTTTACAAGTTCAAACATCAGCTTCCTATACCAAAAAAATTTCAATAAATGGAGCTACTATACTATATTTTATAATGCTCTTTTTATTTCATTTTCATATTTTCATTATGTTGTTAATATAAGGAACTTGTGTTTTTAAGGGTAATATATGGGTTAAGCATGATTTCTTTCATCATAATTTTATACAAGCCAGTAGTCTGTCCAAATAAAAAAGTGGCAGGCTTAAAATTTTACTTGTCAATTCATATCATATTTGCTTGCTTCACTAATATGGTTTTAAAAATAGTTATTTAATGTTAGTTGGTTGCACTTTTACAATAATGTGTAAATTTTGTTACTGAAGTTGGGACAAGGTTATTCTCAAGTTGTCCATGCTTTGTAAAAAATTATGCTATGTAAATATTAAAATTGTATACCCCCTAATTTGGTCAAGCAACCAAAAGTACTATGTATTTTATTGTTCTTTCATAGGAGGGTATTAGTGATGAATGTATCTCTTGTTCGCATGGTCATTATGGGTATTTTGGTCTTTCTTATATCTCTTTCCCCTTATTTGTTTCAACCCCAGTTGTCCTAAGTCATACCCTCCCAGTCATAGGGGCCCCCAACCTATTTTGCCTGGTCTTTATTATGTTTTGAGACCTTAGGACATTAGCTCCCTTATCTAGATAATAGCTCCATTGGTTTTAGTGCCTAATGGTCATTTTCTTGCATGTTTTTGGAACTAACCCTCCCTTGAGCCTTTTCTTATGTTTTTATCCCTCTTAGGCATCTTGTCGACCAGAGAATAAGGGTCTTACAGTAAAATCAAATTTCCTTCTATATAAAGAGCCTCACAAGGCATTTTACATCCAACACTTACTATCTTGACACATAATTACAAAAAATTAGTCAATAATATAGCTCATCACACTGCATATTATTCAACTATCACATCTAGCTTTGCATGCTTGATCAAAGAAGGGCCTAAGGGAAAGTCATTATAGTATATCATACACATTGATTATGCATTTTCCCTAAGGTAGAAATACATGCAATCTAAGACCCCTAAGATTGGGGTTAATGTAGGTAGTGGCCAAGATAATAAGGGTTCTATCCTACACGATCGTAATCTCTCACAACCCAGTTTTCCCCTTTCTTTTGTATTTGATCCAGTTGTTGTTTTATGTGTGCAGGTGTTCATTAAGGTTTTGAAAGTGATCCATGAAAAACAAGGACACAGATGAACTTACATAAGTCACATAAATACATACAAGTCTCTAAAACTTTCCTACCACATCTCTGAAAGTTCCAGGCAACTCTTCTACAGAAGAACACTAGCATCATAATTAGACACTAGTGCCATTGGCGCTATTGTCCTCATAAGGTCACTATTGTTTGAATCATATTTTCAACTACATTCACATAACAAAATATGTATTTTTGATCTATAAGCTTGTTCTAGCATCATGATTTACAAAAAAAACATGTTTTGCTCTAGATAAGTACACTCTCACTATCTTTACCATTTTGGGAATAGCTTGTCAAAGTAACTATTTAATTGTATTTATTTAAAGTTATTACTATACTCAACCCTATAAAAACCTAGAATTTTCATCTTCTAAGTCCTTAAAAATGTCACATGACCTAAACAGGCTCTATCTACCAAAGCCATCTCCTCATTTATCAAGGGCAATCTTTGTAACAACTCCATCATCTAGTCACTTCAAAACTCTCTCATACACACATCTACCTATAAAATATAACCAAATCAAACATTAACATCATGTAATATCAGATAAATAAACATCAATCATAAAACACCAATAAGAAACAATAAACACTAAAAACTTGGCCTGGTGGACACTAGTGTTGCATATGGGATAATAGCGTTGGACAGTAATGCCCTACCCAAGATACTAGTGATATATCCTAGACACTAGTGCCATTTTCAAGATAATAGAACCACATTTCTCAAAATAGTCCTAAACTACCAAATTTTAACTGTAAATTCTAGAAAACATATTAAATATGTCAAAAACAAAAAAAAATATAGATTCCTTACCAAGATAATCTCCTCCCCATCCTGGATAAGTGCCTCCACCTTCTCATACTAGGTCACACTCGCTCCTTGTCTCCTCAACATACTCTCTAGCTTATAATAAAAAATTGCTATTAATTCAAATAGTTCAAATGAGTTGTCAAAAAAATCAACCAGCCTATTTAAGCCACATTTTAAAAAAGCCACCTTACTAAGGTTGACCTTGCATACCAATTTCATTAATTAATATCAATTTATTCCAAACATGATATCTAGAGAACCATAAATCTAATTTGTGATTCATTTCTTATGCGTGGGACTTGACCTCAATGTACCTCACCCTATGTTAGTTCTACTAATATCCTAATCAAATCCAACTTCATAAAATGACAAAACCTAAATGTCCTTAACAAACTCAATATAGACCAAAGATCTATCCGACTACCGATTTAGAAAACTAACTCCATTACAATAGAAAAAATATTTAAACTTAAAAAAACATTACCCTAGCTAACTATCATTAGTATACAAGTCGATCTCACTTTTGGTTAGACACCTTTACAACAGTTTCAGCTCTGTCACCAAAAGGGTGCACATATACACACTATTTATATAGATTCACACAGACATAGATTAGTTCAGATATTGATTCACACAGACACATAGATCAACTTAGATATATAGATATTTAGATAAATATGTTTACTTAGATATATAGATATTTAGATACATAGATTTATTTAGATATACAGATATTCAAACACATAGGTTTACTAAGATATAAAAATATTCAAACATGCAAGTTTATTCAGATATATAGATTTCTAGATACATAGGTTTACTCAGATATACAAATATTTAGATACACAAGTATACACAAATATATAGATATTCAAACATAGGTTTACTTAGATATATAGATTACATAGTTTGATTCAAATTTCAAGGTTTCCTTGATCTCTTCATATAGGAGTTCAGACATGGTTACATTACTTAGATATCAACTTTGGGGGCATGATATAGGGCACATGTCTTTGATATCTCAGAGATCCACCAACTTATACAAATGGAATGGAAAGTTATACCATTATCTATGTTCAAATTTTTAGTTTACACTCAAATCACCACCAAGATGTCATCATGATTTTGCCAATTTGGGTCACATGACCATCTGAAGTAGTTGATCCATAGCCTATCACCAGACCTAGATTATATAGTCAAATGATAATTTTGACCTCCAACTTTAGATTATATATTTAGTTACAATCTAGATATCAAAGTGGGGGAAAGCAAGCCTTATTTCTCCACATTTTTAGATTACATACTCATAATCAGTCTAGAAATCAGAGTGGGGGAAAGCATGCCTTATTTCTCCACATTTTCATATTACATATTCAGACTCAGTCTAGATATCAGAGTGGGGGCAAGTAGGCCTATTTTCTCCACATTTTTAGTTTACATTCTCAAATTCTATCCAATTATTAGGGTGGGGGAAAAATAGGGTTTTTTCCCTCATAATTTAGTTCACTATTTAGATTCAGTACAGTGGGCACCCACATTGTGAACTTCCTCTTCACATACTTCATTTCAACTCCTATCTACTTTTTTGGATAAGAGTGGGCCTGGTCTAGTTTACATCTGCATAAGTAAGTACAGGTATGCATTTTTTTTCTTTTACTCTAGCACTTTCATTTCATTATATTAATATAATAAAAGAGGTTCAAATGTATACACCCTAATTTGGTCAAGCAATAACAAGTACTATGTCTTTTGTTGCTCTTTCACAGGAGGGTCTTAGTGATGAATGTAAATCTTGTTCACATGGTCATTATGGGTCTTTTGGTCTTTATTATGTCTCATTTTCCCTATTTTTTGCACCCCTAGTGGTCCTAAGTCATCCCCTCCTAGTCACAGGGGCCCCAACCTATTCTGACTAATCTTTACTATGTTTTGATACCTTAGGATACTAGCATCCTTATCTAGACAGTAGTGCCATTGGTGCTAGTGTCCAATGGTCATTTTCTTACATGTTTTGGGTCCTAACCCTCCCTTGAGCCTTCTCTTATGTTTTTATCCCTATTTTATGTCTTTTTAATCAACAAATAAGGGTTTCACATTCAAATCAAAGTTCCTTCTATATAAAGAGCATCACAAGGCATTTTACATCTAACACTTACTATTTGACACATAATTACATATAATAAGTCAATAGTATAACTCATCACACTGCATATTATTTAGATATCACATCTAGACTTGCATGCTTGATCAAAGAAGGGCCTAAGTGAAAGTCATTCTAGCATACCATGTGCACTTATTATGCACGTTCCCTAAGGGAGAACAATATGTGATTTGAGACACCTAGTAGTGGGGTTAATGTAAGCAATGACCATGATAACAAGGGTTATATCCTAAATGATTGTAATATCCCATAACCTAATTTTCCCCTTTCTTTTACATTTGATTTGGTTGTTGTTTTATCTGTGCAAGTGTTCATTAGGGTTTTGAAAGAGATCCATGTAAAACAAGGACATAGATGAACTTACAAAAGTCATAAAATCATCTATAGATCTCTAACACTCTCTCACAACATCTCTAAAAAATTTAGGTAGCTCTTCTACAGAAGGACATTACTGTTGTAATTAGACACTAGTGCCATTGGTGTTACTGTCCTCATAAGGGTGTTATTATTTGAAGCCTATTTTTAATGACAGTCACAGAATGAAAGATGTATATCTGATCTCCAACCCTGTTCTAGCCTCCTGATTTACAAAAATGCATGTTCTGCTCTATATAAGTATGTTTTCTCACCATCTCTATTATTTTTGGAATAACTTGTCAAATTAAATATTTCCTATATTTATTTCAAGTTATTACTATACTCAACCCTTTAGCAACTTAGGATTTACATCTACTTAGTCCTAAAAATTTAAAATAGAAATGCACCATTATGGTCATGTTAGATGCATGTGATCATGATTCTTTGATAATTACACTATCTAAATATTAAAATACACCATCACGCTTTACAAATATTGACATGTGAGATGCACATGATAAAATACTCATATTATGAGTTCCCTTATTTTCCTGTAATTACTGATTATGCTCACTGACTTCGTAAAACATTTATAAAATTTACATCCCCCAGTGTGAACAACAACATTGTTAGTTTCCCTTCCTCAAATTCAACTACACACGGTAGGAAATCAAGCCGTAACTCAACACTTGGGTGTTTTAAAGCCCTAAAACTCTTTTACTATAAACATATATAAGTAAAATAGAGTTTTTATTACCATGGTAAACATATTATTGTATTTGGCTATTGAGGCAAATGAATAGTTTTAGGCCCTAATTTTCAACTACTATTCATCCATCAATTCAATTTTCAATTTCTATTTAAGTTAAAGAATATTACACTCTGTGTGTGTGTGTGTGTGTGTGTGTGTGTGTGTGTGTGTGTGTGTGTGTGTGTGTGTGTGTGTGTGTGTGTGTGTGTGTGTGTGTGTGTGTGTGTGTGTGTGTGTGTGTGTGTGTGTGTGTGTGTGTGTGTGTGTGTGTGTGTGTGTTAATATATATAATTCAATCCTGTAAGTTCTTTCAACAAAAAAAAAGCTAGCATATTTTGTTTTGATAAGTCAATGACTACAAAAACTAGTAGGATCTCCTTGATGGTCTATGTTGATTAGTATGCATAAATTATTATTCATTGTTTCATTGCCCTAGTGTTTTACATTGAATTTATAATATATATTTTTTATTAATAGCACATTAAGATTGGTTATGATACATATATAATTTATTTATACTAATAGTAAAGCAAATAGATTACGATGTGTTTAACCCTAAAAACTAAATTGCATGTATGTTAGACAGACTTGTTGATAGTTACGAAGAATTTTGTAGAAAATTTTTGAATTTTTAAATTCTTTTATATTGACCAATGTGAAGCTTCCTTATTGTTTTATTTAATTATTAGTACCTACTGGAGGTACTATTATTTTTGCCTCTAGCAATTATTTTCACAGGTTGGCCATTCATAACTAATGAAATTACGTTGATAAAAAATGAAAACCATGTTCAAATGTTTGTAGACTGATATTAATAATTGGGAGTGTGGTGGATGTAACTATGAAGGGAATGAATTTTTTATCTCATCTACATATACAGTTGATTTACTCTATTTTTGGGAGCTAGTAGCTCTCTCCCCCCCCAGATAGCCCCTCTATCTAATCTATAATCCATCCCCCTCGATTGTCTAGATAAAGTTATCCATATTGGGGTTTTGGGTTGGTGAGATATAAATAGTCATCTACAACCCATTATTCCATTTTTTCCCATTGGTATTTAAGTTCAATTTTTCTTTAAAATGTTAGTTTAATTTTTTGATTCATTTAATTTCTAATTTTTTTTACTTGTTGATCCATTTATTTTATGTGGTTGTTATTTTTTATTTCTTAAACAAGTTTATTTAATAAAATGAAATAAAAAATTGCCTTTGTTTCTAGGTGTGTCCTCATGGAATAAAAACCTCTAAGGTATTGTATGTAGTCTTATAACATGCAAAAAAAATCATCTTATTGATAACATTGAACATATTCATATTTAACTTATATGTATCCACCATAATTATCTTAATGTAGAAATATGAACACTAAGTGTTAATTTTTTAAAATAATTTTTGAATGAAATAGGTTTGTAATATTTGTAATGTGAGAACATGAAGTACAAATACATATGGTACAAACCAATACTAATGTTGGATAACAATATTTCCAAAATTGGTGACTCATAGATCAGACATGTAAACCTCCATGAATTCCAAGCTAGATTACATGTGAAAAATACAAGTTCATTGATAGTTTGCTTGCTCTAGAGTGGCCTTCACTTGGGGAAACTACCATCCCAACATATGTGTAATGTTAAAACCTTTGTGTTTGCTTGTGCATCGCATTACCACCCCCAAATCAGATAAATAAAATCAAATAGTGGGGAACTAATGGCTATGATTAATTAAGAATCCATGGGAATGACTATGAGAATCCTTGTACATGAGACTTATGTCATCATGAGTACCTCCCTCAAGCATAAATACTAGGATGAAAATCTAAATAAATATTTGAAAATGACAAACAAATCATGGCTAAAGGATAAGAGGCCCCATACTTCATAATTACCAGTTAACTTGTTCAGGTCAAAATTTAAAGAGGTGGTTTTTGATATCATCACTCTCCTCAATCATGTAGTAGGAAATTAAAATACCCAAATATTTTTCCTATGGATGTTCATGCCAATGTGTATTATCCATGTTATAAAACAATTCATAGACTAGGGAGAAGTGATCAATGGTTCCCTACACTACCAATTGGTGAATGTAAATTACACTAGCCAATTTTTCATGACTTCATATTTGGTATGTGCATTGGCATCTCAAAGAATTTATCATGGGCTCTCATATCAAGGTGACATTATTCTTTCTACCCAAGTGTAAAAATGTTATCCCCAACTAACTTTGGCAAATAACAATAAACACTTCAAGAGAGTAAATGATGCATTCATAGTATGAGTAGTACAAGATCTAAATGAGGACTAGGAAAGAAGAATAATCAAAGATGCATCCACTTTGATTAACCAATACAGTAGCTATGAAATTAAGTTTTAGAAATTTACATACATTAGGGTTGAGGGATTTGAAATCTATCCTCTAAAAATACCATGATTAGTAAATAAAAAATCATACTAATACAGATATACAGGCAACTAGATGGAGTCCAAAAACACTAGAAATATAAAGACGTAGTACATGCTTTGTTCCTAATTTTATAAGGTCACTTTTCATGTGAAACATTATCTAACTCTACAAACATTGAATCAATAATATCTAAGTTCACCTTGCATTCTTATCCTAGTAGATTATCTTTTGACAATAAAAACTTTGTGAAAACAAATCTAAGCATTGGACCTACATAAAAAACACACACTTCACCTAGAAGACTATTGGGTAGACTGTATTGATGAATATGAAGTGTTCAAAAGAAGTTGGACCCGAATGATTATTAATAAAATTAAAGCATACAAATTTTAATGAGTTCCAGATGGCATGGTCGATGACATGACATATATGATTGACCATCAATGTTACATCTTGATTTTTTTCTAAGCAAATTTATTTAATTATCCATGGATTTTCTATAGTTGATAACTTGATTTGATTATTACTAACAAAGTTGTAAGTCATATGTTGTTATGGGACAGTTGTATGTTTCTTTGATTTCATGATGAGATTGATATGAGTTAATTGTATTGTATATTCTATTATAATGTGATCATGTTAATTTGTTATTTTAGTAGTATTTATGAGATATGTCACAATGTTATGGACTAACTACTTGCTTATCATGAGTTGGATGTAGGAAAGATTCATCCCTCAGAGCATGATGGAAGGAGAGCATCATCAGAGAGGGTGATGTAGATGGATGTATTGGGGGATGATAGAGGAATGGCTAAAACCCTGCACACACCACATCAAATAGCACTCATTATATGCATTGATTGAATTATTAGCATTAGTATGTTCTTTATGGTATCTGCATTTATGAAATTGCATACGTGTGAGTTAGTTTAATTTAATACTTGTATGTGGAATAGATCATGTGTGCTTGCATTGTGGATGTTATGTGTAGGGTTGAATGCATAATATCATAGTCTAATTATCTGGTGATTGGTTTAATTGACATTCGATTTACCATTTTGAATTAAGATAATGTTAATGACTTACATTAGTAGTACTATCATGAAGTCATTATTATTAATTAATTCTACTAAATAATTGTCTTATTAAGTTATGTGAAAAATAAAAAAATAGGAAATAAAAATAATAATAATAATAATAATAACAATAAAATATGGGTATGGTGTTTTAAATAGAATAATGTATTTTTAGTCTTACTTTAAGGCAAATTCGAAAAGAAAAACACTGAGCAGCCTTTGGAAAGATTCTAAAAAAATAGAAAAACAAAAAATATATGTATATATTTGAAAAAATAAAATAAAAGAAAGAGCTCAAAAGGAAACAAAGCATGGAGTTTTAAAAGGAAGGTGCAGCATGTAGAAAAGAGAGCAGAGAGAGAAGAGGGCAGTGTGTGAAGAGAAGGAGCACAATTTTGAGGAGGAGATAGAACAAAGTAAGAGGAGAGAGAATCTTCTAGTATTATCTGGATGCCATTAAAAGGTTAGTGTTTTTATTGTCTTAAATTTGGAAAAACTCTATATTTATTGATGTCCTAATTACATAGTGATCTGTGTGAAATTAGTTGATTAGACTGTGAGTCTTTATTTGACAATCTATGTATTATGTATTTAAGACTGTGAACTAGGTGAACTATATAGAAATAGCAAACTGATTACATAGGCATAGAGATCTAGATGTATAGTGATCTATTCAATTGATAGTAAAGATATTTAATAGAAAGAAGTATCAAACCATATATATAGGGTGAGTTGTAGGTATATATAAATGCAATAACATCCATCAACATAGAAAGAGTATATATGTAATTATGAAGTACAATGTTATATATTCATAACAATAATCTAGACTACACACAGAATAACGTATCTAGTTGATTATCTGAGCTATGTTACATAATGTCAAGAGATGTGATTCATGAAAAATATTTTCTATGTTAATCAAGATTTCCATGGATTTACATGATACTATGTAATAACTCATCATGAGACATAGTAATCCTACTAATATTAAAACATTTTATCATTGTGATAAGTTGAAACATTCTAATGCTTATGTGTTAATTCACATCTTGATTACAATATTACATACTAATTTCCTAAAATTTGAGTTAGTAAACATTTGATACTATGTAATAACTCATCATGAGGCATAGTAATCCATAAGATGAGTTAAAACATTTGATATTGCATTTCTAGACAAAATTAAAACTTATATCATTATAAAGGTAATCCAATCACATCTAATTAAATTTTTGGATGTAAATTTTTGGTTACATAATGTCAAGAGATGCGATTCAGAGTGATATATAAAATAACATAGTTAAATTTCACAATTGATGTCAAGAGATGTGATTTTTGTGTATTTATGGTACACCATGCAAAAGTATAGTGACTTGGTTTAAGCTCAACGATCTGTACAATTATATAATGCATACAACGATATATCTATATAGACATATTGATAGACGGATATTCTTTACTGTATGTATGACCCTAAAGGAAGGTGCAAGATTTTAAAAAAATTAGAACTATTATATGAACAATGATGATTCTATGAAATATCATTGTATTTGCATTATTATTAGATTATAGATGTCATATATTATATAGTGTTCTACACTTTATATACCACATAAATATATATATATATATATATATATATAAATTATTACATAGAGTTATATAATAATTATTAGTTATAACATCGACTAAATATATATTTGAGACAATGGATTTGACAAGTAGCGTATACATCGAATAAATCAGAGAAAGTGCCATATTATTGATCTATATTGTGACATCTCGGTGATAGAATGCAAATGCTTGTAAAATATATATGTGTAGACCCATATGGATATCATAATGTAGTTACATAGATATTGCAGTTATCTATAATTATACTTATAAGTATTATTTCATATCCATTAATGGGTCTACTATCTATGAAATATCAATGAGTTACAATTTTCATATGGTAACAATCTAAATAGAGTTATCGAGATTTAGAAATTTGCTAAATTAGAAAAAAAAATGTATATTGAAACATAGAAATCCATTTATTAAGATTCATACAAATCATGGTGAACATAATGTGGGACATACATTTTTTATTGTTTATCTTAATGTTGTATAAATATATGTGAATGTGGTTTACAAATCTAGATATATATTTTTTATTGTTTTTATGGAAACATATGATACCACATATTGTTATTATGTTATTGTTATGTATATATAGTATATACAGTATAAAATCCATAATATTATAACATTAAAGTTAGTTGTGAGGTAGATATGTTTAATTGATAATTGATATGATTTCATGTGGAGAGTGAAGGTAGATATAGATACCGCTTACATATTTATTTATTGCTTATAGATATCACGTATAGATATAGCATTAAATAACCTCATAAATTTCAATATATTAGACTTATCATGAGAATTTTAGACATGAGGTAGGTTTTATTAACCTTTAGGGATGTTACATTTTAATCTCCTTGATTTAATTAGTATACGGTTACTAGTGGACAAAGGCTTTACCTCCATAAAGTATTCTAATTCATTTAGTAAGGGTTTCAGGAAATGTAAAAAACCCTAAATATAACTTAATGCCTTTTTCATGAAAGGTTGAATAATTGATAGAAGCACATAAATTTTCTCTTAGAAAAATAAAGAATAATGTTAGTATGGCAGAATAATAATTGTGTATCAAAACATATGTATTATGTGGTATATGTGTGAATTATGTTTATCGAAGAACATAGGTACTTTTGTACACATATAGCTTATGTATATACATTGGGATGCATGGCTATAAACATAGATTATGACTAGTATATTTTCACTGATTTAGTGATTTGTATGTTTGATGAAACTTTTGTGTATCATATAAGAGCAATTTGTGTATTGCCAATTATTTACATGCGAACCATAATACAAAATATTGTGTTATCTTGAGAACTTATGTACGGAGTTATACACGCTTTGAATATATCAAGATTAAAATATATTTAGTTAGGGATAAAAACTATGAAGGAGAATTACATTGTTGAATCCATTATCTTATAAATATTGTCAATATATTTTGTGAACAGGAAATATATAATGATTGTTGAAAGCATAGGGATTTCTTGATTAAGAAATATAAATGATCATTGATATAGTACTTACATATCATTTGTGTGCTTATATACGGTACATATTATGCTTTACAACTACTCGTATATAGGAAACATATCTATTTATGGACTTTAGTATTCATACTAATATGTGTTTGATAATAGGTATTTAATTTAATTTAATTTAGACAATTCTTGGTAGCCTAATGGTGTACAAGATTGAAAAATATATTACATGAATCTGTTACATAATGGAAGTGTCACATGTATTTTCAAAAAAAATATAGAGAGAAATAAAAGAAAATTTTCAATTTTCAATGAAAAAAAGTATTTTAATATTTGGAGGTAAGATCTTGAAACTAATACAATGTATGTTATCATATAGATATGAGTGATGTTGTTGGGATGAATAAATCCGTAAAATAATAAGGTCACTCCCTGTTAAATTTTCATAATTATTTTTTAAAAAAAAATCATTATTTTTAATTTTATTGGTGTTTCAATAAAGATTATTAAAAGAAAATACTACCATCATAATTAAGCATATTTTTAGTTCAATTTGTATTTATCACCTACTAAAAAAATATATTTAACTGAAACTATGTTTAAATTGTGTTTTCTAAGAATTTAAAAGTGAAGAACATGTTCTACTCGCTTTATTTATTATGATATTTGTGGAATATACTATTATATTTTTAAAAATTATAAGGATCATAAATGTTTAGTTTTGTTTACCTATAAGACATTTTAACTTTGATTGAGTGTGAGGAAATTTTATGGTTAAATATGTTTGAGTTAAATTGGTATTAGAATGAGTGACCTCCCAAGAAATCTCGATACTTCACCTCTATAAACATTACCTAAATATAATGAGTGGTGAGTTGACCACTGCTTATAAAATATGAATCCATATAAGTTAATTGAAACTACACAATTAAATCCCAAAATTATATCTATAACTATAACTTTTAATTTTTATAAAAAATATTTAAAGTTTACAAATATTAATTCGTACTCCTAATCACAAACAAATATTAATTCGTATATCAAAATAAAAAACTATCAAAAAAGAGAGCATATATTTATAAAGTAAAATATATTTTACTTATTCCAAAACTTATTACCAAACACATATTATTGGATTCATGTATTGTCTTCAAGGCTACCAAATATGGTCCTTAGGCTTATATTTACAGTATTTTTTCAATTTTTTAAATCCATCATACAAAAATGTGAGAAAATACTTATCTTTAGATTTATAAAACAATATAATATAATTTTATATAAAAAATTAAGTATTAAAAAAAAATTATCATATCTATATTTAAATTATTTATTTTTAACTATAACATTATAAAATAAAAATTATGAACTGATTAATACCTATCAAATTTTAGTAGTATCTAATATAAAAAATAAGATTATGTTGATTGTGGAAGAAGCTAAGTATAATTTAGATAATGCGAAAGTACTTTTTGAAATCTGCACCTCGTACAAAGATCTCATATAATATAATTTTGACCTTTTTACATCATATAATGCCTAATTTAAGCATAATTCTAGACATCATATGATATAATTTTTAAAACTATTAATTAAGAATACTAATTAATATCATTGTTATTATCACTTTATTTCAATTTAAGTTTGAATAATGAATAGATAACTAATGAGCTTTAGATCAACAGGACAAATATTTACATCATATATTATTAGATGAAGTTGAAATATAAAATTCTTAGAAAATTTCCATACAACAATAAAAAAAAAATTATTGCATTTCAAATATCATTACATATGAACAGTACTGAAATAATGGCCTAGAAATAAATTTTCATCATCTAATTATCTAATGCATAAAACTGATGTTAGTCATTTGAATAACTTTTGCTACCATTGTCAATGGAAAAATTCTTGATTATCACAATGTTATAATTGTAAGCTAAGGCAAAGCCTAAAAATAACAAAAAGAGAGTAATACTGAGAAATTTATGTTAACGTATCTTTGTTCTCCAACTTAGAAAATATAACAATCACATAGACATTTTTCATTTTGGAAAAAAAAAACCCAAGAGATAAGGACACCTTACCCAAGTGGTATATTTATGTCCACTAGAACTCTTCCAATTTAGAGTTCCAAGATTACAACTCCATAGTTGTAAACATCTAATTTGGTAGTCAAGTTCCATGTCAATGCATACCTGCATGTAATGTACATAAATTCAAACATAAGATGTAACTGAAAAGGGTTCAATCATCATATTATCTACCATAATTTCACTAATTATTAATTGGAAAGTCTAGATAAAAGACATTGATACATCTGTAATGCCAACTGCCATACTGGGCGGCCTTTATATAATATGAAGAATATATACCAGAGTGGTTAGCTAGGACCTTAAATCCTTTTACTTGGGACCATATCCAATGGATATTATTTATGAAATTTTGTAATCTCATTTTATCTCCAAAAGTAAGGTCAAAAAACCAAAAGAATCAAATAAAAAATCCAAACCACATGAAATTAAAAGTTTATAGTTTTTAACATTTTGAAAGCTTAAATAAAGTAGAGATCCAACTATATTTTTTGAAAAACAATTTAAAATTTCCTCAGAACACTAAATAAATGTGAGATTCCACTTACTATAGGGCAACATATCCTTGTATACCTAAAACATGAGTAGAGATGTGGCCTCTTACTTTATGAGACCTAAGGTTGTCCAAGCAAAAATCTGAGACTTTGGCATGATAGTTTATATCTAAGAGAATATTGTTACTTTTGAAGTCTATGTGGATCATTAGAGGATAGATAACTCATACAAGTATTTGTGTAATGTACCTAGAGAGGTATAATAGTATAGGTAATAATTCCACATGCATTAGAATATGGAGTAGGGTAGGTAAGAAATAGTATAAGTATAGGGGCATATGATGTTATAGGGCATCAAAGAGTTATTGTAATTGAGCCTGGCTCAAAGGAGGTAGTCCCCTCAAAGTGGCCTATGATTTGGATATGATCCTTACAAAAAAAGGACACATTTAATATAACCAGTATTTCCCAGTATTTATCCAATTCTACATATTGCAGCATACAGGTTCCTAACATTGGTATCAGAGCACTTTTTTGGGAAATTTTTGTTTCCATTATAGAGAGATAGTTTCCATCATTTGTAGTGATTTATAGTATTCTGAATTTTTCATATTCTTATTTATGTGGTCTCTCAACACTAAGTTGTTATTTGTGAAAGCTAGCTATCTGAGGGTTATGTTGTAGATAAGTTATAGTTATCTGTTGTGGGATAGACTATACATTCCCCATCCACTACGCCTTGGCTCCACTATGGCACCAACTTTCTAATGCATGGCTTCTATTTTGTAGAATGAGCTTCCCTTGGAAATGATGATGCTTGAATGAACTTCTAATTGGCTTCCACCATGTGGGATCCAACTCACATCTACTGACTAGGATCTTTGCATCGACTACAACCACCAATTACTTCAAATCTCTTCATAGTTTTTCATTTAGTGGTTTGCTTTCTACCTGGCTTCCTCTACAACTAGATCTATATTGGCTCAAAAATCAAGCTTTAACTAGGCACGTTCATCTTTGTATTCCTATTGTACTTAGTCAATGACTTAAGCTTGATAAGATCTCTACTTGACTCAACTTCGAGCATTACAGACTACACTTTCCATTGATTATATTTACCTTAGAATGTTGCATTCACACTAGACTTGAATATACTTTCCAAGTTTTCCCCCATTGCCATTAGAATCTAGATCAATAATTTTACACCCACCATTCAATTTTTTGCATCAATTGTATGCATTAATGACATCAGTGATTAACTAGCTCAACTTGGTGCTTTGTTTTTTGCATTGGCTTGCTTTTGAAATCGACATCAAAACCTAAGCCTCTTGATATTGCATTTGTCTCAGACTTAAAGCTCACCAAATTTGACATTCTAAATCTCATGCCTCTTGATATCTCATCATAGTCTAGCATTGATACATTACATTGCATTGAATGACCCCTCAAGGGTTCTACATTTTCCATCAAGCATTTCCTCACATCTCGATGTCATGGTTTTCTTAATCACCTTCCTAGTTTTTAGCATTATTAGTAGTATTAGGTTTTATTAAAGTTTATTTAGTTTATCATTTATTAGTTTCAGGTTTATGTTATAAGTACATTGTTTTTGTCTTCATGTAGTCTTTTTATTAGTTAATAACATCATGTGTCAAATATTACACTTTAGGGTATCATTTGAAGCATAGTATAATAGTTGACATTTTTATTTAGTTTATCTTTAAATTTATAATGATATGATTTAGTATGTCATTATGTCAATTGGTCATGAAACTAAGTTGTTATAGTTCGTCAAGCATATTGTTGTCTTAAATTATCCTTAGTCTTCTTGTTTTAAATTATCATTAATATCTCATATATATATATATATATATATATAGTTTTAAATATTATATATAGTTTTAAATATTTTCTCTCTTGTAAATCATTTTGTCACCATGTTTAATTATCATCTAGTTGTTTTGGCATGTGTCAGTGTCAAAAAATAAAAAAATTGATCGTGTTATAATGGATGCATTTTCAATTGAAACTGACGTCCACTCCTCCATTTTTCATAAGGACTTCAATTTATATCTAGTGGTAATTTCATTGTGGCCTTGACTCAACTTTTTCAAATAGGGACCATCCAATAATATCAAGTAGAATTTGAATCACTCACCAACCAGATTGAAGGCTTTTCGATGTCTTCTTCCCATGTTGTTTCATCAATGGCCTTAACGATATGATTTGACATCAGGTTGAAATGTTCAATCCTCACACAATGATGTAAGTATGGGCTTAGAAAAGCTTGTTGAAGACCACATCAACTGGCAACATCTCCAAATAATGCCCCCTTAGATGGCAAAAGCACCAAAGCAAGCACCAGAATTGCCCAAACACTCCTCTAATGAGTCCAATCAGACCACCATACTCGAACAGACCCAAGATGAGCCCAAGCTAACAATCATAGATCCCAAGTAAGGAATCAAGCCTCCACCTCCCTCAAAAAATAATGCTAAGGGAGATGGCATATACCCTTAGTTAATTCATAAGGATAACTATTTTGTGTTTCCTTGTTCTTGATTTGAGCATATGATTGTCACGCTTCAAATCTTAGTGTTAAACTCTAACCTCTTGGCTAACCTCTCTTCCATTGAGGTTATTTCATACACATCTCTCTATGTACTTCCATCTCATGCTATACTACTTGCATTCACACTATTCATGTCCATGTTTATATCCTAGCATTGGCATAAGAAGTGGAAGTAGAAACAAATGCATGGTAGAGCTTTCATCTGGTCTTCAACCTATTTTTGGCTTGGATTTCATTTATTCCTCCTCTTATTTTGTATCATGTTTTGAGAATGAAACATATTCAAGGGAGATGGAATGTAATGTACCTAGAGGGGTATAATATTATAGGCAATAATCCCACATGCATTATACTATGGAGTGGGGTAGGTAAGAAATAGTATAAGTATAGGGGCATATGATGTTATAGGGCATCAAAGAGTTATTGTAGTTGAGCTTGACTCAAAGGAGGTAACCCCCTCGAAGTGGCCCACAATTTGGAATTGTTCCTTCCATAAAAGGAACACAAATTTAATATAGCCAGTATTTCTCTGATTTTGCATATTGTAGCGTATAGGTTCCTAACAATTTGAGGCCTCTAAATGCATCAAGGACTACACTCATTCTCATCTCTGAATCTAATTTTGGAGGGGTGATAAAATAACTTGTCCATAGGATCAATAATTATCTTTTCCTTTCAAAAACAAATTAGATGTAAAATTATATTGAATATCAAATCAACCTACAACTACTAAACTAAATTTGATTGTTAAGTTTAATTTATGGATTGGGAAAAGAAGCCATTTTTAATGATAACATTGCAAAGGATAAGATCAAAATAAAAATTTAAAATCCCACTGATCTACATAATATTTAAAAACACAATGAAAAAGACTAAAACTCTTCGAACAAATTCAAGTATACTTCCTAAACATGTAGTATTGGCAATGCATTTATTATGATTAGTGTGGTCAAAATGTTTTAACATGAGTGGCTAGCATGTTTTTGGGATAATTTAATCCATAAATACAAAATGCTATACATGATGAGTACTTATAGATATATGAGTATACATATTAAAATACCTCCAAAACATTATCTTGCTAATAAAATAGGGAATTGATTTAATTGAATATATTGAATGAGCTTAGTAATAGTCTGCCTTTGGTTATTTAGCATAGTCTAAATAAAAACCACCCAAAACCAAAATAATATTTCTGAATAGTGTTATTAGTCATAGATTAGTTTTGGCTACAATATTGTATAGACTAAACAAAAACACCCAAACTAAAATAAAGTTACTAACCCTATTATTAGAAAGGAGGTTTTAAAATGAAAGAAATTACCATCCATAAGAGATCAAGTGAAAATTGATAATTTATGATCTATACATGATGATTACTTATAGATATGTGAGTATACATATCAAAATACCTCCAAAACTTTATCTTGCCAATAAAATAGGGAATTGACTTAATTGAATAGTTTGAATGAGCTTAATAATAGTCTACCTTTGGTTATGTAGCATAATCTAAACAAAAACCACCCAAAACCAAAATAGGATTTCTAAATAGTGTTATTAGTCATAGATTAGTTTTGGCTACAATATTGCATAGACTAAACAAAAACACCCAAACTAAAATATAGTTACTAACACTATTACTATAAAGGAGGTTTTAACATGGAAGAAATTACCATCCACAAGAGATGAAGTGAAAATTGATAATTTATGATTGAGATTGAATCAAAATGATAAGCACAAGGGAAGGGAATATATCCAAAAATCACACAATAGCATCATTACACAATGTTTTACTAGAGAATAGAGTGGCGCAAGTTGTCTACCTTAGATACTTCACCAAAATGCTTAATTCATTGATCTCCCTCTTAAATAGGCCATAAATTAAAAAAATTAGGGAAATTATCACCAAAATCAATAAACAGTAAGTGCTTCAACATCATAAAATAAATGACTTTGTGCTATACATGAGTTGGGTATTGTACACAGATGACAGGGACTATGTAGTGTTTGATTTATTTTGATTACCACATAGTGATCCCATATACCTTTTGATCTAATGGAGACTATCAAAATATTTCATTCATTTATTAAAAAAAAAATTGTTACATGGAATGCCTTCTAATTCTTGGCTCTAGTTATTAGTAAAATTAAGCTTACACAATAGATAGACCTAACAATACGATAAGTCATAGATCATATATAAATGTATTTGTCTTTTTGGAAATAATACTGTTAACAAAGCTCAAACACCATAAAACATGAAACTCAAACCTCTCTAAAAAATATTTATTTGCAAAGGAGTGTAAATAAAATAACACATAATAGGTATAATAAGCCCTTGGGTTTCATTAATACACTTCATGGCACAAAAGTGCAAAGAATGTTTGGACTTATAAGCTAAGTGATATATTCCCACCATCAGAGTAAAGGTACTCTAAAAATTTTCATTAAGCATGTGTTCAAACTAAGAACTTGTGGTCATGGTTTACACAGTACCCAATCAATGCAAGCAAATATGGTGAATGCAACCTGCTTAGAGCATAAACTTGCTCAACAAGGAACCCATGCACATTGGTATTTGAGTATTCAACTAGACAAATACAATCATTCAATGACTAAATAGCCAAAAATCATATTGTCAATAAAAGTAACATTTTATTTTTAATATGGAACACAATAAAATGCTTTAAAATTTTGAATAACTCATCCCCAACAATAAAAAATAGAAATACATAAAATAGAAGAAACCAATATACCTCCACACAAAATTATTGTTCTCCATGCTTACTTCCTAGGTTAAGTTGCTTGACAACAACATTATTTCCATCTTGCAAAAACCTTTATATACATAGCCAAAACATTCATGACTAATAACATTATTTTGACTGAAATTGCTTGTGTCAACTTGAAGCTCCTTACATATGAAGACTCTAGATTCTATGTGACAAAACCTCAACACAAGAGGTGAAAGCTCATCATTTTGTTTAGGTGCCACATTACACAAACATTTAAAAATAAATAAAAACATAAATATGAATTTGAGCTTCATTATTCTCTTATTTTTTCTAAAATAGGTGTTTGAGATATCCCTCCAAACTTTGAAAAACATTTTCAAACTCTTTTTTTTCTTCCCAAAATTGATCAAAATTTTAAATTTGATTGACAATGCAATAAACATGATACAAACCTAAGGGATCCATAACTTACTCTCAATACTAAACCTTTGTAGACACCTAATTCTGGCCATAACTAGCTTCCACTTAAACTTCATACTGATTCCTACCAAACATTGCAAATTAAGCCTAGGAATCACTAAACATCCCAAATTTTGTCGTGCATCATTCATCAAAGATCGTAATTATGTTGAGACATCCTTATTTGGAGTATCATCACATATTCAATAATAACCTCTCACTGATTCATCCCTAATCACCTTGTGACATAATAAATGTCAATTTGGCCTATGGACCTATTAAGTGGGCCACTTTCACACTTAATTAAATATTGAAAGAGATAAAAGGCTAATCAAAATCAATTAAATAAGATTAAATGCCTAGTTGAATTATCATCCATTTAAAATTAATGAATATCTAAAAAAGGAAAATTCAAAAATCAAAATATCCTAGCCTTTCATCATTATCTTCATGAGTTGTCAAAATATCCAAAAATATCCCAACATGTCTAAGTTGAGAACTACGACTATTAACTGAAAGTCATAATTGCATGACAACTTTTAACTTAACTAGAGTTAGTCTCCACTCAACCTTCTAATTTGAGAACTATGACTAGTAACTAAAATTTATTATTGCATGATAACTTTTAACTCAAATTAACCTTAACTCACCTTGGATGAGAGTTAATTCCTAAAGCTATAAATACAAGGCCATGCCCATTCATTTTTAAGCTCACATAAGCTAAAGATATGATACAAATTTGGTGAGAGACAATCTTTGAAATAGTATTATAATGCCAAAATATTGAGCCAAAATAATCACAAGCCACATCAAAGCCAAAGGTGCCAAGCAGAAAAGGAGCCAAATGACCTCCATTATCAAAATCTTCTTGATGCACAATTTGATCAAGCCACTCAGCAAAGCATTTGGATCTCCCAAGGAAGGTAAAATAGTTGTCTTTTATGTTCTAGTTGTGCTTTCATTTACTTTTTGTTACCTAAGCTCTCCCTAGTGTCTGGGCTAGAGGTGTTAGGATTTAGTATGCTTATTTCATTTATTTTATGAGACTGACACGATACTAAACTCCCCTCTAAAAATTCCTTTTTCACATAATGGCATGCCCAATAGGACCTACGCACCTCACAAATCTTTCTAATGACTTTTAAGCATATTGTGTAAAATTATTTGGTCTTAATTTTGGCTTAATTAAACTCATTTTCATTAAATAGTCTTCAAAATTCCATTCATGGGTTTTTGCTTATAAAAGCCACAGCCTAGAATGTAAACCCATGGCCTGGACTCACTGTAGGATGCTACTATACTTGACAACCCATGGCCTAAATAGCAATTTGACATGCCATCTTCTAGAGCTTGTTTGGGGTCATTTAGACTCCATTTTTTATGTTTTTTTTTTTAAACCATGTGTTTTATCCTAATTTTTTAGAATATGCTATTAGTTTACCTTCAAGTTGCATAAATGTTTCACAAAATATTAAAAAACCCCTAACATATTTGTAGGACCCAAAGGCCAAGATGAAGACATTTAAAACACTTCACATTTTAAATTGGTGTTTTAATAATCTTTTTGCTTAAGTCATTTTTTTTTTCAAAGTATTCAATAATGAATGCTAAGGGGCCAAAATTTCACAACATATTTCATTTTAGTGATTAAAATTAACTCTCATACTTAGTTAAATACTCTTAAGAGTTCCATTTTCATGTTTGTTGGTTGAATTGTTTTTTTTTTTTGTTTAGTAAAATGACTGATGCATGTATTATTTTCCCCCATCCCCTTTAAGGAACTTAGGTGACCAACAGATATCATTATTTTCCTTGGTTGGTTTTAGTCCCAAAGCATGAAAAGAACTTTAATAAGGCCCTCCCCAAATCTATATAAGTTGGGTGATCCAAATGTGAACCTAAAGTCTTTTCACTTGTCTTTTATTTTCATGAATTTTGGCTTGTGAGTGGGATTTTATCACCTCCTCATGCGTTCTTTAGGGAAGCATTGACCTAAGAATTCATCTCCAAACATAGTTTTAACCCCACTCCATGGTGGGGTATATAAATTGACTTGGTGAATCACTGTGATAGTAGTTTGATCTATTAAACTATCTATGTTAGCAATTGTTATCCACAGAATGTATGATCAACTCGGACATCACACTACACTGAGCAAGTGATGGATCTAGTGGTTGTGAAAAGGACTAGACCTTTTCACAACAAGCCAATTTATGTGGATCCAATTGACATGACTGCATCTCTCTTGTTATCCATACTTGGGACCATCTATAAATGTATGAAAATTGATAGTTTAGACAACCCCACTTGTCATGGACATACTATTGATTCAAGGTGAGTATCCCAAAGTTCTATGTCATCATACAAACTCTTGAGAAAAGAGGGGGCTTAAAAACCTACTTTTCATGTGCTTTTAATTTTTGGATTAATAATTAAAATTCTCTCAAAAATATGTATATAAATGAAATTCAACTATATGATGCATCCTTATCAGTTCTAGGATTTAGGACATTAAACTTAGGTGTTTGTGTCATTTTATCCTTTCTTGCATGGTTTTGAGTCTACAACTATTTATTTATCTTCCTACGTCAAAAAAAGTCTGATTTATACATCACTCCTTTGTTTAGGATTCATTACACTATCCATTTGACTCCATACATTTGTCTTAGTCTTTGGATAAAAATTTTGTGTGTGTGTGAAACTTGGTTGACAAGGGTAACATTACGTTTCCCAATTCTTTCCAAGTTATGTGCCTTCGATTCTTGAAACAAACCATTGATCATATCCTTAGAGCATGATAATGATGTTGTATTACTTAAATCATTTTAAAGACCTATTTTCCTTGTGCTAAATTCTTATTTTTGAAACCCAAGTTGTGTGTGCCTTTTGAGATCTTTGCCTAGTGTCATTATATTGTCTATTCTCGTCTAGCTTGTTATTTGTTCAAAGAAGCCTAGATTTCCTAAGTTGAGTTTGAAACTAGCCTTGACAATTTTAAATCCAAGCATTGATTGATTTCTACCTATGCCTTATGTCATTTTGGCTTAGACATTGATCTTTCTCTTTTGGGTTGTGTAACTTAGGTTAATTCTTTATTCAATTTAAAAACTATTTTTTGTGCCTATATTTAGGGGAAATAGCCTATCTTCTATGTTCTTGGAGTTTCATGCCTTATACAAATTGACCAAGTTCATGTTTAAATCCAAGTGCCTAGTTTATGCCAAAGTGTTTCCAATCTGTTAGATTAAATATCATACCTTATTTTGTTTAAAGTCCAGCTTTTGTGCCTTTTCCAAAAGACCTAGCACATGCCTATTTTGAGCCTAACTTTTGTGCCTTGTTTTTCCAAAAGACCTAGCAACTTTTATTTTCTTAGATTAGACTTGTTTGGAACACTTTGTACCTAGAGTTTGGCATTTTGGTTTTATTCATCTACTTGAGATTTTTGTGTAAAAGATTTGATGTTAAAATATTTCATACCAGGTTTTAGTACTGACCATTTTGGAGATGCAGCTCCACCCTTCGACTAAGCTAGACTATGTTTAGACCATTTATCCTTTGGACCTTATTTTTTAGAGTTTGTATAACTCTAAGCCTTTTGTGAAACATTCATCATTAATTTGGATATGTCTCATTACACTTGTAATGGATCCATTTAAAATCTAAGTTATGATGTCATGGTCACACAAATTGACTTTCATTAAGACCCATATGGTGAAGAAGTGGTTTGTGAGATGGATCCTTATCCTCCCTACAAAACTGAATATGGGGAACAAATCCAATATTCTTAAGAGCAATATGTAGTGATACCTTATTTAGGTTAGTAAATGTATGATGTTCACCCTTTCACCACTCATGACACCTGATCCCCCACCTATACCATTAACCCTCCTTCAAATTGTGTGAGCCACCAAGCTCCAAAACATTCAAGGATTACCATACCAGTACCTCATCCTTTGGCTTGTGTGAGCAACCAAGCTTTACAATGCCCTACCATTTCTATACCAAGACCTCAGCCTTTGTCTTGCAATAGTAATCATGATTCGTAATGATCTACCATTTCTATACTAGGACCTCATCTTTTAGCTCATGATAGGAACCATGCTTCACAATGCCCTACCATTTTTATACCAAGACCTCATCCTTTGGCTTGTGATAGTAACTACACTTCATAACTCCCTACCATTTCTATATCAAGATCTCATATTTTGGCTCGTAATAGAAATCACACTTCATAATGCCCTACCATTAAAATTTTAGGACCTTGTCCTTTGGCTTGTGTGAACAACCAAGCTTCATAATGCCTGACCATTTATATACCAGGACCTCATCCTTTGGATTTTGTGAGAGACAAAGATTTATAATTCCCTACCATTTCATACCATGACCTCATCCTTTGGCTTGTGATATCAACCACGCTTCATAATGACCTACCATTTCTATACCAAGAACTCATCCTTTGGCTCACAACAGTAACCACACTTTATAACACCCTACCATTACCATTCCAAGACCTCATCCTTTGGCTCATGATATAAACCAAGATTTACAACACCCTACCATTACCATTTTAGGCCCTTCCAATTATGGTATATCATAATCTCAATAAGGTTGCACGAGTGTGACTAGATGAATCACAGTTACTATCATGGACTGGTAGCCAGCCTTTATTAAGCCCATCATAGATAAACCAATCATTATCAAACCACCATCCATTCCTCATCCATTTCTAGCCTTTCCTTACTTTAGAAAACCCATGCCAATCACTGAGCCACAACTGAGCCAATTAGTACCTCTCCAACAGAGCCAATCATTCAAAGACTAAGATATGTTCAAAACTAATATTTTACAACTAATTTTAAACCAAGGCCAAGAAAACCAACCAATATAAGATGTTTTTTTTGAACCACCTATTTATGACAAGTCAACCTATGATGAATCACCTTTTGATACTATGCCCATTGTTAATTAGATTCACTCTAACAAGCCAATCTTTGTTGAGTCACTTCTTAATGATATAACTACCTTTAGGCAAATCATTATCTCGACCATTGCCCTATTTTTAAAGAACCTCCCTTTGATAAGCTAGTCTCTATGGATTTGTATTTTGACCTATTTTCCCTTGTGGAAGAGTTTGACTTTGACAAACCAATCTTTATGGGGCCCATTATGCAATCACAAGCCATTACTTATCCCATACCAAACGTTCAATAAGATATCATTGTAGTAGCATCCATACCAAATAAAAAATCAACATTGAATTTAGGTTCTATTCTTGAATTGACATTAGATTTAGCAATAGAAGCAAAATCAATGTCAGTCTCAACATCATATTTAGAGTCCCTTGAATCAAACTCAGCTTTAGAATCAAAATACATTTGTGGTTGTTATAATAATAGTTAAGCATGCCTTGTAGATCAATTTAAATATATTTGTGATCTTTTCATGATTTTTGAGTATGATTACTTTAGAATCAACACAAGTTCTTCTAGTATATTTTATGAGGATTGTGATGCCTCTTCCCATTCCATTACCATTCCACATAACATTACCACCACCCAACATAGCCATTATATTAACATTTCACCTCCCACAAGTATTGATTATGATCAACATAATCACACCTTGTTTAACAGCATCCATGCTAACATATTTGTTGAAGAATATCAGGGGGACCAAGACCACATTTATGTAGAAGAATAATAATCTCCTAGTGAAACCTTTTCAAAGGTGCTAGAGGGCAATCAAAGTTCACACTCAACATCTTCTAGTGAAACCTTTTCAGAGGTGCTAGAAGACAATCAAATTCAAAAGTCAATATTCCTTAGTGAAACATTCTTAAAGGTGTTATGGGACAATCAAGACAACTTCATTGGTGAAAACTTCATCAAGGCACCAATAACTGAGCACAATAGTTCTTCACTATTTGATGAAGACATTATCAAAGATAACATCAGTACAACCTATATTCTATAGCATAATCAAATGGTAGCTACTCGTAGGCCCAAATAATAGAAAAATCTAGTGGTCTTATTGAGATCATAATCAAAAGTCCTCAACGCCACCACAACCATAATTATGTTGAATATGAAATCAACAACATTGTGTGTGTCTAAAAATCCCAATCTTCATTTAGTTCCCAACCATCATACATTCCATTACCATCCACCTTTACATAACCAAATCAAACTTATTAGCCAATATTTATCATTATTTACCATCCCTAGCCACACTTTCCTTTATAGAGGTTACAAAGACATCTTTCCTTGATGTTTGAAGAAAATGGAATCAACTACCAATAAAGATCACAAAAACATTCTTGGCATCTAAATCTGCAGCATATTCTTGACAAAGCAACTATTCAGATGAGAGGTGGGCTAACAATTTACATAATTGATTATTTTGGGTGTCTCATATGTTGATCAAGACGTACATCTCCACATTAGCAAGAACAATAAAATAATTACTTAGAAACAATTACATATCCAGAATTATATACCTTTTCCCTACCATTTACCTTGTCATTTTTAGTTTCCATTCACCTTGTTTTTTATTTCATACCCTACCATTTACCTTATCATTTGGAGGAATCCATATAGCCATTATAGATAATTGCCATCCTTCCATATTATTTGTGTTGTACCATATGCCATCCTACCATGCCTTCACTATTAGACCAAAACTTGTCTTTACTTACCCTACTTACCCTCTTTTGATCTTGCTTCCTTTAGTTCTTCCCACATCGATCTCATTTTAGCAGTTTTAAAATTATGTGTTTAAAATGACAGTCTATGAAAGTAGTGTGATAGTGAACCTAGCAAGTTATCTTTCATTTACGTTTGAATGGTACCACTGATTGTAACCACCTATGGAAAAATTAGTATTCCATCTTGTGTTATTAATTATAATTGTCTATGGGCAAATTAATATTATTGACCTATGTTGTTGTTTCCTAATTATGACCACCAATGGGAAAATTAAGAACAATACCTTTACCATTAATTGACAAATTGCTTTACCATTACTATGATCATTTGCCTTATCATTTGCCTAAATTTTCAAATTTATTATTATTTGGTTGGATCTCCCCACCTTTTGTGTTGGTAGAACTACTATGACTTGAGGTCGTAATGGGACTATGTAGGTCATGATCGATTCACATTGAGGTTAGCTCAATCCCCCTTTTCCATATGCTCTCATCATTTTTCAAGCAACCTAATCCAATGATCTTGTTATTTTATGAGTGGTATCTTTTCAATCTCTAATGAGTTAAGATACCTCAAAATACCAAAACCATTCAAACATTTCAAAATACAAAAACATTTGTCTTGTTTAAACCTAGTCAATTATCCTCAATCCACCCTATTAGGGTAAATCCATTGTTTGTTCGAATCCAATCCACTACCATTGGGGGTGTGACCTTCCATTTACATATATCCTTGCTTGGGGGCACCACCTTTTTTTCATTCTATTGAGCCTTCACGCATAGAAATTGACTTGGTTGATGACAATATATTTTTTGTTGATTTTTCTTTCAAGCTTTTTGTGTGTTTATTTACTTAGTTGTTTGCATGTTTGTTTGCTTTCATTATTATGCCTTGACTCAGTATATGTGCATTCATTGGGTGATTCCGTGCACATTATTTTTGAGTCTATCCATTTTCATATGTCAACATTGTCATCATAGTTTTTATCATTGGTGCATTATTTTTAATTATTTATTAGATCAGGAGATAGTCTTTATGCACATTTTGGCTACGTTATCATCATGTTTTATATCATGGTCCATACCATCATGTGATATAGAAAAATTATCTCAAGAATTCCTATAATAATGGAGCTATAGAAGTTTTTCCTTTGTAACCTTGGCAAATCCTCCCACCCTTCTTGATCAAATCAACCTAGTGTCTATTCTAGTTGTATCAATTTTAATAAGGATGAGCATCTCCACATTGGTAGGTACAATTGAGTCATTCACATTGATCAATTTTTATTATTTCAATCATCTCTTTCATCACTTTGGGCATCCTCATGTGCCTGGTTATTTGTGGATTCTTTAGTCATTAGACCATCGCATCTACATACATGCCTACTCATCTTTAATCTGTGTAATAGATTATATCTTTGAGTTATGATTGCTAATATACCCTACTAAGGCACAATTAAAAATCATTATTCAATCCAAGTCATCTTCATGATTATAACTATATGTGGGTAAATCATTATTTCAACTCATCCACCCTAACTGGGGCATATGTTTGTGCCATTGATTATAACCACCTTTGGGAAAATCAGTGTCTCAAACTTTGTTACTGATTATAACCACTTGTGGGTAAATCAATACATGCAAGCATTACCTCAATTGGATTAACCTCACCCATACGTTAATTTCATTCTTCTTCTTGGTTTTTTTTTAGGGACCATCCATCAATCATATGTGTCAGCCACTCCCTCAAGGGGGCATCGTTATAAGTTTCCCAAAAATTATTTGGATCTTCTTCTTTAATCATTATCTTCTTGCATGTCTAACTACCCTTTTCAGTCTTTGAGAAGACATTACTATGCCTATAGCTTGCAACATCTTCCCAAATAGAGGCAAATTATAAACACCTAATTTTGGCCACAACTAGCTACTCAGAATTCATACTGATTCCTACCAAATATTACAAATTAAGCCAAGGAATTACTAATAATCCCAAATTTGTCTATGCATCATTCATCAAAGCTTGAAATCATGTTAAATCATCCCTATTTGGGGTATTATCCTATGTGAAAAAATAACCTCTCACAGATTCATCTCTAATCACCTTACGATATAAAAAATGTCAATTTGGCCTATGGATCTATTAAGTAGAGCACTTGGACACTTAATTAAATATTGAAAGAGATAAAAGGCTAATTCAAATTAATTAAATAATATTAAATTCCTAGTTGAATTATCCATTTGAAATTAAAGAATATCTAAAAAAGAAAATTTCTAAAATCAAAATATCCTAGCCTTTCATTATTATCTTTATGAGTTGTCAAAATATCCCAACATGTCTAAGTTGAGAACTATGACTAGTAACTAAAAGTCATAATTGAATGATAGCTTTTAACTCAATTGGAGTTATTCTCGACTCAACCTTCTAATTTTAGAATTATGACTAGTAACTAAAAGGCATAATTACATGATAACTTTTAACTCAACTCAACCTTAACTCACCTTAGGTGAGAGTTAATTCCTAAAGCTGTAAATACAAGGCCATGCCCATTCATTTTAAGCTCTCATATATATTCAAAAATCACACCATCTGGGCATGAATCATATCATGCTCAAAATTACATAAACATCATAACAAAACATTGAAATCCTAATCACAATCATGTGTATATAGCATAGCTAACTTTACATTATATATATATATATATATATACCATTTCATAATTGGTGATTTTTAACTTATGATAATTTGTATACAACTATACTTAGTATAATAGTTTCCATCTTTTGTGATAGGGTTTACTATTTCATAAATACTATATCTCTAGTACTATTATGAATCATCTTTACCATTTTATTTAAGAAAATATTGACAATTGATTACTATATTAAACACTCATTATTTTTTAATGTATCAGATAATGATAAATATATTAATCTCATCATTTTCTAAAATTCACTATATAAGTAATTAACTCGATAGGATTGTTCACAACTCATTTTTGAGTAAAAATAATTCATACCCTGACTACATGAGGAATACTAAAAACAATTCACAACTAAATAATTCATCCATGACCAAATAATACATGTGCTACGTTATTCTAATGTAGATTTATATTATCCAACTTATGCTCTATTTCTAGTTTGACCATTGACTAGTTATATAAAAGATTACATTGAAGATGTGTTTACAAAATTATAAAAGTGAGTTCAAACCACAATACATAAATTTTAAGGTAATAATAAAGTTCCACCCCAAGATTCAAATTGCAACCCAAAGGAACTGTAGTTTCTTTCATACATCTCACAATCTAAAAGTTTACTAAACCACTACATATTTATCTTCAATGCATTCTCAAACTTATAAATACTATACGTAGTTAAAATACTATTGTTATAATAGTATTTTGCCTTTTATTGAGCAGCATATAGTCTTTTTTTTGTGTACAAATCATTTATACTAGCACAGCAAAAGAGTATGAATAAAATTGGAGGATGCTTATATTAAAGTATTGTTCACTTTTTCACAAATTTGCACAGAATTATATGTTTAGTATTTGACACTAAACCAATTTTATACACTCAAATTTCTCTATTTACTGGTATCTATTTTTAATAAATGCATATAATAATTAGATAAAAATGCAACCAATAATCTTCTCTTTTCAAAGTTTTATTTTGATTCCCTATGTTAGCTTTTTGATGAGATATTTGTACAAAAAAAATACCCTATACTGCCTTCATTTCTCATATATTCATATGATTATATCGTTACAAATTGACTTAATCAGGCATAAACATGGATTGAAGACAAAACCTACCTGACTATCATCATACTCCTTTAGATTTCTTCATTGTATTCTTTTCTCTCCCATAATCACTATCATATGCTACTGTATATCTCAATGTCTTTCTCTCCTTTCTTTCATTGAGTCCTTCTATCTTATTCTCTATTGCCATCACCTTTCTTCTTTATGTTTCCCATCTACTCTTTATGCCTTCCTTTCCTTGTTTTATAATAAATTTTATATTTTACTACAAAAGTCACCATACTATTTTCATACAAATTTCAATTTCTTCACTTAACTTCCAGCATTTATTAAATTTTCCTTTCTTCAAAAATATTCCTACAAATCGTGGCCCCTTCTCTATTTTAATAAAAAAAAATTAATCTCCATAATTTTCTTAATTTTTTTCTCCCATCTTGAGTCGTCGCTTTTCTTTTTTAAATAATCACCCTTTTAACATGCATATTTCCCTTTTACTTATAAAATCTTCACTTTTTTAGAAATTTTATTTGCATGTATAGTTCGCCCTTTTTACCAGAATCAATTTAAATTATTTTTAATTTCCTCAAACCACCACTTTACATTGAGTTTTTTCTTTCTTTTTAACTTAATCATAAAAAGATAACTATCTATTAAATGATATTCAAACCAAATAATATTCCAATTATTTTAAAATAACTATTTTATTAAAATACTAGAGTATATGGATTTTTTATATTTATGTATATCAACTATTCTACAATTTAACAAGTATTAAAGACCCTTATACAAAAATACATCAAATCAAGACAATGATATTCACCGAATACTATTCAGACCTATCATTGTGTTAGGAAACCATATTTGTGTCAGCATCAAATACATTATATGTATAAATCTATGTACTATAATCACACATGAAATCACACAACTAGATCACCATAAGCATCAACTTGAAAATATGAGCATATAAGAAGTATATAAGCACTCACTATCTAAATCAACCAAAAGAGTTAAACAAGTTATTATACTATGGTAAGTGTGTTGGGTTACTAGCAGTTCCTTTGTCATCTTTCAATCATCCCATCTACACCATCCTCTTCGATGATGCTCTCCCTCCATCATGCTCTGAGGGTAGAATCGATCCTTCATCCACCTCACGACAAGTATGTAGTTAGTCTGAGTCATCATATATATCAACTAATGATTTATAACTTATAAATATTCATCCACAATATATATAAATTTAAAATTACAATTATCACATAATCAATTCATTATATAAATTAATTGTCATATCACTATCCCATAACCAATATCTATCATATAGCTCAATTCAAAGTAATAATAATTAGATAATAACTATAATAATCCATGGATTCAAAGATTAATATTATTAGAGTGAAATTGGGATGTAGCATCCTCACCCTTAAAATTGAGCATCATCTCAATGACACTTATTCAAGCAATAGTTATGAATATCAAATAGAGTTTAACAAAATAAAAACATAGTATCAAGTATCAAATCATGCAAACAAATGTGGAAATAACCTGTAGAACTCATCATAGTCCTCCCAAGTAGCACTATCTTCAAAGTATTGGTCCTATAAGACCTTACACTTTGACACTTCTCTGTTATGCAAATGAAGTTTGTGAGTGTTAATTACTCTGATTGGTTCTACCATGACTACCTTAGGATCTAAAATGTGTAAAGAAATTCAATCTAAAACATGTGAAAGATTAGCTATATACTTTCTAAGATAAGATACCTGGAAAATATTATGTAATAAATCTAGGACTAGTGGCAATGCAATCCTATATGCTATAAGATTGACTAATTATAAAACCTCAAAGGGTCCCACATATCTTGGTGATAGTTTCACTGACTTCCCAAATTTAATCTAGCTCTTTTGTGGCTTAACCTATAAGAATAATTTATCGCCTAAAAAAACCACCTATTTATCCTCTTTAGATTAGCATAACTCTTATGTTTATCATTGGCCTCAGCCAACCTTTGCCTGATTAATCTAACTTGTTCTTCTATTTTATAAATCATCTCAAGTCCAAAGACTACCCTGTCCTCTAACCTATCCCATCTTATTGGTGTTCTACACCTTCTTCTGTACAGTGCCTCAAATGGTGCCATCTTGAAAACTGATTGGTATGAGTTGTTATATGCAAACATAACCAATGAGAGATAATATTCCCATTTTTATTGTTGACCCATGCAATACATATGAAGAAGATCCTTTAATACCTGATTTACTCGCTCAGTCTAACCATCAATCTTTGGGTGATATGTAGTGATAAAATTTAGGTGCATATATAAAGTTGAGTTCAGAGTTACCCAAAACTGAGAAGTCATCTTCGAATCATGATCCAAAATTATATTATCTATAAATCCATGCAACTTATTCACTTCTTTTACAAACCTCTTTACAAGGGTAGGTGTATCATCTATCAAATATCTTGGTATAAAATTATCCACGTTGGTTAGTTTGTTGACAACTACCAATAGCATATTGTGTCTACTATGTGACATTAGTAAACCTTGGACAAATTCCATACTGATCACCTTCCACTTTCATTCTAGTAAATCATGTGGATATAATAATCCAACTAGATGTACATGCTCAAATTTCATTCACTAACATTTTAGACAATGTGACACAAAGTCCACTGCATCTTTCTTAATTCCATTTCATAAAAACAAAGGTTTAAGCTCTACCATGAGCTTGGTTACTCTTAGATGTCCTGAGTATGGAGCATTGTGTATTTATTTTAGCACTATGCTTTGTAAATTCTCTTGATTTGGCACATACATCCTTCCATTGTAATGTAAAATACCATCACTCTAAAAATTAAATCCTTTATACCAAGGATTTTGAGTATTCTCAAACAATACCTTTATAACTTGATCATAGTATTCATCTCTTGGTGAGAACTCAATCACACAATCCTTGAAAGTACTCATGATAGTAGTAGTTGTTATGTACCTTCTATGACTCAAAGTGTCAGCTACTCTATTCTCTTTACCTTTTATTTAATTTATATCAAAGTCGTAGTTGGAAAGAAAATCTAACCAATATCTTTGACGAGCATTCAAATTTCGCTGGTGAAAATGTATTTGAGTCCCAAGTTATCAATATTGAACTCAAACGGTTTTCCCAATAAATAATGTCACTAAACTTATAAATCATGAATAATTATTACAATTTCAAGATCATGAGGGGTGTAATTCATCTCATAAGTTTTTATATTCCTTGATTTAAAATCCACCACTGCACCATCTTGCATAAGGACTCTTCTTAAACCCTCTCCTGATGCATATGTGATCACTAAAAATTGACCATTGGGGTTAGAAACTCTCAACACTAGTGATGAATTAAGCCTTATTTTTAATTCTTGAAAAGCTAATTCACACTTATCTGACCAAAAAAATCTTTGGGGTTCTTTCATTGTAAGGAGGTAATTGGATTAGCTATCTTAAAAAAATTTAGAACAAACTTCCTGTAATAGATAGATAACCCCATGAAACTTCGTACCTCATGCACATTCCTTGGCACCGACCACTCCATAATGGATCTTATCTTAGCTGGATCAATAGAAATACCATCTACAGAAATAATGTCCCAAATATTGTACTTTCCCCTAGAAGAATACACACTTAAAAAACTTACCATATAGCTTGTGCTTCCATAACCATTGTGGAACCATTTTTAGATGTTGAAGGTACTCCTTTTCATTCTTAGAATATATAAGAATGTTAACCATTAAGACCAAAACAAAGTGATCTAGATAATTTCTGAACATACTATTCATGAGATTTATAAATGTTGTTAGAGCATTAGTCAACCCAAAGGGTAACACTATGAACTCATAATGTATGTAATGAGTTCTAAAAGATGTTTTTAAAATATCCTCATCCCCAATCCTCAACTAATGATATCCTATTCAAAGATCAATCTTATAAAATATTATTGATCCCTGTATTTCATCAAAAATATCATCTATACGAGGTAGCGGATACTTATTTTTGATAGTTTTCTTGTTCAACATCCTATAATCAATACAAAGTAGAAGAGTACCATCCTTCTTAACAAATATAATTGGTACACCCCAAGGTGACACACTAGGCTTGATCAACCCTTTTGACAACAATTCCTAGAGTTGATCCTTTAATTCAACCAACTTAGTGGTTGTTATCATGTACGATTCCTTAGACTAGGGTTCTAATTCAGGTATGATGTTGATAGAGAAATCAAACTCACATTTAGGTGGAAATCTTAGTACTTCTTATGAAAACACATCATAAAAATCTCTAATAAATGTGTAATCTTCAAGATAGGGTTCATTAGGTTCCTCCATTTCATTTATATTGATGATAAATGCTAAGCACCCTTTCCCTTGAGCCCTCTTGAGATGCATTTCAGAAATCTACCTAAGCCTCAACTCTCTCTTCTCACCCTGAATTTGTGTCTAATTTTCAAAATCATCCAAACACTCAACCTTCTTCAAGTAGCAGTCAACCTTGGCCTTGTGTTTAGCAAGCCATTTGACTCCTAAGATCATACCATATGACCCTAGTGGTGCTACATATAGATCCAGTATAGTTGTGAAATTAGGTAACCTAATCTCTGCTTCAACTAAACACTTGTCAACCATGACTTTTGATTCATTTCCATACTATATTGACCATGTATCTACCATAAATATAGCTCTTTTAAGACACTTAATAAGCACTCTAGGAGCTATAAAACATTTAGTAGCCCCTGTATATATCAAAATGAAAATTAGATGTTCAAACAAAATACCTAATAGCTCTATGGGTGATGCTTGAAATTTGGCTTGTCAGTTATCAATTGATGCATGAATATGTTGCTAAAAATTTTCCTATTGAGAATTAGGACCTTTATTATTTTATTTGTCTTGAGTTCATTCATGAGCATAATGGTCTCCTTTGTAATTGAAATAGCCTCTAGTGGACCTTTTTTATCAGTCTGTGGGTTTCCATTGAAACCATTAGCTAGTTTCTTATTGTTAGATCCATTGTTGAATTTGGCATTCTGATTATTGAACTATCCCTTTGAGTCTCCACTCCTCTGTTTCTAATTCTTCTTCTTGAAAGTTGGCTTAGAACTTCCAAACTTTTTCATGAACTTTTTCCTAACCTGTACAAGAGACCTCAACTTCAGCTCCTACTTGATTACCTTTTCAAAGACCTAATCCATGGTAGAAGGTCCATGAACATCTACTTTACCATCAATCTAGGGTTTTAATCCCATGATAAACTTCATGATCTTGAACCTTTCATCTACTTGTTACTAAGGTATGTACTTTAGAATTTTTGTGAACTACTCCTAGTACTCATTCATTGATAAATCCCTCTGGTTTAGATTCTATAAATCTATGAACTTCTGATCAAAATAAAGTTGTGAAAGCCATCATGACTTGAAAAATGTCACGAACTGCTCCCAAGTAGTGGTGGTTGAATTAAGATTCATTTCTAACTTCTTGTTGGCCCACCTTGTAGTTGCCTCACTAGCCAATTGGTATGCTCCCTAAACTACTTTGGTGACCTAAAAATGGTTTTGAATCTCGAAGTACTTCTCCATCTCTATCATCCATGCTTCAATTCTATCACCTAGAATAATTATATCAAACTTAGGTGGACTCACTTTTTTCATGTCCGTAGACAATTCTATAGCTAGCTAATATCTCACATCCTACTAGTCTTCCTATTCAACAAGATGCTCAATAGGTTATTTTTGATGTTCTTCCTCACCATGGTTGTGAACTTATTATTCTAAGGCTATGATTTGATCCATAGTATTGTTCATGGCTACGAGAATCTGATCCAACTTTGCTAAATGTTCAGTGGTAATTTGGTTATGATCAATTGGAAGGTTATTATCATTAACATTTGAAGGACCCTTACCTGATTCTTTTGTTTGCATCATTTTTTTTTCTCTCTGAACAAAAGAATATGAAAGCTTTAGTGAACTCATTAAGTCCAAGAGTTTGAGCCTAAGCTTTGATGCCACATATAACAACCCTTCATGAATTGTACTTGAATAATGCTTTATTTTTTAACTAAATACCCAAAATTCATTCATTCATTAGATTACATAGTGATATTTAACAAACTTTTCCAATCATATTAAACTATCACAAACTTATAATAATAATAGTTTTAAATTATAGCACTGTATGCAACATAACATAACATAAATACAAGAAAAGTAATCACATTAAAAATTCAACCATGACTGGTCTAATAATATAACTACTACTAATGAAGTATAAAATAATACAATTACATTTCTATTAGGCATTTAGCCTTAATATAATAAATAGATAATATGAAATGACAATGTCTATCTAACGTTACTTTAGCCAAAAGTTTCAAATAGATTTTGATCCCATGGATCAGTTAGTTTCATGCACATCACTTGATCAAATTATCTTTATCTTGCATTTATGATTCCAACTAAGCTAGTAAAGTCCATCTCACTACTTGGTTAACATTATCAATGCAAGACTGATTAAATGTAACATAATATATAAACTACAATTATAACAATTTATTCCTATTATGTAAACTTGCCAAGTATAAGAAAATAATCATAACAATGCATTTAGTCTGTCAAATGCTTTAAATCAATTTTACACTTTAAGATATTTCAATTATAATGAAAATATCCTATTTTTATTTAAAAATCACACCATCTGGGCATGAATCATATCATGTTCATAAATACATAAAAATCACAAGAAAACATTGAATTCCTAATCACAATAAATCCATTCCTAATCATATGTATATAGTATAGCTAACTTACATTTTTAGACCAAATCATAATTGATGATTTTTAACTTACAACAATTTGTATACAACTATACTTAATATAATAGTTTCCATTTTTTGTGATAGGGTTTACTATTTCATAAATATTGTATCTCTAGTATTATTATGAATACCCTTTACCAGTTTATTTAAGAAAACCTAGATAATTGATTACTATATTAAACACTCAATTTTTTTAAAGTATCAGATAATAATAAATATATTAATCTCATCATTTTCTAAAATTCATTACGTAAGTAGTTAACTTAGCGGGATTGTTCACAAATCATTTTTTGAGTAAAAATAATTTGTAGCCTAACTACACGAGGAATACTAAAAATAATTCACAACTAAAGACTTCATCCATGACCAAATAATACACATGCTACAATATTCTAATGTAAATTTATATTATCCAAATTATGCTCAATTTCTAGTTTGGCCATCAAATAATTATATAAAATATTACATTGAAGATGCATTTACAAAATTATAAAGGTGAGTTCAAACCACATTACAAAAATTTTGAGGTAATAATAAAGTTCCCCCCCAAGATTCGGTTTGTAACCCAAAGGGCATTTACAAAATTATAAAGGCAAGTTCATACATCTCACAGTCTAAAATTTTAATAAAGCACTACATATTTATCCTTAACGCATTCCCAAACTTATAAAGACTATACATAGTTAAAATGTTATTGTTATATTAGTATTTTGCTTTCTATTGAGTAGGCATATAGTCTTCTTTTTTGTGTGTACAGATCATGTGTACTAGCACAACAAAAGAGTGTGAATAAAATTGGGGGATGCCTATATTTAACTAATGTTCATTTATTCACATATTTTCACAGAAGAATATGTTTAGTATGTGATGCTAAACCAATTTTATACACTTAGATTTTATCTATTTATTGGTATATATTTTTATTAAATGCATCTAATAATTATACAAAAATTCCAACAATAGTCTGTTCTTTTAAAATTTTCATTTTGATTCCTTATGTTAGCTTTTTGATGAGATATTTGTACAGAAAAAATACCCTATGTTGCTTTCATTTCTCATTTATTCAGATTTTTATATAGTTATAGATCAACTTAATCACGTATAAACATGGATTTGAAGATAAAACCTACCTGACGATCATCGTACTCCTTTAGCTTTCTTCATTGTTTTCTTTTACCTTGCATAATCATTGTCATATGTTGTTGTATATCTCAACATCTCTCTCCTTTATTTTCCTGAGTCATTTTATCTTTTTCTCTGTTGGCGTCACCTTCCTTCTCTATGATTCCCATTTTAGTATTTATGACTTCCTTTCTTTGTTTTATAATAATTTATTTTCTTTTACTGCATAATTTGCCATACTATTTTCATGCAAATTTCTTGTTCTTAACTTCCAACTTTTATTAAATTGTCTTTTCTTCAAAAATCTCCCATGCAAATTGCCGCCCCTTCTCTATTTTAAGATTTTTTTATTATTTTTAATCTCCATAATTTTCTTAATTTTTCTTCTCCCATCCTGAGTCACCACTTCTCTTTTTTAAATAATCACTTTTTTTCTTTTACCATGAATATTTCCCTTTTACTTATAAAATCTTCACTTTTTAAAGATTTTATTTACATGTATAGTTCACCCTTTTTACCAGAATCAATTCAAATTATTTTTAAATTTCCTCAAACCACCACTTTACATTGAATTTTATTTTTATTTTGAACTTAATCATAAAAGGATAACTATCTATTAAAAGATATTCAAACCAAATAATAATCCAATTATTTTAAAATAACTGTTTTATTAAAGCACTAGAGAATATGAATTTTCTATATTTATATATTTATCAACTATTCTACGATTGAACAATTATTAAAAACCTTTATATGAAAAGACATCAAATCAAGACAATGATATTCACTGAATATCATTCAGACCTATAGCTATGTTAGGCAACAAGATTTGTGTCAGCATCAACTACACTATATGTATAAATCTATGTATTATAATCACACATAATATCACACAACTAGATCACCATAAGCATCAACTTGAAAACATGAGCATAACAAAAGTATATAAGCACTCACTATCTAAATCGAACAAAAGGGTTAAACAAGTTATGCTATTGTGGTGTGTGTGTTGGGTTACTAGCAATTCATCCATCATCCTTCCATCATCCTATCTATGCCATCCTCTCCAATGATGTTCTCCCTCCATCATGCTTTGAGGGTAGAATCCATCCTGCATCCACCTTGAAATAAGTAGGTAGTTATTTTGAGTCATCATATATCAAATAATGATGTATAAATAAAAAATATACATCCACAATGTATAGAAATAAGAAGTACAACTATCACATAATCAATCCATTATGTAAACTAATCAACATATCACTATCTCATAACCATTATATGTCATATAACTCAAATCAAATCAATAATAATTAAATAATAACCATAATAATTCACAAATTCAAAGGATAATATACTTAGGGTGAAATCAAGATGTAACATAAATATTGTGTGTGTGTGTGTGTGTGTGTGTTAAAAAATGGTCAATATTTAGTTATAATCATCATCATTACCATATCAAAAGACTAGAAGATTTGATAGTTGTGAGGCTACCAAGTCATGTTACCATTGTTTATCATCAACTACTCACATGCAGTAATTAGCATAATCACATGGCCTACCTACTTTTATACCATTGCCAATCCTTAAGGGGATAAAACATACATAGTGCATCATCCCATGGGTGAATGTAGCTAAACCCAAAAGTCCTGATGTATGTGAAGTGGCATCTGACCTTCGCAAAGGCATGTGTGTAATTGAAACTATCCTACAAAGAAGAATTTTTCAAAAATTCATATCTAGAGAATCATAAATTTTGAAATTATGAAACAAAATGAATCATGTTCAAAATATCTATAATTTATACTAAAGTTATTTGGATGGGTTTAATACCTAGATAAGCCTACATAAAAATTAAATGAAGTTCAATCTATTTACAAAGGAAATGAACCATTTTTAGTGGCTAAAACTTAAAAAATCATATCTTTTAAAGGACAACACATAAAAATATTTCATAAGTTCAAGATAATATGTGCATCTCGCATCTTTTTAATCTTAGCATGAATGGTCGAAGAAATCTTTGGATAATGATAAGGTGAAGTGTTTAGTTTTAATGGGATGTTATGCCTCATCTCTTTGGGTCTAAAAGGTTTCAACTCCAGGAAAACACATTTTTATATATCTTAAAGAGATTAATGATTATATCTCTTTCTTATTTGGAATAACATTTTCCAATGTTTACATGGGTTTTTTTGAAGTGCCAATGTTGACTTATTCAAAATCAGAAAAATCTAGTGTTTAAGGTTGCACTTTCCCCTTTATGTATCTATCATGTTTGTCAAACAAATCTTCAAGTGAAACTAATCTTTTCATAATTTTATTACCTTTAAGTTTAATTACCTCTTGGTTTCCATCCATATCCAAATTTTAAGATCCTATTACAAATTTAGCGGAGGATTCAACCGCATCTTGACCCTCATTTTGCTAAACATGTGATTCCCTATAAGCTGAAGTGATTCCTTTGAAATACAAAGCATTAAAGTTGTCTATTTTTTCCAAGAAAGCAACTATTGGTTCATCATTATTGAAAACTTGTCAATGGTTAGCATTATCAGATACACTTGGCATAGAGAATAATCTCAATAGTGTATTATTATTCTCAACTTCAGGGGGAGGGATCATAAGCGATGTTGAAATAGCAACTACATTAGCCTGGCATTTTGTTCCCTTGGGATTGACACAATTGAAAAAGCATCAAAAGCCTCAATATAATCCCAAACTCTATTATTATAATGACTCAAATGATCATTCTTCCCCTGATATTGGTTTTTTACTTGCCTTATGATGAGTTCAACATCCCCCTACAATTTCAATTTATGTATTTCCATTTCTTCTGTCATATGTAATATATGACATAAAGCTTCATATTCTACAGTGTTATTAGTACATTTAAATTATAATTTTAAATAAAAAGGGAAGACTTACTTGCTTGGTGAAATAAGGATAACACCTACCTTAGAACTTATCGATGAGTAACTTCCATCAAACTCAAGAAGCCAAATGTCATTTGAATTGATTTTAACTAGTTCTGACATACTTATTTATGCTTTATAAATCATCATGTAATTCTCCAAACCTGCATCTTCATAAAGAATGTCATCCCTCAGATCCTCAAACTTGCATACAGTAAGCTTAGATTTTGTCTTAGGTTTCAACTTATGTTTAGTACCATTGACTGACAGAGTAGCATGCGATATGTCTAAGTCCATCTGAATCTCTCCACCTAAATCTTTACAAAAACTCCTTCCCAAAAACATGTCATATGTAGTAGGAATATCCACCACCAATATTATCATCTTAATTATTTTTTATGGAAAGGAGGCTAGGGCTACTTATGCATCTTTGATATGGCCTACTAGTTGGACTTATTTCATGTCCAAAAAGAAACACCAACCAAGAGTTTTAGTACAAGTGAGACTTAAAGCATGAGCAACCTTAGCAGGAATAACATTGTTAGAAGCTCCCATATTGATAATGAAGTTATGAAACTTGAAGCCTTTTAAGAAAATGGATATGTATAAATATTATTGTTTAATATTAGGAGAAGTAGTCATAGCCATAGCAGAGGTCGAAGGTTTGGTATTTGAAGGCATAACTAGAATCCATTTAAAATTAAACTTGTTCATATTGCCTAGACCCCCTTTGATGAAATGATAAAGATGATTTAACTAATTTGGATTAGATCTCAAATATTCTTCCTATGACATATGAATATTGGATTTGTCTAAATGATCTAAGATGTCAAATGAGGGAACTTGAGATGGATATGTGGCATCAAAGATTTCAATCATTAGAGCCACTTTATTTTTTAGATTTACACTGGTAATTAGATTTTTTGGATTCAGAGTGTGAGGTGGAACAATCACCTTAGCTTTAGACTATTTTGTATTTGCTTAGAATGATAAAGGAGAACCTATAGGGAGTATGATAAGAGTATATGTCACTTTAGAAGTGTCATTACTCACAATATTCTCAATTTGGTTCACCTTATTAGCTTCTTGCTTCTTCTTAGCATCTTTATTCTGAGACCTTGTAAAGATAACATATGATTGACCATTCATATCTTTGACTATGTCATAATAGTCATCCTACTCACACTTATATTCTAGAAAAGTATTATTGGAGTCACCACCAGATTCATTAGTTTTATATTATTGAAAACATGGATCTTTTGTTTCAAGTTCATCTTCATCATGACATAAATCTTATATGTCTCCAAGACTGCATTAATTAGGGGAGCCTCAAAAGCTAATCTCTATTGAATAATGAGAATCCTTGGTTGATTGTTGTTTGGTACATAATTTCTTAAAGGGATTTCTTATTGTGAATCCATCCATTGGATTTGAGGTAACTTCTTCAATACCACAATATCATTTTCCATTTTTTGAATTAATTGTTTGGTGGAATCATGACTTGAATTTTTTCCTCTAGATTTTGAAGAATCCATTCGCAACATAACAGCCATAACCATATCATATTTAACTTGGGTAGAAAATATTTGCATCTTCTCTAGGTTAGGTAATATGTTCCTTCTTAAGAGAAAACCAACTTTTGGTAGTTGAGCGTTGATGAACAAACATTTCTGATTTTATGCTGTTAGTTTGGTTGCTTGCATGATTTTATTCAATAACCTATTAAATTTATCCATGGAGTCACACATGGGTTCATGACCCTCTTTTTTCATCTAATTCAATTAAACAAGTAATGCATGAGCATCTTTAGTTGGTTTGAAATGCACTTCAAATTTGGTTTTCATAGTATTCCAGTTGGTAACAGCTCTTTCATCTAGATGATAGAACCAAGTTTTATCTCCATCTATAAGAGTTTTCACAAACAATCTTGCATCTATATCTCCATGCTTGACCCCAAAGATTCTACATGAGGTAAATAATATAGTGATGTGTTCATCTGGGTGTTGTTTCCCATCACCAGAAAATTCTTACGTGAACCCCTTGATAGCTCATGCAACTGCCCAAGAGCTAGTGGGATAATGACATTTCCCCATGGTAAAACTATTCTTTGAAAAAATTCTCTTTGAGGTTTAATGTTTTGGGAAGGACAAGAGCTTGACTCACCAAGGTACCTCCTTGTTGCATCCTTGAAGCCTTTAGACTTGTAGGCAAACTTATGAACTCTCTAACTCTAATTTTATTTTTAGGTTAAAATGAAAACTAAGATGTTGTAAATCCTAAAAAGGATCAAAGATTCCTTTATCTTTGATAGTCCTGGTGAAATGTCTTCCGACCATAATGGTAAAGCAACTTCACTTCTTGTAGATATTTGTGGGTTGCATGAGTTAGTACAAAGCATGCCTTATGGTGGGTACCAAAATTGTTCACTAGAAAAAGTGTAAAGCACTTCAACGTGCATGATGTAGTCAATAATATTATGGGGTAAAGTCCCTCTTTTATTTGCAATCAAAGCTACCTTTATTCAAAGAAGAGAAAATCACAAACCTAACATATTCACAAGTATACATACTAAATTCATTTGGGCGTTTTCATGTATGAGAATGTAAATATGAATAAGAAAGTGAGTTAGAGAAAATGGAAAGTATTAACTACAAAAAGAGAGGGAAAGAATGCAAATAAGTGAACAAACATAGATTTCACTTATATATCACATCCATTAACTTAAAATAAAATTGTCGTAAATTAAGATTTCTATTAGAAATCATGAAGAAAATAGTATTATCAATAAATGAAAATAAAATCATTTATTCACAACTAGAGATGAGTTTAAAGTCCTATAATATTATCTTATTGATTATATCGAAAAACACAATTCTTTCCTTCTATTTCTTCACAAAAGTTTTCTTCTTGCAAAAGTTACAAAAGTCTGACAGATCAATTTAGAGGTATGCAAGCCTTCTACTTATAGGAAACAATAGCCCTATATTCTAGGAAATAAATTCTAAAAACAAAATTTGATTGGACATTTTAGGGTGTATGTTAACTTGGTCAAGTCACACACAAGACTGTAAAACCCTTTGGACTAAAATAAAACTCATAGCCTATGGGAAAGATTACGTTCAATTATAACCCCAAAATATAAGTTATGGGGTCTTCTTTGGCACTTTTTCCTCATCTCCCTCCTCATCATTAATGTTAATAACCTTTTATTTCATAGCTTATTCGCATTTCACTTCATATTCCTCAAATTTTTGCAACATGTTTTCTAACTTCTCTTGGTCTTGGCCCTCATAGTGTTGATAAGAAATCTCAGCCTCTACCTACAAATTTATCAATTGCAAAGGAATTCTCTTTAACTTCTTTAAGTCCTTGTTCAACTTGTCAAAGGTGTTATAGAAATGCACAAATTTATAAAGTGATTCATAGTTGAACGAAGCAATAAAACTTGTTCCTTGTTCAAACAATTATTTGAATGAGCTTTGCATATCTTCCACATGAAGTATTTTTCCTTCATATCGATAGAATGGGAATGGAAGACTCTTAATGGCCTCACTAATATCAGAGGTGGGATCAACTACTAAGATCCTTGATTTTTTGAACTTCTATAAGGATTCTTATATAATCTTTATCCTAAATTTTATTAACCTCATCAACTCAACATGTTCTCCCAAGTCATCTTCTATAAGAATTCCTTCACTAACCAAAACATATTTGTATGCTCTAGTCATTGCTTAAAGCCATGATAACCAATTCATCAATTTACTCGATTCTTCTCTATACTCAGCCTCTTTCTTATAAACATATTGTCTCTCTTCTTCCATTAAGGAGTAGGCTTTAATAGTTTAAGCTATAGTTTTGGTTCCTTATTCGATCAATTTCCAAGACAATTCTTTTTTAGTTATTCCCATATTACCTATTCTCTCAGCTATTTGGATGGTCTTAGTGTTAGGATTATAATCAGGTAACCTATGGCTGAGTCAAACTGACTAATCTTTGTATAACAGAGGTGAGTTGGTCTAACTTCTATTTTAATTAATCTTTTATGGCTTTGTCCTAATCAATCATATTGATTAATGAACCAATGGAAGTCTACACATCCTCCTTCAATCCTTCATGAGTAGATTTCTCAAGGTGAACACATGAAACCTGGTAGTCTACCAATGTAATTTCTTATCTTGATTTATCTCGAGGGGGAATAAAAATTTTAGCATATCTCTCACCTTGATCATCTACCATAATATGAAAAAACATTTTTAGGTTTCTTGGTAGCTTAAGGATGTGGAGGAATTAGAGTACTAAAGTTGATCTCCAAAGGGGGAAGCGTATTCTTCCTCTTCTTCACTATATTTCTCAACCATTGAGATGTTCCAATATCCACCTCCTTTTATTTTGATAAAGATAATATCTAAACCTATTCTCGGACAACAAGGGTTTTTTCTACCACAATCTCCATTTTATCTTTAACTTGAGGAAAGGGTAATGTTTCCACTTTTAGAGTCTTATGAGTGTCAGGTTCTTCCTCTTCTAAGATAATGGCCAAATGTCCTAACTCCTTGAAAGAAGTTTCTGCTAATACCGATAAAGATGTGTTTTTTTTAGGAATTGATTCAAGAGCTTTTTGGGAAATGACCTGAGGAGGATCCTCTTAAAGCTTATAAAAAGAGGAGAAACTACCATAGCTAGAGACATTTCCTTGGGCTCCAAGAAAGGAGGATCCACTATCACAAATTGTAACGTAGTGTTTTTTATCAACCCTTATATGTGAACGACCTTCTCATTATCTTATTTAGCATAACTACTATCTCTGGAGTACCCTTTCCAACAATTGACTTTTTTATCTATACCTGAAGGTGTCACTTGATCTCTTATATCCTTCTATTGTGTTGGCTTAGAGGGAGGGATATCCTAAGCCTTCAAAATCAGAGGAAGTTAAGAATTTTGTATATCAATTCCCTTACTATTGAGCCACACCAAAGTCCTAAAAACTCCTTATGTTAGAGTCTCTAAATATGGATTCTCTATTTGGATCCAATCAACTCTAGGAGTAAGTGCATTTTTAATACCATGTGAGAAGTAGTTTTCATCCACTAATTTACCATCATCTTCAATATCTACATCATTAGGAATATCCAAAATTTTAAACTTGATTACTTGATCTAACGTGAGATGAGTGTAGTCAAGGAGTATATATTCCATTTCATCATCACAATTCATCCAAAAATATTTATAGTGGGGGACATGTTTGAATGATCTACTTAAAGCATGTTTCATTATTCTCCTTATATCGAATGAGGGACAACTATGAAATGATTGGAGGGTAACTCATGTAACATTTGATTTTACTAATTTAGCTTTATGTAATGTTACACAAGTATATCTACCAATGGTCATTGGAAAGTGAATGCCAACAAATATATGTTTGGAAACTAAGAGTTTTTATGTTACCATCAACTGTCACACTAACTCCATGAGAGACAATCTATCATCAACAAATCTTGGAAGCATAAAAAGAACATAATCACATCCATATACCCTAATATATGAAAAGGTGGGAAACTCAATGAACCAACCACCCCATCTTGAAAGTTATATTGAATTAAAAATGGAGAAGTGTATATTGTAAGGTTCTCCTTCAAAAAATTGAATGACAAATTGAAGGAAAACATAATTGACATGATGAAAATGTTTCACACTTTTACTTAGGGTTAACTAGGGATAATATTCATATATCAAGAAGTAGACATCAAACCCACTATAGATAAACCACTATAAAAATTTCTTTATGCAACAACATAGATAAGATATGATATCATAAAAAACTTATGAGTGGTGATTACATCACACATCTTATTATGAATTGACTCACTTATCAATTCTGCCCAATTGATATATTATTTATTGGCATGAATGATCTAGATATAGTAAAACATCCCCTCATTATATTATTTTACCAATGGATTACCCACCACCTTATTTAAGAGAGTAATGATGTCATTAATTTCAAGCTTAAAATCTTGTCTAGCGATCACCTTAGGGATCCTGGAGATTGAAGGTCTAGGTTGGGCAAGCCAATATTTATTAGTGATCTAAGACAATCATCTTTATGACTATTTTAAAACTATTGAGATGATTCTAGGGTGATTTCCACAAAAACTACATGATCAAGAATTTTAAACATTTCTTCAATATATTCTAGACAAAGCCTCTAGACCATTCCTTCTCTTGGAGTATGGACTTCTCTTATGTCCTTATTGTAGTGACTTGCTAAAGTCATGATTTTTGGGCATTGTATGAAAATTAGAAAGGCAATAGCTTATGGAAGACCACTATCATAAATACCTTGTATCCAAACATTTTTAAGGAAGCATTTATCCTTCTCCAAAAATCTTCCATATTGATGTGTCTCATGTTTGTGTCAGTGGCCTAATCGATGTTAGAGTCTATATTGGAAAGAGGTGTGACCCCCTGAAACTAATACTTCATCTTGACTACCTTTTCTTTTTCCTTCTTCAGAGTTCTATACATCTGTCGACTACACCAAGGATTTTGGAATGAAAAGCAAAGAAATGGAGTGTGAAGGGGAAAGAAGGAATGATAGAAGAGCGGTGGAGGGAGGAGAGGTAGAAGCAAGAGGTTGTAATTTAGTTAGTAAATCATGATGTGGGAGAAGTGGGAAAACCTAACCTTGGGGTTTTGAAAATGCAATGTAAGATATAAACATTGATGCAGGGAGAGAAATAAACTTAAATAATAACAGGTTTACGACTGTAGTGTAGTCATGGAACCATGATGTGGGGGATGGAAGAAAGCCTTATGTCAGGGTTTTAGGGTGTAGTGCAGGTGTTGAACCCTAATGTAGGGGAAAACAAAGGGCATGGCATTGGAGATACCAAAATGCACTATAGGTGTGGAACATTGATGCAAGGGGAATGAAAACCCTAATGTCAAGGGTGTGGGGATGCAATGTAGGTGGTGAACTCTATTGTTGAAGGAGATCAAAACATCAAAAATGAGGGTTTAGTAGAATGCATTAAGAGGAGAATTCTATTATAAAGAAGTGATGATGACAAAGCTTTTAGATAAAAATTGACCACGAATGGAATTTTGGAGAAAACAACTTGAAACCCAAGTGTAACCCCCCCCCACTAATAAAAATAGTGAAAACCCTAAAAGAGACTTCTAATCGCCAAGGGATGGCACGATTGACCTCTAAAATGAAGAAAATGCAATGGCAAAGCTTAAAAATAAAAGCATGGAGTGTTTTAAGCAATGGAATGATGTTTATTAAATAGTAGGGGTTGAAAAGACCCACACATATATAGGACTCTGCCCTCATTTAAGGGTTGAGTCAGGAAAAGATGACTGCTTTATAGTTATTAGGACTTAATGATTGCTTTGTCATCAGGGCCTAGAGACTACATTATAGTCAGTATACCTTGACAGTTACTTTTTAGCCTCAGAACCCCAACCGAAAAGAATCCAAAAATAAACAATGTCTTTAATAAAAAGAAAAAATACTCTTTAACCAATCTTTCAAAGATTTTCAAGAATAATTTAATGGGGGTCCAAAATACTATAAGTGAAATTTTGGGGACAAGTCTTAATTAGGAAGTTGTTGAAGAAGTTGTATTATAAATACAACCTTCTCACTTAGAAGATATAACTCAATGTAACTCAAATATACTAGATTGTTTTTAGGAATTGTATTGAATAAAGAATTTGAATATTTTTAAAATTTCTTATTTTTAGTCTTGTTGACCATTTTGACCACAAGTCAAAATGGGTCAACCCCCTATAGCCAAAAAAATTATATAGGGGTCTAATATAAAGTCCTAGGGTGTTTTATAGTTCATTATATGTGATTTGATGTCATTTTATCCTTGGTCATAATCTAATTAGTCCTTATGTCATTTTGAGTCACTTAAGGGTCATAAATGAGCATTAAATGCAAATGGTATGGTTTTGAGTTGTGTCATGTGTTAAAAAATCCTCTTCAACATGTGATATATCATTTCATATCAGACATGTTATATTCCAACTAAAAACTTCTAGGTTATAACTAAAAATCAAGAAAGTAAGTAGAAAAAGGAGAGTTTCAAAGGTGTACGGCCTATTGGAAAGAATGGCATGTGGGAGAATAATGTGGGATAGATATTTAACTTCCTTAGAATAATTTCCACTCTTGACATGATTTTAAAGTGCCACATTTGATTCAAAACCATTCTAATCCTCATTCATTCTCCCATGCACATGAAACTGGTCAATAGGTTTTTGGTTGGTATGGCTAGTAGGAGAAATTCTAAATAAAATGCCTTTACGGGGTGATATTACACTTGGTAAAATTCAATGTCATGCTTAGAGTGTAGAGAATGGTTTATTTTTCTTTATGAACCATCTCTAACAAGTTGACTGTGTTTTTCTACCTATGGTTTCCCACGCCCTATAATTTTTGTTATTTTTTGAGCTAGTCTATAAAAATAATCTATTGAATTTTCTTCTAGAGGATTGTTAATCTCTCCTCTCATGATTCCCATGCTTATTTTTATATTTAGAAATGATTTCATGAGCTAATTAGTTCAGTTTGTAAGAGGGTGTCACCATGTGAGGTTTTAGTCAAGTTCACTATTTACAAAAAGTTTGATTCTCTACAAAGGTTTCATGTGGATGAGATATGATGTGTTCCATGTTTTCATGTTATAATTATCTCCTCGTTCCCATGTTTGGTCTTACAAGATCATATATTGAGCAAAGACACAGTCATATAGAAACACAGTCAACTTTTACTTGTTCCCAGCTAATATCATAGTGTCCTAAAAGTTTGATCACATTCATAAAGAAGAAATAAAGTCTCCAATCAATCAGATTAGATCCTCTAAATAACACAAGAAGAACTGTGGTGGTAGTCATAGCAATCATATGCAACATATACACACAGTCAACCATGGATGTGCACCTACTGATGCTCTCAAGAGGAAAATCATGTTGAAATGGGATTTTTAAACTTTTTTAAAGCCTTTAAAATTTTTATACCATTCTTTGAACACCTTGAGGGAATATCAAATTGGCTATGAGGTCACTTCATGTGCACATTGATCAAATCTTGCACTCACTGCCTGGTCTGTAGTTTGAAGCATGTATATAAGTACCATCATAAATGATAATCATATTGGAGGAGAGAATTGAAAATGAATGAAGTTATACATGGTGAAAATAGTCCATTTGATGGAGTATAGAGTTGGTTTGAAGGTTAGATTCATGCAAACTAGTTATTTCAACCTCATTCCCTGCAATTCTGAGAAGTTTATCTATAGGTGATTGTAAATAGAGATTGGGATCAGGGTCATGGAGAAGTGTAGCATGTTTTCAAACTCCCATAAATTTTGTATAGTTTATAAGTATCTTGGTAGTCATGAATAAGGCATCAAATAGGTAAACAGGTTAAGAAACCATCTTCTAAGATGAAGGGACTGTGTTCAGGGGCCATTTCCCTAAAACACTAAAACAGAGCACCTAACACTTTTGGGGTTAATGTATGATGATGTCACAGAAGCTATTGACCAATCCAAATGCACCTACTTTCAATAACTCACATAGGAAAAGAGCCTTGCAAAAGTAGGAAGATATATGATTAGTGGAAAGTAGTTTTTGAAGGGCTCTAATATGCATATTTGTTCACTAAGGTTTAATAGTGATATCTACAGGTTTGGAACTCCAAAATGACTTTAACCTCTAAATTTGTAATATGGAAGTGAATTTACATGTTCGATGACCTTGTTGAGTTTAAGAGGACATTTATGCCTCAAATATGTATCAAAAAAGGATGAATAGTTGTGTTTTGGACCCTATCAACACCTATAGGTGTTCTTGCCCTGAGGTAGTGGACCTATAGTTGACTATGGAGTCCTAAAAGTCCATAGTATGAGCTCAACCATGGAAACCTATAGACATAGAAACACATATCACATCAAAAATGATTCATAAGACCTTCAAATGAGTCCAAGGGCATGTGACATATGATTTCAAGGGTAATGACCACCTACAGGACCCCTACACAGTCAACTGTAGTTGACTATGACATAATAATGAGTCAAGAAGCTATGTTCTTAGGGTTAACATAGTGTAAACATGATATGGATGAGTTTAAATATCTATCTAATGATCCTAGGAAACTTGAAGGAGATTTATAGTCATTGTTCTTAAGGCCTAATCATGCACTAACACCTACAAGTGCCTCTTTCAAGACAAGGAAGAACACAGTTAGTCATCTTGCAGTCTTGACTAATCACGTTGTATGAAGAGGTATGTGGGAGGTTGAAGTGATGAATGGATTGAGAGCACCATCATCATGATCATAGTGGTCTCAAGTGTCTCTTACCATATGGAAGCAAAATAGATAAAATCCTCAAAACAAGCGCATACAATCATATGATAAAACCCTGCACACAATCCCCCTTCCTAACAGTCTATCTTCAAGGTTTTAAAGAAGTTAAAGGGTATAATAATCTAATAAAGGGTTGAAATTTTTTAAAAAGTATCTATATCACATAGAGAATCCTCTCCAACATCTACCTTATCGTAGAATAGGGTAAGTACCCTCTATTTTGTCTCAGATAGAGGGTACTCCCCTAGCATAATAACCTACAGACTTTGAAGGAAGAAGATGACTAGGTGAGCTAAGGGTTGGCAAGACCTTGAGATAATGGTTTTCATAAGTTGAGTAATACATTAAAAAATATGAAAGACCATCCACAAATGCCTGAAACTCAATAGGATGTCATAAACCTTCAAAGGTGCAAGCAAACCTACATGGTCTCAACTAGGCCTAATGCCCAACTAAGGGGTCAAATTCATATCTAGTGTTAGGTGAGTATTCTAATTAGTTTTAACTTGTTTATTGGGAGGTATAAGGTGTGTACAAACTATTTCTATGTAGGGGAACCCATTGGTAATCCATTTTGGGCCAAAAATCATCTTAGCTTACATAGAATGAGGAAACAAAGCTCGATAAAGCAATTTGAAATGCTCACATATTCTTGGATACTTTTCATGGAGACTCAAGAGGCTAGGAAAATTTGAGGAGGTTCTTGAGTAAAAACTTTGTGGTATTAGTCCATCATTTTAACATCAAAACTCTATGAACAAAGGCTAAGGGTGAAAAGAGCCTAAAACCCTCCAAAACCTTGATTCATAACCCGATAGAGAAAATGAAGCAAGAGAGCTTTATACATGGAATGAAATGGAAATTAAATTGATTAAATCTTGTAGGCAACTATCCATAGATCCTCCCCACTCATTTTAGGTGTTCCTTACTTGTACGAATAGGGGAAAATGAGGTTTTATTGACTATTTTTTATGTTTTGTAGGTTCTAGGAAGTTTCAAAAGATGCAACCAACTTTGGGAGAGGTCTTGGGAATTAATATAGCCTATCATATACATTTATTGAAGCATTAGAACTCCTAAGTTTTTTTAAATTTAGCTTAATCTCAGCCAGTCAAAACTGGCAAAGTGATCAAGATAGTGAGAAGGGTGAGAACTTCAAGTGTGAGGCCTTTTAAGGTATGACTAAAGAATATAAGGATATAGAATGTCTTTACATGTGTCATTCACTACTGTTTATGGAATTTAATGGAAAATTAAAGCCAAATTTGAGGCCAAGTTTGAGGGGTGAGTGAAAAAGGAGTTACTTGGACTGCAGGGAGTGGTAACCCATGTGCAAAAGAATTTAGATGATTAGGGATACAACTAATGCATGGTGGATGATGTATACAACCCCTCCCTCTCATTTAAATCATTATATCCATCCCTAGTTAATTATTTCATGTTTCAAAAGGGCCAAATGATGAAGGTAATTTTCTAAGCAAGCAAAAGGAGTTTTATGCCACATTTCAGGAATTTTCATGCCTTTGAGGGCCATTTATCCTATCATACCTTACATGGTCTTTCTCACATTAGTTCTCCTATATTTTTAACTCCTATTAGTATGACACATGTCTTAGTGACCCTTTAACTTCATTCTCTTCTTCTCTCTCTCTAATTCTATAAGTAGTAGCCATTTTGGCTCTTGTAATTAATACCACACCATTTATGAAAAAGCCCTGCTAAAATGACATTTTATTTTTCCTTTGAACAATAAATATAAGTCTATTTTTGAGTTCATGAATAATTTTATAAGTGTGCAAAGTGATGTATGGTGGAGTTAGTGATAATTTTCTATCCTTTCTTCCCTTATCATCTCATGTTTATGCAGTAGTTCCTATTATAATAGGTTATAAAGAGTGTATTCAAGTGTTTTAGTCTCATTTAAAGTGTTAAATTATTCTTAGAGTGTGAAATATACCCTATGGTTTATTTAATTTGTGTTGTTTCATACATCTCACCTCTATATTAAAACATTGATGTTAGAACCTTCTAAAACTTAGAAGCTAGTTTGTATAACTTGTTCCATTGTGATAGAGTATGATAGTCTTGTGGAAAACATCTTGGTATATCACCCTTTTAAAATAGGTTCATTTAAAAATTTCTCACTCTCTTCTCATAAACAAGCACTATTTTAGGTTATGATCACTACAAGATACATTCAGGGAGTTAACCCTTAAATCTAGAGGCTAACTTCCACTATAGGTACACCCACATACCTAGAAGTGTTCCCATGTTATCCAAATCTAGAAGAGGCTTAAACACCCTCTTCTATAGTGCAAAATTTGGTGACAACAAGTCCTTTTTCTAAGGGGAGAGTAAGGGCCCATTCAACTTGAGGAAAAAATGTTAATTTGTATTTATGTTTTTTAGATTAGATTTATCTATATTTTATTTTCATTTGTAAATGTTTGTTTTATGTTTAGAATATCATATAACATGAAAAATAACTGGATCAATAAACCAACAACTATTTAGTTTCTTTTCATGCAACGCATGTTTCAATTTCTATAATTTCAATTCTACAAGTGAATCTTATTTCCTGCAAAATGTGTTTTAATTCTAAAATTTCAATTCATGCAAGTGTGGTGTTAAGAAAAAAACATTCCCTAAATGTAATATGTACCCTAATACATATAAAATTCAAACAATAACCCTATATTTACATTATTAAATGAAAATGATTGAAGACCCCCATAAACATGCTTAAGAACACTAGCTCTAGTAGTATGGAAATAATACACATCATAAATGACATCTAAAATAGTGTAAGTAAACTAATATCATAATGAATTGAGTAACCATTTAATCAAAGTATATATGGTTCTTGCAAAAGCAATCAATATCATCACATATGTATATAATCTATTTATCAGACATAAGGGACCAATAACATCATGTATATTAATAATACATAAAATAGGTCTCAATAAGATGTGTGTACAACACATTTTGTTTAAAAGTAAACACTATGAAAATAAGGGTCTCATAGACCCAAACCTCAACATTTGCTTCCCTATAATAATTCATTGCAAATAATGCATTGAGTGGTGAATAATTTATCATCCATGACTTCATATGGGGTTTTATATTAGTTCTCAAATGTCAAACTCACTAGCTTTCAAAACATCAAATTCCTTATAGTAGATGACTCATTGAGCATAAACACTAGTTTCTTTTTGTGGTTTGATTATGGTCGAGCAGGTAGTAATTAAGCCAATGGAGACTGCAATATAAGAGCAAATAAGGCCTAAAAAAAATCTTCCAAAAATAAATTTTTAGTGTGTCCCCATACCAATTAGCACATTGCTATTAAACTTCCTTAAAAATAAGCGCTCACATTATTTTATTGATCTCTTGAATGTTGCAGTTTACCAAAGATTAACTATTCAATCAAATCATGAAACTACCAAAGAGGAAAAAAAAATAGAAAGTTGAACCCAAAATATACTGAACTATATCCCCAAACCCATTTTAATATCTATCATAAAAAAACATACAATTCTCCTCCTCTCGTACTTGAAGAACCAAAAAAAAATCTTAAGCCCTCAAATCTAGAGATTTAATTCTAAGCAAGAGGTCCTAAATACCCCTTATAATTCTATGTGACTTACAGAATGCAACTATAAGAAATCCTAAAAATCCCACTTCCATATATTTCCTTTAAGGTTAGTATGGGGATGCCAAAAGCAAGGCAATTAAGTCATAGTCAAGTCAAACACTATAAAAAATTGCATCTTTTTAGCAAAAACATGTCTCATTATTACTGTTTATATATGTTAACATGAAATCATGTCTCATTATTGGTAGCTAACATAATTTTAAGTATAAAACACAATGATCTCAATAAGGGTAAGAAAGAAAAAATAAAAGGGCCTTCACTATCCAAACTTGTAGGTTTATTCAGGACTACCATTAACATGGCCATCATTATTAGTGTTCTTCTTTCTCACTTGTATGTGATGCCCTGCCAATATGCTATAATAGACAAAATATGATTCCATAATTTTCATGGATTGTATCCTACACTTTTCCCCAACCTTTAACCTACTCCTCTGGGAATATCCTAGGCAATTTTAGAAACCTATTCATCACACATACATCTCATAATATTGTTATTTTTCATGGAATAGTTAAAAATCAAACTGCCCAAGAGCATACTCAAGATGTTTTATTACTAAGAAACCTAAAAATCAAATATTATCCCCTCATTGATCAAGAATACATTTGTAAAGGGATAAAATAATGATTTATTCATACCTTTATTTACTATGGATACAATAAATATTTTAAGCAATTTAGATAGGGGAACAACATATTGAAATCTAAATCGAATACTAAAGCACTTAAATCAAGAGAAATAATTAGCTACAATGCTAATTACTTATATTGAGGATGGTTTTAAGAAGTTACAATAAGAGACCAACCATTGAAAGTAGAACTTGAAAAAACTATTTCTCAAACATGTAATTTTTTGATTTCGTATACCTTGATGGGTCTTCTTGGACATTCATAAAAAGAATCATTTTATTGCCTATTCTCCAATACTTAATCTTACTTAACATTCATGTTGCTTAATTTTTTTATTTTTTTATAGTGTGTAGAGAGTGAGAATGAAATTTGGGGTAATTTTTCAGTATGTATTATAGTAAGCAATGGAGTAATCTCTTCCAATATTCTACCCATAAATTTTCTATGTTGGGTGTGCTCATCTTACATAATTTATAGTAAACAATACATGAGTTAGGCATGCATGACATGTCAATTCCATTTTTTGAGACAACATCCCAGAGGAAAGAAACCGTTCACACTAACCATTTTCTTTGTCTCTCCTTCAACCAAATCACAAGCCTTAAAAGCTACAAAGCTTGTTTTATGGCAGAAATACTCACCAGTTTCCCATGTGGATGACTTCATAACAAAAATATGGCCTTTGATATCTTCCACACGCCAAATATATATGGAAATATTTCATTCATCCTTAATGCTACAATGTGTATAACTAAATTGTGTGCCCTTCTCGAAATAACAATGCATCACCATTCCAAAAGATCCACCTTAATTTATTCCTCCAATAGGTTGGACAATCTATCCATTTATTGGGAAGTGGGTTTTAGCACAATATAATGAATAAGGAAAGATTTAAAATGTCTATATCCACTATATGGGATTTCTAAATTCCAAATGCATGTTAATCCTCGATGTCAATATCCCTAGTTAACATATCCCCTGGAAAATAAGCTTAGATAAATGGTAATATCGATGTCATCTTTAATGAGATGGTCACTGAGAAACTCATTAGTAGAAGTTATAGTCCATATGAAACCCTTATAGATAATGTGTGAGGCAAGGGGGACATTGAGTATGATCTCCTTTTGAGTGAGCTTCTTATTGGATTGGATGGTGATTTGGTCGGAGCACCCCACCCAATTAATCCAACTAGTGATGTAGAGGAAGGGAAGGCTAGGTGTGATGAGGTCACCCCAATAGGGATGGTTATCACCCATGATCATGTGGGAGAGTCCATATATATTGTATAACATCCCATACTTGCCATAGTTCTCAAAGTACCACTTCATCTTCTTGATGCTTGCCTTGCTAGCCAAGGCTGACTATACTCTAACACATGCTTGTTCATGCTACTCTCCAGCCACTTGATAGAGTGTTACTTCCTCTTCAAGAACACCATTGATTCCTTGTACAAACTCAACCCTAAAATTTCTATGTTATGCCACCATATCTAAACTTGACATCACCATCACCAACTCTTATGTAGTTGACATCTACTTCCCTGATGCATGTGTGTTGGAATATGTTGTCCACTGGAATATGTAGAGATGAACCTTTGATTAGTGCTCTGTAATGAAAATGCCTCTGATGTAATAAAAATGAAATGAAGCAATGATTGAGGGAGGTAGTTCATGATTAAAATGTATGCACTTAAATCTTGATGAGAGGGCATTATTAAGGTGAAAAGGGATAATATTATGATAGGAGGCAGTTAAGAGTTGGAAGAAAGATGGCCAATTTGAAGGAGGTTGATAAAATATAGCACATATGTGAATAGGTGGTAACCATTTATGGTTGTAACATCATTTTATGAGTTAATCTTATTTAAATATTCTTATTTAGCCACCTCCCTATGTGTTTTATGTTTTGTGTAATGAGATGATAGACTACACCCTTGTATTTGCACTTCTCTATTTCATTACTTTTTCACATATATGTTGTTATGGCATTCTATGTGGACACCAAGGGGTTTAGTTTTCATAAAGTGTAACTCACCTTTGACAAATTCCTCCATTACATCATTAAGAAATCATGATGCATTATAGTTTGAATGCTTCCATGAATAATTGTTTGGCTAGGGTAGACTTCCCTAACCTTCCCAATGTAAAGATGCCAACGGTTTTAATGTTATCCTACACTCTATCTCCATAGTGAGTTTCAAAATATTTTATGTATTCATCCAATCCTACTAGATATTTTGTAACATTTAAAGGTCTCCTTGCTTCAATTTGTTTCACCACAACATACACAATTGTGTGACATAAGTCTTTGAAAATAGGAAACACAAATTTGATTAACAAGGCACTGTATTGAATTATAATCACTTTATTGTACTAAGGGAAAAAAATATATGATACACTAAAACCAATAAAAAACACGTATCAATACTCTTATTGTCCATATTTGTTGAGTTTGTAATCAGATAAGTCTAAAGAAACTAGTTTTAATCCTACTTGATATGATGCAAATGTCCCTGAGTAAAAAAATAAATAATTATTACTCAAATAGAACAAGTCTACTATCATGCTCCTACCAAATAGAACACATGTATAAACATGACCAAATTAAAAAATCACCCTATAACAAGTTCTCCCTCCCTATCCATTTTTTTGGTGGCATTACAGATCCATGTTGTGTATATTTTTCATTCTGGATAGATAAAGAGATATGTATAAAACTACATCTACTAGGAGAAAACATATGCATTTTGCTAACACAACCATGTCCTTTTGTTGTAATAACACATGCATTGAAGGAAAAATGTTGGATTCATGTAAAATATTGCGATGTTAATTTTTTAAATAAGGAAAAAACTAACTTTAAGGGGTATGAATAAGTTAGCTCTAGTGTTGAAAAATTCAAGGATGATAACTCAAAGTAATATAAATATAAAATATTATAATAATTATATTTATATAATTATTACATTATTATATGCTAATATATTAATATTATATATTATAATCTAGTACCATGTTCTATAATTTATATATTAATTATTGTAGTATATATAAATAGTTTATATAATATGTTATAATATAAATTATAATTATAGATATTATTATTACAAATAATTATATACATAAAGTATTATAATTATACTAAATCTCAAGGTCTTGGTGTATTGGTGAGGTATAAGTAGTTTGTACTCATCAACCTAAGTTCCATTCTCATTGAGCTTGTGAGGACACTTTCAACAAAGTAGCCATGTGGACACCTTGAGGTGGGGGTCACAATTCTCCATGTGGACCAAATAGGACACATTGGATCACTTTAGTTGTGGATCACTCAGTGGACATTATGGACCCAGGCCCACCCCCATGTCTTATTGGGCATTTTTGGCCTACATACAGAGCTTTCAAGGATAGAGATACGTTCCTAATTAAGAGAAGGATCCAATGATAAAAGAGGAAGATCATATTACTTACAACACTTTTGAAACAATCTAAGCAAGATTAAAGTGTAATTCTATTGATCTTAGAGAAATAGGTATACAGAGTAAATGGATGATCAAAATAAGCTTGCATAGGTAATCTTGTAGTTCAAGTCATGGACAAGTTTGGTTATGCTTCAAAAGTTCATTTGAGCTCCTAAAGATCAAGCAAAAGCTCAAAAGAACAAGTCTAAGAGCCAGAGGGTCATCATGATGTCACTCACAAATGGATTGGTCATTTTGTTTGCACATTTGATAAGTATGATCAAAAAGCCTCGTAAGTCCTCGGGTCATGTAGACATGTTATTCTTAGTACTTAGATCATTCCCTAAAAGTTTTGTGCCTCCATGAATTTTTTGCTTTGAGATCCAAGCCATTAAAGTTGACCCAATAGATGAAGACGTTTGCACAAAAGTCAATTTTAATCTCAAGAAAAAATTCATCAATTTTTAAATTTGATAATCTACAGGACATCAAATACGTTTGCACGAACATCATTTGATAGTCACATAGACATCAAAATAAATTTTAGGTAAAAATCATGCTAGCTTAAATTTGACAGTCTGTGGGATGTTAAATATATCAACATGAATGTCAAATGATGTTCACGTAGATGTCAATTTTAAGACTCATAAAGTAGCCATTGGGTTTCAAGCAGTGGGTCCTAGGAAGATCTAAGGGCTCATGTTTAATCATTCATCAAGATCAGATGGTGTATAAATGGCCAAGAATTCAATGAATCTAAGGAGATAATGAGTTAATGACAATTGTCTTGACCATATTGGGATGGCAGAAGATCAATGAGTTGCATTCATTCGTACCATGAGATCTAACAGTGTAAGATAGTCAAAGCGAGTAGACTTAGTTTGAAGGATGACAGGGCAATTTTCAACCAAGATAGGTAGGTACATAGAGTCAAGTTCAAATATAATATAGGTAAAGTATGCCATGATGTTATGCTTCAAAATAACCATTTTAGGTTTGAGGGTGTTGTTAAGATTTAGTTTGAACATTTGGTTCAAATATCTAGGACATATAGACTGCATTCATCATTTTTTTAAATAGGTCATTTTTTGCAGTGAGTTCCTAGCTTCTAGAATGCATAGAGGTAGAATAGGTTTAACCTAATATGGTTTAGAATGAGAATATATGGCCTATGAGCTTTTTATAAATAGGGAAACTACAGGAAAACCAATAATATGATTGGTTTTCAATTTATAAAGAGATCTACACTTAGATATTGTGACATAAATAGGTACATCTAGCCACTCAAAATAGATAATGCATCTCTCTCATTTTAAATACATAAAGGATTTGTTCTTATGATAGATCAAGTAGAGGTGGCATAGAATCCCAAAATGAAGACCTAGTGGTTGAATAAAGATCATGGAGAATTAAATTATTTTGGAAAGCCTTTGAAATTATGCCTTCTTGATAAGACAATGAGTCAACATCCTCAAGAATGCTAATCCATCAAGTGTAATTGGACCTCATTCAATGTTTTCTTTCAATTCAAAGTCACTTTGTCTCCTTTTTTCTATAAATACAAGCTTCTAAGCCTTGAAAATAGCTTGGAAATACCTCTCTTTGGCATGATTAGACTCTACCCAGATTTGATCTTTGTAACCTCTTGAGATCAATAAAGGACTCTTTTCAAAATTTATTATTTTGGTATAGTCTGTTAATGTTAGATTGATTTGCATATGTGGTATAAATATCTCCCGTATCAAATCATGTTCTCACCTAGCTACTAGATTATATTATTTTGCAGGTCATGTTTAGTGTTAAATGTCATTTGATTAAAGCTAACAAGTGGATACATTGACTAGTTAAGTGCCTAGAGTCAGGCCTTTCCATCACTTCACTCAAGTTTTGCTCATTAGGTAAACCTCTACATGAAATACTAATACATAAATATCCATTTGGAGTTGCATATCCAATCTCATTAGTGTTTTTTATAAGTTTAATAGAGTAGATGAACAATCACATTACTAGTGCATCACCTCCTTTACATGTTTTCATGCTTTGTTACCCATTTCTCTCTTCCTTTTCCTAGTCAAAATTTAGTTTAGGTGATATATTTAGAAGGAATCTGGCCTTCTCCAAAGGTCTGACCCTATGATAGAATACCCACGGCCTAGGGTCAGTCCCATGTTGGTCTAGATTTTGAGGAGAGGACTTGAACAATTCCCTTCTCAGCTAGGGTACAAATCTAGAACACCAACAGTTTTGGCATGCCCAGTGGGATAATTAGAGTTGGTCTTTGTGAAAATTGTAGTTGTAGTATTTTTATTCATAAATAATTTGGTGATTCAAAGCTCAAACAATTGTTTCTAAAAGTCTAGGTAGTTTTCAAGTAAGTCTATTTTCATTGTGTTATCCTTATGTTATTTTCATGGTTATGTATGAAGAAAATCCTTATGAAAAACATCCTTCTCATCCCTGTGATGGATCATATCAACCTTGCCATGATCCATATGAGCCTTTTTATGAGCTTAATCATCCTTAAAAAAAAATTATCAAATTTATGACGGGCCTTATCAAGTTTCCCATGATCCTTATTACCAAGAGTATGACTCTTACCTTCCTTATGAACCATATTAGTCTCAAGACCAGATTTCACCTTTCCCATGTGACTATGATGTTGAATATGAACAATCTATTTTACAAGAAAAAATGGATGAAATAGAGATTAGATTACTATCATATGCAAGAAAAGTATTTTTGGATTCCCGGTATGAAGAAGTAAATGAGCAATTTCAAAATATGTCTAATGATCTAGAGGAGAGGCTTGAGTTTTGTACCTTTGTATTAGAGAAAGTAGAGTATTGTGAGAGGAAATAAATTTAGTTGAATTAGTTTTCTCAAGGATCCCTTTGTGTTCCTTACCAATTTCTGTGTGTTCCTTATTCTCGTGAAATTCTTAACCATGTTTAGTATGATCCAATGGAGATTCCTAGCTGGAGTCAAGACCCTATTCAAGAAGCTATTCATATGCCAATTCAAGATCCTATTCAAGATGTTAAACATTCTTATAGTTCCCTTTCTTCACCACTTACCCCTCAAGCTAAAGTTGTCCATGAGGACAAAAAGGTTTCAAACCTTGATGAGATAATGGCCAAGTGGAAAGAGCAGAATGTAGAGATTGTCAAAATTTTCTCTTTCCTTCCTCTCCAAAACTCTATTGCCCTCAATACCCAAAAATATGATCATGATAAACCTTCCATGATTCATACTCCCTCTCAAAAAAATGAATTTCATCACCCTCCCAGCATCCCCCTTGTTCAGGAGCAGCGTATTTTATAGGAGATAGAGAAAGAGGTTGCAGTTACAAGTCAAGTTCTTAGAGAATGTTAAGATTATTCAAGTGTGTACAATGAATATTTTATCATTTATGCCTCACTTGAGTTTGTATTTAAAACTAAGAAGCTGATATTGAAGAAGTTATCTCAAAAATCCATGAGGAATTGATGCAAGTTGATGTCACAAATGAGATTGAGATATCTCCAATTAAGAAAGACGAAGGTGCCTTTCAAAATCATCCTATTCAAGTTGATCAAAATGAATTAAAAAAGGATGATTGGTATCTATACTTTGAATCTTTGCAAGAGATTGAAGATCTTTATAAGGATATGTTGCCCATTACAGAGCTTGTTATTAAGAAGTTTGATAAAGAATCACCTATTCAAGATCATGATACAGCTTGGTTTGACTATTCAAAACTCCTTAAAGATCTTGATGAACATGTAGTAGTTGATAATAAGGATAATGTCACTCAAGGACAAGCCATAAATGAGATGTCACTTGAAAAGGTTATAGTTGACAAGTAGCATGAAAAGGATCCAGAAGTGCAAGATGAATTTGTCTTTGTTGGTAACTGGTTTTCTATTGATGGCTCATTTTAGGAGATGTTAAGATAAATAATTGGAAAAAAGAGTGCTTCTTCAAAGGTCAAGTTCAATAACCCCCCTACTTTGTAACTTGTACCATCTTTTGTAATGAATGAGTTCATGAATTTACCTTTTTATCCAAGTGGATCATGTTTTGTCATGGTTAATTAGATTAGTTTGTTTATATTTTGCCCTAGATAAGTGCTTTATTTGCAAATTTACTTTGTTAGGATAGTTTCCCTACTTTATTTTGTTTCTTTCCCTATTTTGGTGGAGTCTGTTGTCTTTGCAAATCAAGAGGTCTCTTGCAGTCATTTGTTATGAGTCCAAGAGTCATGTACATGGTTTGAGTTTGAGCATAGTTGGCATGCTTCCCATCTAAGTTGCCAAAGATGTTAGCCATTTTTAGCCTACATACAGAGCTTTTAAGGACTAAGTAATGTTCCTAATTGAGATAAGGATTCAACGATAAAAGAGGAAGATCATATTGCTTGCAACACTTTTGAAACACTTTAAGCAAGCTTAAAGTTTAATTATATTGGTCTTAGAGAAATAGATCTACAAAGTAAATGGAGGATCCAGATAATTTTGCATAGGTAATCTTGTAGTTCAAGTCATGGACAAGTTTTCTTATGCTTCAAAATTTCATTTGAGCTTACAAAGATCAAGTAAAATCTCAAAAAAATAAGTCTACAATCTAGATGGTCATTAAGATGTCACTCATAAACGGATTGATCAACTTGTTTTCACATTTGATAAGTATGCTCATAAATCCTCACAAGCCCTCGGGTCACATAGACATGTTGCTCTTATTACTTGGATCATCCCTTACAAGTTTCATGACTCCATGAATTTTTTGCTTCGAGATCCAAGCCTTCAAAGTTGACCTAATAGATAAAGACATTCATGTGAAAGTCAAGTTTAATCTCAAGGAAAAATTCATCAATTTTTAAATTTGATAGTCTATGGGATTTCAAATACATCCACACAAACATCATTTGATGATCGCGTGGATGTCAAAATAAATTTCAAGCAAAAATCATGCTAGCTTAAATTTGATGGTCTATGGGATATCAAATATGTCCATGCAGACGTCAAATGATGTTCATGTAGATGTCAATTTTAAGACTCATAAAGTAGACATTGGGTTTCAAGTAGTGAGTCCTAAGCAGATCTAAGGGCTCACATTTAATCACTCATCAAGATTGGATGGTACGTATATGGTTAAAAAGTCAATGAATCTAAGGAGCTAATAAGTTAATGACAAGTGTCCTAACCACATTGGGCTAGCACAAGATCGATGAGCTGCATTCATTCATACCATGAGATCTGACAGTGCAAGATAGTTAAAGCGAGGAGACTCAGTTTGAAAGATGACATGGCAATTATTGATCGAGATAGGTAGGGACATGGAGCCGATTTCAAATACAATATAGGCAAAGTATACCATGATGATGCACTCTAGAATGACTATTTTAGGTTTAAGGGGTGTCGTTAAGATTCATTTTGAACCTTTGGTTCAAATATCTAGGACATATGGACTACGTTCATCATTTTTTTTAAAAGGAGGTCATTTTCTATAGTGAGTTCCTAGATTCTAGGATGCATAGAGGCAAAATAGGTTTAACCTAATACGGTTTAGAGTGAGACTATATGGCCTATGAGTTTTCTATAAATAGGGAGACTATAGGAAAACCAATAATGTGATTTGTTTTCAATTTGTAAAGAGATATTTACTTAGATATTGTGATACAAATACGTACATCCAACCATTCAAAATAGACCAAGCATCTCTATCAGTTTTAAGGCATAAATTATTTGTTCTCATGACAGATCAAGTAGAGGTGGAAAAGAATCCTGAGATGAAGACCTGGTGGTTGAATAAGGATCATGGAGCATTAAATTCTTTTACAAATCCTTTGAAATTATGCTTTCTTGATAAAACAATCAGTCAGCATCCTCAAGAATGTTAATACATCAACAGCAGTTACACCTCGTTTAATGTTTTCTTTCAATGCAAAGTCCCTCTCTACCCAGATTTGATCTTTGTAACCTCTTGAGATAAATAAAGGACTCTTTTCAGATTTTATTATTATAGTATAGTGTGTTAATGTCAGATAGATTTACATATGTGGTAGAAATCTCTCCCTTGTCAAATCATGATCTCACCTAGATACTAGGATATACTTTTATGTAGGTCATGTTTAGTGTTAAATGTCATTTTATTGAAGCTAGCAAGTGGATACATTAACTAGTTAAGTACCTAAAGTTAGGCTTTTTCATCACTTCCCTCAAGTTTTGATCATTTGGTGAAGATTTGCATGAAATAATAATGCATAAACAACCATTTAGAGTTGCAGATCCAATCTCATTAGTGTTTTTTATAAGTTCAATAGAGTGGATGACCACTCACATTACTAGAGCATCACCTCTTACATATGTTTTCATGCATTGTTACCCATTTCTCTCTCCCATTTCCTAGATAGAATTTGGTTTAGGTGATAGATCCAGAAAGAAGTCAGTCTTCTTCAAAGGCCTGACCCTATGATAAAATACCCACAGCCTAAGTCCAGTACCATGTTGGTCTAGATTTTGAGTAGAGGACCTAAAGAATCCCTTTCTCTGCTAGGGTACAAATCTAGAACACCAGCATGTCCCCCTTCGAGAAGTTACCTCCACACTAGTCTGGTTCCTAGCTCTAGTATACTAAAATTAATTGACTAAAATTTTAGCCAATGAGATGTGGGTAAGTTGGTAAAGTGGCTTGGTTGTTTCAAGCCCCATCCAAGTTTAAATATCATTAAAGGAATACAAGGCCAATTGTGGCCATTGGCAATATATCAAGGGGTCAATTGTGGTTGTTGGTGGTATTCATGAGCCTGGTAGTTATCATACATGGTAATATATGTATATATGTGGTATAAAAGTGCCTAATAAATCACTTGGGTATCTAGACCCCCAATTGTGTCCTAGACTGGTTCACTCTCTAATCAAAAGTAGTTACTTAGAAAAATAACACACACACTATTATCATTATATCGAGATACATTTTTAAGGCCATGTAAATATAGATATAGTATAACTAGCACTTGCCCCAAAGGTGAAAATTACAATGGAAGGGATGTAATTTTATATTTTGGCAAAGCATGATTTTGAAAAGGGAAAGAGTGTAAATAGGTATTTGTACCTCACTTGAAACCCATGGCCACTAACCTCGTCTCATCTTTTATGTATGATGTGGTATGTAAAAATAATATAATGTTTTTGGTGGAGGTGACAATGGAAAATGAGGTTGTGTATTCCTTCATACGATATGGAAAAGTGTTGTGTAGGGAGGAGACATTTTGTTTTAAAGTGAGCATGAGCAATGGTGAAGTAGTGGGGAAGGGCAAGGCCATACAAAATATAGAAGCGGTGAAATATTGGTAGGTGATCTAGGTGATGTTGGTGAGGGACAATGACTTGGTATTTCAAGTGATGGACTTAATAAACCCTAGGTAGGTACACATTCAAATTTTAGTACGTCACATCTATCAATGTAATGTATCATTGAAAAATAAAAGATACAAGATAGACTCTAAGACCTTAATGTCTTATCCCAACATTGTTAGTATTTCAACATTAATTCAAGCTGCACATCAGACATGGAACCTTGTCGCAATCAAATCAATTCTCTTGACATCCTCATCCGCCCTTAAAAATAGAAAACAACCAATAAAATATTTTGCCACCTTGTAAGTTACAGATGCCTTTGTAATGGGCATTAGTCATGTAAATCCAAAATTTACCCTAAATTTAGGTATAGTGTATAATATGGGCTCCTTGGTGTACGATATCACTTGAAATACCTTATCATTATCTCTCACCATCACCACTTAGCTCACCTTTAAATATTGCACTATTTGCATGTTTTGTATGGAGTATGGCATTTTTTGTATGTTCTTATGCCTAATGTAATTACTCTAGGTGTCAATATATTGGCATCATGGATGAATGAAAGCTATAAGATAGACTTTGGGACCTTAATGTCTTGTCCTAGTGTTAGTGGCATTACATCATTAATTTTATTAGGTTATAATGACATTTTGGTTTACTACAAGGAAACACTGAGAGTAATGTCAAATTAGATTTATTAAAAAAGATGAGAATAAAAAGGTTCAAGATTTTTTGACACAAATCAATAAGAATTTGAATCAACATTATTTAAAAATAAACCTATTACTCAATTTATACATCATCATATAATTTTAAAAAATGTAATTATTATGATACACTTAAAAATCATGAATGTAATTAAAACCATTTTATTAAATTTAAAGTCAAGGGAAAAAAATCTTCTCCTGTTCATATGACAGAATCCAACATTTGTTTAAAGCCTCTATCTCTAAACAAATTCTCATCACATACAAGTTGACTTATATTCATTTTATTATTATTTTTAACCATCTCATGAAATGTGAAGTGACTACACACAAAATAGGATAGAATGAATGCATCACTACATAAAAAATGAATATGTTTTCATTTTTAAAATCCTTTATATAAATTAATGTTATATTTTAACTGTCAAATACCATGGAATCATTGAAATGGGGCAACCCAATAATAGAAAAAGCTATGATTTGGTGTTTCTAAAATGATTTTGTGTTATAAATAAATATTTGTTTTATGATAAGAAGCTTATTTCATTGAATAAGACTTTTCCATTTTTTGTCTAATTAATTTCAAAGTCATCTAATTAATATTTATATAATTAACACAGTTTGAATTTTTGTCTATTTAGTTTTAGCCTTGTCTAAATTAACACATGGTGCATTCTCTATGTTTCTAAAGGAGCCATTGGATATCTAACCCATGTTTTCATTGAGATGACATTTATTTCAATATGTCTAAGCCTAAATTTTAGATATGGGGAATATAGGGTTAAAGGGGGAGAGATAGCCTAGGGTATAAGGATGGTAGACTATCTTTAAAGTAGGCCAATTGTTTGCAAAATTTAGATAAAATAGATACTGAAGTTATTATGTTGAGATGTTAAAGATAGAAATTACAACTATGATATATATTGCAATGATAAATAAAATAAGATACTTGGCTAGTTTTTATTCTAATATAGATCTGGATCTAGAACAAATATAAAGTGGACTGGATCTAGATTCTATATCCATCACTTGATTCTAAAAATTGTACCTCTATAGCCATAAAAACTTACATTAACCTTGGACTGTTGTGTCAATAATACTATATGACATGGATGCATGTGTCTAGTATATAATACCTATTAAAAATAGATGTGACCACCTAGATGTTTATGGGTTTTGTATCACCTTTGATTTGTTATATTCAAATCTGGGTCACAAACTATCACTTTTTATCAAATAACAAAACCCTAGTTCTTCATATTCATACTGGTTGTGGAAAAAATGAGTTAGCAGCTACACGGTGTTAAGATGCCCTAAAAATACCTCTACAAATGAGCATTGCCTATGTATCCAATATTATGGAGAATAATTATACTTATGTAGTTCTCCCCTACATGTTAGTTTGTGTGTAAATCATGCAATGTGTGATAAGCAAGGACAATAATGACCTAGCTTGTAACTTGTTAAATATAACTCTTGGGATAATGTTGTAGTACTTCACACTTGTATATATATTATCCCTATGATTAATATGGACATAATAGAAATTAGGGAAGCTTTTGCTCACTTGAGTGTTTTATATAATGATTTTGGTAAAATATCTTGTGAATTGTTAGGTGTTTTATAGGTTCTTTCTAGGTGAGGAATGAATGAGGGTTGATCTTATATTTATACCAATGCCCTTGGATAATATCTCACATTAAATCACTTAGGAAAACATTTAGAATACATTTTATTTACAAATTGGATGACTTTAGGGGACTGGACACTTGCATTGATGTAGGCATAGGATTGGGACATAAGTGTCCGAGCATCTAGAAAATAGGCATAGGTCTAAAACTTGTAGAGATGGAAGATAAGCAGGTTTATAACATTATAGGAAAGATAAAAGGTATGAATCATTATAATAACATTGGTTGGACTAAGAGATAAGCAATTAGGCACAAAGAGATAGTGTATGCGAGTCTTTTGGCAGTGAAAAAGGTCTAGAAGTTGAATGTACATGCATGATATGTATTTACCAAGTGTAAAAGACTAAGGTGATATATAATTCATTAATAGTATCTAAATTTCCACCCTTTAATATAGTAATGAAATTATTAGTTTAAAGGAGAAGAAATGCATACCTGGGTGTGTATAACACACCTTATTTTTGCTTGAGTCTAACTTGAATGCTTTGTTGGTAGTTGACCTAGACTAATAGTATGTTACAATATATAATTAGTGCATATAATATGAAATTGAAATAATCAAAATGATTGAAATTGAAAAAGAGCAAGGTTTAGGAGTACATATGTGTATCGATGCAACACTTTTGCCCTTTATAACTTTGATTCGAAAGATGTATCATTGTGAATCATTAGAGTTGAGATTAGGACAAATTATAAAATCTAGAAAGTGCATATATCTAAAGAGAGAGAATGGAGGATACATGCCCCAACCTTAGATAAAAGATGAGTTACCATCCTGTAGCCGAGATCAGCTCAACTATGCAACCCAATCATAACTATAACCTAGTGAGTGTGAGTGAACCAAGTCAACTCACACTATAAAATTGGTGAGGTTGGATGATTTAATCAAGTCCAACCTATAAACTTGGAAATATTGAGTGATTTATCACCTCAAACATACCAAAAAGTGAAGCAACTAATACAGTAGATTCGCTCAATATAGTCTATAAAAATCTAACTTGGTGGGTGATGATAGTCCCTGAAAGTGTTTAAAATATGAAACTAATTTGATTTTACAATTAGGGACACATTTCATAGCATATGCACCTTAGATATGTATAATGTTGAAAATGTGTATAACAATGGTATTAATGTATAGAATTATGTCACAAATGTGTATTTGAATCATATAATTGTGAAATTTGAACAATTTACAAATTATGTAAGTGTGAATAATATGTTTCCAACATATGCCCCCACTATAATATGAATCTAAGAACTGGTGTAAGTATAGTGAATGTGTTTCCAAAATATGCCCCCGTTGTAATTCGAGTATAATAAATGGTATAAGTGTCAATGTGGAGAACATGTTTCCAAAACATGCCCCCAGTATAATATGGGTATGTTTCATACTGAATAAGCATGGATAATATGTTTCTGAAACATACCCCCACTGAATTTGAAATAGTAAAAAATGTGGAGAATGTGCTTTTAGAATATGCCCCCACTATAATTTGAATATGTGAATAAGTCACACCTCTACAGCATGCCCCCACTAATATGCCCCCTTTTGAGGTGAGGGGAAATAGAAATTGGTAGTTACCTTACTTCAAAAAGATAAGATGACCATATAAACTATTAATGTACCATGTAGCATATAAAGGGAACATGTCTAGGTAGATAAGTCATTGAATCATGAAGAATGTGATCACACCAAGTCTGAAGATGCATGATGTAGATCATGGAAATATCTAGATAGTAATAGTACAAGCTCAACAAGCAATCAATCACACACACAAGAATACTCAAAAATCAAATCAAGAGGCAAAGGGTCCAAGGAGATTGTAAACAAGGGGCATGTTCAAATGTGACATAATCGAAGGGATATGACTTAGTCAAACATCCAAAAAAGCAATAATGACATATTCAAGTGTCAACATACAATAAACAATGACTTTCAAATGTCAAAAATAAAAACAAACGCACGGGGGCCATAAATAATGGAGCATATTCCAATGCTCAAATAAGCAATATAATCGTAAGATAAGACACTCAAGAAATTGCATAAACAAAAGCATAAACAACTAGCATAAGCATATCATACTCATCCCTAGATATATGTGTTGGCAAAAAATGTTAAGTCTATAACATATCAAGATGTAATCATCTAAAAATGACACTTGAGTGCTAAGAGTGTTACTTGAGACCACCCATTCTTAGCTTATCCCTATACCTATCATAAGGCCTATTTAGACACTTATCCATCTTTTGTGTAGGCCGCATAAATCCATATACATCTCAAAATTAGTCCTAGACCCTTCCTTAGGCACCTAGGCCCCTAGTGCCTCAAGTTCTACCACTAGACACTAGCGCCATAAGTGGAAAATAGTGCCACAATGCTATTATCCTATTTGGGAACTATTGTCCTTTTCCTCTTTTGAGCTCTAATGGATATCTTTTCAATTCTTAAAGCACATAGGGTTTGCCTAGACCTATTTCAAACCACATACAAACACTATATATATATATATATATATACACACACACACACATGAATTTTAGCCCTTTATCCACTAGATGGAAATTAGATGTAAATACACACAAACAAGCTTAGAACAAGTTTTGCACAATCAAGGTTATCAATCCTTATTCTACCCTACTTCTACATACAGTCATCTACAACCTTCCTAAGCTTAAAATACTCATATTTCCAATCTTAAGCATCACTCAGAGTACTCAAATAGGCATTCATACTAGCTTCACTTGTACTTGCACTAGCACTCAGGTGGGGAAAACTACATTGAGCTTGATCCCTCTTCAAAATATTAGCATGTAGGCAACTCTCATCATAGCGAGGTGTTTAGGATGTATAGCCTACCCAACTAACACCACATGTTTATTACTTATGCCAATTCAAATGCCCTAATAATATGCAAGTTTAGGGTTTGCATACAAAATTAGTCACAACAAGTCACATACAATGAATCATGATTTGTCTGCACAAGAATAGGCTTGGTAGAATCAGACACAAGTGCTCCTAGAAGCTCATAACAATTCTTACATAGAGGAAACTAGTGCCATAAGTGGACACTAGTGCCATAGCACTACTATCTAGGGTAAGGAATTATTCTCCAATAGGGGTTTTGACATATGGATCCTAATTCTAACACTCAAACCAACTCTTGTACCAATTTTTAGCCTATGGATCCTTCATCTCAGTCAGTTTCTAGGTAATTATTCATTTGTCTCCTTCATTGATATTATTAGGAATATCATTTTAGCTCAGTTCTTTCATAAGTTAGTGGTTATAATTATTGCATATGTTATGCCCTGATATACTATATTCATACCCTTTAACAACCTAAGGCTTACACTCTATAAACCCTTTAAAGTTAATTCATTTGGTGAACCCAACTTACTTCGAATACTACCCAAACCCTAAACCTAGATGCTTTTAAGGTTTATATCCTTTTGTTTTCTATACGTAGATATTAGTTCTAAAATTTTAGATTTTTTTCAGTATTTAATTCTTGTAATCTTTCATAGATTAAATTTCTTTAAAGGTTCGAAATATACAACTACTTGTTTTCCTACTTTTAAACCTACAATGGTAGAAATCAACAAAAAATTTAATGAAACTGATAAGAGACAATTGCAATATTTAATTTCCAAATATTCATATTTGCAAGACGACCTTATCAATGTTGTCCATGAATAACTTAAAAAATCAAACAATGGTTAATCTTCCACTCTTCTAGATAACAATATTATTACACCTACTTTGGGGGCAACTCAGTTTGCACAACAACCTATTTTTACTTGACAACCTTCAATAATGGAAACACCTCATATGGCTAGTTCTTCCTCTCCAGATCTACAATCCCTTATGCATGAGATACATGATCTACAGGCCAAGGTGTTATATCTTTGGTAGGGTGTTTTTGGGCCATCACATGCCTTGGATTCTCATGTTCTTTTATATACACCTTTGGCACAACACATATTGACAACTCCCTTATCATCCAGATTTGTGGCACCCAAACTTACTTTGTATGGTGGTAAGGGTGACCTAGAGCACCAGCTATGAGCTTTCCATGCAGCATGTTTGGACTATGTGTCCAATGATTGACTTCCTACTAAGTTATTCCCATGCAATCTAAAGGATCATACCTTATAATGGTTCTATGATCTTCCAATTTAGTCCATCACTACATTTAATCCATTGGTAGATATCTTTTTGGCACACTTTTCAATCAACATCAGTGATAAGGTTTCATATGCTTAAGTGGCACAACTTAAGCAAAAATCCAATGAGGCTATAGTAAAATATGTCTTGTTATATAAAACTATATTGGTAAAGATGACTACCCCCATGGCAGATAGAGATCTCCAAGACATATTCAAACAAAGTATACTACCAGCATTACATGAGGCTATATTATTCAAGAAGTTTCTAACATTCATAGATTTATGCCACACAGTGAAAGAAAGGGAAGACAAGCTTCTCTCTATGGGCAAATTAAAGTACATAACAGGACTAGCTTCAACTACTAAGAGTTTTAATAAGCCTCCATACAAGGCAAACCCCAATGAAAACAATAATGATCAAAAGGTCATAGTTAATGCAGCTTCAAATCCACCTCCTCACTTGGTTTTATCATCTCCTCCACATAGAGTTTCCATAAATCTTCTAGATTCACCATCACATGTTTTACAATAGCTCTTGGAGTGTAATGTCATATCTCTCCCTCCCATCAAAGAGATTGATACAACGAAGTCTCTTCCAAAGAGCTATGATTCTAATGCATTCTACAACTATCACATGACACCAGGCCATATTACAAATAGATGCATTAGTTTGAGACATAAGATACAAGACTTGATAGAGGTCAATATCATTGATGTGGGCACACCTATAGAGGCACCTAAATTTAAACCAATGGAAGCTAAGGCATTGAAAATATTTTCATATCCATTTATAAAACACATAGCTAATGAGGCAAGAGGCACTTCAAGTGTTCACTACACATATCATAGGATATTCACCCCTACATAATATCGTTGAGGTATATCATACTATAATGACTGCTAGACCTCTCATCACTTTATTAGAGAAAAATATTATGGATGATGATTCATATTATATGCACTCTTTGTACGACCCTACATTGATCATCATCTTATTAAGAGTGTCATGGTTGACAATAGATCAAGTATCAACATTAGTACCATTACACTTCTACAACATTTGGGTTATTCAAAGTAGGACATTTATGTGACTGATATAGTTATTCATGGTTTTAGTGGCCATGTTCAGAGCTCCATTGGTAATATTATACTCTCATTATAAGTTAGGACAACACATGTGGCCACCAAGTTTGTAGTTATACCTAGTATAAACACATTTGACATGTTATTCGGTAAGTTATTGATGAAATAGCTTTGAGCCATTCAATCCACCATACACAGATGCCTCAAGTATATACATGCTAATCAGGTGGTTATAGTTAAGGGCGTTCCATATGAGTATCCTTTACTTATCCCATAGGTAGTTACAGAGCAACCACCATTTATAGTTTCGAGTATAGTTTTTATTAGTACACCACATATTTTAGTTGAGTTGTTAGTGCAAGTTAGGTATACTTATACAGTGTTACCACTTATGCATACTCTCCCATAGAGATCTTTATTAGAGATACCCCTAAGTTAGAGACATGTTATAGATTCTAGAGAGCCTCTCTCTACCCCTTTCATTCTGAGATCAATGTTATTGAGTTTTTAAGGTTCTCAGGTGTTATCATTAATTCTTATCCACCACCTCTCTTGAATTTAGGCATATGAGTATCATCATCCTCATGGATAGCAAGTGCAGGATCTGAATCAATGAATTTAGGATACTTTGTTAATGGTATTAGATCTCTAAATTGTGGTACCTTTAGTATATTATTTGAAGTGTTTGGTTCATTCACCTTTTGTAGAGATATAACAATTGGTATTGGAGGGGCTTTGGCAAAGGCACCTCTTTTGGTATGGTAAAGTTATTTAGTAAAGATGTCATGATGTCTTGTTTAACCTTTCAAAAAAATCAATGTAAAATGATGTGGAAAATGAATCATCACCCTTGATAAGGGGGATATTATTTGGAAATGTTGGAATTATAGGGGTTTTAATTAATTTATTTAAAGGAATATCCCCCTTATAATAAATTGGTAAACTAGTCATAATTTCCTTATATATTTTTTAGAACTTTTAACAATCATATGAAGGATCATCATGCTTATATGTGTTATTTTTGGTGCTATAATGTGCATGAAAGGCATGATTAGACGACTTGCCTTATTGGTGACTCGTGGATTTTTCTGAAAATCCCAAGCATTTCCAATTTGTATTATATTTAATATATATATGGTGGGTTATATCTTATTCATTTTTTCCTAAACCTTGTCCTTTGTATGCACATTTGATAAAATACCAAAGGCCAAAATCATATGATGATGGTTTAGAAAGTACGAATAAAGGATGTTTATCTTCCTTAAGATGGATCAACTCATCTCTTGAAATGGTGGGAGCATGGACCTAATTAGAGGGATGGTAGCTACCATCATTCAAAGATTTAAGATTAGAGTTTTTAGAATTTGGAAGAATGCAAGAGTAATACATTTTTACCCTTTATTTGATATAAAGTTAGAGATTTTCATAATCATAGCCATCAAATTAGTCAATATCATCCATAATAAGAGAGATAAAGAACACAAATATTAGGACAAAGTAGGTAAGAAACATCTTATATGGTATGCTTAGGCAATAATGATGTTCAAATATTAGGTTTACCAAATGTTTAACCTTAAAATATAGATAATGGTAATATAGGATTAAAGGGTTAGAGATAGCCTAGGACACAAGCATAATAGACTATCTCTAAAGCAGGGAAATTATTTGTAAAACTTAGATATAACATATATTCAATTTGTTATGTTGAAGTGATAAATATAGAAAGTATAGCTATGATAAATATTAAAATGTTAATGAACATAAAATACTTAGCTAGTTTTGATGCAAATATATCTCTAGATCAAGAAAAGGTATAAAGTAAATTGGATTTGGATTTTGGATTAGTCGCATGATTCTAAAAATTGTACCTATGTAAACATGGACACTTGTGTCAACTTGGGATAGTTGCATTAATGTTATTGTCTAAATTAGGCATAGGTTTCTAGTACAAAATATCTAATAAAACTAGATGCAACCACCTAGATGTTTTTGGGTTATATGTTACCTTCACTCTAATGCATTCAGATTTGGGCCATGGATTGTCACTCTTTGTCAAATGATCAAACCCTACTTATTCATATTCATATTAGATGTGGTGAAAAATGGTTTAGTGGGCACATGGTGTCAATCTAACCCAAAGACCCCTCTATTAATGATTTTTGACTACATAACTAATATTTTGAAGAGGGCCTCAGACTTATGTAGTTCTCCCCTACATGTTGGCTTATGTGTGAATCATGCAATGTGTGATTAAAAAAGTATATCACTAACCTATCTTATAACTTGGAAAATATGTCTCATGGAATGCTTCTTTAGTACCTCGGACCTATAGGTATGTCGTCCTTATGAATGATATGGAAATAGGAAAAAATAGGGAAGCTTTTATCACTTGAGTGATTGATTGAGTAATTTTTGGCCTCTGTTATGTCTTTTATAGGTTTGTATTAAGATAGGAATAAATGACGATTGATCTTGTATTTATACCAATCCTTTGCATAATATCTTACATTAAACCATTTAGTCCAACCATCGTAATATGTTTCATATGTAAATTGGATGACTTTAGGGCACTGGACACTTGCATCAATGTAGGCATCTGATAGGGACACAAGTGTTTAGGCAAGTGAAAAATAAATATAGGTCCAAAACTTGCAGAGATGGAAGATAATCAAGTTTATAACATTTTGGGCAAGATAGTAGGCCTAGGTCATCAAAATGACATTGTTTGGATTAAGAGATAAGCAATCAAGCACAAAGAGATAGTGTATGTGAGCCTTTTGGCAGTAGAAAGGTCTATAAGTTGAAGGTACATCCATGAGATGTATGTGCCAAGTGTAAAACACTAAGGTGATATATAATTTATAAATAATGTCTACACATGAATTTCTATGTCAAAAGGATAATCTCTTCCCACTAATCGATTCTATTATGGTTGGCCACCTCTAGATGAATCTAACAATACTAGTGTTTTATGAGTTTAGTAAGAAGTACAATTTCCCCTCTGATTATAAGGATTAACTCAATGTATTATTCCTTGTGAATTTTTTATGTATATTTTTCCACCATCACTAGCTCACTGTATCATATTTCCCTTTCATTCTTTTGTTTCAAGTTGAAAGTCATTTTTTGTATGAACAAAATATCCCAATCATCACATGCAAAATAATTGTTAGCGCATTTTATGTTTTGTAAACATCCATTTATTGTGTTATATTTGCATACATTTTATTTCCATATCTAAAATTTATAAGCATACCAATTGCATTATTAAAAACAAAGATATATAGAATTTAATCACATGTGTAGTCATCTAAAGTGCACAAACTGAAAAGTAACATGAACTTAAAATAACAAGTATATGATTCAAAGTCACAAAAATAAGCCATAATATCTCTATATATAAATGTCAACTATGTATAAATTATGTCTCATGTAAAATTGCCTCCATAAAAGGAAAATATGTCGAAAATGTCAAAGAACCATAAATATATATATGATATTGACCCTAAGGTCCTATTGGTAGTTGTTGACTACCTATAAAATATGAATGTCTAGGACTCCTACTCCTCCTATGAGAAGGACTTAAGGTAGTATAATTTCATGTATTGTGTATCCAACTCCTATGATTTATCCTAGTGGTGTTTTCTTGAGAGGTTATTCCTCTTATTGTTTGTTGACTAGATGAAGCTCAACCTCCCTGGCCTTGATAATGTCACTCAAAGTCTTCACCTGAGACTCTAAACCAACTACCTTAGACTCCAAGCTAGCTATCTCTCTCCAATGATTAGTGAAATCCATAGTTGTAGTGTTCCCAAATATAACAAAAGTTGATCATAGCTTAGACCAATGGCCACATGAAAAAGGTTGACAAGATTGTCTCTGATCATGCTCATCCACTGGACGGATGATTATGCAACCATAGAAAAATGCTAGGCATTGGATAATTAGTTGTATAAAAAAAATTAACTAAGTAATAAACCAAAAAGTAACTAAGATTAAATAAACACACTATTTTACTTGGATCACCCTCTTGCCAGTGTAAGTCTAAATCCTTTTTAGAACTCATATTAGCCTTCTCCTCCTCTCTTATTGGAACATCTCTAATAGGTACCTGGTCACCACTTGAAGCAACCTAGTCTTTGTCCCATCCTCCTCTTCCATGTACCTATTTCTATAACTAAGGATATATCTATGGTGGTGTTTATTGTGGCGGCCATTGTACCTATTATTAACCTCCCATCAACACTATAACTTACATTATAACCTATACAAGTTGATGCCTTGCCTATCCTCCTCATCTCAATACCCTCCTAGCTATACCCATGATAGGAATCCCTAGTGTGATGGCATGCCATCTTAATCTACCCAATATATTATCTTTAATCTCCTTGTTCCCCATGAGCATGACTTGTGGCTCAGGGAGATTAGCTACATAATATAGCCCAAACTATTAGGGCACCCTGTTTAAAAGGTGCACCTCTATATGTAATCATTTGTCTCTCATGTATCATGCACTCTCAAAATCAATGACAGTGGCCACCTCATATTCCCACTATCCTACTATGCCTTGATATGCAAATTCACTAGATACATTGATTTTAATGTGCCCACCACTCATGGTAAGTCTCTAAATTGTGTCATACTCATCCACCTAGAGGCCATGATGTCCCCCATAGTTCTAATTTCCACCCTTTATTTATAATGATTCATGCATTCATGCACCCATATCATAATGAGTGTAGGATGGTTGATACATAGAGTTCCCAACCTCGTGATTTTATATCTTCTTTTAGGTTTACACTAACCCTCATGGGCCCATGTAAGTCATCAACCACTCAACTCAATGATCCTGAAAATAGGTGCCCAACCATATAACATGTGGCATGTCCCCTTATTTATCACTAAGTGGGAGGCAATGATCCTTATGAATTCCTTACATAGGGTCTGTACTACTACTTATTCTACCCCTGCCAGTCTGACACCATACTTCACACCCACATCAGGTGCATTGCCAAAATAGTTTTCCCAATTAATATCCTTGAATTTATCTATAACATATATAAAAAACACTACCATGCCTATAGCCAATAGTCTCATGATCTAATATACATTGGTAAGAGTGATGGTATACTCTCCTAGGGCTTGGAGAAACTAGAAAGTGTTCTAATCAGCATCCTAATAGGTGAATAAATGACAAAGTAACCTATTCAATGGGAAAATAATCCCCAGCTATGCAATCCTAAGAATGCCTACTCCATCGAGGATGGACAAAGCATTAGCCATCACATGATCCAAAATCCTAGGAAGCCAATCATGTTCCCTCACCTTATCCACCACATGTAAGCACCCTGAAAACATAAGTTAAAGCATCCCAAATCACTTTTCAAACATTCAAGATTAATATAATCATATCCTTATAGGTGAATTGGTAAGAGTGATGGTATACTCTCTTGGGGCTTAGGGAAACTAGAAAGTGTTCTAATCAAAATCTTATTAGGTGAATAGATCTCAAAGCAACCTACTCAATGGGAAAATAATCCCCACCTATGCAATCCCAAGAATGCCTATTCCATCTAGTATGGACAACTCTTTATCCATCAAATGATCCAAAATCATAGGAAGCCAATCATTTTCCCTCACCTTACCCACCAGGTGTAGGCACCCTAAAAACACAAGTTAAAGTACCCAAAATCACTTTTCAAACATTCAATTTTAACATAATCATCTCTTTATATCCTCATGATGAAACCACCATAATGGTTACAAAAAATTTAGTCTTTATGACTGATGATTATGTAACCATTGCATGAGAGTTATATGACCACCATGGTAGAACCATTTTTTCGTGATGGGTTCCACAACCACTGTATGTGTAAACATACTTGTAGTGTCGATAACGTAACTACTAGTTTGCAAAGATGGGTAATTTTGTTCTAACACTTGTGGTTCTTCTAGCTAGCCATGACCATGTCCTAATCCCCTTAAATTAGTCCAAAGTTGACCAAAACATAAATATTTTAACATTTTCCTAATCTACCCTTCCTCCAAGCCCAAAAAAATCATTCTAATTGAATTTTCAATGGATCTAAGATCATTTTTAAACAAAATTTTCATGTTATGGAAAAAAACACAAAAGTGAGTAGAACTTACCTGTCTCTGGCCTACTTTTCCTACCACTATTATGTTCACCATCCTATATTTGCACTTGTTGATCTAACTACTTTCTAGTGTAATTACATCACAACAAGTCCAAACTTTAAAATATCTCACAACCCAATTACACAAATGATTTCCATTTTATTAATTTTTTAAACAAATGATCTACCTCACTTGTCATTATGTTTTGAAAACTTTCCACTTTTGGAAAATTTCCAAAACTCACATTTTCTCATATTTTAAGACATATTAAATGTCTAACTAAACCAAAACATGTCAAACTCTAACAAATTTTAACATTTTATTCTTTGTAGTGTTGTTGCAATGTAATTTTTTGGGTTTTTCAGGTCAACATCATTTAGCATTGAGCTTAGTCTCCCAATGGGACAGTTCATGTAGTATCCTCACCCCCATGCACATGGTAGGTATACTTTTCTATGTTTTGATTAGTTAGCATATTTTTTGCTTTATCATTAAATTTCAATTGATTCTCATTATCTACTCATGGGTTACGAGGGTGTCTTAATTGGCTTCATTAATTTGTACATGTAAGTAAGGTAAATATTCTAACCTTATTTTTCCCTTTCAATGTGTTACTATTATAGAAAACACCCTCACTAATTCATGATGAAGTGTCTCCTCAAGGGGGAAATATGCCTGCACCTAAATTTTGTATGGTGCAACATTTTTCGAAAATCCAATGATGATGTAAAGATCTCCACCTAAATACTCTCAGACCTAGTTCTCTCTCCCTTTTATTTGTTTTTTGCCTCTTTCTTGGTCTCTATTCTTATCAAATCTTCCTTTTTAAAATGTTTTATTTCAAATTTTAAAAACCTTTACTTGGTGACAAAACAAATTTGGTGGAAATGTAACTACCATGGTGGTTCCATCCTTTTCCATGAACGTTTCATCGGCCAAAGTTGTGGTTTGATGTTATTAGAGTTTGCACCTTTTTTTTCCTATTTCCATTGGTTGTGTTAGGCTTTTTAGATTTTATATGTTATGTTTTAGCAACACTATTTCATTTCATTTGCTATATGCCATCTCAAAAAGTTATATCTCTTCATTTAAGAAGTGGTATACTTAGTGGTAATCTTATTGAGCATACTTAGATTCCTTCCATTCGATCTTATACCATGGAAAAAGGACCAATCACAACCCCCATCATTGATATTTCATGCCCTAATTATGTAGACTTTAATGATAATGCATCTGAAGATGAGTAATGCAATCAAAATCAAAATGATGCATAAGATGGGAATCAGAACATTCTCCCCCTACTTAATAATGAAAACCTTATAGTCAATAAGGATGAGATTTTATAGAGTTTTAGAGATAGACTTCAGGAACAACCCCATGATCATGCATAAATTATGCAAGCCATAATGGAAATAAAGAACAAATCAAATAATGGTCAATCTTGTACTTCCCCAAATAACAATATTGTTACACCTACTTTGGGGGCAACTTAGATTATACAACAACCTATTTTAACTTGATAACCTTAAACAATGAAACACCTCCTGTGGCTAGTTCCTCCTCTCCAAATGTCCAATCCCTTATGCATGAGATCCATTATCTATAGGTGAAGTTGTTGAATCTTCAACAGGGTGTGACTAGGCCATCATATGCCTTGGATTCTCATGTTATTTAGATACACCTTTGGCACACCACATTGTGGCAAATCCTTTGCCATTCAGATTTATGGCACCTAAGCTTACTTTGTATGATGGTAAGGGTGACCTAAAGTATCATCTACAATATTTCCATGCAACATGTTTGGACTATGTGTCTAATGATTGGCTCCTTACTAAGTTATTCCCATGCAGTCTAAAGGACTATGCATTACTTGGTTATATGATATTCCAAATTAGTCCATCACAGCATTCAATCCATTGGTAGATATTGTTTTGGCACACTTTTCAACCAACATCAGTGATAAGGTTTCATATTCTCTAGTGGATGAACTTAAGCAAAACTCCAATGAGCCTATAGCATAATATGTCTTGTGATATAAAACTATATTAGCAAAGATAACTAACCCCATGGAAGATTGAGAGATCCAAGACATATTCAAACAAAGTCTACTTCCACCATTACATGAGGCTATATTATTCAAGAAGTTTCCAACATTCACAGATTTATGCCATAGGGGAAAAAAACGAATCCAAGCTTCTCTCTATGGGCAAACTAAAGTACACAACTGAATCAGATTCAACTAATAAGAGTTTTAATAAGTATCCATATAAGGTGAAACCTAGTGAAAATAAGAATGATCAAAAGGTCATAGTTAATGCAGCTTCAAACCCACCTCCTTATTTGGTTTTATCAACTCCTCCATGGAGAGTTTTCACAAATCTTATAGAATCATTGGCGCATGTTTTATAGTAGCTCTAGAAATCAATGTGATATCTCTCCCTCCCATAAGAGAGGTTGATACAACTAGGCCTCTTCCAAAGAACTATAATTCTAATGCATTATGTGACTAACACAGGGCACTAGGCCATACTACAAATCTATGCATTAGTTTGAAAGATAAGATATAAGATTTGATAGATGCCAATATCATTAATGTAGTCACACCTATAGAGGCACCTAAAGTTTTAACCAATAGAAGCTAAGGAATTGAAAATATTTTTGGATCTATTTCCAAAACATTTAACTAATGAGGTGGGATGTACTTCAAGTGTTCACTATACATATTAGGCACATCCACCACTTGCATCTTATCATACTACTATAGAGGACACACACTATACATAATATCATTGGTGTATATCATACTACAGCATCAAATAGACCTCTCATCACTTTTTAATAGTAGGAGATTGTCGATGATGATTCAATTTATATGCACTCTTTGTACAAGCCTACATTAACCATCATCTTATTCAGAGTGTCATGGTTGATAATGGGTCAAGTGTCCACATGTATACCATTAAACTTATACATAATTTGGGTTATTCATAGTAGGACATTTTTAAAATAGATATATTTAATCATTGTTTTAGTGGCCATGTTCAAAGATACATTGGGGAGATTGCACTCCCTTTACAGGTTGGGCCAGCACATATGGCCACTAAGTTCTTAGTTGTACCTAGTGCAGGAATATTTTACATGTTATTAGGTACACCATAGATATAATAGATTTGAGCCATTACATCCACTGTACACATATACCTCAAGTATATACATGATAATCAAGTGGTTTAAGTTGAGGGCCTTCCATATGTGTATCCTTTACCTATCCCGCAAATAATTGCATACTAGCCACTAGTTATAGTTCTGAGTATATTTTCTATTAGTAAATCATAAATTTCAATTGAGCCACTAGTGCAGGTGAGTTCTACTTATATAGTGATATCACATACACATACTCTCCCATGGAGATCATTATTATAGAAACCCGTGCATCAGAGACATGTTATATATTCTAGAGAGCCCCTCTCCACCCCTTTCATTCCAAGATTAGTGTTATTGAGTTCCCATGGTTCTCAACATAGAGCATCCACATCACCTACAACATATTATACCATATGGGTCCCTAATAACCCTATAGTTCAAAATTTATTTCAACTAGATTCATAAGTTCATAGCATAATTCACAAGCTAGTTCAAATAGCTTCACAAGTTCATAGCATAGTTCACAGTCGAATTCAATCAACTACTCAAATTCCTAGCCCTATTCTATAGGCAGTGTTAGTTACAGATCACTCAGCACAGTTCATTCCTAAACCACATATACATTTTCACATAACATGCATGATCATTCTTCCTTTGTTTGATATAAGACACCTTGAACGTGAGTCTCCCATGAGACTCATTGGTTAGTATGTTCCTCTCTGCTTGTACATAGTTTTATTCATTTTGCTCCTTATATAGAATTTCATTCTCATGTTGCCCTTACATAGATTATATCCAAAAAATACAAATTATAGATTATATGCGTGTCTATGTTTACATTTCTTATACTTTCCAGATACTACATATGCTAGTTATCTTAGTATAATCACTTTTATCATACATACATGTTTCACTTGTTCTTCTCGAGTGTTCATAGATAGTTATAGGACCTACATCCACCACATAGATCTAGATTTGCCATTATCTACCCATTAGGGGCATATACAAATATACATAGATTCCTTATTTGACACATTCTGCCATTTGGGGGCATCCTATACACAATTTTGATTACCAGGTTACATCTTTATAAATCTATATCATAGATTTAGCATTATTTATATCTTCATATTGATCATCCTACACTACTCATATTTTTTCCAACTACTTCTACTATAGACTCAGTTTATATACATCTTTACTCTTATACATAGCTAGACTACATGTTCATGCATACTTTCATTTATAGCTTTACTAGTTTAGACTTAATTATGCCTCTATCCATCTACATCTATTCAAGGGCATTTGAATATGCCATTATTATATGCCACTTCATTTCATTGTATGTATGATTTGGACATGTACCCATGTCCTTGTGCATGCCTTCTTGATTGTGTATGTGAAATTTTGAATATGTCCTTCCATGTGGCTCTAAGCTAACTTTCTTGCTCTTTGCATATCTGAACATTTGAACATGTCCTTATATGTATTGCTTTCTAAAATTAGTGACATGTGCCCATGTTTTTTATATTGTGGCCCCTTGGCTTACTTTACATGCCTCATGTGTATTTTATGTATGTATCATGGCTATGACACTTGTCTCTTATTTGTTACACACTCCAATTTTAGATGCCATGAGGGACCTCATGCATCTCTCCTTCCTCCCTAGGTGTCATCATGGACATCATGCCCCATCCCCCTAGGTAGTTACTCAGTTTATTACGTAGATTTATTATTCATACACATCTTTGCATCGTTATATCTATCTTGACAACCTTGTGAATGTTAGATCTAACATACAACGTATATTACAAACTTATGCTCAGCGTATCTTACATTTTGATGTCACATATATACATTATATTGGTTTATTATGCATATATCATATATGATCAGGCTAACACATAAGAAGAGATTTTTATTTTGAGGATAGTTCTTGCACATGTTCGATAACTCCCCTTAAAAGAGAGGGAATTCATAGAGGTTTATCATAGAAATCAAGCCATCTGAATGCATGTAGAGTACAGTTTCCAAAACACAAACACAAAATACATAACTTAGTTTTAGAAAAACACAGTGGATAATAGCCAGATGGAAAAACAACATAGTAACACACCAATACCAAAAGTGGACACTAGCACCATAGTGCTACTGTCTAAGATATGGTGTTATTGTCCAATAGCCCCAAAATCATAAAAATTTAGATTTACCAAAAAGGCACAATATTACAATTCAAGTTTGCATAGATTCAATTACAGATTACTAATGTTTGCTCAATTTTGCTAAGTTTTGCTCAAAATCATATTTGATTGCTCATATTGGGGGCATCATATATAGCATGAGCACTCCCATTTCAGTTTTAGATACTCAGATATAGATTATTACATCTCAATCTAGAATCTATATGCATAAATATCATATTTGGTGGCATGTCTATGACACATTATTTTTATATGTTCATTTAAAGACCAATTTATCAGATGGAATGGAAAAGTCCATGTCATTATATGCATTCTTAATATAGACACCATTTGCACTATTTTATACTAGATTTGACGCCTTACTCCATTTGTATCAGTTGGTATTATTACGTAGTCCCTGAGCTACATACCTGAGTGTCCGAGGAGGCCCCTAGGTTGATTTTCAATCCAAAATTCTTAAATGGCCACAAAGTTATTATATATAGTTTTAGTTACAATCATACAACTTTAATTACATTGCATAATTAAGTTATAGATGCATTTACTACACATGGGTATATAATCATGGAGTCATAGTCTACTTGAGTTTTTGAGCCATTTACATTAAAGGCTTGGACAAGCCATCGATCCAATCCAAGTTATTCACAACTCATGATCCACCAAGCAAATGTGGGTGATGATTGATTCAAAACTAGATTGAGTTCTTGAGTCACCCACAAATGGATATTGAGCAAGCTATCAGCTCAGTCCAAGATATTCACTAGTTTGATCACTATCTACATGTACACAAAGGATGTCACTAGGTTTATGCATTAGTTCATGTACCCATCAAGGCGTATTCACTAATTTATTCTCTCTTATCTCTTTACTCAGTTTTGCCTTTACTTTTGATATCTCTAAAGTAATGACTAATCTTTGCATGTTTCATTTCTAGAATACACAATGGAGCATGCCTCACATACTTAGATCCAACTTCATGAACTTGGCCTCATAGGTAAGTCCATATACGCTTCTATAATAAAGGGGGGTGCATATGTAATCATCTAAAAATGACACTTGAGTGCTAAGAGTATTACTTGAGACCACCCATTCCTAGCTTAGACCTAGACCTATCTTTGGCCTTGTTTAGACACTTATCTAGCTTTTGTGTAGGCCACATAAATCCCTAGACATCTCAAAATCAATCTCAGACCCTTCCTTCAGCACCTAGGTCCTTGGTGCCTCGAATTAGGCCACTATACACTAGTGTCACAAGTGGATAATAACACCACAATGTTATTATCTTATTTTGGCACTATTGTCCTTTTCCTCTTTTGAGCTTTAATGGATATATTTTTAATTTCAAAAGCACCTAGGGTTAGCCTAAATCTATTTCAAACCATGCACAAGCACCAAATCAATATATATACATGACTTTTTATCCCTTTATCCACTATATGGAAATTATATGCAAATACACACAAATAAGCTTAGAATAAGTTGTGCACAATCAAGGTTATCAATGTCACGGTTTTAAAATCAGCAACTCCATAGAGTAAAGGCCAATCTAAACCATCTACCTCCCAAGCATAATCACAAAAAACATTAATGTGGTTTCCTCTGCAGTAGTACACACCCTTAAAGAATTCTTATGCTTATGTTTTAGAGAAGTTCTTAAAGGCTTCTTTCATCGAACTTCCTCCAGTTCGACCTCTTGATGACTCTCACCCTAAGCCTAATTAGTTCAAATAAAATTTATTGTTGTATACTAGGTCATGATGTCAATAGGTGTTGTTACTTTAAAGGTCTAGTTCAAAACCTTATTGATGAAGGAGATTTATAGTTAGATAACCATAATGCTCCTCTTAATCAATCCATAGACATCTTTAGGCAATTGTTCCCTAAACATGCCTCTATGTCTAATTCTGTACAACCTAACCCAAGATGCACCTTAGACTACGAGACACATGTGATAAGTACAATCTATGATCAACTTCTACATAAAGAGATTAGTAGTGCTTCTCAATCACCTTCCATAATAACTAAAATCCTAGATCTCCTTATAAGAGATGCCTTCGAACTATCTAAATCAAGTAGAGTTATCCCCAAGACTCACTTGTGCTTTTTGGATCTCATTATTTGGTATCCTCTCAAGGAAACATTACCTAAACTCGTTAAAGATAATCAAATAAAAATAAAGGATGAGAAAGCTATCAAGGAGGATGCTTATTTAGACACCATAAAAGATACACATACCACTCCTTTAGTCACTATAATACCTTCACATAACATACCCATCCCCTCTAGCTTACTCACCCTTGAGAAGATTATTTCTTTACCTCAACCAAACCCAAGCTAGCTTCCCTCATAGCTTGTGAAGAGACAAATCTTGTAAAGAGAGAAATTAGGGGGAATGCTTCAGGAATTGGGAATAAAAACCTTGAGTTATCACGAGGAAAACATTTAAAACATCCTCCCATAAGTATTTAACTCCCTAAAGATGATATCCCTACTACCCTCGATTAAATTCGAAAAGAAAAGGTACCTCTATGATAAATTCAAACTAGAGCATCCATATTGGGATCCCATCCGTTGGCGAGACTAAAAATAACCATTATAGAATCCTCTTCTAAAGAGTATATACCATTACAAAGGGATCTTCCCACTATAATAATGTCATTCATAATCCTTTAAATACTTACTACCCACAAGGCCTAGGTGTAAAGTCTTATCCCAAACACAAAGTACCTACTATAGGAAACATTCAAACAACCAGTGCGAAGGATTAAGACTTGAAAGTAAATGTAACCTCCATGTTAATGCCTTAGAAGGTCAGAAAAACTAGCTAAGATCTATTGAGGGTGTCTTACTCTAATATTCTCAATCAACACCGTCAAACTTCCCTTGTCACACTACCACCCACAAAACCTATTATCCCACATATTCAAAAATTAGTGTGGTATTGGATAAAGAAGAAATGCGGTATCATCAAATAGAAGGACATGATAATAAAAGTTGTAATGCGCTAAAAAGTTATGGTTCAAAACTTATTAGAAGAGGATGATCTTTTCATGGAACAATTTGGTCATGATATCCCCATATTCAAACTACTAGGGTCACATCAACTTCAGGAACTAGTATATTACCAAGAGGATCAAAATGAGTTTCAAAGGAAGATAGAGTTTATGATAAAAAAAACAATATCAACCCCTTGTAAACCCTATAGAGTTGTATGAGTCTAAAAACATGACAAATCCACCAATATTTTAGATAGATGTGATACACATAGTTACACTATCTCAGACCCAGGGTCATAAGACCCAAAATACTAATAAAGCCAATGTGACTATTACAAAAGCTCTTGATTATACCACAAATAGTCCTACAATGCCTATCCCAAAACTTTAAATTTATATTATAGGAAAAACACAAAATAATAATGCTTCAAAGTTGATACAGATATTCATTTTAAAACAACTCCATCAACTCCCAATCAAGATGTCTTTGTATGAACTTGTTAAAAACTCTCCACAACATCACGAGGCTATGATAGAGGCCTTGCAAGCTATCGAGATACAATCAAATGAACCCCAACCTCTCTCATCTTTTATCACATCATTGTAAAAGTTGTCATCCATAACATTTTATGATTCCAAAATATCACCATTATAGCCTGACCAGGATCCACCAATATTTATCACTACCTATATTAATTAGACCCAAATCAAATGGGTAATGATTTATAATGGATCAAGAATAAAATTATCTCCTCACATGTTTTTAAGCAACTACATTTACTTGAGACCATTGTAGCTCAATCTTTAGCCATCTTATAGGCATTTAATGATATTGTGGCCCCTGCATTAAGAATGGTTATCCTTCCCAATCAAGTAGGTATATGTACCCTCCATGAGTTATTTTACATAATAGAAGGGGATTTTCAATACAATATCTCATTAGGACATCCTTGGATATGTGTTATATGTTGCCTCCCCTCAACTTCACATTGATGTCTTAAATTTGAATATGAAGGTAAGGTCTATAGTGTCCCTGTCAATCCACATCTATTTAAGACATGCAATTTGAATTATCAACCTAATGATGTCTTAATCCTTATAAATAACTCAAGTCCATTATATTTGGGGGAACATCTACCAGCTCTACTATACCTTCATCTTGCATCCCTGATGTAAACTCTTTTGACTCAGTATTCCAATAACTTTTTGTAGGGGAATATCAATTATTAATGCTGAGTGCTTTATCAACCCCTCAAAAATATAGATGACCTAATTGATAGCATACCTATCAACCCAATCTAGGAGACATTATCCCTTTCAAACCTCTCCATATCTAAACACATTTAACCTATGGAGGAATTGATCAAACTCATTTATATTGAGAAATTCAAATGCATGCACAACCATCCACATCTAACTTCTCCTTCCTTGATAAACCATGCTTTGCATAAACCTACTTACAATGTTGTGTTTGGAAAGGTTTTGGATTAGGACGTTATGAATAAGGACCCCATGAGGTCACAATAAATGACCTTAGAGAACTACATGAGAAACATGGCCTTGGTTTTAAGAAATCTCTTGAATCCAATGACAATCATGCTTTAATGTCGTATATCCCTATGGATGTGCATGATGAAAGTCCCTCATCCCCTCACGGTTCCCTTATGGTAATTAATGATACCATTTCCATTCCACCTAACTTTTTTTTTATTAGCATCATTTGCCTAGAATTGATAACCTATCAATGTAGTGAGAAAATGATATCCCTTCCTTTAGTCTTCCATGACATAATAGATGAAGATTCTCCCTTGATCCATGTAATGGAGTGTTAAGATGACGAGTCCATTTCAAAAAATTTAGGGGAAAGAGATTCATATCTGAAGAATATTATGCCATCTAAATCTCCAAGTCTTTTAAATGAGGTCACAACTAAAATTAACATAGGGATGCTCAAAGCCCTGTAGAATATCAAAGTGAGTTAGTCCTTAGATTTTCAAGAACACAAGGATTTTATGGCATTCCTTGATATTCATAGCCAAGATTTTAGTTGGTCTTATAGTGATATGCCTAAAATTGATCCCACTATTATTGTCCATAATATCATTACTGATGACCAAATTTGACCCTATAGGTCAAATTGGGACCCCTATAGGTAAAAACTTGATTTTTTAGATGTTTAGGGGTCTAATATTTTGTCATGGGGTATGTTATAGGTCCTTTAATTCCATTTAATGTCACATTAGCCTTGGTCTTGGAAATTTTCAGTCCTTATGCTTTTTTGATTCATTTAAAGGTCATAAAAAAGAACATTAAATGAGTTGTATGGCCTCCTTACGAAATTTGAAGGTGTAAAAAGGATGATTTCATATCCCATGTGTCCTCATAAATCTTAAGTAATACTTTGTAACTAAAAAGTGGTAGGTTATTCAGAAGAAAATGTAGTTTTATTAGAAAAAATGAGCATTTAATGAGGTGTACGGAATTATACAGCCTCCTAAAGCTGAGGACACTTCAGTATTGTCTCTTGGTATTCCACACACTTGATCTAATGATCAATTTGATCAAAAGCTTCAATAAATGAAGAAAACTACTTCTCTCTTCTTTCACTAAGTTTGGAAAGCAAGAATAGCCTTTAGATTTATACTTGTTATGGACAAAAAGAGAGGTTTCAGGAAAAATGCTCCTAGGGGTGTCTTATACACTCAGTTAGATTCCATTTCATGTTTGGTTGTCAAGGAATGGTAGCTTGTGCTTTATGAACCAATCATAAAAATTTAACCTATCTAATTTTCTTGTTAATCTATGCACCCTATAGGTTTTGCTTTGGTTTAGATAAATTTGTATAATCCAAATGCTAAGGTTGATTATAGATTATTTTGACTATCTCCCCTCCTAATTTTCATGATTAGTTTCATGTTTTGCAAAGATCTCATGGGATAATTAGTTCAGTTTGTAAGTTGATGTTTCAGGTAGAATGACAGTCAAGTTCACTACTTGCAGAAGGTTATATTCTATGCAAGGGATTCATATGAATGGGAAATGGTGTTTTCCATGTTTAAATTCCATAGGGTCCACCTCCTTTAATGTTTGGTCTCACAACTCAATACTTTGATCAAACACCCAGTCTTTACATACTCATAGTCAACTTTTTGCTTGCTCTCAATTATAGTCATGTTTTTTGAGCTCTGATCACGCTTATATAGGAGCAATGGAGAATATAAAAGTTGTTTATCATATTATTTTGTTATGATAAGTCATATTGGACACCCCAAGTAGCTCAAAAAGACCTTGATGATAGTCAATGATGCACATACACATAGTCTGCCATGATCATACACATATAGGTGCCATGGAGAGAGAGTGTCACATTGAAATGGAGATATCTTGACTTGATCTAAGTATTTAAAAGTTATAGGGGATAAATGTTAGCATTTTAAGGAGGTAAAATGGTTGTTAAAATCTCGCACACCATGTGTATGATTTATGTCTCTGCCTGTTGCCCTGTATACAGTTCCATTAGCACATAAAGGAGAACAGGAATGATAAAATAAGAGTTTTGGACCTTGATTTAGGTCTTTCATGATGTAGGAGTTATTTTTTGAATGTTTGACAAGGTCCAAGGATAAATGAAAGGTTTGTACCCCATGTCTATTGCCTAAACTTGTATCTACTTCCTACATTATGGAATAACCACCTACAGGTGGCTTAACAGGGATCTGAGATGTTATATAAAGGTGTCAAAACAAGTAATGAAACCCTTTTTGAGGTTCTAATACATTGATTATATCATGGTAGATCCATTTTGGATGATATATTGGCAAATAGGCCTAGAATATTGCATCTTTGAAAGATGACAATGTTTAAGGGTCAATTCCCTAAAATGTGCAAAACATAGCACCTAGCTATTTTGGAGAGTTCTTATAACAATGCCATGTTGACTTTGGATCACTCCTAGTGCACTCATCTTTCATCCTCTATATATTATAATGATTCTACAAAGTTTTGAGGATAGATGACTTAAGGAAGATGGTTGTTGAAAGGCCCCAAATTGCACTTTTATGCATTGATTTTAGGCAATAGTATCTATAGGGTTTGAAGTGTTCAAGTGACCTTAGAATTCTAAAGTGTAAGGCATATTATTCATAATTCAATGAAAATTTTAATTAAAATTCATCTCAAGGAGCATAAAACCATTAGTATAGGTTGATATGAACTTGTGGGAGTCCAACTCACACCTGCAGGTATCATAAGCCTTGAAACATACACCTACAACTGACTAAAGTACATACAGTCTATGACCAAGGAATTAAGAAGGAACACAAATAAATTGGTATATGGAGGATATTTATAAATGGCTTAGAAGTTTGAAAAATGACATGAAAATTTTTCCAAGGGAATCTTCACTTACAGGATCCTTTTGACTCCAACATACTTGATTGGGTTTGACTGTGATGAATAGTTAGTAGGTTTAGGGGTTGTGAGTGTGAAAAGTGCATAAGGATGATATAAATAAGTTTAAACCAATGTAAAATGATGTTATAAGATTCTAAATACACCTATAGAAATTAAATCCAGGCTTGAATCATGTCTGACCACCTACAGAAAAGAGGAATACAGTCACAATCTATGACCCCAGTCTAGGCCAGTCAAGGTAAAGCATGAACAAAATAGAGTTTGGAAAAGGAATGATGGTTTCCATGATAAAAAAATGACCCAAATATAGGTAATAATGTTTTGTGTATTTCTCATGATGAACAACAATAAAGAGAGAACTCTAGAAAATAGTACACAGTCTACTTTCAAAAATCCATGCACAGTTTGCCTTTTCTAGGAGTCTATCTTGAAAATATAAGGAGTTAGGAGGCCTATTGACATGAAAAAAAGCTAAGTTTTAGTGTAAAATGTCCTCAAATTTTTTTTAATCTACTCCATTACTTGGTTTTTTCTAGATGAACATGGGAAGTGCCCTCTATTTTGTCTCAGATAGAGGGTACTTCCCTTGAGAGCAAACCCTCCAATTTCGAGGAAAGTATGTAAGGTGATGAGACCAAAATATAAAGAGACCCTTCAAGAAGGTGAGATAATTTTAAATATGCCTAATAAAACATGGGAAACATCTCACATAATGTATAATCCCTACAATGAGGTCTAAACCCTCAAAAGTGCATATAGGCTTAGAAGGCATGGTTATGCTTATAGTCCAAATGAAAGGTCAACTTCAACTCTAGCATGAGATGAAATTTATAATACATTTGGGCATGTTTATAGGGTCATAATAACATGTATAAACTATTGTCACGCATGGGAAGCCATGAAAATACCACTTTTTGCTTAAAGACAACTCAGTCCTATAGGAAATGGACAAAAGAGCTTGACAAGGCAACTTTAGAAGCTCATATCTACTTGAATGCTTTTCATGGGAACCTAGGAAGTTTGGAGATGTTAACAAGGGAATTTAGCATTGATATTTTGGATTTTTTTTGAAATTAAAATTTCTTATATTTATGAACAAAGCTTAATAGGGTAAAACAGACCTAAGCTCATCAAAACCCTTACTAATGCCCACTTTAAGAAGATTGACCAAGTAGTGCACCCAAATGACATAGTTTGCCCAAAATGATGATTGGATGTTATAGATAACTGTTCAAGGCTACCCCCCATCATTTTGGACTGTAAAAAATTATATGGATGGAGTATAAAATAGGGTTTTCTTGACCTTTTGTGTGTTTTGTAGGTTCTAGAAGGATTTTAATGATGCCAATCACATGGAAGGGAAGATTATGAGATATTATAACTCCCTATGTCAATTTCATGTTTCAAAACAACTCCATGGTGCCTCAACAAATAGCTTCATCTCAGTCATTCAAAACTGTCATAGTGAACATGGTAGTGAGAAGGGTGAAAAGCTTCAAGTAAACTAATTTTAAGGTGTGCCTGATGCCTCTAAGACCATGTAGGGTCTTTTCAAGTTTCATCCACTCCCTTGTATAAATTTTCATGAAAATTTTATGCCTTTTTGGAATCCAAGTGTGCAAGAGGAGGAGTTTCTTTGACTGTAGGCAGTGATGGCTCACTTCTAGAAGATTCTAGATGACTAAGATTGCAACCAATGAATGGAGAAACATTTCTAAAACCTTTCCCTCTCAATTCAATAATTAGACCTATCCTTAATCAGTTTTGGGATGTTTAAACAGGGCTAAATCATGAAGGTAATTTTCTGAGCCAACAAAGGGAATTTCATGCCACATTTCAAGAGTTTCATGACTTGGGGTGACACTTGTACCTCAAAACATTGCATGATCAATTTCAAATTCCCTTATCATGCACATGTAACTCATTTTATTAGGTTGACAAGTGTCCTTATGACCTTTGGGTTTCTTTCTTCTCCTCTCTCTCTCTCAAGTTTTATAAGAACTACCCATTTTGGCCTTTGCAAACTATGCTCCACCTGAGTATGGTGAAGCCTTACTCATTTGCATACCATGGATCAATAAAGACAATTTATTTTTACCTCTTTCATGACTATTCATAGTGTGTTCACTTGAATGATTAATCTTACTTATGTGATGACGGTTGTTTCCTTAGCATTGTTGTCTTATTCTCCCACTTATTTGTAGCTTGAAATATTCTTCTTGCAGGTCATGTGAAGTGTTTTATGATGTGTTAAGGTTGAGTGAGTTAGTATATTAAAAAAGTGCCATTTTAAGCCTCTTGTATGGTCCTCCTAGCATAAACATTCATCACAACCTCATAATGAAATATTGATGTGAGAAGATTAAATTAGAGAAGTGTATGTTTAGTTAGTCTCTTGGTCTCATGTGTGACATGTAGCTAGTTGGTAGTCATCAATCAATTTGGTGTATCGCCTCATTTAGGATAGTTTACTTTTATTTTTCTCTCCCTTTTCCCTCACAAGCATAGATGTAGTAGTGATCTACAAGTGGTACATCAAGAGAGATATCCCTATCTAGATATTCACCTCATTCTTAAGCCACCCACAACCTAGAGGTGTTTCAATTGTGCCACTTGGATGAGGAAAGCTGAGACATCTCCTCAAAGGGTGTAAATCCAAGTGACAACAGTTTTTGGCAAGCTCGATGGGATTTGATGTCCAAAAAATCGAAGGATTTTTTATTTTGTCTTTCAACACATCAACCTTTGGAGGCATCTATCCAAGCATCAATGGCAACTCCAAAGTTACATCAGCTGGTCAAGTAGCCCAAGTTTTCCTTTAAAGATTATTGGTAAATTTTTCTTTGTGTTCTTGCTTCCTAATGAAGTTTAATGGCTAATTTTGGTGTTGAGTATTATTTTACACAATTTGGTGAGGTATATCAAGTTTATGGCATTCCCCATCAGCCTTTGTATGATTCTTATCATCCTTATCATGGTCCTTACCAACTCTAATATGACCCTTATCAACCTTGTCATGATCCTTATCAGCTCTAGTATGACCCTTATCAACCTTGTCATGAGTTGTATCAGCCCTCTTATTCTCCTTACCCTCACGAAGATGCCCATAAACTTCAATAGAGTCTTTTTTAATGACCCTAACTAGTAGGATCACCAAAAAAACCACTGATTTTGTACTTATGAAATTTCGTCAAACAGTTGGTAAGCAAACAACTATACTGCTGGAAGGAAATGTCTGATTGTAGAAATGGTTAAGCAACAAATTTACTCAATTCAATGATTCAAAAATTAGTGCCAATATATTTATTCAAGGGAGATATAGATCCTTTTATAATAGATTACATCTTTCAGACTTTACAAAGCATTTGGCACTTTGGATCTATCACAACTTATGCAATGCAAGATAGTTCAAAACATTCGATGTCTTATATAACTGGGTTAAATAATTGTAAATCTAAATCTTTCAAACCTGAAGCTCACTGTTTATCATAGAGGAACACTCCTCCCTTGTTGCGCTGTTGACTGGCTGAGTTGATTCGCTGAAGTTATAGTGTATGTCAATCCTGCGAACATGATGTTACTATTGGTCGTTAAGTTTCCCCTACTGTGCAAGCTTGGCAGTAACGGCAAGAGTGGCACTCATCAAATTCTTTAGATATGATGATCTTCTCTGGACTAATGATTGTAGATTTGGTGTTTTTTGAGTTGATAAGCTATTGAAGCAGGTATCAGGATTAGTGTTTGCCACACTCAATGAAGTCCACACCTCAGATATATCTTCTTGGATATCAGAATGAGACTCTATATTGTCCCTATCATGAGAATCAGAATCTATGTCATCCCTATCATCATAATCAGAGTCTTTCTTGCCTAGGCCCCTCAATTCATATAATGAATCATGGAGCTCAGATACTGTGTCTCTGAAAAGCTCCACGCAATCGCTAAGACCATGTGAGGAACTCGAACGGCCTCTCCTCGCCCTAATGGTCATGAACTACTCTTGAGACCCTGCAATGCTACTAGAAGGTGTGATGCATCCTTCTCAGGAGTCGACATTAGCCTGTTGGAGATGCCAATAGTAAGGAAAAATAGGCTGAAGTGGTTCGCTGCTAGTTGGAGGCTGAAGTTTTTGAATATTATTCTGATTCATCCTTACAAACCCCTGTCTGTACCATGTTGTAGGTACAGGTCATACCTGTACAGACTGTATTTTATATCTATATATATATATATATATATATATATATATATATATATATATATATATATATATAGATTATTTTATATATATATATATATATATATATATATAATTTTATTTCCTTGGGCAGCCCCCTTCAATTAGATGATGATGCAATCTCCTCACCAAATAACTCCAAAATTATTTAATTCTCAGAATTAAGCCTGAATACTCAATGAAGCTCAACATGAAATGGCTGAATACCACTTCCAATGTGCAACCCTTTAGAAGATCTTCCACTTCCTCAGTTATGCAATCTCTTGAGAGGTATCGTTCTCAAGGATTATGCTGAAGATTTGCAAACTATCACGCCCCACAAATGCTCAAGAAGACTCAAATGAGAAAATAGACTTGGATGCCAAATGAGAGACCCATGGGGTCTATTTATGCACTTTTTGGAAACTTATAGAAGTATCCGTAATACATCTTGTAAATCCTCATTGTACTTTTTTTAAATAAAAAATAACTTTATAAAATAAAAGTGCACCTAAATTTAAAAATATAACATTTTGGCCCCATATAAAAAGTAATAAATAAATATAATGTCTCCAAGAGAATAATGAGCCATCCAATCGCCAAATAAATGCAAAAATGACTCTCTCATCACCACCATCTGCCTACGAGAGTCTGGAATAGGCAAATCCATGTAAAGTGTCATGTCGTACTAGAGAGGGGACATGACAGTCCACCCCTCTTGAAATTGCTTGGCCTTAAGCAATCTCAATGTCGGATGCTGTAGAATGGCCTCACCCTCCCAAGTAGCATCCTCAATGAGTAGATCCTTCCACTTAATCAAGTACTCTCTGATTACCCACCTGCAAAGCTGCTTCTCTCTGCTATCCAAGATGGATTCTGGAACTAGGATCAACTTCCCCTAATCATCCAAGAGAGGTAACACTGTAGAAGGTACCACACTCTGACCTAACGCCTTCTTGAGGCGTGATACATGGAATACATTATGCACTCTATCTGGCAGTTTGCCTGGTGGAATCTTGATGTATGCCTTCTCATATTTAATTCTCAAGTGTTGCTCCTCATGTGTAGGCATCAAGGTATAAATAGCTGCCCACTCTATATCATTATGCCTGGCTAGCCTCTCCATCCTCTAAAGTGTAATAGTCCTAACATCACTATTACGAATAGCCTTCAGCACATGTGTTCTGCCATCTACCTCGAACTGCATCTCCATATCCTTAAGTCTCAGGGTAATCTCTTCCAATGAATGTAGCCACTGCATCCCAAGTACTATGTCCATGTCACCCATGTTGACCACATAATAATATGCCTTGAACTCATAGTTGTTCAGGCATAGAGGTAGATCACGTACCATCTTGTCACATCAAAGAGTATATCCATTAGCCATCTTAACTTTCAGTCCCTCAAACTCCTCAGTGGTGAGCCCACGCCTATCAGCAAACTATGCATCAGTAAAGTTGTGCGTGGCACTAGTATCCATGAGTGTAATAACCTTTTGTCCTGCCAAGACACCTCTAATTCTGAAAGCACCCTCTCTCTGAATACTAGATATACGTGCCTCTTGTAAATGTAACTCTAGTTCCTCCTTTTGTTTAGAATTATCTACCTCTTGTTCCTACTTTGCATCATCAGGATCATGGTACTCTGAGTTGTCTGAATCTGAGCCCTCGTAATTAGCCCACATCACCCTGTTGGACTTTCCCTTAGGCCTCATAGGATAGTCATGTCCAAACTCATAGGGACCCTTGCAATAGAAGCATAACTTCTTCTTATGTAGGTCATTAAGCGTCTCCTTATTCAAAGGTGCAGCTGACTTATCTTTCGTGTCATCATCCTTCTCTTTACCTTTATGGAATTCCTCTTTATTATCTTTGTATGATGAAGAGCCCTTTGAACCGAACCTATTTGCTGGCGCTACAAGTTCCATACTGCGGCTTTTCTTCATGGCTTCTTGAAATGTGAGAGGATTAAAGGCCTTAACCCACCCCTTCAGTGGTTCAGTCAACCCTTTTGTAAATAACATGACTAGCCTCTGCTCTAAAATATCAGGTACCATTGCTGCTAGCTTTTGGAAGTCATTAATATAAGCATCAAGGGAACCATGCTATTTTAGTTGTGCTAATTCACGGAAACTCACCTCAAGATCTTTGACATCAAACCTTTCAATCAGCTTGTTGGTAAACTCCTCATATGTAGTGATAAGGTTGTGTCCAAGAGTGACTAACCCATGATACCACCACTCATGAGCAACTCCTTCAAGATGTAGTGTGGCAAATCTTATGGCATCCTCTTCAAGCATTGGTCTCAAAGAAAGATAATTATCAAGTTTTTGAATCCAAGACCTAGCTGTGCATTTGTTACTACCATCATAGTAAGGCATGGAAATCTTACCAAGTGCTTGTTGATAATCATTCCTTGGAGCATAGCAATCATTTCTTCCTCCTTTCTTATTTCTTTGATTCATGAATTGATCAAATGTCCATATTTCTCTCATATCAGGAGGGAGAGTGGTATACTCCAAGTAGGCCAATCTAGCTTCTTCTCCAAATGGAGTAGTTGGAGCAGCATGTAATTGTTCTTCTCTTGGTGTAAAGGTAGGAAAATGAGGCCTAAAAGCTAATCCTCTAGTGTTTCTAGCGCGTTGTATTGACCTTTCCTCATTAACTACACTATGTTCAGCTGTGTGTTGATGATTTTGATTTGGAATGGCTTGTTGATCCAATTTTCCTAATAAGTGTGACATCATATCAAGCATAGTGTCAAAGTTCCTTTCTGCTCTTGTATCACTATCTTCTTCTACCATATTTTGAACTAATTTGCCAGTATCTCTCAATGCTTCTGACAATGTATCTCCTTCGACCTGAGGATTTTGATTTGGTTGTCTTCATTGTTCCCTATTATAATATCTAATTTCTCTCTCACTCATCTACTATTTAGCTAATCATAGGATGACAGGATGATGGCTCTGATACCACTGTAATGACCCTAACTAGTAGGATCACCAAAAAAACCACTAATTTTGTACTTATGAAATTTCGTCAAACAGTTGGTAAGCAAACAACTATACTGCTGAAAGGAAATGTCTGATTGTAAAAATGGTTAAGCAACAAATTTACTCAATTCAATGATTCAAAAATTAGTGCCAATATATTTATTCAAGGGAGATATAGATCCTTTTATAATAGATTGCGTCTTTCAGACTTTACAAAGCATTTGACACTTTGGATCTATCACAACTTATGTAATGCAAGATAGTTCAAAACATTTGATGTCTTATATAACTGGGTTAAATAATTGTAAGTCTAAATCTTTCAAACCTGAAGCTCACTATTTATCACAGAGGAACACTCCTCCCTTGCTATGCTGCTGACTAGCTGAGTTGATTCGCTAAAGTTATAGTGTATGGCAATCCTGCGAACATGATGTTGATGTTGGCCGTTAAGTTTCCCCTACTACGCAAGCTTGGCAATAACGGCAAGAGCGGCACTCATCAAATTCTTTAGATATGATGATCTTCTCTGGACTAATGATTGCATATTTGGTGTTTGTTGAGTTGATAAGCTATCAAAGTAGGTATCAAGATTAGTGTTTGCCGCACTCAGTGAAGTCCATGCCTCAGATATATCTTCTTGGATATCAGAATGAGATTCTATATTGTCCCTATAATGAGAATCAGAATCTGTGTCATCCCTATCATCAAAATCAGAGTCTTTCTTGCCTAGGCACCTCAATTCATATAATGAATCACAGAGCTCAGATATTGTGTCTCTGAAAAGCTCCACGCAGTCGCTAAGACCATGTGAGGAACTCAAACGGCCTCTCCTCACCTTAATGGTCACGAACTACTCTTGAGACCCTTCAATGCTGCTAGAAGGTGTGACGCAGCCTTCTCAGGAGTCGACATCAGCCTGTTGGAGATGCCAATAGTAAGGAAAAATAGGCTAAAGTGGTTCACTGTTGTTGGAGGCTAAAGTTTCTAAATATTATTTTGATTCATCCTTGCAAACCCCTATCTGTACCATGTTGCAAGTACAGGCCGTACCTATACAGACTGTATTTTATATATATATATATATATATATATATATATATATATATATATATATATATATATATTTATATATTTATTTATTTCCTTGGGCAGCCCCCTTCAATTGGATGATGATGCAATCTCCTCACCAGATAACTCCAAAATTATTTAATTCTTGAATTAAGCTTGAATACTCAATGAAGCTCAACATGAAATCGCTGAATACCACTTCCAATGTGTAACCCTTTAGAAGATCTTCCACTTCCTCAGTTATGTAATCTCTTGAGAGGTATCATTCTCAAGGATTATGATGAAGATTTGCAAACTATCACGCCCCACAAATGCTCAAGAAGACTCAAAAGAGAAAATAGACTTGGATGCCAAATGAGAGACCCATGGGGTCTATTTATGCACTTTTTGGAAACTTCTGGAAGTATCTGTAATACATCTTGTAAATCCTCATTGTACTTTTTTTAAGAATAAAAAGTATCTTTATAAAATAAAAGTGCACCTAAATTTAAAAATATAACATTTTGGCGCCATATAAAAAGTAATAAATAAATATAATGTCTCCAAGAGTATAATGAGCCATCCAATCGCCAAATAAATGCAAAAATGACTCTCTCATCACCACCATCTGCCTACGAGAGTCTGGAATAGGCAAATCTATGTAAAGTGTCATGTCGTACTAGAGAGGGGACATGACATCTTTTCCGAGAGAACCTAGCTAAGCAAATTGAGGATTTAGAGTTGAGAGTGAAATTGTTGAGTCAAGGTGTGATGGAAGGTTTAGAGCCAAAAGAAGATCCTATGCTCAAACACACCACATATAACCTTCCTCAAGAAAGTCCTCAAGCTAAATCAGATTTCAATGAAGAGATTGCCAAATAGAAGAAAGAAAATGAGGATATTTTATCCCAAGGTCTACCTCCCCTTCCTCAAGAGTTTCCAAAAGGATCCCTTACAATTCATTCTCAATCTGATTTTGAGTTATATATTCCACCTTTACCAACTAGTTCATCTTGTCCTCACCCTATCACCCTTTGCCTTGATGGAACTATGGTGTGGGAACTTAAAGAAGAGCATTTGGTTGAGAGGAATTCAGAACTCTTGCTTGAAGAAAATATAGCTCCTTGGCAGCCTCATTGGGCTAAGTCACCTGATTACAAGATGCCTAATCTTGGCATCACCAAGAAGGAAAAGGAGATTGAATATCTTTCAGCCCTTGAGAAGCAAATTTATGTTATGACAGTTGAGATAGTACTTGAGAGCCCTCAAGAGGTCCTAAATTCTAAAGAAGAGGTAAGTCTTTGTGTTGAGTTTTCTTGTTGTGTTGATAATGAAGAATGCCTTCCTTGTGTTAAAGAAGAAATCTTTGATGAAATCATTTTGGATTCTAAAGAAGAGGATGAAAGAGCTTATCTTGTTTTTTCCCTTCATGATGTTGATCAAAGAGAAGATAAGGACTTGTGTCAATCGTTTGTAAGCATTTGTAATGAGTTTGAGTCTCTCAAGGGGTTTACAACTTCCTTAGAGCTAATTGCAAGTGATGGTAAGCAAGATGACATTTTTCAAAATGTGATAGATGAGCAAGAACAAGTTTCTAATTAGCCTTGGGATGATTTGTTTGAAATCATTGGAGCAAGTTATACTCCTCTTCAAGGAGACTATATTAGTCAAAAAAGGAGAAGACAATCTTGACACTCAAGTGAGTATGTAAAGAAGAAACAACTATTCAAGGTTGTCTTTTCAAGAGGCACATGCATCTCATGATGATATCTTTGAAATCATCAAAATGGGTTATCATCCTCTCAACCAGTTGGGAGAAACACATTAGCTTTTTAAGGATAGGATAAGTTTCTATTGGCCTCAACCTTCCAAGGAACAAGAAACTACTCCTCTTGAAGCCATGCCTACCAAGAAGATACAAGTTGATCATCAGATGAAGAGTGGGCAGCAGTATGAAATATGTGTACAAATTTAAGAGGAGTACATTTACATTGGAGACCTATTTGAGGATGATCTATTTGAGGATGATCTACTTGAGAGCATGTCAAGTGAAGTGACAAGGAATAGGTTTGATCTACCAAGCATCCAATCTAAAGAGTAACATGCTTGGCACTATGATTCATCTCATAAAGAAGGAGATGCAAGGAACTTTCCTTTTGATCCCAAAAAGGGAGGTATGCTTAATTGTTAGTTGTACATAATGATTTGTTTTCTAATTTTCCTCAGTGCTTTAAGCACATGTGTGTGTGTCTTGTTAGTTTGTTTGCTTTGCTTTGTATGTGTCCTTCATTTTGTGTGGTTGAGGTAGTCAGTTGATCTTGTCTTAATCAAAGCTTGTTAATTTTGAAAATTATCTTATTGTGTTCTAGACTTCAGATGACTCCCTAAGCCCAATAGACTAGTAAGGTTATTAATCCTTAGCATAACAAGCATAATACCCCTATGAATCACCAATTTGTTGACCAAATTTGACCCTACAGGTCAAATTGGGACCCTTATAGGTAAAAACCTAATTTTTTAGATGTTTAGGGGTCTAATATTTTGTCATGGGGTATGTTATAGGTCATTTCATGTCATTTCATGTCACATTAGCCTTGGTCTTGGTCATTCTCAATCCTTATGCTTTTTTGAGTCATTTAAACGTCATAAAAAGAGCATTAAATGAGTTGTATGGCCTCCTTGGGAATTGTGAAGGTTTTAAAAGGATGTTTTAACTCCCCATGTGTCCTCATAAATCTTAATTAACTCTTTATAACTGAAAAGTGGCAAGTTCTTTAGAAGAAAAGACAATTTTCTTAGAAAATGAGCATTTAAAGAGTTGTACAAAATTATACAGCCTCCTAAAGCTAAGAACACTTTAGTAGTGTCTATTGGTCTTTCACACACTTGATCCAAATATTAATTTGATCAGAAGATTTAAGAAATGAATAAAATTGCTTCTCTTCTTTCACTAGGCTTGGCAAGAGAGAATAACCTTCATGTTTATACTTGGTACAATCAGCAAGAGAGGTTTCAATAAAAATGCTCTTGGGGGTGTCTTCTAAACTTAGTCAACTTCAATTTGATGTTTGTTTTTAGAATAATGGTAGCTTGTGCTTTATGAATCATTCCTAAGAAGTTGACCTATCCAATTTGTTTGCTAATAAGTGTACTGTATAGGTTTTTCTTTGGTTTGGAGAAATGCATACAATATAAATGATAATTTTGATTCCAAATGATGTTGAATCTATCCCTTCCTAATTTCCATGCTTATTTTCATGTTTGGTAAATACCTCATGGGCTAATTAGTTTGGTTTGCAAGTTGATGTTCTAGGTGGAATGGCAGTCAAGTTCACTACTTGTAGAAGGTTGTATTCTCTACAAGGGATTCATATGAATGGGAAATGGTGTTTTTAATGTTTCAATTCCATAAGGGCCACCTACTCCATGTTTGGTCTCATAACTCCATACTTTGATCAAACACCTGGTCTTATCATACTCACAATCAACTTTTTACCTGCTCTCAATTACAGTCATGTTTTTTGAGCTTTGATCACACTTATAGAGGAGATATGGAGACTTTAAAAGGTGTTTTTCATGTTATTTTGGTATGATAAGTTATATTGGACACCCCAAGTAACACAAAAAGACCCTTATGATAGTCAATGATGCACATACACATAGTCTACCATGAACATACACATACAGGTGCCATGGAGAGAGAGTGTCACATTGAAATGGAGATATCTTGACTTGATCTAAGTCTTCATAAGTTTTAGGGGATCAATATTAGTAATTAAAGGAGGTAAAATTGTTGTTAAAATCTCACACACCATGTGTATGTTTATGTTTCTACCCACTGCCCTGTCTATAGCTCCTTTAACACATACAAGATAACAAGAATGCTAAAATAAGAGTTTTGGACCTTGCTTCAGGTATTACATGATGGAGGAGTTGTGTTTTGAAGGTTAGACAAGGTCCAAGGATCAATGAAAGGCATGTACCCCATGTACACTGCCTAAACTCATATCTACTGCCTGCATTGTGGAATAACCACCTACAAGTGGCTTAACAGGGATCTGAGATGTTATATAAAGGTGTCAAAACAAGTAATGAAACCCTTTTTGAGGTTATAATGCATTTATTAGATCATGAAAGATCCAATTTGGATTATATATTATCAAATAGGCCTAGAAGGTTGCATCTTTGAAAGATGACAGTGTTTAGGGATCAAGTCCCTAAAACATGAAAAATAGAGCACCTAGTTGTTTTTGGAGAGTTATTATAATAATTTCATGTTGACTTTGGATCACTCCTAGTGCACTCATCTTGTAGCCTCTATATAGGATAAGGATTCTACACATTTTTTAGGATGAATGACTTAAAGATGATGGTTATTGAAAGGGCCCAAATTGCACTTTTATGCATTGATTTTAGGCAATAGTATTTATAGGGTTTAAAGTGTTCAAGTAACCTTAGAATTCCAAAGTGTAAGGCATATTCTTCATAATTAAATGAACTTTGAAATTAAAAGTCATCTCAAGGATCATAAAACCATTAGTAGAGGTTGATATGAATTTTTGGGAGTCCAACTCACACCTATAAGTGTTTAAAGCCTTGAAACATACACCTATAGTTGACTGAAGTATATACAGTCTATGGCCAAGGAATTAAATAGGAAAACACCTACATTGGTCTATGGAGGATGTTTCCAAATGACTCGAAAGTTTAAAAAGTGACATGAAACTTATTCCAAGGGAATCTTCACCTACAGGATCCTTTTGACTCCAACATAGTTGACTAAGTTTGACTATGATGAACAGTCAACAAGTTTAGGGGTCATGAGTGTAGAAAGTGCATAAGGATGATATAAATAAATTTAAACCAATGTAAAATGATGTTATAATATTATAAATACACCTATAGACATTAGCTCCATACTTGAATCATTTGTGACCACCTACAGGAAAGAGGAATACAATCACAGTCTTTAACCCTAGTCTAGGCCAGTCAAGGTAAAGCATGAACAAAATAGAGTTTGGAAAAGGCCTAATAGATCGCAATATAAAAAAGTGACCCTAAGATATGTAATATTTTCTCATGGTGAATATGGAACAGAGATAAAACTCTAGCAAACAGTATAAAGTCTACTTTCCAAAACCACTACATACTCTGCCTTTTCTACGATTCTATCTTGGAAATATAAGGAGTTATGAGGCCAATTGACATGACTAGAAGCTGAGTTTTGGTTTAGAGGGTAATAATAAATTGGGTAATATCATCCACTACTTGTTTTGTCTAGATGAATAGGAGAAGTTACCTCTATTTTGTCTCAGACAAAGGGTACTTCCCTTGAGAGCAAACCCTACAATTTAGAGGAAAGTATATAAGGAGATAAGACCAAAAGATAAATAGACCCTTAAATAAGATTTTATAAGCTGAAATAAACCTAATTCAAGATTATAAACATCTCAATTAAGGGAGAAAAGTGTAGAGAGGCTTATAAGGCATAGTTATGCTTATAGTCCAAATGAAAGGTCAACTTCAACTCCAGCATGATGTGAGCTTTATAATCCATTTGGGAATGTTTCTAGGGTAATAATATACATGTATAAGCTATTGTAATGTAGGGTAAGCCATGAAAATACCACTTTTTTCTTAAAGACAACTCAAGCCTGCAGAAAATGGAAAAAAAAGCTCAACAAGGCAACTTTAAAAGCTCGTATCTACTTAAATGATTTGCATGGGAACATATGAAGTTTGGAGATGTTAAAAAGGGTCTTGAGCATTGATCTTATGTAATTTTATTTCAATTCCAACATCCTATCTTTATGAACAAATATTAAGAGGGTAAAATAGGCCTAAGCTCATCAGAACCCTTGCTAGTGACCAATTTGAGAAGATTGAGTAAGTAGTGCACCCAAATGGAATAGTTTGCCTAGAATGATGATTGGATGTTGTAGATAACTATTCAAGGCTACTCCCCATATATATGTAATATACATAATTATATGGATGGAGTATAAAATAGGTTTTTATTAACCTTTTTATGTGTTTTGTAGGTTCTAGAAGGAGTATAATGATGCCAATCACATTGAAGGGAATATTAGGACTTAAGACAACTCCCTATGTAAATTTCATGCTTCAAAAAACTCCTTGGTGCCTCAAAAAATAGCTTCATCTCAACTAGTCAAAACTGACATAGTGAACATGGTAGTGAGAAGGGTGAAAAGCTTCAAGTAAATTGATTTTAATGTGTGCCTAATTCCTTTAAGTCCATGTAGGGTATTTAAAAGTGTCATCCACTCCCTTGTATGAATTTTCATGGAAATTTTATGCCTTTTTGGAAGCCAAGTGTGCAAGAGGTGTGAAAGAGGAGTTTCTCTAACTGCAGGGAGTGATGGCTCACTTCTAGAAGATTATAGATGACTAGGAATACAACCAATGCATGGAAAAACATGTCTAAGACCTTTCCCTCTCATTCCTATCATTATACATATCCCTAATAAATTTTGGGATGTTCAAATAGGGCTAAATCACAAAGGCAATTTTTTGAGCTAGGAAAGCGAAACTCATGCCAAATTTCAAGAGTTTCATGACTTGGGGTGATACTTGTGCTTCATAAATTTGCATGATCAGTTTCACATTCCCTTATCATGTACATGTAAATCATTTTATTATCTTGAAAATTTTCCTTGTGACCTTTGGAATTATCTCTTCTCCTCTCTCTCTCTCTCAAATTCTATAAGGTCTAGCCATTTTGGCCTTTATAAACTATGCTCCACCTAAGTATGGTGAAGCCTTGCTCATTTTCATACCATGGATCAATAAAGAGTACTAATTTTTACCTCTTAAAAAACTATTCATAGTGTGTTCACTTGAGTGATTGTTCTTGTTTATGTGATGACGGTTGTTTCTTTAGCATTGTTGTCTCATTCTCCCACCTATTTGTAGCTTGAAAGCTTATTATTGTAGGTCATATGAAGTGTTTTATGATGTGTCTAGGTTGAGTGAGTTAATATATTCAAATAGTGCCATTTTAAGCCTCTTGTTTAGTCCTCCTAGCCTAAACATTCATCACAACCTCATAATAAAATATTGATGTGAGAAGATTCAGATTATAGAAGTGTATGTTTAGTTAGTCTCTTGGTCTCATTTCTGATATGAAGATGGTTGGTAGTCATTAATAAATTTGGTGTATCACCTCCTTTGGGATAGTTTACATTCAGTTTTCTCTCACTTTTCCCTCACAAACATAGGTGTAGTAGTGATCTATGTGTAAGGCACCTAGAACATAAATGCTCTGATACCACTTGTCAGGATCTAACTCCTCAATAAGAGTACAATATGATTACCTTGTATAAGCAACTAAACACAGAATTATACAAGAATTAACAAGTAACTAGAATTCACAAATGACATAGAATATGAGAGACAATACACAATCTTGCATTAATACTCATGCCAGAAGGAAATACAATGAAGATGCCACAATCTTCCACACCTCTCAGATGTACAGATCTCTTTCCCTCAAGAGTTCACTCTCCTACCAAAAATGGTCCCAACACACAACTCAAACACAGAGTTGGTGTTCACCTCCAACCAGTCAGTAATAACACTGCCAGTACACAAGTACTCAAAGTACTTCAAGTAGATCTCTCATGAACTTGTAACAACCTGCAACTCAAATGATCTTACTTACCATGTAGAACTTCTCCCTGATCTTGCAACAACCTGAAGATCGCCCTGTTCTTACAATTTCAGCCTTTCTACCACTTGCCAATGGGATGATCCCATACTAAACAATAACTTAGTATATATTGAGCTTGGATGAGTATATATGAGACATCTCCTCAAAGGGTGCAAATCCAAGTGACAATAATTCCTCCATTCATCAATAAAGCTAAAATAGTGAATCAAAAGCTTTGTAAGATGCATCCTCATGTAGTAGCAGTTCTTGTCAAAGATGAGTTATAGTGATATTATCTATTAACTTTATCCAACCTATCGATTACCCTCAATGGGTATCTAATATAGTACCTATCACAAAAGCCACAAGGGGGTTGCACCTTTGTACTAACTTTCATGACTTTAACCTTACTTATTTGAAGGATGATTTTCCCCTTCCTAAAACCAACTAGCTCATGGACATCACTGTAGGACACGAGATGTTGGATTTTCATTTTATAATCATATATTTATCACCCTAGAGGATCAACTTAAAACCTCCTTTATTACTCCATGGGGAACATTTTGTTATAGTTTCATGCCCTTTGGTTTAAAGAACACAGGAGCCACTTACCAACGTGCCATGACCTACATTTTCCATGATTTAATTCAAAAAAATGTTGAATATTATGTGGATGATCTCCTTGTTAAATCCAAGCACCATAAGGATCACTTGTCCATCCTTCAACAAATCTTGCATTTGATCCAATATCAAGTTCATCTTAACCCCAAAAAAGTGTGTTTTTGGAGTCTTATTAGACAAGCTCTTACATTTTATCATTTCCCTTCGAGGTATTAAGGTGGATCCTGCTAAGATTAAGGCCATTATCAATATATCACCTCCCTTTAACCTCAAACATCTTCATATTTTATAAGGGAAAATCTAATCTATTCATCGTTTCATTTCGTAGTTCTTAGACCAGTGTCAACCTTTCCATCACCTTCTCAAGAAAGACACCCAATTTCTGTGGGATTCAAATTATCAAGTGGCATTTAATACTATCAATGAGTATCTCTTATATCCCCTTGTCCTCATTCCATCAAAAGATGATAATCCTTTTTACTTATATATCTTAGCTACAGATCATGCATTAGGTGTCATGCTTACCCATCGAGATGATCAACATACAGAATAAGTGGTTTATTATATAAGTCGTACTTTGGTTGAGTATGAAATTCATTATATGTATGTTGAAAGGTTATGCTTAGCCCTAGTATTTATGGCATCCAATCTTTGCCACTATTTTATGAATCACAATATTTATGTGATTACCAATATTGATCCTCTTAAATTCATGCATTTGAAACCTATCAAAATTAATGAATGATGAGGTGGCTGATGCTACTCATAAAATTTGAACTTGAGTTCTGTAAATAAAAATTAATTAATGGGCATATCATTGCCAATCAATTGCTTGAATCACCCCTTGCTAATAATCTACCATCTAGTTATGAATTATGTGATGAAGCGATAGCCTCCACATCCCAAGAAAATCTTGAATATCAAATGACATTATTCTTTAATGGATATAAATGTGAGCGTAGAGGTAAAGTAAGGATTATTATAATACCTCATAAAGGATTTCCTATCCCCCTATCTTTTAATATTTATTTTGATTGCATTAATAATATGCTAGAATATGAAGCCCTAATCATAGGTCTCCAAACAGGGTTGGTTTTAGGAGTTAAATTACTTTGTATTTTTGGTGACTCCCAATTAGTAGTCAACCAAATAATTGGTATTTATCAGTACAAGAATAGAATCCTCCACAGTTACAAGATGTTAGTATAACCTTTAACTATTATGTCATCTAGACCACTCCTCGATCAACTAACAAGTTTGCTGACACCATAGCTTCCTTGGCCTCCTTTATTCCATCCTCTTCCTAGGAGTCTAAGTTGTTTGTCCTTAATCATAAGATCAATCAACCCTATTACACCAAAATTGATCTTCCTTTTATCCATACTATAGAGGAAAACCATTTGGATATGTAGTATACATAGATTTTTGATTACCTGTCTAAAGGCATCATCCCTTCAAATCTATCCAAAAGCATTGAGCATGCTTTTCAGTAGTGAAATTCTTGGTATGTGATACTAGGGGTGTGATTTATAAGTGACGATTTGATGGTATTCTCCTCCATTATCTCTGAAATTTTGAATCAAGTCTCACAATCAAATAAACTCATGATGGAATCTATGGTGGCCATTTCGATGGTTTAATTGTCGCCAAGAAAATTGTGTAGTTAGGATACTATTGGCCCACTTTGAATTGAGATTGTTGTGAGTATGTAAAGAAATGTGTGAAGTGTCAACAACATTCTAACTTATCCCATATCCATAGTCATGTGTTACAAGTAGCCAAGGATTTTTGGCCCTTCTCTCAATGGGGTTAAGACCTTATGGGGCAAATTAATCCCAAATCATCTTACTGACAGAGCATTGTCATTACTGCTACTGAGTATTTCACTAAGTGGGTGGAAGCTATTCCATTTATTTCAACCAAGAAAAATAATATTATTGATTTCATTAATCATCACATCATATGTCAATTTGGTATCCCACATAATATCATTATAGATAATGGGAAATATTTTAAAAATAAACAAGTCAAAAGTTATGTGATTCCTTTGGCATTAAGTTGAGTTTCTCATCACCTTATTATACACAAGCCAATGGACAAGTCGAAGCATCACACAAAACCCTTATCAAGATGTTAACCAAAATAGTCAATGAGGTTGGAAAGCATTGGCATATTTGCATACCTTTTGATTTATGGGCTTATCAATATAATAATTGAACACCTGCAAGGGCCACCCCTTTTTATTTGGTCTACAGTACTGAAGCAGTTCTACCCCTCAAAGTCTAAATTCCTTCCCTTTGAATCTCTCTGAAAGATATCATTTTTGAAGAGGATTATCATCAAGAGCGATTAACACATCTAGAAATTTTAGACGAGCATCGATCTATAACCCTCGATCACCTTCACGTATATCAAGAATGAATAAAATAAGCATATGATCAACATTTAAAGTAATGAAAGTTTAATATTGGTGATTTTATCCTCGAATATAATCAACATGTCACAAATATGGAATGAAGTAAATGGGGAAAGTTTGCTCCTATTTAGCTACGACCCTATATTATCACTCATAAGTATGGATCTGGGGCATATCGTTTGGCCTCCCTTGATGAAAAACTAGAATATGATCCTATTAATGCTTTGCATTTGCATCCTTTCTACTGTTAATAATCCTATTACAAACTCCAGACAACATAAGATCTCTCAAAATCTTATCCCCTATTTTTAACATACCTCGTAATGATCAAGAACTATGTGGATTTATAGAAGTATACCAATTTTATCCTTAAATAAGAACACCTTGGATCTATTCATAGCATGTTCTCATGGATTGGATTTGTTTGAAAGACAGTGGAGTCCCAAATCATTATCTCCTAACAATCCATCACCCTAAATAGATTTTTCTAAGGGAATGATATTTGGCCCTATTTTCTTGGCTTATGAAATGCCTTAGAGTTTAATCCATGACAAAAAAGGTTTGGGATATCAAAATCAAGAAGAAATTAAAGGATAGACTGATCCCTCAAAGAATAGTTGTTATTAAAATCAAAGGCAAATTTGTACACTAATCCCTCAAAGGATAGTTGTTGAGATATATCTAAATAAATAGACCACTCCCTTGAAGTATGACTATGTGCCTGTGATCCAGGAAACTCCCCACATTGATCAATTTCCTACCAAAAGCAAATCATGCAAAAATCTATAAAATCAAAATTCTATCCCATGAAAGCTTCCTGCATTGATCAATCTACATTTATCTATGGATTAGCTTAAGGTTAAAAAGTTTGGAAACATAAAGCAACATGTGTATTTATAAAGAATTAAGGGTTCCCCCATTCCTATAATTCCCCTTTTATTTTGAGCCAAAGATTTATGAATTTGGCTGATAAAAAGATTGTTAAGGATTTACATAAGCATTGGATACAAGGATGTATATGCAAAAGCTACAATGCGTCTAGCATTGCTTAGGGTCCTAACCAATTATCAGACATGCATCCTTAATCATGTATAAAAAAAATTATGAAAAATATGCATAATCTATAATCAACCATGATATAAAATTAAATCCATATAATATAATAAATGTAATAAAAAATAAAAGACACATAAACACCATCCATATAAAATAAAATCCATAGTATAATATGTCATTAATCCACGATACATCATAAATCATCACATGTAATTAAAAATCCATAATCCACTATCAATCCATTTTAAAGCACATACATACGAATCCATAATCAAGGTAAAACTACATGACATAATCTAAATATCATAATCCATGTAAACACTACATAATCAATACAAATACGTGATGCAACTAAAATCAAATGCTATATACATGTAATCCACATAATCCAAATCCATAATCATGTAACATGAGTTCATGTAATCATTTCAAATACAACATATAATCATGAATATATACATCTGTAAGTTAAATGTACATCATAGAGTGTCATAATGTGTAATATATACAAAAAACAAATCCATATGGTAGTTATATACATGACTAATGAGTGAACTGTATCTAGCTTAGGAAAATATCTGGCCCACCTCCCCCACTCTCCCCTCCATCTCCCCCTCTATCTCCTCTTCCATCCCTTTGGTCCCTCTATGACACACTCCCCATGCTAGTTGTAGTCATTTGTGCCCCCTATGGTGTCTAACCATGCCTAGCTAGGTGGTTGGCATATCTAGGAATCTTTGGTAAATGGTATGTCACAATTTGCTCATAATATTGTAACTCTGCTACAACCTCCTGATATCTATCCAAGATCACACTCTCTGGAGGCCCCATTTCTCTAGCAATGCCACTAATAGACTCTGATCCTAGTGTACTGATGATAGTGGCACAATCCTCTTAAACCACCACCTTGAGATGCTCCTAATCTCTATCTTCCATATCATCTTGCAAATGCTCCAATGAAGGTGGCACTTGATCTCACATCATCAATAATACACGTGTCTATAATCCTATATTCCCTCTAGGTTTACTTAGTTTCTAATAAAAAAATATTATCCTTTAAGTTTGGTTTAAACCTAAGGCATCGACATCAACATCGACCCTTAGTGGATCGATCATGATTGGTTATGAATCATCATCAAACATCCAGTCAGTGTCGATCCCTCACCAATCGATGGATGATCTTTAGGGAGTCAGCATCAACCTATTAGGATTGATGTCGATCCTTGTAAAACCCTAACTATCCTAAACCTTATCTTAAGCTAGCTTAAAATTCAAAAACTTCAAAAAAAAAAAAAAAAAAGCTACCCCTACCTTGTCATGAGACCGTCATCATCGTCATCCACTCCCTCTAGCTTCTATTATGTATGTCTCACTCAATCTATTAATAGGTGTCAAATTTCTTGGCTCTAGCTTAACTCATTTTATCTCATTTACTAAATGAGTGTTGAAGTCATTCGATGGCTTATTTATAACCCTTTTAGATTGATGGTGATTATTTCCTAATCTACATTGATTTCTCCCTAATCAACATCCATCCATTGAATCGATGGAAATTTGGTCCCTTTTAGCCTCCTTAGCAATACTTGCTAAAATCTTACATCCTTACAACCCTATTCCAAAGCCACTTCAGTAATCCTTTGTCACAACTATCTTATGTTTTGTTGCCCAACATTATTGGCTTGTGAACATAGGCCCCCTGATGGCCCCACAACCTTTGAGAAGTCTACATTTGTTTCAGTGTCTATCCCCTATGGATATTGTAAATGTATCTCATCTTAAGAGTATTGATCCCTAGATAATGCACATGTACCAAGCACATTAGATGCTTTGGTCAACCCATCCTAGCTTTTGCCCTCTTGACTGCCTTTAATTGAGCTTACACATTTTTAGTTGTGGCAATCCATTACTTGTTTGCCTTAGGGCATTAATTTTTAGGATATCTTATATCTTATTAGTGCAGCATTATACATCATGCTTATCCTTGCATCTTCAACGTTCATATACTATTTATCATATCCATTACCATATTTATTTTCAAACCCATCTCTATCTCATTATCCTTCATTAGCTCTCAGTTTTAGGGTGAATACCTCCTCATTAAAACTTGGGGCATTGGACTTATCCTATTTTTTATCTCGTGATCGGTTCTCACAAACCACTCAACAAAAATGGGCAAATGTAAACACTATAAATTTACACCGCTTTATTATGAATAAATGTGTCTTCCTCTTTCTCTACCTTTTTTATGCCCATTAATTTAGTTTTATTATTTATTGTTTAACATCATGCAAATAATCTAACTAATTACCATTTTACCTAAGTAACTAGTTCACTATCCCTAAATCCTAGTTAAATATCTCTAAGCCTAATGTGGGTAAGTTATTTTAACCTTCTTAATAACCTTCCCATACCTGAACCCCATTAAAAATAATTTGACCTAAGCTTTTATCCGAGATCTTGAGTTGTTGGAACCAACAACATAAACTTAGATGAAATCAATAACATTTCCTACAATCATCATCGATCCTATTAAGATCAACGTCTATTTATATCCAAGCCAACCTCGGGTTACGGATCCTAATATTTGCATATTAGAACACTTATGAAATTAGCCTAGAGCACTATAGAAGAATGTTATCTCAATCCTAGTCTACCCATACTCTACTCAAATTCAACCATATCTTTGTTAGTGAGGTATTTATCTGTAGCCTATGAAGCTTTTACAGAGGTAAATTTGCCATGTATTTGATTTGTTTTAAATTACTATTTTATTCCTTTTTGTTATGTTTGCAGTTATAAGTCTATCTAGGTAAATCAATGATCACTTTAAGAGCCATTTTAGATTTGTAAATCCCTCCTTAGGCACCTTTTTGAGTCTTTCAGTGCCCACTATAGGGATCAACCATGATTCTATAGATCAACATCATTCATCTGATCAATACTGATTCTAAGATAATCAACATCGATCCCTATGTTTTTACTTCTATTTGCAACTTGAAACTAGATTGTCAATATTAAATATTTCAAATTTACTATTTTAAGCCCTAAAATCATGTATTGTTGTCTAAAGATGACCTTGCCTGGTGTCCTACATGATGTGGTCTTAATTAATGGCTTGCCCATAGTTCTTCATCCTTTATTTGTTGATCAAACTGATATCTGTTTCAAGTTAGGACTTTGCATGATTGTCTTCACCCCAACTCTAGAAGCCATCCCCGATCAACTAAAAGTAATCCAAGAACAAGAGGACTTAACAGTAACATATTGGATTGAACATTTTGATAATATTGATGTATTAGATTAATTTACTTCATTTTAGTTTCATAATCTTCTCACATGCTTTATTATAATTCATCTTATTCTATTAGCTGCTTAATTGCATAAATAGTGGATTAACATCTCCCTAAGGAAGTGTACCACTTCCTAGAACTGATCTCATATCAGGCAGTCCACCCATCTCTATTATTAATCAATCTTGTCCAAGTTATCTTTTTGGTGCATATAGTCCTTCCTAGCTAAAAATGAGCTCCCACCTCACTAGATCAATGGTGCACATCCATGTCACAGGTATTCCTCTTTCAAATCCCTATATCATTTTCATTTATAGTAAGTCATTTTTTTTAATAAAAATAATAGAAAAAAAATATAATAATAATAGTCTTCAATAGCCTTCCTAAGATCATAATACTCAGATTTTCAATCTCAAGCATCACTCAAAGCACTCAAACTGACATTCATACTACTTTCACTTGCACTTGCACCGATACTTAGGTGGGGAGAACTGCATCGGGCTTGATCCCTCCTTGGAGTATTGATATGTGGGCAACTCTCATCACAACGAGGTGTTGAGGATGTCCAACTTACCCAATTAACACCACATGTTTATTACTTGTGCTAAGATAAATGCCCTATTCACATGGAGGTTTAGGGTTTTCATATAAAATCAGTCACAATAGGTTGTAGACAGTGAATCAGGGGGTCCACATAGGAATAGGCTTGCCAGATTCAAACATAGATGCTCCCAAAAACTAAGAATAATTCTTGCATAGAGGACACTAGTGTCATAAGTGGACATTAGCACCACAACACTAGTATCTAGGGTAGGGCACTATTGTCCAGGTGTAGTTTTGACACCTGGACCTTGTTTGTGACACTCAAACCAATTCTTGTACTAATTTTCAACCTCTATATCCTTCATCTCAGTTAGTTTCCAACTAAGTATTCATTTATCTCCTTCATTGCTATTATTAAGAATATCAATTTAGCTCAATTTTTTCACAAGTCAGTGGTTGTATTTATTGTATATTTTATACCCTAATTTACTATATTCAGACCCTTTAACAACCTAGGGCTTACACTCCATAAACCCTTAAAAATTAATTCACAAGCACATTGTGAAAGATATAAGCATGGATAAAGGCATGTGTAAGTACATATATAAGCTCAAATATGATAATGTAAAGTTACCATGGAATAATATAACCTAGATGTATCTTGATCAAAGGAAAAAAAAGTAGATGCCCCTAATGTCCACATGACATGAGTAGAGGGAAGGCCCAACATATAAAAGTTCATAGATCATGTATTTGTGTATGTTTGTATCACACTCAAAATATGTGTGAAACATGTGTATATAGGAAAACTGATATTGCATCTACCAACATGAAACCAACAACATACATGTCAAGGAGTTAATAGGATACATAAATGTTGAAAATACTTATGGATTTTTGAAAACTTTTGATTTTTTTTGTATTTTTCGTATTTGTGAAAGGAAAAGATTTCTTTTAATTACATCCAAAGGATGGTCATATGTATCTTACCACTATGAACTTGGTGGAATAAAGTGGTGATACTACTGAGAAGCATGTACAAGTGAAATATTTGGCATTATATGATCTATTATGCTCTTTGTATGTTTAATAAAACTCTATGGTCATGAGGAAATAATAGGAGTAGGGGTTTGTGGATCCCATCATTGAGTGATTTATGTTTTCTTTGGAACAATAGTAATATGAATATGTGTAGGTGCTCTGGATATATGAATATGGTGTGTAATAAATGAGGATTATGTGGAACCCACTTTAGATCTTTGGTGTAATGATCTCTCAAGTATTGGTCACCTAGTAAAGGGAATTACATGTTGCTTATGTTTTTGCACAAGATTAACTATAGGAGGTTTAATAATTAATTTTCTAGGTATAAATTTATCTTATTCAAGAAGATGTTAATATAAAATTATGGCAATTATGATTACTTGATTGGAATTAATGTATTTAACACACCCATGCACTATATAAGGTATTGCTTGAAGTGTATGTATCCAAGGTCATCCCAATAATATATCAAAGACACCTATGGAATGTATAACTGAGAAGGTAGTAACTACATGGGTGGGACCCACTTGTAAATGCAAAGCCAATCTCACCAAGAACCTATTATGAGTTCTCATCAAATGCTCTAATTGATCTGGTCGAAGGATGCAAATCATGATTTTTATAACCCAAATGTGTAAGTAATGTCATGGTATAAATATTCTCGCTTGCACCATTACCAATCATAACATTATGTATAGGATGGTAGTCAAATTATGCTTGAATGAATAAGGAATGAAGAGTTGATTCATCATCTCTAATCTCACTGTCATCAAAACTAATAGAGGGTCTTTGAACCATGGGAGGTGTATGTTGTGTATAGGTACTAATAATCCCATCCAATGGGTGCGCATGATGAGATGGAGGAGTGTGCACATTATATGCCATTTGCACTTATGTATCCTTGTTTAAATGATCTTGTAAATAATTGTTAAATATTTTTTTCTTGTGGTGGTCACCAAGTTGTGAACTCGATTCCTTTATAGGCTCATCAAATGTAATCTTTTTGTCATTGATGAGGTCTTGTATCTTATGCTTAAAGATAAAACATTTATTCATATAATTCCCAAGGCCTTGGTGATAGTTACAATAAGCATTTGAATTATACCCTTTGGGTAGAGGTCTACTCATATCAACCTTTATAGGATGAGGGAGAGATATAAGATGACACTCTACAAGTTGCAAGAGTAATGAAGTGAGAGACTCAAGTACGCGCGTAAATTATCTTTGTGGTGCATTGGATAAGACAAGCCAATTTCGTTATTGTGACACCATATTGACCATGGTGGTTATTTCTTTTTTAGGATCATGAGGTTTGACCCAATAACTTGGTTTGATAGTAAACTTGGTATTAGATGTAGATGTAGTTGGTATATTTACTACATACTTAAGTTTGTTCAATGAGATAAGTTTCATTTCACAATCATGAATAATATGACACGGGTCATTGAAATATTTAAACTTTTTGAATACAATGTACTTATGTAAAGGAGCAAGCAAATTTGTTTGAAAATGTATTGAAGCTCTCTATCTACCATGGTATTGGTCATTTTATCCAACATTGTCTTGTACCTAAAGACACACTCATTAATACGTTCATTGGTTCCTTGTTTGATCTTTACAATTTGGGCATAGAAAACCTTTTTAGTAATGTTAATAGAGATGTGTGCCAAAAATTGATTCTCAAGGGATTTGAAGGTGTTTACTGATTGAGTTGGTAAATCAAAGAACCACCTTAAAGCATAGTCTTTTAAGATCTTTGAAAATAAATCAGTTAAAATTATATCATTGGAGGCATAATCAAAGCATGCTACATAAAAAAGTCAAAGAAGTTATTTAGGATCATCCCTGCCATCATAAAATTTGAACTTAAGTGCAAGAAAACTGGTTGGTAACGGGTGTAAAGATATCTTTAGTGTAAGAGGATTATGCAACACCTCTTTTGAATCAATGACGTAAGGAGATTTCTTATAATATTGTTTAATACTTATAACCTTAGTTTGCAAAAGTTTTATAGTTTGGACAAGGGATTGCACCTCTTGGTCCTATAGGTTGGACATCTAAGATGTCACCAAAGGAGGTGTACCCATAGGTTGGATAGATATAGGCATTGAAACTAGTAGTTGAGTTGAAACATTTAGGTTTCCCAAGTAAGGTGTGGCAATAGTAGTATTAGGAAACAAAGGTTGAAATACATGTCATGTACCCCCATTATATGTAGGTAGATTCATTGGTATAGAATCAGTTACGAAATCAGTTATAGTACCCTCTAAGGATTCACCATCATTAGGTGAGGAAGCCTTAGCCTTATCATGATTACTGATTTCATCTCTTGTAACATACAGAAATGCATCTATCAAGGCCATATTATTATTAAAATGAGTGATTAATGTTTCTTTATCTTCCATTTGAAATCAGGTTTTTTATTGCTATTTTCCATTGCTTAGAAATGAAAAATTATAGAATTTAAACAACAAACTAAAACCCTAGCTGGATGAAAACACAAAAAATTAATTTTTTTTTGCATTCACATGAATCATGTTCACCAAATATTTAACCCTAAAATGTATATATGAGGAATATAGGGTTAGAGGGGGAGAGATAGCCTAGGTCACAATGATGGTAAACTATCTCTAAAGCAGGGCAATTTTTTGCAAAACTCAGATAGAACATATACTAAATTGATTATGCTGAGATGTTAAAGATAGAAAATACAATTATGTTGGATATTGCAATGATAAATAAAATAAGATACTTAGATGGTTCTAATGCTAATATACATGGTTCTAGAATAGATAGAAATTGGAATGGATATAGATTCTAGATTAATCGCCTAATTCAGAAAATTATACCTATGTAGCCACAAACACTTGTGTTGACTTGGGATGGTTGAATCAACACTACCATATAACTTAGATGTAGGTATCCAATAAAAATATCTACTAAAACATGATGTGACTACTTGGATGCTTTTGGGTTCTGTGTCACCTTTGCTCTAGTGCATTTAGATCTAGATCATGGACTGACACTCCTTGTCAAATAACAAAACCCTGGTTTTTCATCTTTATAATGGTTGTGGGAAAAATGGATTAGTGGGTAGATAGTGTCAAGCTACCCTAGATACCCTTGTATCAATGATCATTACCAACATATCCAATAATCCAAATAGGGCCTCAGGTTTATGTAGTTTTTCCCTATGTGTTTGCTTGTGTGTGAATCATGCAATGTGTGATAAGCAATTACAATAGTGACTTAGCTTGTGACTTCACAAATATATCTCTTAGGTTGTTCCTTCAGTACTTCATACCTGTAGATATGTTGTCCCTATGACTGATATGGAAATAAGAGTAATTATGAAATCTTTTGCTCATTTTAGTGCTTGATAGAAGCTTTTGGTAAGTTATCAAGTGAGATGTTAGGTGTTTCCTAGGTTCTTTCTAGGTGAGAAATGAATGAGGGTTGATCTTATATATATACCAATCCCTTTGGAGAGTATATTGCATTAAAGTATTTAGGCTGACCTTTAAGATATGTTTTATTTGCAAATTAGATAACTTTAGGGCACTAGACACTTGTATTGGAATAAAACACTTGCATCAATGCAAGTGTTTGACTGTGATGTAAGTGCCCATGTAGCTAGAAAATAGGCATAGGTCCAAAATTTTTAGAGATGGAAGATAAGCATGTTTATAACATTTTGGACAAGATAGAAGGTTTGGGTCACTAGAATAACATTGGTCGAACTAAGAGATAAGAAATTAGGCACAAAGAGATAGTGTATGCAAAACTCTTAATAATGAAAAAGGTCTAGAATCTAAAGGTACATCCATGATATGTATTTTCCAAGCGTACAAAACTAAGATGCTATATAATTCACAAATAGTGTCTACATTTCCCCCCCTTTTTAATCTAGTAAAGAAATTATTGGTTCAAATGAGAATAAATATGTACATGGGTGTGTATAACTCACATTGTCTTTGTTTGAGTCCAACTTGAGTGGTTTGTTGGTGACTAACCTGAAACTAAGGGCATATTACAGTATATAATCAATGCATATAATTTAAAATTAAAATCATTAAAATGATTGAAATTTAAAGAAAGAAAGGTTTAGGAGTACACATGTGTATCAATGCAATCGTCTTGCTTTTTGGCAGTTTGATATGAAAGATGTATCATTATGAATCATCAGATCTGAGATTAGGAAAAACTTCAAAATCTAGAAAGTGCATATATCTAAAGAGATAGAGAGATATTAGTGGACACATGCTCCAAAACTTGGAAAAAAATGAGTTTCCACCTAATAATTGAGATTAGCTTAACCACATAACTCTATCGTACTTATAATTTGGTGAGTGTGAGTGTGAGTGGGCCAAGTCAACTCACACTATAAAATTGGTGAGGTTAGATGATATAATCAAGTACAACCTATAAAATTGGCAATATTGAGTGATTTAATCATCTCAACTATACCTTAAAGTGAACCTACTACTATAGTAGATTGACTCAATACAGTCCATACACGTCCAACCTGGTGGGTGATGATAGTCCTTGGAAGTATTTAAAATCTAAAACTAATTTGATTTTACAATATTAGGCACACATTGCATAACATATGCATCTTAGATATGTCTCATGCTAAAATTATGTATAATAATGGTACCAATATATAGATTTTTACCATAAATGTGTATATGAATCATATAACTATGTAATTTGGCCAATTTACAAACTATGTAAGTGTGAAGAACATGTTTCAAAAACATGCCCCCACTATAATATGAATTTGATAATTGGTGTGTGGAGAACATATTTCCAAAACATGCCCCCACTATAATCTAAGTTTGATAACTGGTGTAAGTGTCAATGTAGAAAACATGTTTTTAAAACATACCCCCACTGTAAATTGGGTATGCTACATACCAATTAAGTGTGGAGAATATGTTTGCAAAACTTTCCCCCACTGAATTTAAAATTGTGACAAATGTGGATAACATGTTTTCAAAACATGCCCCCATTGCAATGTAAATATATGAATAAGTCATGCATCCATGACATGCCCCCATTAATATGGCCCCCCTTTCGTGGTGAGGGGAAGTAGAAAATGATAGTTACCTTGCCTCAAAAGGATATGATAACCATGTAAATTGTGAATGTACCATGTAACATATAGAGAAAACATGTCTAGGTAGATAAATCATTAAAGCATGAAGAATGTGATCACACCAAGTCCTAAGATACATGATGTAGATCATGGCAATGTCTAGATAGTATATTAACAATACAAGCTCAAAAAACAACAAAGCACACAAACAAGAGTCCTAAAAAATCAAATCAAGAGGCAAAGGGTCCAAGGAGACCGCAAACAAGGTGCATGTTCAAATGTGACACAATCAAAGGGACACGACTTAATCAAATGTCCATAGAAGTAAGAATGACATATTCAAGTGTCAACATACAATAAACAATCACATATTCAAATGTTAAAAAGGTAAACAAAGATGTAGGGGCTGCAAATAATGGAACATTTTCAAATGCTCGAACAAGTAAGATAATAACAAGACAAGACACTCAAAAAAGTGCATAAATGAAAGCATAAACAACCAACATAAACATATCATGCTAGTCCCTAGATATATGTGTTAGCAAAAAATGTTAAATACATAACATATCAAGTACACAGTGAAAGATATATGAATAAATAAAGGCATGTGTAAGTGCATATATGAGTTCAAACATGATAACATAAAGTGACCATAGAATGATATAACCTGGATGTATCGTGATCAAAGGAAAAATATGCGGATGCACCCAATGTCTACATGACATGAGTAGAGGGAAGACCTAACATCCAAAAGTGCATAGATCATGTATTGGTGTATGCCTATATCACACTCAAAATATGTGTGAAACACATATGTATATAGGAATACTAATATGCCATCTACCAACATGAAATCGACAACATATATGCCAGGAGCTAATAGGATATATAAATGCTTAAAATATTATTGGATTTTTAAATTTTTTTTGTATTATATATATATATGTATGTATATATATATGTATATATATGTACATGTATGTATGTATTTTTGTGTGTGTGTGTGTGTGTGTGAGTGAGAAACACGTGTATATAGGAATACTAATATGCCATCTACCAACATGAAATTGACAACATATATGCCAAGGAGCTAATATATATAAATGCTTAAAATATTTTTGGATTTTTGAAATTTTTGTTGGTATTATATATGTGTGTATATATATGTGTATATATATATATATATATATATATATATATATATATATATATATATATGTATGTACATACATACATAGTATTTTTGATATTTGTGAACTTGGTGTAAAAAATTGGTGATACTATCGAGGAACATGTATTTGTGAAATATTTGGCATTATAGGATCTATTATGTTATGTGCATGTTTAATAAGACTCTATAGTCGTGAAGAAATAATAGGAGTAGGGGTTCATAGAACCCATCACCAAGTGCTTTGTGTTTTCTTTGGAATAATAGTAATATGAACATTTGTAGATGCCATAGATATATAAATATGGTGTGTAGTAGATGAGGATTCTGTAGAACCCACTATCGATCTATGATGCAATGGTCTGTCAAGTACTGACTGCCTGGTAAAGGTAATTTCTTATTGCTCACCCTTTTACGGAAGATTGACCATGGAAGGTTTGATAATTGATTTCCTAAGTATAAATTTCTCTTGTTCAAGAGGATTTTCATATCGAATTTCGAAAACTATAATTTCTTGATTGGAATGAATTTATTTAACACATCCATGCACTGTAGAAGTACTACTTGAAGTATATGTATACAAGGTCATCCTAGTAAGATATTAAAGACACCTATGGAATGTATAATTGAGAAGGTAGTAACCACATGGGTGGGACCCACCTGTAAAGGTAAGTCAATCTCACCAAGAACCTATTGTGAGGTCCCATCAAATGCTCTAACTAATTTTATCAAAGGATGTAAATCATGATTTGTATAACCCAAATGTGTAAGTAATGTCATGGTACAAACATTCTCACTTGCACCATTGTCAATCATAACACTATCCATAGGCTAGTGGTCAAGGCATGCTCGAATGAATAAAGAATGGAGATCTGAGTCATCATCCCTAATCTCACTGTCATTATAAGTAATGAAATGTCTTTGAACCATGAGAGGTGTATGCCACATATAAGTACCAATAATCCCATCCAATGGGTGCTCATGATGATATGGAGGAGGATACATATTATATGCCATTTGCACTTATGGATACTTCTTTAAATGATTTTGTAAAATATTGTTAAATATATTTTACTTATGGTGGTCACTAGGTAGTAAACCTGATTCCTTTGAAGGTTCATCAAATGTAATCTTTTGGCCATTAATGAGGTCTTGGATCTTATGATTCAATGTAAAACATCTATTCGTAGAATGTTCAGGGCCCTGGTGATAGTCATAATAAACATTCACACCATACAGTTTGGGTAGATGTCTACTCATATCAACCTCTATATGATGATGGAGAGATATAAGATGATACTCTACAAGCCACACAAGTAATAAAGTAGGAGACTCAGGTAAATGTGTAAATTGTCTTTGTGGTGCATTGGATAAGACAAACTGATTAGGTTGTTGTGACACCACATTAACCATAGTGGATGTTTCTTTTTTAGGCTCGAAAGGTTTGACCTTATAACTTGGTTTGATAGTAAACTTGGTATTAGATGTAGATGCAGATGGTATATTTGCTACATACTTAAGTTTGTTTAATAAGATAAGTTTCATTTCATGATTACAAACAATATGGCACGAGTTATCAAAAGATTTGAACTTTTAAAATACAATGGACTCGTGTAAAGGAGCAAGCAGAAGTTCTTTATTTACCATGGGATTTGTCATTTTATCCAACATTGTCTTGCACCTCAAGATATACTCATTTATATGTTCATTGGTTCCTTCTTTGATCTTTGCAATTCAGGCATGGGAAACCTTTTTGGTGATGTTAATAGAGAAGTGTGTCAAAAATTGATATGTAAGGGGTTTGAAGGTGTTTATTGATTGAATTGGCAAATCATAGAACCACCTTAAAGCATAGTCTTTTAAGTTGGAAATAATTTGGTCAAAATTTCATCATTGAAGGCATAATCAAGGCATGCCACATAAAAATATTGGAGATGTTTTTCAAGATCACCCTTACCATCATAAAAGGTGAACTTAGGTGCAACAAAACTGGTTGGTAAGAGGTGTAAATAGATCTTCAATGTAATCAAATTATGCAACAACTCTTGTGAATCAATATCGTAAAGAGATTTCATAGAATTTTGTTCAATATTTGCAACCCTACTTTACAAAAGTTTTATAGTTTGGACAAGGGCTTGCACCTCTTGGTGTTTTAGGCTAGGCACTTGAGAAATCACCAAAGGAGGTGTACGCATAGGTTGGGTAGATATAAGCATTGAAATCGGTATCTCAGTTGAAACATTTAGATTTCCCATGTGAGATGTGGTAATAGTAGTCTTAGGAAACAAAGGTTGAAATTCATATCTCATTCCCCTATTATATGTAGGTAGATTGTTTGGTAAGGAATTAGTTGGAGTACCCTCTAAGGATTCACCATCACTAGGTGATGAAACCTTAGCCTTATCATGCTTATTAATTTCATCTCTTGTAACATACAAAAATGCATCTATTAAGCCCTTATTATTATTTAAATGAGTGATCGATGTTTTTTTTTTTTCCATTTGAAATTGAATTATTTGATTACTATTTTCCATTGCTTTGAAATGAAAGATTGCATAATTTGAACAAAAAATTGAAACCCTAGCTGGCTAAAAACCCTAGGAATCAATTTTTTTTTGCATTCACACAAATCGATTCCACCAAATATTTAATCCTAAAATGTAGATATGAGGAATCTAGGTTTAAATGGGGAGAGATAGCTTAGGGCAAAAGGATGGTAGACTATCTCTAAAGCATGCCAATTGTTTGCAAAACTTAGGTAGAATATATATTAAATATATTATGCTAAGATGTTAAAGATGAAAAGTACAACTATATTAGATATTGCAATGATAAAGAAAACAAGGTACTTAGTTGGTTTCGATGCTAATATAAATATATATTTAGAACAAATAGAAAGTGGATTGGATCTAGATTCTTGATCAGTCGCCTAATTTTAGAAATTGTACCTTTGTAGCTGCAAACACTTATGTCAACCCAAGATGGTTACATCAACGCTACTATTTGACTTGGACGTAGGTGTCCAATATAAAATACTTGCTGAAACTAGAGGTGACCACCTAGATGCTTCTATGTCCTATGTTGCCTTTATTCTAGTGCATTTAGATCTAGGTCATGGACTATTGTTCCTTATCAAATAACAAAACCCTAGTTCTTCATCTTCATATTGGCTATAGAAAAAATAGTTTAGTGGGCACACAGTGTCGAGTTGCCCCAAAGACCCCTCTATCAATGAGTGTTGCCTATATAGCTAATACTTTGAAGATGACCTAAAAATTATGTAGTTCTCCCATACGTGTTAGATTGTGTGTGAATCATGCAATGTGTGATAAGCAAGTATAACAATGACCTAGCTTGTAACTCGACAAATATAACTCTTACATAACTCCTTTAGTACTTCAAATCTGTAGATATGTTGTCCCTATGAGTGATATGAAAATAAGAGAAAATAGAGAAGCTTTTACTCACTTGAGTGCTTGATAGATGCTTTTGGCAAATTGCCTTATGAGTTGCTAGGTGTTTCCTAGGTTCTCTATAAGTGAGGAATGGATGAGAGTTGATCTTATGTTTATACCAATCCCCTTGGAGAATATATCACATTAAAGCATTTAGGTCAACCTTTATAATACATTTCATTTGTAAATTGGATGACTTAAGGGCATTGGACACTTGTGTTAGAATAAGTCACTTGCATCAACATAGGCGTCTGAATGGGATGCAAGTGTCTGGGCAATAAGAAACCATGCATAGGTCCAAAAATTGTAAAAATAGAAGATAAGTGGGTTTATAACATTCTAGGCAAGATAAAAGGTTCGAGTCATCATAATAACATCAGTCGAAATAAGAGATAAGCAATTAGGCACATAAAGATAGTGTATACGAATCTTTTGGTAGTATAAAATATCTAAAAGTTGAAGGTACATCTATGATATATATTTTTTAAGTATACAAGACCGATGTGCTATATAATTTAGAAATAGTGTCTACACAATTGTGTATTATGTAATTGAAAAAGTTTGGTGGAAGCTACATACTGCATTGATAAACGTGACATATAATTGAACTTTATATGTGTATTTTCTGAGGTTTCTTTGAGTCCATCATTGAAATACCATATGATTGCCCCTCACCATAACCATCTAATTGATCTTGGAATCTTTCACCACTTGCATGTTCTGTATGGCCTTTCCCTTCCCCACCACTTTGTCATTGCTCAATTTCATCATGAAACAAGATGCCTCTTCCTTACATAGTGCATTGCCACACCATATGAAGGAACACACAAGCTCGTATTTTATTGTCACCTTCACAAAAAAATAGATTGTTATTTCTTAATGCTTTGTGAACAATATTTGAGATGGGATCAATGGTCATGGGTTTCAAATGCGATTCAACTGCCAATTAGACCACCATAATGCTTGGAGAGAGCTATAGAAAATGGTGGGGATTCAAACCCTAGTCCAACAAACGACCCAAAATTGGTAGCGCATGTGGTCTTGACAACAATTTTACCTTCTTTCCATTCACCAAATAAAGAGAAATAAACATTATTGTTATGAATATAATCATTGTTGTTAGGGTTACCAAGAATGAGAATGGAAAAAACTTATAAATATTTGTATCCATATCTATTTGCATATGGCTTCCTAAATCAATCGATTATATTATCAAAGAGGTGGCTTTCATTGAAGAAGTCCTTTCCATTTTTTGTCTAATTGATTTTAGAGTCATACAATTAAGTTTTATATTGTTAATATAGTTAGAATTTATATCTATTTAGTTTTAACTTGTCTAAATTGACACATGGTGCATTCTCTATGTTTTTAAAAGAGCCGTTAGATAATTGATCACTATTTTCATTGAGATGACCTCTGTTTCAATCGCATATTGAGTAATTAAAAGAGTTAAGTGGAAGCTATATATTACATTGACAAATGCAACATGTCACTTAACTTTGCATGCGTATCTGCTTGGGTTTCTTTGAGTCTATTATTGAAATATCCTGTTATTACCCCTCACCATCATTGCTCAACTCCCCTTGAAATATTTCACTGCTTTTATGTTTTGTATAGCTTTGCTCTTCCCCATTACTTTGCCATTGATCACGCTCACTGTGAAACAAAACATCTCCTCTCCGCATAACACATTACCACACCATATACAATAACATACGGTGTCATTTTCTACCATTACCTCCACAAAAAATATCAAATTATTGTTTCTTAATATTTTGTGAACAAAATATGAAACATAATTAGCCATCATGAGTTTCGAGTGCGACACAACTACGATTGAAAGTGTTTTGCTTTACAAATCCCCACTTTACCAAAAGAAAAACTTATATCCCTTTTGATATAACTTACCTATTTGGGACAACTACTAATTTATTTATTATATAAATATACATAAATCATTTGAAAATATTAAGTTTATTTATTTAATTTTTTAATTAACACTTTTTTTTAACGATATTTTAGGTCCATGAGATAACTCACTCCCAAGTGGGTCCCATTGGGTAAATATCTAAATTAAATGAAGTTAAAATATAATTGCCTCACGAATGTCGAAATTGGACATTTGCATCCATCGTTTTAAAATATTGCAAATTGTTTCAGCGAAGTCGCTTTAATTTGCCGAACATTTTCATATAAAATCGAGCTTTTGGTCTGTCAAATGTGGGCGTTGCCGAGAGTCTTTAAATTATATTTTACTGCGAAGTAAGACTGACACCGTCTGCTTTTACGGGGCTTTCACAAACAAATTGCATTTTGTTTTTAATGCCACGTCAACATCTGCGGAAGGAATTTCGGCGAGCTTTTTTTATAAAAATATATAAAAAACCAAAAGGTTGGTAGATGACCTGTAAAATTAATGTTATCTGTTACCGGTCAATACACGACAAGCTTCTAGTACATGATAGGATGCGAATGCGATCTTTTCCGCGGTTGCTGCCTGCTGTGCATTCACTGTTTTCGCACATTCACAAATTGAATAAGTTGAATAGGGGTCAAAGCTGGAGACAATTATCCATCATTCTAGCGTGATGGTTAGCTGAGAAGACATTACATGCACTTTTATATTCACCGGGTACGCCAGGTTTTTGGCGGTAAAATGGAGTGCCGGGGGCTTCTCCTCGGTAAATACAGCCTGTTCGGCCAAAATGTGTGCTGGAATTGTTTTAAAGTTGAGTAATCCCGCCTTTAAAGCAACGCATTCTGCTAAATTCGGATCGACAGCAGCGTCGGGGGGACATTTTTCTGCTTTACAAGTATCCTAGGAAGTTATATTATTTGAATGTTCCGAATAATGGAAAGCCCCGGATTATTTTATTATTTTTGTTTTACGAGCATATTTTCCGATCTGTAAGATCTGCCTCGGATCCGTCAGTTCGACAAATTTTTAATAGTCGGAGTGAATTAAAGCTGAGAAATGGTAGCAGGCATATGGCCTTCGCAATTCAGGTCAATCCAGTAGTTAATTTGTGGACGATAATGGCTGCAGTTCGATCTTTAAATGAATGGTAAGGAGAGGGCTAATTGTTGACAAAAAATGGAGGCACAGGACAGCAGATCGGGAGTGGTGCTTGAGACGTTTAAGGTTGCGGAAGATCGGCCTGCCGCAGACCAGCAAGGGGATGAATTCGGAGTGGATGTGGCGGCTGCAATCAATCGTGACATTGCCGTTTCGTCTCCCGTCACTAGACAGAAAGTTGCTGCGGCAAAGCAGTTTATAGAGAACCATTACAAGAATCATTTAAAAAATCTGCAAGATCGCAGAGAAAGGTACGTCGCCGCAAAGTTTTATACTTTCCTCGACACATAATCTGTGTTATTAATGAATTTTGCTGAGGAAGTTTGATGCTTTATTTAATTTGGCATTCTATGCTTTCTTATCCTTTTCTCTGTGGCGGTTTGATCTGTCATGAAAATGCCCGAAATTAATAACAAATTATTGATTGAGTCTTACTTTTTTGGTTCGTGTACTTTTTAGTGATGCTAGATCTTTATAGTACATGTGGCAACAAAAACAATGTGAGGATTCAGTATTGCTTCGTAAAAGATCTTTTGAATCACTCATAATAAACCTAAAAAAAAAGTCTTAGTGGAGAATGGAGGGTTCTTAGCCTACAACAAAGTCATCAAACAAGGTCCAACATACAGAACAAACTTGGAGTACAGGGCAACTGTTATAGCCAATTCAAATTCCATTAGTTTAACGCCACTTTATTATGTAAGCATGAACAACTGGCCCCTTTTATATCTCGATCCATATCCCTAGAAAGTCTAGTTTGAAATTGATTTTCCTTTTCGATCCTAGGCTAAGCCCTTCGATTTTTTAATTTAAGCCGTTGACGCTCAGGGATCAAATGCTAGTGCAGGCGTATCCAGAATTTCCAGTTCGATTAAGCTTAAGCTGCAGAGAGATTCTAATTTCTTTGGGAGGGGATGCCTTCTAGCAGTTGGACGAAGGAAATCTAAATGTTTCAGATTTCATCTACTTTAAAGAGATATTATCACAAACCTGCTAAGAGTAAAAGCCCAATAATCTCTCCTCTGCATACTTCCACGATAAAAGGGTTTCTCCCACCCAATTAAACCCTATGCCAATGGCCGAAGAATAATAATAATTTTATTAACTTTTCGATACTTAAATACTACGAAACCACAATATCATTGTAATACATGTTTCTAAGAATGAAAGTGTAATTAAAAATTGTTCCAGAACAGCAAGCCTAAATCCGAACCATTGCGGCTTCAAATTGCCCGGACTTTGTTAAATTTCTCTCTTCAAATTTTCTCTCTTCAAATAAGATATGCCAAGACTCAACCTTTAACATGTAATTATACATGGTTTAAGATGTCACTATAAGTTGAGCATTCCCTGAACTAATGCTATTTTGTTTCCACCATCTTGGAAGTATAAAACAAAAATATTCTTCTATTCCAGTCTGTGGTTGCCTTAGCTTTACTTGTATCGTGTACGAACGGCTTGTATACCCAAAGAGACTATTAGGAGCCCATTTCAACGCAGAGTGCGAGAATATTGCTTGAGATAATCTTTTATCATTTTAAAATTATATTCTGTAATTTAGAGACGTGGAGCATGGAATTATTCTTAAAAAAGAATATACAATCAATACCAAAAAGAATAATAGAAACAAGGAGGTTAAAGTTGGATGAGCATAATTATTATGCTTCCATATCTGTCTTGTGATATCCCACAATTAACGTTTCAAAGTATACTTTCCAGAGGAGAGATTTTGAAGATAACAAGAGTGGATGATTGCATGTTGTTTCTAAATGGAAATGTCAAATAATCTGGATGAAATCTTTGTCAAACTTGAGAATTATAAAACAGAGAACCGTCAAAATGGATACAGGTTAATCAAATGTGGATGAAATCTTTTCGAGATTTTGAAGATAACAAGAGTGGATGATTGCATGTTGTTTCTAAATGAAAATGTCAAATAATCTAAATGAAATCTTTGTCAATCTTATGAACTATAAAACAAAGAACGCTCAAACTGGACACGGTAATTAAATCTGGATGAAATCTTTGCCAAACCCAAGAACTATAAAACAGAGAACCGTCGAGATGGAGATAGGGTAATCACTTTGAACAGTTCTTTTCACTGAACAAATACATCAGAATATGGAACAGACCTTTGTGAAAGGATTGTAGATTCCTAATGAGTAGTTGTGACTAAGACCTTTTCAATCCCAATAAAATGGCATTGTCTGAATAAAAAATACTTAATGCCAATAAAAAATATTTTTGTAAAATTGATCCTTCCTTTTTATCATAGTTATTAGGAGACCTGTATTCTTATCCTACATTAGGAAAAATAGATCATGGCAAATTAAGAGACTAAAAAGATAGATATATATATTTAAAATTTAGGAAAAAATATTATGCATTATGATATAGTTTAAGAAAAAATATTAATTTTTTTAAATAAATAAATTATATATTTATAAAAAGTAAGAGTAACTATATTAAAAAAATATTAACTTTGTAAATAAATAAATAATATATTTATAAAAAGTAAGAGTAATTATATTAAAAAAATATTAACTTTTTAAATAAATAAATTATATATTTATAAAAAGTAAGAGTAATTATATTAAAAAAATATTTTTATCTCTCATATTTAAAATCAAGAATATAAAATATATTTAAAAACAAAAAATACAATCTCCTTTTGAAAGGTGTCTATAATGGTAAAAGTATTATTTAATACATCGTAGAAATGGTATAAAATAAAAAAAATGTTTCTTACGTAAACACCATAAATAAAATCAGAAAAATGCTTTTTCATGGACACCACGAACAGGAAGAAATCACTTGCAATGTGTTTTGTGACCCCTTTAATAAATTAAATATGGAACAAATCAAATCGGGAGGGCTGGATTTATACTCCGCCAAACAATATACAAAGAAAAATTAAGAATGCCATTATAACCTTCCCTAAAAGGTCTCATCACCAAATCAGCGTCTAGCTTTGACAGTGACCTTAAAAAAAATACCAAAAGTTTTTAAAGTATCCATTTCAATAGGCAATCTTGGCCTTTAACTTATTAAAATATTCAATTCATGTGTGTAGTCTTGGCCTGTAACGTATTAAAATATGAAATTCATACGTGTAATCTTGGCTTGCAACTTATTTTTTTATTTGCTTAATTAAACACTGTTGTAAGAAATACAACGCATTACGGATGTTGGTTTAAATGGCCCCAAATGCCGATGTGACCGGAAACGTGGTTTCAGGCCATATTGGATCATCAGATGCAAAGAAAGTTTATCCATAATCTAGTCTTAAGACTGTATGGTACCTCTGATAAACGGGGGACTCCGGTTGTTTCATCTGACTTGTCTGGTTAGGATTCGAGTCACCTTGGGTCCATTTTGCCGCAGAAGCAGATCGGATTTATCTGGGTACCAAGCTGTCCTTTTAGGGTTTATGCTTAAAACTACTTTGAAATAATTAATTTGTTGGCATCCACATTTGATTCTAATCGAGACCTGCGAAATGTTACTGGAACGTGTATTTTTTTTATTGTTAATATGCCACGAATGCTTTCTAGTTTAAGGATGGCATTCATTTTCGATGGTTGATATGTCACGAATGCTTTCTGGTTTAAGGATGGCATTTAAGTAGTATAACTATATATATTTTAAATATATTTAATTGAAAAATGTGGATAGATATTAATTTAAAAATTTGGGTTTTTTATAATTTTATTATCTTTTTCATAAATTTTTCATTAGTTAATTAAAAAGTGCCAATCAATTTACAGTATAAAATATTTTTTTTGGAAAAGGGGTTCCAAATTCTATCTATTACTAAAATATTATCAAAGGTTTTATGTTTCCACAATCCATAAATTAATAGACAATCTTTTCTGGAAGAAACTATATTTAATTTGGAATGGTTGAACATAGATCTCTGTTAGATCACCTGAATCACTATAATTGCTGTAAAAGAAAAGACACCTTTCTAAGATTCTCTTTTTTTCAAAATATTTAGTCCAATTTAAATTCATAGTTGTGTTAGTTGTCTGATTAGAAAAAATAGCTATACTTCTATCTAATTCAATGCTTTTTAGTATGTTGAATGGTAATATATGCGTGTTGGGCTATTATTTAGCATGAATTATTTAAAGTTTGGTGTCTTCTTATGATGATTGATCTCATCTCTTGACTGCCTGAGATTGTATGGTAAAGTCGTATCTGTCTTTTCTTTGTCAAACTTTGGTAGATGATAAACCGTATTCCATTAAAATATTGAGGATTATAAAATAAATGAGATAATACTATAAAAAATAAATACTCTTTAACATCTAGCATTTGCCCATTGTAAGATAGGACATTTAAGTTTTCTCTCAGTTTAAGTTATGTGCTGCCTTTACAAATGATTCTTATTTTTATCAAATATTTAATGAGATGCTTTTAATGAGTTCAGGCGTAGAACATTGGAGAGAAAATTACAAGAAGCACAAGTTTCTGAAGAAGAACAAGAAGAAATGATAAAGAACCTAGAACGTAAAGAAACTGAATACATGCGGCTACAAAGACATAAAGTAGGTGTTGATGACTTCGAACCACTAACCATAATTGGCAGAGGAGCATTTGGAGAGGTAAGTGTATGGAGTCACAATGTTGTTTGGCGTCTCTATTTTTTGGTATTTGTTTTTTTTTGTAGTTTGTCAATATTGTACTAGGATGTTGATTAAAAAACTGCGGTAATTTACAGTAATATTTTGATGAGATATAACATGCTAATTCCAACATCTTAACAAATAGATATGGATTACTACACTATAAATAATTGGATCTGTGATAATGAAAAATGTGTTTGCACATTTGGATTGGCTCCCACGAGCTGGAGATACATAGTACAATCAAGAGAATAATCATAGCATGCGATTGTGCGAGGCCTATCCAAAATTTAGAGTGTATTTTCTATTTGCATTCAATTTCGTTATATTGTTGATAGTGGATTATGTAATATCCCTTTTAAGGCATATTTTGCAAATCTGAAAATCAACCACAAACCCTAACACCAATAATAGAAATTCCAGATTTTTTAAAAATTTCAAACCCTAACAAAAATTCAGATTGCTGAAAGTATGAAACTAGGGCACAAATTGCAATATTTACCATTAAATAATTGCCCAAAAATTCAGAATAAATACAGCTACCAAAATCCCTTCAAATTTGATTTTTATCATGCAAATATAGGCTGGAAAATTCACAGATAAATACCAAATATTTGTTTGATGAACCAACGTATCAAATGTCAGAAATCTGCCCCCCAAACAAGCAGATTAACCTCCCAAGGTGGGCTGCTACCCTTGGAAAAGCCCTCCAAGTGGGTCGTTGACCTACAAGGGCTGTCAAGATGATTTGCCAGTCTCATAATGTCTTCAAACAGCTGCCCTTCACTCACAAAATCCTTGCCAACTATTGCGTTCCACAAATGATGCCCTAGGAATCCACAAATTGCTCCAATCTGCCCACTATGACCTCTGAAATGACGCCACCCAGCTGAAGATGAGGGTTTTCGTCCCCAAATTCTGATTATTTGAAGAGGGGTTTCTTCCAAGGTAAAAAGTGAAGCAAGCATGCTCTAATTCATAAATTTTATTCAAAAGCATGGTAACCTCTCCAATGATCATCATTTCCCTTCTTATAGTCTTCGTTTTCATCAAACCCTTCCCAAAAAAGGGCGCTCCACTTGGAGGGAGAGTTAGAGTAGTTTTAAAAAGATCATGCCTTATTTTCATTAAAGGTTAAGTTAACCCATGCTCCAAAAGCCCCTTTTTAAGTCATAATCAAAAATAGAAAAGGGGTGGTTGACATTAAGTCCCTTTGACATATTATTATTTTAAGTATTTAGGAATATTTTTTATTGTAAATAATAATATTATTCTAATCTTGAAAAGAGGACATTACAGATTCCACAGGCATTCTTAATGATTGACTAAATCCTATTGTGTAGTCCCTTCTCTAATGGTTTGTTCCATATAGTCACTACCCACATTGCCTATGGCCCATTTTTAGAAAAAGAAATGCCTCTAGATAACATGGCCTCGTTAACATGTAATAGTTGATATAATAACCATTCAGACATTAGAGTCCACATTATTGACATGACCTTTCGTTAGAGTTGTTGGGGATACAGTGACACAATATATGAATGAGCTAGCTAATAGTCGATTAATTGATTAGACACTAATCATCTTATAGGAGTTTGGGTCTCTTTCAACATGTTGCCTTTGCACTAAGGGTCTTCTTTTTACTTGATTAACAATATTAGACCAGGCCATGTGGAACGTTGTTTTAAAACTATACTCGAGGTTTCACATAATCCATAGCGGACATTCAAGCAATAAGAGAGTTTTTAACATAGCTCAAATCTTATACGAGAATAAATTTTGCTTAATCAATGCTATCAAAATTGGCACCTAACCATAGCTATTTGAATACTATGACTCATGATGTCAGTATGCATGCAAAAATCTATATCCACATTTACATGTTATCATAATCATGTGTCAATCAATAATCTAAACATATGTTATATATTAACATTTCACAAAGGCTTTAGATTCATTGAGAAATGTTAGTTTACTAAAATATGGTTTATTCAATAAATATATGCAAGGTATTATCTAAACTTGAGAATGTAACTAGAGTAGTGTCAAGGAGTTCATTAAGTTTTTAGAAAAAAAGAAGAAAGAATTTATTTTAATGTTCACGAATGACCAAAATTAGGTCAATGGGACTCTAGAATACACCCAATTACAATAGAAAGTGCTAGGGTAAAAGGACCGTAGGAACAACTAACTAAATAAAAGAAGAGGAATAAAGACATTGAAAGTAAATGTGGGCAAACTCAACATAATAAATCCTCATGTGGTTAGGGTAACAATACAAATAGCTATGTGGGTGGAGTAAGAACCATTGAAGAGCATGGGTTGATAAAAGCTGAAAAACTGTGGTAGTTTCATCGAACATCTTTGATTGTGCCTAGGATAGAGGAATTAATTGTGTCTTCATTTATCAGTGTGAAAGGGCCAATACAGGGTCTAATAATGCTAGTCAGGGAATGCCGAGCGCTGTGGGGGCCAGGTTGGGTAATCCTAGGAGGAAACAAAGCACTTCCCCTAAAGTCCCTCCAAACATCGAAGGTCAAAGAAGCTCTTGTGACAACAAAGAAACTCGTAATGTGTGCTTGCCTCCACAACTCGAGAGGTGGTCGTGAAGTAGATCCATGACGTCGAGAAGCAGAGCCATGATGATAAGCACAAGTGGATCCTTGTTGTCGAGAGCTAGTGTTTTGGATACCTCAAGGGTAGTGTTGTGCAGAGATGAGCATTGCCTCATTGATCTACCTCCCATGGTGTGTGAAACAACTTTATCCAAAGGGTACTTAATGCCACCAATCTCTGCGAGGGGCTAAAAGAATGAAGGATACCTGGGGACTCTAGGGTCGGACCTGTGTCAAAGGGTGACAACCTCCCATGGAAGAAGGGCCAGACATTGTTGATTTGGGTATTGAAAGAAAGTGGATTGAGTTACTCTAATCTTTGTAAAGACAATGGTATCTCCCTTGAATCTCATAATAAATAGGGCATCCGAAAATGAATTGCTCCTTAGTCTCCATCTTCTAGAGGGGGCAAGGACGACAAATCCGGTCCCCACGTGTAATAATGACGATTAAACTCAACTTGTAATTGGTGTGAGCCTCAACTCATTAAGGTGAAACCTCAAGCCATGAGACCAATGATGGTTGAGATAGTTAGGGTGACGAATGACACCATCCACCACTTGCAAGAAATTCTCAATGTAAAAAGTAAGCTTGGGTTTGAGTGGCTGAGAAGCAAAGGTCCAAGCGACCTTGATGTATTGCCAATAGCTATAGTTTTTGAAAGCTCTAATGATGACCTCTTATAAAGGAAGAAGATGAGTGGTATCCAAAGAGTACTTGAAAGGAGATAACCTATCAATAGAGATGGCTATAGAATGGAAGAGTAAATTAGTCTCAGAACATCAACAATGTCGACGGCTATTGGTGCCCAAAGATGCAATCCTCTTTGAAAAACATAGGGCTAAGTATCGATACCTTGCATGCCCTGAAGCTGAATTCCCCATGGTTCTGGGTTTGTGAATGTAGCAAGTAACTAGGAAGATGGTCTTAAGGGGCAGATGCTGGGCAACAAAATCAGCTTGGATGATGCATTGAGGAACAGTTCGTTTCATACGCTCAATCATGAGAGTTTGGGCCTTCTCAATACGAGCCCAATCAACGAAACCTAGACTAGGTCCCCAAACCTAGCACCCATTTAAAACTGTAGGCTTGATGACTATATCAAAGAGACACAAGGGATATCTTGAAAGCGAATCTAAAAGCGTTGGTGCTTCAAGACAGAAAGAGAGGCATATTCCTTGTAAAGGTGTGTGACCGAGAGGTAGGGTTCATAATAAAATATGGTGCAGAAAACTAGAAACCCAAGTAAATGTAGGTTGATGTGATTTCCAAAAATTCCTGTTTGTAAAGGAATTGTAACTGGGAAAGAGAACATTTAAAGGTGTTGGATATCATGACCTTAGTTTTGATAAGGTTGACCACCAGTTGACGAAGCTTGCAAAAACAAACAAGGACATCAAGTTGTCTTTGTAAACCATTGATAAAGTGAGAGAGGAGAAAACATCATCGACAAAAAGGAGTATGGCTATCACCACATCATGTAAAATGCGACCATCATCTGCATGGGTATGCTGTCAAAGAAAATCCTCTAGCTCATCGATGTAAATGTTGAAGAGGGTTGGAGAGAGAGGACATCCCTGCATGACCTCAATGGTACTTGTCATAAAGCTAGAAAGACCATGAAAATTATGAAATTGTCCAACAATTGTCTTATAGAGCCTCTAAGTGGCGGTGATGAGAGAATTTGGAATGCCGACATCACGCAACTTCTAGAAGAGATGTCACAAAATCAAATCAAAGGCTTTCTAGAAGTCTACAAAACAACAAAAGACTTTGGAAGACCAATGACGAGCCTCAATGAAAGCCCAAAGTGTAAAGTTGTAGTCAGTTGTCTGGTATTCACTCCTAAAGTGAGCCCGCCCCCTTCTATAAGATTACCCCTCTCCAAGTGCTTTGAAAGTTACATGTCTAACATCGTGGCATAAAGCTTGGCAAACATATTCCTAGTCGTAATGGTCCTTTAGTTCCTAGGTTTGGAGCTATCCCTAGGCTTAAGAATGGGATGGATTGTGTGTTGGGACCAAAAACGAGGAAAACTTGAGCAAACAACCTCATTAAAAAGCTTTGGCAATGGGAAGGCAAGGGAATCCACACCATACTTGAGGAACTCAGGTTGAAGGCCCTCACAATCTGCTACTTTATTGGTGTAAAACTTTTGAATAGCCCTCCTGACTATACTGGTAGAGAAAACAATAAAGGATGATGGTGGGGTGGAGACAATGACAACAAGCTGCTCTCGGATGTTGTAGAGAGAGCTAGTATTGGAAACCCAGGCTTGGGGATCAATGTTAGAAGCGAGGGTCTTCTTCGGGAGGAGAGGGTGCCAAAAGCTCTTAGGGGAATGGTGGAGGGCAACAAGGAGAGCAAGTCGTCTAGACGTAAGAAATTCACATTTATTTTGTCGGAGAAGACAACTATAATCTTTGAGTGGCAGGTATGGAAGAAGGGTGATGGGCTAGGACAAAATGAAGTCTTCGATGTAGTGATTTACATTTGTCAGTGTTCAAAGGGTTCATAGGGCAAGACCCATGGGGACAAGGTGAGCTAGAGTAGTGCATAGCGTGGGGGTAGGAGTCAAGAGTTGCATCCCAAAGTGCATGGCGTATAAACAAATACATGGACTGTGTGGTGGAGAAAGGATGGGAATAGTATCCGGACATAAGCTGGGAGAGCCAAACAACTTAGTCAACGGTGTCCTCATCATCAAAGTGGATCATGGTGTGGGGAGTTTTGGGAGGTGGTGGGGGATAGGAGTGAGAAGCAACATGTAGGGTGAAAGTCAAGGTAGCATGGTTGGAAAGTGGGAGTTGATGGGAAATAATGAAGTTCCGGATGTGGGGGATAAAAGAAATTTGCAAGTAAAGCCCCTCAAGAATGTGGATACTCTATGATTCCCCCATCTGGAGAATGCACCTCTCATTGGCCATGATTGAAGTATTCCCATCTGCTCATTCTCTTTGTAAAGCAAATTCCTCAAGATCTAGTTGGAAGGTATAACTTGCCCTGTGAAAGATCATGAATAGGTGTTTGGTGGGTCCCTTTACAGGCATTCAAGTCCCTTAGAAGAAGAACATCACACATTGAGGAATAATTGAAGATCTTTGGATAAAAGGTCAAGGTATGGGTCCGCATCAACTTGCAGAATGAAGGGCGATGAAGCAGGGGGAAGTAGCATACTGCAATGAAGACATCACGAATAGGAGGTGGGAACAGGCAATTACATGTATCAATAATGGACATCAAAAGCTAATGACACTTTGGTCTTGAGCCTTTCATGAACGAGGCAAGCCACTCCACCTGGACCAACAGACCCCACCCAATCTACAGGTCTCATGTCAACATGTTGAGACCCAAAAGTAACCTCTAACTGGAGGGAACTCCTACTCTGGGCTCTCATGGCTCTTAGTAAAGAAGATGGGCTCTTAGAGTGCAATCACATCCTGGAAGGTACTTGGAGAAGACCACAAAGTACCATTACAATTCCAACAAGCAATGAAGATGCCACTATCACCGTCGAAGACCCTAGTGTGATGTCATTTAGATGGTAAAACGCGACCACATTGGGGATGGAAAAGCATGAATCACAACCCTGCAATCCCAAATGACCGCCCATTTGTTTTCTTTCCTAGCAGCGACAACCAAGGCCCAAGCTGTTTGAAGCTCCTGTACTTGGAGTCTAGTGAAATCAGCATCTAAGTAAAACTTTATTGGGAAGAGAAAAGAGCTGCCTTTTAGATTTCAGATCTCTTAAACGATCCTCTGCTGATTGGAACTAAATACTAAGTGTGTTATAGAGAGTCATCCAAACCCAATCGAGAGAAATGTCATTCAAGTCTAGGGACTCCTATTAAAATGTTTGCCTGACTTGTAAGGGATCAACAGGCTTAGGCAGGCCACGAACCCGAAGGTTAAGGGCCTTGGCTTGTTGTGCTCTCTCCTCATCAAATTTGTCTTGGACAGCCATTTCAACAATTGGAGCCTTTTCCCATTAACTATTTGAACCCATGATTTTTGTTCATGAACCTGTTTTTGGATGGACTGCTGATGAGTTGTGGTTTCCTGCTTCAGGTGCTTCTGTTGGGTAAGTCTATCAGATTGTTTGATTTTAATCTTGTGAACTAAATCTTGAAGCTACTGAAAGTGTGAAGCATCCACAGGTGGGCCTTGGAACTGTTCAACTAAAGTATCCCTCGTCATCAATTCGGCAATGATAAGGTCTTTCTCTTGTAATTGTAGTTTGAAGAGTGACATGGTCTGGTATTTCTCTTGTTGCTGCTGTTTGAAAAGTGAAAGGAGTTCCTGAAACTCGGCACCCTTTTTTTCAATAGCAGAAATTCTGCTGCATAGTTTGCTGTATTGGATCTTGGGGGTCATGACAGCTTGGGTTTTGGGCCCTTGAAGCATAGAATGAGATGGGGGAGGAGGAGCTCCCAATTCCTGTGTCAAAAGTAGATGCTTTTGAAAGTTAATCTGTTCAACAATCAATCTCTTAACCCTCAACTTGCCTCACACCTGAGCAGGATGTCATTACATCAATTCTGGTACATACTTTTGTATCTGTTCCACAATCAGTCTCTTAACCCCCAACTTGCCTCACACCTAAGCAGAATTCCATTATGTCAATTCCAGTATATACTTTTGTATCTGAGAATAACAACATTATCACCCCTTTATTCAAGGAACAAAGCTAATGTAGCATGCAAACATGTTTTAGAAGTGTTTGATTGTATTTCTACCAAATATTCTGCATTGATCTTCATAAAGAGGCATGTGATTAGATGACTTTAAATGTCCCTTAAGCTATATTGATCTGTAGGACCTCTCAAAGTGTTTACTTGTTTAGAAGATCTTTTCCAGGGGCTAAGTCTTTAAATAAATTCTTTTGAGTTTTGTTTCAAAGTCTTGATTTAAGATTTCATGTGCTAGGTTATGACTACAAAATTGTGTAGTTCTGCCTAATATCATCAAACGGTAGGCAGGTTAAAATGAAATCTGTTTTATCGTCTACACAGGGGAATACTGACGAATAGGTTGTATTTATGGTATATGATTTTTCTTTTTATTAGTTAATAATATTTTCAGAGCTTAGTTTATCATTTCCTAGTTAGTGAGTTGCTATTAGGAATAATTTAATAAGACTTATCCAAAATTGACCTGTCAACTTGACTTGCCTGCGAATTAGTCAAGGAGGAATCGAACTGGCAAAGAGTTGGGATCAATGGTCAAGATTAATTAGGTCTTGGCCATTTTAACAAGTATTTCAAAACTTGTTGAGTCCTCTAGCAAGAGTCACCCATGTCGATTACAAAGGAAAATTGAAAAAAGCACATTCATAAAAGCACTTTCAAAGTATCTTGCTCATTTAAAGTGTTTTCAATCTACATTTCTAATGAAGGCAATTTCTTGCATACGAGGAGGATAGGAGTCAAAAGACATTGAGTTTTGATGAGTGTGTGAAAGTGTTTTTTAAAAAAAAATCAAAATAATCTTTTAGAAAATTATTCTCACTCGAATTCTGATTTACATAGATTATATGATTTTTTTGCGAAAAAACTTTTATCTTCTGATTCAACACCAAAATCAATTGTCAAGACAGAGCCTAGCCATGGCCCACTATCCTTGGCATTTGAATTTTGCAATTGCTCGGAGATTACTTTTTTAAATCATTATCAAAATAATGTACACAAATACAGGGATTTGAACGTAGGTGTTTGGTGCCACCAATACAGGTATACTGTCGGAACTAATAAAAAACCTGCCTAGTATCGAAGAGCCAAGGCTGGATTACTATTCTTGGTTATAGCATTACATTAATGCCTCGTTTACAGGCTGCCAGCCACATTTGGAAGCTTACTGTGCTCAGAAAAACCAACAAACTTATTAATATAAGATGGAATTATGTGAAACCCTACACTACGTATAGTATTATTCATAATAAATGTAATAAAGTTGCAAAGCAAATTACTATAGATACCATCCACCAACTCCATTCACTGGAAAGACTTGTATAACAATCTGGTCATCCAGGTACAAGCGAACTACCTGATGTCCAATTATGTGCAATTCATTGGGATTGGGAAATTGGTCTACAGAGGAGTTGATATACGCCTGCAAATCAGCAGTGATTTGAGGCATTGTCTCAACAAGATTCTCTTGCAGATGATGTGAGTACACTAGTTTGGCTACCAAGAGCCACTGGATATGAATGCACACTTGTTCATCATGGATTCTTGGCATGAACTGGTTTTGAGTTTTCACGTTGCATTCTAAGTTATGGAGATGGTTATCCATGCTTTGCTACATTTCTCTTAAATCCTCTGGACAGTTCTCCATTCTCACCTTAATATTCCTTGTGTTAGAAACCATTGCATCACAGAGATGAACGATTCTTCTGCACATATACTGGATAGCACCAGCCACAGATTCTACTCCCTCATAAAAGTGATGGGATGTGTCTTTCCCATACTCTTGAGCATAAAACCTTTCTGCTGGTGCTGGGGCGGGGGGGAGAGGGTGCTGTCGGGGAGTTCAGGGATTCTAAAATCTCTGTTTTACCAGTCATCTAATTGCAAGACCATTTCCTGCAAGTTATCATGGAGTTGCCATCTCCACCTCTCTGTGAAGCCATGCTGAAGACACTAAGAATTTTTTCTCGCAACTCAACGCATACATTGTATGAAAGTTCAAGCATATAGGGCAAAATGTTGACAGAAATGTATGGAATGGGATGTGTATTTATAGAGCCCAACAATTCCTAATATGAGCTCGGGAATGGACTATGCATTTGTATATGAATGGGATGTGTATTTATAGGGCCCAAAAATAACAAATATGAGCCTGGGAATGGACTATGCATTTGTATATGAAATCAAACTAATGGATCCTGGAATGAGAACACATAGTTAAAGGGCTTAGTTGAGAAAGAACAAATGGATCCTGGAATGAGAACACATAGTTAAAGGGCTTAGTTGAGAAAGAACAATCAATCTCTACAAATTTGAAGGCATGGTTGAAAGGGAACATACTTGTTTTTTTTTCTAGTGAGACGTCATAAAAACAGCTATGGAACAGGATGTATGGTCATCTCAACCTGCTAAATAAAAAGACCAAGGTTCAAGGTCTGCCAGAAATTAAAGAAGAATGAGGAGTTTATGAAAAATAAAATTATAAAGAATTTCTAGTCTCATTTCTATTCCATCCATATATATGAGAATGGATACGTGTCTTTTCTTTTGTAGGGAATTCTTAACATGTGACAGGGTAGAGGAGCAAGGAGAAAGATAAGGATTGGAATATCGAGAACAATCACAAGGATGACATTTTCACCTGTGAATGAACTGATTTTAATTACGTCCATGAGACCTAATGGTTTATGATTTTAATGAAATTTTCATGTGTGAGGAGTTATGGGGCAGGGATGATTGGAGGGATGGCAATAACAAGAAGAACAACTTCAGTTATATTTTGTAACAAAGTGAATAATGTATTAAATTGTATAACTAAATGATGCATTTTGATAGGTCCTATATGCCAATTTGATCTAGAAGTCATCATGATCATGATCATCCTCATCCTCGTCGTTGTCATTGTCCCCATCCCTGTCGCCGTCGCCGTCCCCATCGCCGCACCAGCAGCACCATCACCATCACCATCACCATCACCATCACCATCACCATCACCATCACCATCACCATCACCATCACCATCACCATCATCAACTTCTTTCCTAGCATGAAAACAACATGGATACAAGTTTGGAGATACTACAACCCAATCCAATTAGTATTTGAGCTACCATACACTGTTCTGTGTTCCTATAAAACATCATTAAAAGCAAAATACTGTGTCTTGAATTGAGACTTTTCAAGAAAATATGGGTGTAACTTCTGAAATATAATTCACAAGTTTGAGTATTTCAAAAAATAGAAAGTCATTAAAAAAATGGAAGAGATTATACTTTCCCATAAATTCTGCAATTTATGTCAGATAAATGGGATTCTGAAACAAGCAACCTCCATGCATGCACCACAAAAATATGGTGTTGCAAAGAGGGAAATCAAATGATAACGGAGTTTTATTTTTCGATGATGAAATCTTGTAATATAGGAAGTGTGGGTGAAAGCAGTGCAAATCTGAGTATTCCAACTCAATAGAAGTCATACAAAAGTAGCTAAAAATATTATCCGAGAAGAAGCCTGGAGAGGTATAAAACTGCAGGTGCTAAATACTGTATCACTAAAACAACATGCGCGTAACTAGAGGGGGTAAACCCAAAGCGGTTAACTGCTAACCATATGATCCAAGTACAAATACAAATAACCATTAGGAAGGCCCCTCAAGGTCGAGGAGTTCAATTGACCATAGAATATTTTTATGAGTTCTAGCTCAGTATGAATGACATATATATCAGATGAATGTCAAGTGTGCGCTCCTACATAGGAATGCAGAAGAAATATACATGGAGTGACTAAATTTTAGTTCACAAAGGAACATAAAGAAATGTTCGTGTGCGGTCTAATTAGATCATTTTATGGTATGAAACAAACCCCACAAGCTTATACAAAATTAGACTAGCATTAAATATGGCGATATTGATTTATTTAATTCAATATCCTGCATAAGTGAGAGAAGCAAGTTGGAGTGAAATTACGTTTTTTTTGCATCTGTATGGTTAAGAGGAAGTAAGAGAGATGGTATGAGAGGGAATTTACTGGATTCCAGTGGTCTCTGTCTTGGAAATCATTTGTAGACCCTGACCTAGTTAGTGTATTCATTGAATTCTAGGAATTTGTTTGTAATCAATAATGGAATGATTCTTCATAACATGGAGGAGCTGCATGTAATTTTCCATCTTTTCTCCTGTCTGATATGGACAAGTTCTGAGAGTGATATAGAGAGGGAGAGCTGAAATATGAACGGGTGTGCTTGAATCTTCTAAGCCCCTCATTCTTGGATCTCAATTCCTTTTGCTTTTGCTTTGATTCGAAGTCTCAATAAAGGATCTTTATTTAAAATCTGCTGTACATTCTCATGTGCCATCCTGCCTTAAAAAAGAGCAAGACAAATGAGAGATAAGATGATGCATTGATAATCAGCATTCTGTTTCAATTCTTGGAATCAAATTGATGTATATAGGCTAAAGCTTGGATGGGGATAAGTTCTCTTGCTTATCCATTTTTATGTTTTTCTGTTTTCGAGGCATTCATGATGTGGGGTGGTGTGGTTGAAATGGAATCAGCTAATTCGATGCAAGATTCTCTCACTGTTTGAGAATATTTCTAAGGATGGTGTATGAAGTTCTTTTGGGCATGAGCTTATGTTTGAGAGTTGATGAAGTTTCTTAAGCTACCCCTCTTTTGATAGGCACTCTTGACATATCTGCATTGTGGAATTATTCTTGGCCATTTGAAGATGATAGGGACGTTGGTCAGTGATATTGGGGGTGGATAAAAGCTCAATTGCCATCCCCAATGATCTTCAAATGACTTTATGAGTACCGGCCTAGCTGAAGTGGGTCCGGTTGAGTGATTGCAAGATAATATGTATTCTTAGTTGAGGTCCCAATGAATTTTATACTTTTGGTACTAGCGTTGTCACTCTATTTTTTTGGGAGTCTATGGTCCCTAACCCTAGGTATATTTAGTAAAAAAAAAAATAATTGCCCATTAATAGGTCAGTTTGACTTGAAAGTATATCTTATTGCAATAGAAAAGTACTAGGGTAAAATAAACCTAGTATTTTTTTTTTTTTGATATGCCCGAAGGCATTACATGGAATCACTGAATTACATAGAATGTTGGCATCTCTGCCCATATTTAAGAAATAAACATAGAGCAGATTTACAATACTGAGTAAGCATACATCTAAATCAGTGAGCTCCTTCGGCCATAGTTACCATGTTCGACCGAACATGGCTCATGTTCGGTTCAAACTGAACAAATTGCATGGACCGGATTTGTGCGGTCAAGTTTCGACCGAATAACTTTTTTATTTTTTGATAAAAAAAAAAAAAAAAAACCCAAAATGTGAATCTAGTCCGAACCCATCAGTATATAAATAAAATAAACATTTAAGTATAAGTTTACATTTTAAGTTATATTTTATTTATATACTTTCAGGATGTTTGAGAGGGGTTTCGGACCGCTAGGAGCTATAATGCAAATTCTAGGTTTTGGAGGATCCTATCATATTTCAGAGTTACTCAGATTCCAGGGTTTCAGGGTTTCAAACTTAGCCATATTTCAGGGTTTCAAGATTTCAAGGAGACATCATAGGAGGTATGAAGGCTGCATGAAGGGATGTATGCGTGATAGAATAGTATGAAAATATCTCTCGCAAAGTGCCACTAGCCGATCCCACCCCATTCCCAGTGCACCCCTTAAGGCATGCACTTTGTGAGATTCAATGCACTGATGAGCCCTTGTGAGAGAAAGTGTCAGTAAATGATAAAAGTTGAAAAATAATGGGAGTGGCATTCATGATTTTGTGGGCAATCGAGATGATTTATTCTAGATTTGAATGTACATTTTGTCTTTGAAGTAATGAATGAATGATGGTGCTAGTTTTGATTTTGAAGTTGGGTTTGATGTTGCAAATGTTTGAAACTTAAGTTCTATATCAATTTTGAGCTTAGGCTCTAAACTATGAATATTTTGCTATCTTTTAATGTAATTCAAGTTTGAAATTCTTATGCATTTCTCATTTTTGTAAGTGTTAAATTAATGTTCATTCCTTAGTAGATTGAAATATTTATGTTTATGTTTTACAAATATGTATGATATATTTATTTTTTATAATCTATAAAAAAATCCTAACCGAACTTACCGAACCAAACTTTTTTCAAAATTTCGAACTTCCGAACTTTTTCCCCCTTCCGAACAAACCGAATTTTTCGAACATGGTAACTATGCCTTCGGCTAAGCAGCCATGAGTAAGGGGCATCCACACTATCAAAATCACCCAGCGCATGATCCTGGCCTTAACCGCTTGACTCTCCTTGTTGGGTATCTAGAGGGATTTGTACCTTGGTGGATGGATATAAGCAACCATCATCCTCACCAGTCGGACTACAACCCTTTCGATAATAAACCTAGATTTAAAAGCAACCGAAACAGTAAAACATGTAAACAAGAACTAGAGAGTGTAAACCCAACCCATATGATCCAAGTACAAGCACAAAGAGTCATAGGCTTGACATGTTTTTTAAATAAAGATCAGCCTCTCTATTTTGAAAGACATAACATTGGTGGAAGGAATTCTCAATATACAAATTATTCTTGATTCTTAGTGTTTTTAGTATTTATTCTGAAGCATCAATTGTCTGTTACTGTACAAAAAAATTCCTGCTTGTTAAAACTAAGAGGACTTGAATTTTTGATGCAGGTGAGGCTCTGTCGTGCTAAGTCAACTGGACAAATATATGCAATGAAAAAGCTCAAGAAGTCCGAAATGCTTAGTCGTGGGCAGGTGTTAGTTATTTTCCTTTCTTAAATACAATGAGGCTAAATGTGAGATGAATTTAGATGCCTTCTTTGTATCCATGTTTGCAAGTCCCTATCCAAGTCTGGGGTAACATATTATAATTATTGCTGTATGAAATTAAATTTTTTTTTAGCAAATTGTATTGACAAATGCATGCATGATAAATATTTATTTTTTTGGTGAATATTCTCCAACAATTTATTGTTTATTACATCTGTTGAAGATAAAATAGGCACCTTATTCAAACTCAACCGCTTCTGTGATATCTTGTTGCTTCTCTGCTTCAGGCTTGCAAGATGAGGACTGCAGTGTCATAATTTGTATAGTTTTGACAATTTCCTTTCCAGGATGCTGGTCTTATATGATGTAAAAGCACACAGTGGTTGACTTTTCTACAAATTTGGGTATATATCTAGGATTTTTGTTGTATAACTGTAGAAAACAAGTATCGTATTTTGTATTTCCTGGACTATTAAGTGAATTTATAGGACAATATTGTGCAGGCAAAAAGGGGGAAAAAATATAGATGTATTTAATTGTCAAGGCAGGAATAGAAGTTTGGGGGAAAAAAAAAGACATAGCCATGACCTTGACAGATCTCCCTTGGAAGTTTTACATTGAACCTGTCTCAAAACTGGGAAACTTTTGCATTTTGTGTTTTCTTTTCTAAAGTAGCTTACTTATATAGGCCTTGTATCCTAGGCACAGTTTTCATTGTGGACAATTTACAGACCTCAACATTTGACATATTTCTGAGAAGATAGAAATCTGTAAAAGTTGTGTTTCTATGCATGCTTTCTGTGAACAATCTGGTGCAATTCCTGTATATTACTGAACATTATCTTTAATTAAAGATGTTCAATACATAAATCACTGTTGTAAGTTTGGTGAACATCTTGAGTCTCTCGCATGTTATTGGTCCTTGCCAAGGCAGGTACCGTAGGAATCACTTGAATAATAATTTTTCTACTCTAGCCAATGAAAACCTTTGACAAGAGATATTACTTTAACAATTCTAAAATTTAGCACCCAAATATTAAAGAATATTCTTTTACATGTTCTTGTCGAATATTCCATTTATATCAGTGTAATAAATAAAAACTCATTTCAAATGTAATAAATATGACAACATTTATTTGCTCAAGAAAATAACAATAATGGGCGGAATGAGCATTGATTTGACATACGACATTATTATTATCTTAATTTTTTTCCTCTAAAAATTATCATTCCAACATTTATGGGTGGAAAGAGCATTGATTTGACATATAACATTATTATTTTTAGATAGATATGGGGTTTGTATTTGGGCTCCCAGCTTGCAAAGCAAAGAGGTACATAAAACGGACCGTAGGCAAACAGTCGAAACTAGAAAGACTAACATTTGCCATTAACACCAACGATAAAAAAAACCCCAACAAAACAAGGGTACACCACAAAGACCACAACATAAAAACCATATACCATAAACCGACCACCAAAAAGACCAGTAAGACCATATATAGGACGCGAACCAACATCAACAATTTAAACCAGCATGAACCTCGTCGTCCGTGTCTACCAGAAAGATGATTTCCCTTCCACTGCGTTCCTTCTCCTCCGCTGCTTCCACCACCTCGCGTTTGGCTAGTTTCTTCATGGCTTTTCCACCAGAAGTAGACGTCAATGAGGGATTGAAGCCTACAGGGTTGTCCAGCCTAGACTCCACCACCAAAGATTTATTATACCAAAGAGGCACAGGAACCTGTCCCTTGAGAACCCATTTTACCAATTTTCTTACCGCCTCCACACGTCGTTGTTCATGACTTCATGCCCTCATTTGTGCCATCTGCGGAATTTGACTCTTGCGCTGTGCCATAAGTGGCAAGGAAATACATTTCCGTACCTTCATGTCCGATGATTTTTTTTTTTTTTCAAATCTTCAACAAAACCCAGGAGGATCATGAATCGTGTCTCGAGTGCCCTGAACATCGTAGCCGGGATTGCCCCAAACCATCCCTTCCTGAAAATGGCAAGTTTGGGAGTGGGGTCATATAACATTATTATTATCTTATTTTTTTTCATTTTTAATATTTAAAATTTATTACACGACACTTGTCTAACTCAAAGATTATATTTATTATACTTAATTATACTTGATTATATTTATTGGAGGGAAAAAATATTTGACATATATAATTTTATTGGTTAAGATTTTTTTTCCTTTTAAACACTTAAAAATATATAAATATGACATATGTGCTATTAAAAAGTGATATTTTTATTTTATTTTATTATGTGTAAACGCTTTTGACTAGAGCTATGAATTGGTTCTGGGGCGCAAATCAAGGGGCCCAGTCCCCACAAACAATGAAAACCATCCAAACTGAAACAAAGGGTCACATATAAAACTGTTGGCACAAAGAGACAACCTTGTCCAAAGAGGAGACACACAAACCCGTGGAGTATGAAGAAGCACTAAGAAAACACAGTTGTCTGTTAGTGGAAAGTCATCAAAGAATAAACAATCATACCATAACCAAGATAAAAATCAATGGGATAGACATCCCACCAAAGGCTAGAGCTACCATCGTGAAGGAAAAGTTAGCCGTGGGCTGAAACCATTCTTCTCCCTCAATGGGAAAGGAGGTTCTCCATTGTCCATTGGGTGCCATCTTTCACCATTTCCTTAGCATTTGTTCTCAACGTTTCCACTTTCGATCTATGCCCTTTTTTTGTTGTTGTTGAGCCCACATTAGCTTTAGGTCTCGTCACCTTTGGTCGAGAAGGGGAGGAGACCTCAAAAAGTTGGAGAGAAAATAGGGCTGGATTAGAAACAAGCTTATCCTTTGAAGGTTCCACCTGTAGAGGGGAGACCAAGGGATCCTTGGGCGAGGAGAGAGGAGGGTTGGAAGAACTTTCCATGATTCCGCCACAGGAAGTCTTGATTAGGGGGCCTTCTTCCAAACGAGTTGAGAATGAGCCAAGGTGGGCAACATAGCCTTTGAGGGTCACCTTGCAACACGATGCCCAAGGAGGTTACAACGAAGCACCTAAAAGGAAGACCCTCGTAGGTAAGGAACTGAGTCCAGTTGCCCCAGGATGAGATTAGATTAACCGAATTGTAGATAGGTTTGGAAAGATCAGGATGACACACTCACAAATTTGCTTCTCAAAGAGGTCTCATCTACTTTCATGAAAGAACACACTCTATTAATCAACAATTTGATGTGCTCCTCTTTCCTCATGATAGATGGGAGATTGTACAATCTGATCCAAAGAGGAGTAACCAAGATATTCACCTCGACTGGTTCAAAAAAAGGCGACTAGGGGCAAAAGAAGAAATCGTGGTTGCTAAAAAACCAAGGTCGTGATGACAAAACAAAGTTTGTGTCAAAAGAGCTTTGGAAAACCACTTGGAAATAACCACGACTGAGCATAGACAAGGAGGGCGCAACAATGGAACTTCAAACAGACAATGCCCAATTGGAAAGATCTGCAAAAGAAAGATGCGTGCCCACACATTTTCCAAGCAAAGGTTTGCTGCCAAACTTGTGCTCGAGATCTTGAATAGATTGGTTAGAGATTTCCAACATTGGATTCTCCTTAGAGAATAACACAAGCACATTCCCAATTAGAAGAGGAGAATCACTAACTCTCGTAGAAACACGTGAATGCTGTTTAGAGAACCTAGACAAGAAGACTAGGAAGGCGAAACAAAATCAGAACCAGATGAAAGCACAAACTTAAAAAATTATCTGCAATCATGGAAAGGGTTCTCGACATTCTTGTAGGTAGCATAAATTCAACGCATTTAAGAGAGCCGATCCTTAAGACCATCAGAACAGGTGGAAACAAAAGAACCACAGGGTTGGGGTTGAAGCATATCTAAAGCAATAGATTTGTTGGAGGGCTCGACTCATTGCTTTGCTCCAGCACCGGAAGATGAAACCCTATTTCTCCTTTCTGGGCCCTCACCAAAGGCATTGACTTTACTTGTCTCCGAAGATCCTCAAGGGACAACACAGGGGCAATGAAAAGTGAAGGGGAAACTTGGTTGAAAGGCTAAGAAGAAATAGAAGCACTGTCATTTGCCTTTGAAGTTGAAGTAGGGACATTGCACTTACCAAACACAAAACGTTTAGCTGGGCTCAAAAAGCCCTTTTGCAACCCTAACATACTGCAAGCAAGAGTCTTGGGGGCTGTTTCGCTCTTTTGCAGACGTCTACCAGAACAATAGCTACCTCCTCTTGCTCTGAAACCATAAAATCGTCCTTGTTGAAACCACCTCCTATGAAACAAACGCAGAAGCTCTTGATTCGAAAAACTTGTGCAGACTACCATTGGGATTTGAACGGGCTAGAGACTTGAGTTTGAATTTTGATTTCCTTCACATGGTATTCACCTCGCAATCTTCGTGAGTGACATTTATTAGACAACTTATATTATTTTGATAACTATATTTTAACCACTATATAACTTGTTAACCGGCTACTGTATAATTCCCGATCATTTCTTATTGTTAAACATTTATAAAATCTACCTATAACTAATACAAAGCTATTTTAGAATAATCATAAGTGAAGGCCTACATACCATCACCCAACGATTGTCCTATGCCTTTGAATGCAGCTTCTCTATGTTCCAACGATTATCGCAATCACTTTCAAAAATAGTTACTATTGCCACGCTTAGTCCAGTAGATGTATAATTTCATCTACCCTATTTTAAGTTAATGTTGCCTCATTTTTTCGGTTTTAAACTAGTTCATGTTACATTCGAATTTAGTTTTGAACAAGTTGGTAAACTCCAAAAGCTTACAAACTTCTTGTTAGTGCTTGCCAAAGTAGGAATAGTATAGCTTTGACTCCAACCAATAATATTTTAATTCTAATTAATCATAATTAATCCTTGGGTATCATTCCTTCATGTGTTGAGTTTACATTACAAATTTATATGCAAATTCAACCATAAACAATTTTCAATAAGAAAGCAGGGACTAACCGCTATGCGGCGCTTGTTTTGTTTGGGGAACAAATAATTTACCACTATCTCCAACACATCTTCTTAGGAGATACATGTCTTATAAAGGCATGTGGGGTTTCTGCAGTACGACTTTATCAGCTAATGAGCTAAGAAGATCTAAAATGAATGGTTTGTAAGGTACAATACTTGCTAAACATTTTGCAAATGCGGTAGCAAGCTAAGAGGGTTTGATCGTGAGGATTTGCTAAACATTTTGCAAATGCGGTAGCAAGCTAAGTGGGGTTGATTGTGAGGGAAACTCTAGGGTTAAGTGTGCTTAATTTGGAGTAGCATTGGGATTGATGACCTCTCGTGAAGGCGCAGTTACTAGATGCAAGTCCCTTGATGATGTTTGACACTATCCAATGGCTCATTTCTCTATTTAATCCACCTTTTCACCCTGTGAGCATCACCTGATGCAATAAGTGCCAAGTGGACCTTTCAAGCCCACGAGAGATGGGTTCTTTTAAATAACTACTCACGTTGGTAATTGTGAATGCCTTGAGATATTCTATGCATTTGATTCTGTAAAATGATATTTGTGTTTTTAACTCTTCTTGCATGCTTTCTGTGACCACTTTGACAAACATTATAATATTTCTCTGAGTGTTGTTGCTATCCCCAAAGTTTCACACCCAATTCATTTGAGAAATGTGAAAATATGAGTTTACACTCTCTATGGCCATCGCACGTACTATTTTATTTTACTTGGAAAGCATTGGAATTTGTGTTCCTATTCCATAAAATATCAGTAGTCAGGACATAATATTGTCCCTTGTTGCAAATGTTATCTACAAGATCTAGGTTTTGAATGTCATTTTGTAATAATCATTTTTTATTTCTGTTGACAAGAAGCAGCTTGGCTTTACCCATGTTATATTTGAAACAAATTTTATCTTCATAGGTATCTTGACCTCTATATTTGGAAATATTTTAGAAGGGAAGAAGTTTGAACAATATTGATGATTGAATATCACATCCTATGCTTTGCAGGTGGAACATGTAAGGTCTGAGAGGAACCTGCTTGCAGAAGTTGATAGCCGGTACATTGTGAAGCTGTTTTATTCATTTCAGGACACAGAATATTTGTACCTTATCATGGAATACCTACCCGGGGGTGACATTATGACCCTGCTTATGCGCGAGGATGTTTTATCCGAGGACATTGCACGCTTTTATATTGCACAGAGTATCCTGGCCATTCACTCGATACATAAACACAACTATGTTCACAGGTATTAATTTTGATCTCCAAGATCAAATTTGAATATAATGAAAATATTGATTATCCTATGCAATTAGTGGCATGTAATCTGGAGGTCGACTTCACAATCTCTAGCTCCAATTCAATATATTATTGAATAATCTTTGAACATGCAAATTTAGTTATTAGTATTTTAATAGAAAAGAACTCTACTTCTACTTACCATTTACATTCTAATACTAGCATACAAATCAATGGTGTCGGTATTGCAATGTTTTTGAAAAGGTGCTTTTTGGTGCAACTTGAACTTGGCCAGCATTATTCAAATATAAAATTAGAGAAATGATGTTGACATGTAAAGGATTCTTGTACAGGGATATCAAGCCTGATAATTTGTTATTGGATAAAGATGGCCACATGAAACTATCAGATTTTGGATTGTGCAAACCGCTCGACTATACCACATTGTCAACTCTGCATGAAGACGAGCCATTTACGGATGATGAATTACGTAGAGCTATGGAAATGGATGGGCGTTCGGATTTAAGAGGGCGCAACAGGGGCGCTTGGTTAACTCAAAGGGAACAGCTTCTGCACTGGAAAAGAAATCGGCGATCACTGGTATTTCATTTCTATTTTCCTCCATGTGGGGCAGCAAGTTGTTTTCAATTTAGGAGGTTTCATGCTATGCATTCTTCTTTAATGAGAAAATATTGCCAAACATTCTGTCAGGCTTTTTAGCTGTCTTTTTTTGTCAGTCTTCTACATGTTCATATATCAGATTAATAGTTTGTTTGGTATAAGTATTCCATGCAAAAAATGATAAGATGGTCTTCATTTCTGAAATATTTCCAAGAAGTGTGATGAACAGATCCAGTGTGTCTAACTAAGCTTGATCTGCTATCCCTCAAAGTGGTTTCTTGTGTTTAAGAATCAGTTTGTGGCCAGGACATTCTTAAACTAGATTACACGAATTAGCTTTGCTATTGAATTACATACAATCAAACTTTTGGAAGTTGAACAGTGTCATTCTTTGAACTTGTAGTAACCAACCCCAATATATATATATATATATTTTTTGAAAACTACAACTTGCTGATCACAATTTTCTAAATCTGAAACCCTGATTTAAGTTTGATTACAGATGTTTATAGCAACAGCAATATGTAGATATTTTTGCTAAAGCAAAGAACAATGATTTGCAAACCCAACAACATATAACTCAAATTAATATAAATTTTTGAGCAATTTATGACTGGTAAACAATGGCAGCAAACTTCAGAAATTTTATTAAAAATCTTCAAAATAATTACATAAGATTCAGAATTGTTAACATACACAATAATTGACCTGCTTGAAGTGCCCTTGCCTGGAAAGGATTATTCACTGGTTGGAACCCCAAAACACTGATGAAAATGTCAACAATGCCTCCCAAAATGAGCCGCCCCTACCTAGGGCGATTTGGCTCTAGAAAATAAATTGCAACCTCCAAAAAATGCAAGTGTATGCTTGAAATTATCGCCTTGCTCCAAGGAAACTTTTAAGCCAAAACCCACAAAGCAATTTCAATCTGATATGAAGCTATGAATGATTCTTTGAAATCAGGCCATGGCTGCCTTTACTCAGAAACTCCAAAACATTTGCAACTATGATCACCCAACAGCCCCAAAATTGCTTGCCAAAGCTTGCAAGCCAAAACCCAATTGAAAGCATTAAAAAAGATCAAACTTCTCCATAATTACCTTTGGAATCTGCAGATATCTTCAACAATGAAGCTCCAATGGTGACCTCTGAATGAGACCACTTTTTTACCAGCTAGGGTAGGTCTCTCACTACCGAAACCAGCTACAAAGTCAAGGGTTGTCGTCCTCAACTTGCTTCAGATCTCCTGAGAATTTTCCAGCAGTCTTCTCAAAGTCAAACACATCACCAATATCCATAATGAGTCTCCAAAAAGTGTTTCATAATCTTCAATGATGAGTTAGGGCAAAACCCTAACTTAGGTGTCCCTTTTCTAATTGACCAATAAAAACACTTTTAAACTTTAAAAAAACAACTTAAAGTCATCACATTAGGTACTAATGTACAAAAAGTGGCCCCCTTTTATCCTCAACTTAAAATTAGAAAGTTACTTTATTAATATCACCTTTTAAGGAATAAAAGATTAAATTAAAATAATATAACCTTAGTATTAGCGTCCAAGCTGGAAATACCACCAAAATAATCATCCAAGATCAATTGAATCCTCTTACCAACGCCACCTAGCCTACGGGAACTCAAGGATAGGCTAAAGGACACAAAAATGCATCAGAGGCTAAGAGAGGAAATTACAGTCTGTCCTCCCCAAAGATTGCTTGTCCTCAAGCAATCGGAATGCTGGATGCTGAAGTATCTGCTCACTCTCCCATGTAGCATTCTCATTTGGTAGATCTTGCCACTTGACCAAGTATTCTGTGATCACTCTCCTCCTGGTGGTCCTTTCTCTGAAATCAATGATTGCCTCTGGAATAAGCTCCAACCTCCCCTCCTCATCCAATGGAGGTAACACTGTTGAAGGTACCACATTATGTCCAAGCATCTTCTTAAGGCGTGATACATGAAACACATTGTGCACTCTACTATCCTCAGGTAACTCCAGCTCATAAGCAACATTTCCAACACTCCTGGAGACTTTGAATGGGCCATAAAAACGGGGTTTCAACTTCTCCGCTCCACCTTTTTTGATGGTGGACTGTTTATATGGCTGTAATCTAACATAAACCATGTCTCCCACTTCAAATTCCCTCTCAATACGGTGCTGGTCAGCGTACATCTTTTATTGATTCTGTGCATGCTGAATATTATCCTTCAAAGCTTTCATGATATCTTGACTCTCTTGCAGAAAATCCTTTGCCTTGGGCACCCTACAATCACCAATGAGTAAATCAATGAATCCAGGAGCTTCATATCCGTATAATGCCATGAAAGGGGACATCTTAATGGACATGTGGTAAGTGGAGTTATAGCAAAACTCTCCCAAGTGCAGCCATCGGACCCAAGCCTTTTGCTGCCCTGTCACATAATTCCTTAGGTAGCCTTCAACCATTTGTTCACTATTTCAGTTTGCCCATCCGTTTGGGGATGATAGGTAGTGCTAAGAGTCAATTCGGTTCCACAAAGCTTGAACAATTCTTGCCAAAACAGACTCATAAACTTGCTATCCCTGTCACTTTCTATGTTTTTAGGTGCCCCATGAAGTCTAAACACCTCTTTGAAGAACAAATCTGCCATTTGGAGTGTTGTATAACATGCTGATATGGCAAAGAAATGTGCAAATTTAGTCAATTTGTCTACTACCACATAAATGCAATCCTTCCCTTGCACCTTGGGAAGTCCCGTGATGAAATCCATGGATATACTTTCCCACTTTTGAGTAGGAATTGGTAATGGTTGCAGCAGACCAGTCGGATATGTGTGTTCATTTTTATTTTGTTGGCACACTAGGCTCACACACATACTTCATTATATCATCCTTCATGCCCTTCCATGAGAATCTCTCACAGATCTGCCTATATGTCTTGTACAACCCCGGATGACTAGCCATAGGGGTGTCATGAAATGTTTTTAAAATCTGTCCCTTCAACTTAGATTCAGGGATCAAAAATATTCTTTCTTTGTAGTAAATTAGACCATCCTTCACACTAAATTTGTCATCAGCCAAAGTGCCATCTATAATGCTGTTAGAGAAGGTGTTCTTTGCATAATCAGCTTGTAACTCCTCTTTCCAATCTGCTGTTAACTCTGAAAATATGCATAAATGTGGCCTCCTCGAAAGTGCATCAGCCACAACATTGCGTTTCCCCTTCACATATTCAATATCAAAGTCAAAGGCTTGAAGTTTGCTTACCCATATTTGCTGCCTTTCACTTAAATCCCGTTGATTAAGGAAGTACTTACGGCTGTTATGATCAGTTTTAACTATAAATCTGCCTCCAATGAGATATTGTCTATATTTGGCCAAGGCATGCATAATGGCCAACATCTCCTTATCATAAATTGAGTAATTTTTTTCAGCTCCCCTCAATTTTCTACTCTCAAATGCTATTGGATCCTTGTTTTGCCTGAGGACAGCCCCTATCCTTTCACCGGATGCATCACACTCAAGCTCAAATGGCTTAGAAAAATCTGGTATGGCCAAAACAGGACATGAACTCATCAAAACCTTAAACTGATCAAATGCTTTCTGTGCTGATTTGGACCAAGAAAATTGCCCTTTCTTGGTCAAATCTGTGAGTGGAGCAACAACTTGTGAGAATCCCTTCACAAACCTCCTATAGAATCCACATAGGCCAAAAAATCCCTTGAGCTACGATAAATTTGTAGGTGGTGGCCAATCAAGTATTGTCTTAATCTTTTCTGAATCCACACGCACACCATCAACGCTAATGATGCGTCCCAAGTAGAGTAATTCAATCATCCCAAATTCACACTTAGATTTTTTAGCATATAATGACTCCCTTTCAAGGATGCCAAGTACCTCATCCAAGTGCTTCAAATGCTCTTCCCATGATCTGCTGTAGATAAGGATGTCATCAAAGAAAATAAGAACATATTTTTGGAGCTGCTTGTTGAACATCCTATTCATGCATGAATGGACAGTGGTTGATGCATTTGTCAAGCCAAAAGGCATGACAAGAAACTCAGTGCCCAAAATGACACTTAAAGGCCGTCTTCTCCACATCCTCTTCCCTTATCCTAATTTGATGGTACCCTGATCTCAAGTCAATTTTGGAGAAGTAAACCGCCCCATGTAATTCATCAATCAACTCATTTATGCGTGGAATATGATACTTGTTTTCAATAGTCTTTTTGTTCAAGGACTTGTAGTCCACACATACGCATATTCCCATCCTTTTTCTTCACCAAAACAATTGAATAAGCAAATGGGCTCTTACTAGGCCTAATGTGTCCCATCTCAATGAGCTCTTGAATAGCCTTCTCTATCTCATCCTTATGCCTCTTAGGATGGCGGTAAGGAGTGGTAATGACTGGTTTAGCTCCTTCCTCAAGCTCAATATCGTGCTCAATGCTCCTATCAGGAGGCTTTCCTGGTGGAATGCTCCCAAACACCTTACTCCTCTTAGTAAAGAGTCCCTGAATATCTAGTGGGTAGGTCCTCTTAACCTCTTCAGTGATTGTAGGCATGGTAATGCATTCTGCTGCTCACTCAACTTGATCATGTCTAAATAGTCTCTCCATGTGCTTGAAGGACACAACACGTGGTCCTCCATTAGACATCCCCCTCAAGACCACATTCGTACCATTTGATTTGAATTTCAGCTCCATGGTCTGAAAATTGAGAGTGATCTCTCACAAAGAATGTAGCCATTGAATGCCCAGTACCGCATCGGTGTCACCTATGCTCACCACATAGAAATCCTCCTTAACCTCATGATTGCCAAACATTATACACAACTGAGGAACCATCCTGGTGCACTGAATAGTAAACCCATCGGCTACCATCACTCTAAAGCCACTCACCTCCTGAGTCTTGAGGCCTCTACGAACAACTAAGCCCTCATCAATGAAATTATGTGTAGCCCCTGTATCAATCAATGCCACCATTTGCTGCCCTTGTATCACTCCTCTAAGGCACATAGACTCATGTTTTTGGAAGCTATGAAGTTGTGCCAACTTCCCCTCATTGTTCTCTACCTTCTCACCCTCTTCCGAAGCCTTTTCCTCATCGCTGTCCTCTATATCAGCCTGCTGTTCTGAGTTTACTGATTCACTTTCATCATCCAAAAAGTATTTAATTAAGAGTACCTTCCCTTTTGCTGAACATTTATGATCCTTGGCATAAGGATCGCTACATGTGAAGCATAAACCCTTCCTTCTTAGCTCATTAAGGGTCTCACTATCAATTTTTTGATAGTGTTTCTTTGGCTGTTCGTTTTGCTTGGGCTGCTCATGTTGTCTTGGCTGATCATGACTTCTAAACATGTGCTTTTTGTCCCTTTCTTTTTGCTGCAGGCCTCCCTTTGACTGAAATTTACTCTTGAAAGCGGGTGTTTCCATGTCTCTAGCCTTCTTAATAGCTTTTTGAAGTGTGGTGGGGTTGAAAGCCTTAACCCAACCTCTTAAATACTCGGAAAGACCATCAACGAACATCACTATAAGCCTTCTTTCAGATATATCAGTCACAAGCACGGAAAGCTTTTGAAAATCTGCAATGTATGAATCTATTGCCCTCCATTGTTTAAGCTGGGCTAGCTCCTTAAAATGCAATTCTGGGTCTTTTTTGTCAAATCTTTCAATCAGCCTTTCGGTGAACTCATGGTAGGAAGTGATTTGTGCATGTCCCAATGTCAACATTCCATTACACCACCACTGATAAGCAATTCCATCAAGATGTATGGATGCATATTGGATTGATTCGACCTTGGGCATAGGATTAAGAGTGAAGTGTCTAGCTTTTGTACCCATGCTCTAGCTGCCATTTTTTCCAATCCATCAAAGTATGGAAGGCTAAGCTTCCCCACCTTCCTATGCGAGTCATTATGCTGATCTCTATTCCCCCTTGTATTAGAATGCCTCATTCTCAAGTCAATGTAGTCATGAAGGGAGAGGTCCATCTGAAATCCGGCACCTGCTTGTAACCAATCTTGCCTAAACTGCTCCTGTTTTTTCACCAAAGTAAGCTCCGGATGTGGTTGAGCATCAACTCTAGGCGGAAAATTTGGCATAAGTGGTCTTGCCATGACTGCCTCAACTTGCTGATTGCCTACTCTTTGCTGCCCTGCATCATTCCCTTCTCCCAATTGGTCCATTCTTTGGATTAATCGTGCTAATTGCTGATTAGTCTCTTGTGCTTGTTGCGCTGCTTGTCCTTGCCCTCTAAGCACAACATCAAGTAGGAGCATTAACCTATCAACTTCTTGTCTTTCAACTTCTTCACCTCAATCTCCCATATCTTCAGATTTATGAGATGCCCTTGATGATTGATCTGATTGCTCTTCTTCCTCTATTGACCAATGTTTCTAATAGCTTTCTTCTTTCCTTCTATTTCTCTCCAAATACCTTCTTTCCCGATCACTTAGGCTCATAGAAGAACATTAACCACTGGATGGCAAGATGATTTGGCTTTGATACCACTGTAATAACCAACCCCAATATATATATTTTTTTGAAACTACAACTTGCTGATCACAATTTTTTAAATCTGAAAACTTGATTTAAGTCTGATTACAGATGTTTATAGCAGCAGTAATATGTAGATATTTTTGTGAAAATAAACAATGATTTGCAAACTCAACAACAACATATAACTCAAATTAATATAAATTTTTGAGCAATTTATGACTGGTAAACAATGGCAGCAAACTTCAGAAATTTTATTAAAAATCTTCAAAATAATTACATAAGATTCAGAATTGTTAACATACACAATAATTGACCTGCTTGAAGTGCCCTTGCCTGGAAAGGATTATTCACTGGTTGGAACCCCAAAACACTGATGAAAATGTCAACAATGCCTCCCAAAATGAGCTGCCTCTACCTAGGGCGATTTGGCTTTAGAAAATAAATTGCAACCTCCAAAAAATGCAAGTGTATGCTTGAAATTATCGCCTTGCTCCAAGGAAACTTTTAAGCCAAAACCCACAAAGCAATTTCAATCTGATATGAAACTATGAATGATTCTTTGAAATCAGGCCATGGCTGCCTTTACTCAGAAACTCCAAAACATTTGCAACTATGATCACCCAACAGCCCCAAAATTGCTTGCCAAAGCTTGCAAGCCAAAACCCAATTGAAAGCATTAAAAAAGATCAAACTTCTCCATAATTACCTTTGGAATCTGCAGATATCTTCAACAATGAAGCTCCAATGGTGACCTCTGAATGAGACCACTTTTTTACCAGCTAGGGTAGGTCTCTCACTACCGAAACCAGCTACAAAGTCAAGGGTTGTCGTCCTCAACTTGCTTCAGATCTCCTGAGAATTTTCCAGCAGTCTTCTCAAAGTCAAACACATCACCAATATCCATAATGAGTCTCCAAAAAGTGTTTCATAATCTTCAATGATGAGTTAGGGCAAAACCCTAACTTAGGTGTCCCTTTTCTAATTGACCAATAAAAACACTTTTAAATTTTTTAAAAATAACTTAAAGTCATCACATTAGGTACTAAGGTACAAAAAGTGGCCCCCTTTTATCCTCAACTTAAAATTAGAGAGTTACTTTATTAATATCACCTTTTGAGGAATAAAAGATTAAATTAAAATAATATAACCTTAGTATTAGCGTCCAAGCTGGAAATACCACTAAAATAATCATCTAAGACCAATTGAATCCCCTTACCAACGCCATCTAGCCTACGAGAACTCAAGGATAGGCTAAAGGACACAAAAATGCGTCAGAGGCTAAGAGGGGACATTACAAACTTTCTCTACCATGAATTGTGAACCAATAATCATCCAATATGCCTTCATTATTGACATGCTTGTTACAAAAACACTATATTTCTCTTTGGACATGTACTTCAGCTCTTCTATTTTCCATCGTGTCCCAATACTTCCCTGTTCTTGGTCAAGGTGATATTCTTTCAATTAATGGGGCATAAGATTTTTTCCCAATGTTTATTTCTTATCTAAAGGTATCTTATGTTGATAACAATAGCTTTTTTATATTCTGAATTTATCAGTCAATTAGATTTTTTTTGAATATTTTCACCGATTATGCTCAAGGATTTCCCCTAATATTTGTTTTCTATAAGTATTATATGGGAAGAACAATAGCTTCTACAATATATGTATGAATTTCTATTATTCAATTCAATGTTCTATGGGGATGCGTCCCTACATCTCAGTTCGCTGTCCCCCTTCTCTTGTTCCCGTGCCCACCCCGTGCCCATGCTATTTTTCAATTCAAATATCATTTCTAGGATTTGAGCTTACTTCTAGGCATCCAATTTTTGTGTTTCCACATTTCCCTGTCCCCACCAAAAGGGGTCTTGGTGGAATATACAAATGTTCTTTTATTTTGGAAAGCATGTATTTACAAGATTGACGAATGTAGGTGCCAATTTAGCAGCCATAATTTGTGCAACGTATGTAAAAACAACCAATATAGCCACTCTTTCACCCACAACTAAAGAATCTCTTCCATGAAAAAGTAATTTTGGTGATGATGTTAGAAGCCTTTATATTTGTTATAGAAGCCTTTCACATTCCGGCTGAGTGGACGAATTTGAGATTCGAAGTAAAAACCTGACCAAAGGATGTTACAATGAGGGTACAAATTTGTATAAGTTTCTTGATAGGATTTAGTGTGTATAAGATACACAACATGATAATCTAGAATTTTCAGTAATACTAAATACTATATCAGAGGGAAAAAATTTGTGGCTTTCGATGTTTAATTTTTTCCATCTTAAATTAAGAATCACTTGTATATATTTCCTTACATGGAACCCTTAAAACTTATTTTAGAAATTTCTTTCGCACTGTCTTATAGGCGTATTCCACTGTTGGCACACCTGATTATATGGCCCCGGAAGTCTTGGTAAAGAAGGGCTATGGTATGGAGTGTGATTGGTAAGATCATTTCTCCAAATAAAAAAAATATTTTTAACACTTTCAGTTTTTAGAATGGGATTTCACAACTAACATTTTCTGATGCTTTCTTTTTTGTCGTCTGCTTTTTACCTAAAGAATTACTGCTCTTAGATTGTTTTTCTGTGTAGTTTTAGACTGTTTTCATGGTTCATTGTGTGAAGGTTTTAATGGTTGTGGGGTAAGAGAAAAAATAACTCTTGTTCTGCATCTCTTTAATTACATATGGTAGATGCACCTAGTTTGATCGGTAATTTACTCAAGCTATACCCGATACAAATAATCACAACAGAGCTTTAATTTCCAAAATTGTCGATCCAATGGAAGAGCTACTGAAATCCAACATACATAGGCTGAAAATTGATGTGTACAACAACTGTAAATTGACATCTACATCCATTATGCTGATTCCAAAGCTTTCATGCCTCAAATACATGCTATGCCACTGAAAATCAGAGATATATATAATCTCACGCCGATGAACATAGTTCCATATCAGAAATACATTCTACTACAGCTGCAATCGATTATTTACATGGATGAAAGATATGTAGCATTGCTGAACCACTGCCCCAGATCACTATTTGCAGAATTCTTTCATCCTCTTGCAATAATAGTATGCCCAATTGGTCACACGATTATTGTACAACAGCAGAAAATGTAATGTAATTAAAAACATGATAAAGGAAATCACATGAGAAAACACAACGATTTACCCTAGAGAAATCAAATATGGGAAAGAACTCCAGCAGAAGACCTGATTTTTTTGCCAATGTCAATGCAAAGAAGCAGCTCTTTTGGACCATGGAAGCTGTCTACAATTCTCAGCTATGGAAAATACTGCAACCTCCTTATGTCAGCCAATTGACGATTTTTTACTCTTCCTCACAATTATGGAAAGGATGCAATGGAATAGTACTCTTATCTCTCACCTTTCTCTTGCTCCCTCATGTTTCAGAATGGATGTATTTAATATAGTTTAGATGTGATTTTTAAGTTCCTCAATATTTGATATTCAAGGTTTGAACTTCTTGGATGCACCTTGGTTCTTGGGCTCATTTTGACATCTCAGCCTTGTCCCACATACCATAAAAGACAAAAAAAAAAAAAAAAGACATTTCCAGACCTGCAACTTATTTTAATGTTTAGGGGAACTAAATGGAAGATTTTTGATTTGATTTTTTGTGGATAGGTAAGTTAAGGTGTCTGGTTTCTCCAGTTTTAATTTGGCTTGTTTTGGCATTGTATGACCAAGTTACGACCAAAACACTACAGACTGATTTTCCTGCATTTAGGAGGTCAAGCAGATAAATCTTCACCTGAAACTTCGTGGGCAACTTGGTTTCTTTGTATAGATGCTGCATATCCCATTTTTACTCATTCCAATATCATGTGACCAAGATATAGCCAAAATACAGGCTCCAGATGTGGGCTGTTATCCCACAGGTTTGGGGGTGGTCAACTGGTTCAATTTGGTACGAGGATGCTCCTAGTCAATTTTCATGGCAATATGACCTTGAGTGAAGAGTTTGTGGCCATTTTATGGACTGCCGTCTTTTTGGTCATGACCGTAAATTATTTCGGATCATATATGATAGACAATTATTAATTGAAAAATTACATGTAAAATGTGTGGGGACAAGATGAGTCGAAGTGGTTATGGTCAATTTGCCAAAGTGTGCAACTTGCAAACGTTAGAAGAAAGTTATCCACTGTAAGCATTTCAAAGGCTGTTCATGCATGCTACCTATTAGAAAACAGCTTAGACCTGTAAAAGTAGGGTTTGCATGCATCAATTGGGGGCAACAAGTGCATTCCCATTGCTTTGAGCCTAGTTATCCTCATTTGAACCACATCACCTTTTACTCAACATCATTAGGATTTTGTTTTTTTGCATATGTCAGCCCTAGATTTTTATGGCTCTAAGTTAGTGGCAAGCATGAAGCCTAAGTAGGTGATCCTGGTACGGGTATGAGTACACCAGTATGAAAACTTTTTGGGGCCTAGGTACAATCGTACAAATATATATATATATATATATAAATAAAATATTAAAAAACATAGCTAAATAAGCAAAATTAACCATATAATATGCATAGAGTAAACAAAATAAGTTAAATAACCACAAAAAAGTTTATAACACTACTGATAAATCAATGCCAAATGTCATGATATTCAATGGTCGAGCTTAGAACAAGTACATAGTGCAAATGTATACACAAAAATCAAGATATATCAGCATATTCATTATATAGTATAAACAGTTCTAAAAACATTTTACTGTGCCCCATACCACTATATTCACACATACCCTTAAACAATACTCTACCACCATGTACACGTACCCATGCACAAAAGAAAATAGATCAATGAGGTGAATGGGTATTTTTCTTGCTATTGTTTCCTCCCTGCATACTTTATAAACTAAATTACATCTTTTTTTTATTGGTAAAATGAGGGTATCTATTGGGGTCCTTGCCCTCGGAGAAATTTAGTAGAGTACCTTACATAGAGTGGAAGTAGAGAGAGAGGAGGAGCGGACAATAGATAGAAAAGAGAAAAAAAGGAAGCCATGAAACAAATAGAAGAAGAAAAGAGAAGGAAGAATAAGGAGAGAGGAGCAGAGAAGGTACATGGCTGAGAAAAAGAGAAAACAAAGATACAAATAGCTTAAATCAATTAGCCCAGTCCTTTTCCTAATCTCAGAATCATACAATTGGAGAGAGAAGATTTCCCTTGCGCCTTTCACTTCTTGACTGTTGTCCATCCTTGTTCATGGGACTCCTTTGCAATCACCTCTAGAGGGAGGGGTTGCAAGGGAGTTACGAAGCCTGAGGGAGTAGAAGTCTTTTCAGCCACCAGGTGCTCCAAGAAGACACTGTCGTTGCCCTTCTGAGGAGGAGGGGAGGAGGCTTGAGACTTCTCTCTCATGGGGGCATCAAAAACTACACATGCCTCAGGGAAAACAAGGTCTTCAACTGCAGGGGCAGCTAAACACTAAGTGAATTCTTTGTATCCGTAGGAGGTGAAGCTTTCTTCTTTGGAGAGGTTGACATGGAACAAGCATCTGGAGCCTTGGAACAAGGTTCAACAAAGTGGTGTTGCTCTTTAGTACCTTGCCACCAAGTTGCCTAGGATTTACCATCTTTTTTCCTCTCGCCTCCAGGTTTCTCAATCTGTTTTTAGGGCACGCCGCTGCCGGATGGTCAAGAGAGAAGCAAGCTCGGCATTGAAAAGCTACCTGTTCATATTCCAGTTTCTGCATCCAAATACGATCCTCAACCTTTAACCAAATTTCATCTGGTAACCTGCCAAAGAGGTCAACTTCTATGAACAAATGAGTGAAGGTTGTGATCTGTTGTTGAGTCTTGTCATGTGAACAAACATGGAATTTCCCTAAAGCATTCCATATGGATTGCAAATTGTGGGGATTATAGAAATGCAGGGGAAGGTTTGGGAGCCTAACCCAAACCCAGATAGACAAAATAGAATCATGAGGAGGGTCGAGGGAGGGGTACTAGGGTTTTAAGCACAAACCTGCTTTTCCCCAAAACCATGGACCTGAAAGAAGAACGAGGTCACGATCCTCTGCTGAATTGAACCCAACAATAAAAAAGCCTCTAGCATAGGGGTAGAGATGTAGATTTCCTGTTGGAGCAAGGGTTTCCAGGAGGCAGAAATCTGCTCATGGAGCTCTAAGAGTTTAGGCAAAAAACTTTTAAATCTACAAAGTTAGGCCATGGTCTTTGTAGTAAATTACATGATCCACCACTTCCAAACCTATATCTAGAGTTGGAATGTGGTTTGCAACTTCCACTACAAAACAACCTCTCGGAGGCAGATCACAAGGTTTAGCAGGATGATTACAAAAAGGAACCTTCAGGGCATCTCTTGAAAGAAAGTGAATGAGGAGCCACTGTGTTGCCCTAAACAGGAGGAGAATAATGTTGTGATAAGAGAGAGGCATCCATTGGAGGGGGATCAATAACAGGAGCCAAGGCAGATGTGGTAGCAACTAAATTTGATGGTGTGGTAGGAAAATGTTGTAAGTGATCAAAAGCAAACCAAGACCCATAGTGGGAGGAAGGAGCACAAACAGAAGGCAACGGGATTGGAATCCCCAGTGGGGGATTCAGTTGCTGAGTAGGAGCTTTCATGGGAGCGGATCCGCAATCAAGAGGAGAACTGGAGAGGTGGGAGGAAAGACATGTTAGTCAGTGGCTAGGGCCATGTCGGGTGCAGCAGGCATGTTCCAAACCCTACAGCAGCCAGTTCAAGTGATATAATATTGTATTTTATAAACCAAATTACATCTTACCTATTCTTATAAATCATTTTTTGTAGCAGTTTATTTTCAAAGATATCAGCTTTCTACATGATAAATTTTGATATATCTTATTACTGAAACATGATAAACCACATAACCCAAATAAATGTTATCAGCTTTTTAACTGGTCTTTTAACAACAATGTTGTTCCTTCATATTGTAAACTTGTTAAAACCTTGGCAGAGAGACATTTCCCAGATTCTAGCCACAACTAACATACGTGTACACATAAGTGCATACACTATTAACAAGATTGTTTTTCAAAGGTCTCTAAATTCTGTAATGATCAGAATATACCCTTGTGAAGGCCCTTACAAATAGGGTGTGAATAGGGAGTCCGGACAACATTTTGACACTGAAAATAGCGTTTATCGTAATCTTCAGGTGCATGTGCTTTGAAATCAAATGTACCTATTACCAATTGCTGTGCTCAATGATTTTTTAAAGCTAAAAAAAAATAACGTTTTTGACTGTGGGTACCTATCGAGTATGGCTTGGATACAATCCAGCAGGGTTAGGTTTGTCTTGGGACGAACCTGGATGTACCCGACCCTGCTGGGCCGTACCCAGAGGTGTATTGGGACTGGTTCCCCTAGGGTGAAGGATCCGGTAATGTAGCATGAGGCTTGTATGGAGTATGCAATATTTGCATTTTCTAGATTGAAATTTAAAACCATTTCACGTCTGTTCAGTTATAGTTAGTACACATTTGAGTTGGTCTTTGAAAGACTCCACATGCATTGTGCCTTGACACCTGATCCATGTTTTCAATCTTCAAGGAAGAAAAAGGTAATATTGCTAGATTATTGTTCCCCACGGCTTTGAGACACAAGTTGATTCCTTTGTTGTGTTATTTATATTCTCTAATACCAACTTTCTAAATATTTATGATCGAAGTGCGAGAAGTGTTGTATGGTCATTCAGTTTGTTGCAGTCTTTTTCTTCATAATCACAAAACATGATTACACCAATATCTTTACCAACTCTAGAATTTTGGATAGAGTTACAATAAAAGTCACTTGTTATTATATTCATTTGACAAAGTACATATTTATATCTTTTTATCTCCTACAAACAAGGAGATTCCAATTATATCAATCTTCTATTCTAACATAACCTGAGATTGCTCCAATCAATTAATAACCTATATACGTGAGTTTGTTTTAACCCACAATACACACAGTATTATCTCACAACTATAATATCTACACACAATAATATTACTGACTATTTAACTAACTCATGGAGCACTAACAAATATTATTTTCATAACATTCCCCTCCTTAGTGCGACCTTGGGTAAAGAACCATATGCTGCAGAAGCTTTTCTTTGAGAACTTTCTTAGACCATGGACCACTTCATCAAGTTGCCTTTTAACCTTCAAAAAGGCGCAATTTCTGAGTTGAATACTTGAGACAATACTTAGACCCCTTTCTCCAAACTTCTCGAATTTTGAATTACTAAGATTCACAAACTCTTGAAACTCGTTGGACAACAATCCATACTGGGGTTACCTTGAAATCCTATTTTTGCTCTAAAAAAATGGTTTCTTAAAACATGAATTTTTTCACAAATATCAACACTAGATGAGATTATTCAACACACCACACAAAATAAGAAAAATGACAAACAAAGATGCCATTGCTTCACAATGCGGTCCCATCACTAGTGGCTGACGAGAGGACACTGAATGTCCTCTCACCTCCATTGCTTCCATCCTCCAACGGGATTTTTGCTCGCTCAACGAGATGCAACATGAAGCTCAAATGTATGTCGAAAGAGAATATTTATTGAATGCGGGTTCTCCAGAAAATACATCCTTTACAAGGCTGATTTTTTCTTGACTTTGACATACTTTTGATGACATGACAAAGTAACACTATTAATTCTTTTACTACGAGACTAAAATTTTAGAACTAAAACTAAGCACTATTAACCTACCCTATGGACCCAAAACAAACTATTAAAAACTTAACTTTGAATGACTAGCAACGTTTGACGACCTAAATTAATACTATACTTAAATGTTATTTATCAAATACTATAAATCTAAATAATGTAACAACTAAAACTTTAAGACTCGAAAGTAAGAATTAAACACTACACAATAACATTGAAATACATTAAACCATAGTTACCAAATCCAGTCAGATCTGGACAAAATCCGGTTGGATCCGAATTTTTTGGCCGTCTCGGATATGTTTGTCAGGGTTGGGCCCTTTTTTTTCATATATATATATATATATTTTTTTTTTAAATTTTTAAATTTTGTAAGGTTTTCTATGCAAAAAAATGCCCAGAAACCATAAACATTTTATATTGTTTTATTAATATTTTTCATTGTATTTGTTAGTTTTGCATATTTTAAAATTGTGCTCACATATATATCTGTATATATTTTGAATTGGATTTTTCCAAACTTTTTCAAGAATTCCAGATTTCGTATTTTTTTACCCTCCTGAACAGATCTGGATTTCCGAACTTGGTAACTATGCATTAAACTACTTAAAGTTTATTTTGATTAATAAACCAAATACTAAACTAAACGACTAAAGATTCTATACTTGAGTATTATTTTTTATGACTAAACTAAAAGACAAAACTAAAAATCTACTATAAAATGAAATACCTAAACCTAAAAACGAAAGACTTAGGACACCTACATTATAGTAACTATGGGCTGTGTGAGCTGAGGAGGGTGAACTGTGCCAAATGGAAAGTCGAGCATCCATGTAAGATCTGCAGCCAAGGAGATCTTTGCAGAGATGAATGAAGACAAGTGTATAGTCAAGGGATTCTGCTGGAACCAGATCCAAAATTGAAAGAACAATGCCAAACAGACTCGATACTGAGTCAAGACCAATGCATGGATACCAATCGATTAATGCAGTTTCCGTTTAATGAAATGGCTATACAAGAAAGAAACAGAGCATATCGAACTGAGCCAAAGATCATAAGATGGTGTGAAAGACAAACAACGCACAAAAGCTTTGATTTCGCCGTACTCTTATCACTTCATTCTGATGTGCTACTTCTCGGGCTGAAGCTAGTGATTGCCATGGATTTAGCAGATGCCTGCAATCCGCTCAATACAACTATAATTCATACGCTCACAACTGAAGTTGGGTCTATTGAATGCTTCAAAGATGTTTCAAAAGAATACAAGTCTTTGGGTTTGACTAATTTGCAGGATATAGTGACAACAAAGTGGATGTTAGTCACCCAACGCACAAAGAGAGAGATGTACAACGAGCTTTGACAAAGATCAACAAATCCACATGTTGAAGTGTAAAAAAGCTTTAATCAAATGCAATAGACACTAAAATATACCTATATTCTTACAAAACTAATTCCCTTGCATAAAATTCCTCTTCATTAACCGGGTTAGCCAAGAACTATGATGACTCTTTCCCGTACAATATCTCAGAGCTCCATCAAAGAACTTGATCAGACTGCTTTGATACCAAATCTAGAATTTTGGATAGAGTTACAATAAAATTCACTCGTTATTATATTCATTTGACATAGTACATATTTATATGTTTTTCCTCTCCTACAAACAAGGAGATTCCAATTGTCTCAATCTTCTATTCTAACATAACCTAAGATCGCTCCAATCAATGAATAACCTAATAACCTATATACGTGAATTTGTTATAACTCACAATACACAATATTATCTCACAACTACAATACCTACGTATATTAATATTACCGACTATTTAACTAACTCATGGAGCGCTAACAAATGTTATTTTCCTAATACAAACTACTATATTTGGCAAAATGACGCCAATTGTAAAATTTTGTTCATTCTCTCTCTATAAAAATATTCAAATTTGTCATTTAGTAATTAATATTCTAAATAAATTTAACCAGGCCAAAGTCTACTTTTCCATCCTCACATGATCACACACTAGTATGCCTTAAATGCTGGTTTTAAAGCTTTATGCGTGATGCTGGTTTCCTGTTATATTGAAATTCAAGTTTGTCGCACTCCAACAAGACACCACTATTGCTACTATATTTGATGCCTTGACTGCATGTGGTAAAACTTGAGTCATGTATAAGGACCATATTATGATCAATGTTTTCTCTCAAGAAAGATATTCATGTTTGCAATTTTTAATAGGATTTTTTAGTTCACTCCTGCAAATGAATCTAACCTGGCTCACATTTTAAAATATTTTGCACTTCCTTTTTCACTTTTGTGCCTTGAAACGGTTTTAAAATTTTGTGCTTTTTGTATAAGGATTATATTGAGATTCTAGTGTCCTGGAGTTCCATTCCCCAAGATTGCACAAGCACTTTGCTGCAAGTATGCCTTGAGGTTAGTGTAAAACATTGTACTCGATTAGGATAAGGAATATATTGACATACAAGTTTGTCGCATTTCTATTCTCCACTTTTACAAGACATAAATTTCTGAATCGTGCAATGCACTTCACATTATAAGATCTAAATAATTGTGAGGATCAAAATTTCACAATTTCGGTTTTATGCTCAGCTCACTATTTATTCGCCTTTAGGAAATTGTGTTGTGTGTTGATGAATAAATTATAGTCCCCTTTGTGATGTTTTATTACTTGTATCATATTTTGTTGATCTTAATTGTAATTAAGATCTTAATTGTAATTAAGATCTTAATTGTAATTAAGAGGAAAAATGGCCAACATTTATTGCATACTTTCTTTTCAAAAGGTATAGGCTCATTTCATAATAGTCCATGGTTTATTTGAGTCTCCACATTTTATGCCATGGGATGGTCTATTTAAGGTGTCATCTTAAAATGGTAATTAGAGATACTACTTCACATTACTGCATTCTTCTTGAAATGTTTTATAGAATTAAAATACCTTGTCTGAATTCAATCCAAGATATGGAATACGTTATGTTTTGATGTTTTTTGTATTTTGTAAGCCAGTTTTCCTGCCTCTATCACTTGTTAATAACTGCTAGTCCTTTTTGAAAAAGGAAAATTCAACAAAATAATAATGCAGAGTCTAAAACATTGGAACTTTTTTTACAATAAATGTTTTCCACTCGATTCACAATCAACTAAAATGTGCGGTAGCTTTTAGAAATTCATATATGGGTAAAGCTGCTTTGAGGGGGACGAAAAGTAAAAACAACTTCCTCATGCCCCACCTTGATGTATTACTAAAATGATTTGATCTTCTAATAAGCATGCTTCACTGGAGAAAGAACTCTTGCGTGGAAGCTTCAGTGCCCACCACATGTGCTTTTTGCAAGTCTGTATACTTATGAGTTAACAGTCGTAGTAGAATATTTGTTTCCCATTAGCTTTACCTGTTTGGCTTCTTTTGTACATTTTTCCTTTAAAGGTTCATAGAAACTTGGTCTCCAGACGCTATTTACTCATGCTAATTTGAATAGGCTCTTATGACATTCATTAATTCTTTTCCAGGTGGTCCTTAGGTGCAATCATGTATGAGATGCTTGTGGGCTACCCTCCTTTCTATTCTGATGACCCAAAAATTACATGTAGAAAGGTAATAAAAAACAATAGGATGGCTAAAATTAGGTTATTGTTTCTCTACTTATAACTATTCAAAAAAGACAACACCTTTATCTAATGCTATTTTTATTGAGTGGAACACAAATGGCTACATTTAAAGTACCTTTCTGTTTGGCTTATACCTCTTACTGTAAAACAGATCCTTTGCTGGAAGACATGGTTGAAATTCCCTGAAGAACCTCGAGTATCCCCTGAGGCAAAAGATTTGATCTGTAGGTTGTTATGTGATGTTGATCACAGGTGTGGTTCAAGAGGAGTGGACGAAATAAAGGTAATGCATGGATGTAAATGAATAACTATGCATACGGGCTTATGTTTATACCTTTAAATTTTTATTGCTACTTAATGCATGCTATAATAGTGGTTTTTACAAGCAGCATTTTAATAGTTGTTTCTTCACATGCCATTTGATTGTCTTTGGAGTTTTGCATGAAATTTTTCAACAAAGTTGTTTTTGCACTGTTAACGTATTAAATAATCTGAGCCACACTGATTTTTGTCGGATTGGATTTTGTCTATTGGATTATTAGAGTTATTATTCAAATGTATAAGTTTTTTTTGAAGTTATACACTGTCAAATTTTAATTAGCAGTATGACTAGACTAGATTTGTTTCTTTAGATTTATCCCCTCTTGTTTTGTTTACATTTCTTTCTACGTTACCGGATTCTTCACCCCAAGGGGGCTGATCCTGGTCGTGTGTACCGGATACCGTACCAGTCTGATACTCCTCTGGATACAGCCTGGGTATTGCCTGGCAGGGTCGGGTACTTCTGGGTTCTTTCAAGGATGAAGTTGGGTGTGCCGAACCCTGTCGGGCTGCACCCAAAGAGAACCCACCGTCAAAAATGTTTTTTTAAAAATAATTTTAAAAAAAGCCAAAGTTGGACTTCAAAAAATAATAAAAAAAGTAAATAAAACTTTGGGTAAACCCTAAAATCCACTTTCACATTCATTTTATTGAAAGCAAACAACAACACACTTACCTCTTATTGCATATTTACAGTTACCTCTTGTTGCACCTTTGCTTTGTCACCTTCATTTTTTCAATTCCCTAGGGATGAAACTCCATTCTTTTGCTAATCATACACCACCACATTTTTTCAATTGCTCGTGGTTCTAATGATTGATGCTCTTGATGAAGAACAATATGAATATAATGAATATGCTGATTAATCTTGATTTTTGTGTAGACATTTGCACTATGTACTTGTTTCTAAGTTTGATCAATGAATATAATGACATTCGACATTGAATTTTCAATGTGTTTTCAACTATTTTGTGGTTATTTATCTTATTTTGTTTGCTCTGTGCATATTATGTGGTTAATTTTGCTTATTTTGCTATATTTTTTAATATTGTTAATATTTTTTTGTATGGTCGTACTTAGGGAAAAAAAATTGCCGCATAGGCATACCTGAACCCCATACCCATACCTGTACCAGGATTGGCTACTTAGCATATCTTTAGTACTTACTGTTTAGTTACTTCTCATAACATTGAGTTTTTAAACCTAGTATTTCTCCATTGTAATATATTGTACTTTTTGAGTTCCAGTAACCTACTTGGAAATTTGTGGAAATTAATGTCTTTTTTTCTTATTTCTTATTCCTTCCAACCATTTCTTTAGTTTATGCTGAATATTGGATTCACTCAATCTTCCCCTGACCATAAATTTTAAGAAGAAATATTTGTATCTCCCAGATATCTTCCACTACATATTTTGGATTAGATTTATAGTGTAGGGACAAAATTTGTTGCCACAAAACTGGGTCTCCTAAATAAGGGATTGCATGCAATTCCAATTAGATAGAACCAACTAAAGAAGGGCCCAAAAGGAAAACAGAAAGCAGTTATGGAGCATAGAACTTCTGTAGGATTGGGGGATGGAGAAATGTCAGTGCAATTTTCCAAGGGACCCTGGAACACCATATGTTTTTGAAGACACAATGCACTGTTGTTTTTTCAACAAAGAATTTTGATTAAGCACAACTTTGTGAATGTACTATTGCTGATGGCATTCAACTTGATATATACTATAAATTTATATTCCATGCTTCTCATCCTCCTTTAGACCCATTCACGTATGGGTGTTCAATATTTTCAATCATCAGGCCTATCAAAATTCTCAAATACATCCAAATCACTCTGATCTTTTAGAGCAATTCAATCCTTTTTAAAATGGTCACAACGCCCGAAAAAACAGCAAAAGATTAACATAAATGTTATGGACCATCTTCCATGTACTTGCATGCACACATGGTGGATAGCAAACAAGTTTGGATAGGCACACATGTAAATACATTGTTAATATGATGATGAAACCAACTCATGTGTCAGGGGATGTGATGTACGAAGACCTCTAGCTAACCCTCAAGATGAGGAGCAGAGTATGGCAATCACTAAATCTATTCCAGATTGGCGCCATTTGACATTGAACATCATGTTGGCAATATGGCTTAGGTACTTGTGGCTACAACAAAATCACCATATTTGTGCAACCCAATAATAATTAGTTATAACTATTGGAAGGTCTAGTAATAAAGATGATGAGAACTCACAGTTGGTCTTTTAGTTTGATTTCTTTTTAGGGATACTTGCACTAGATACCCTTTTAGTCCAATCCCTCCGCAGGTGAACTCTTACTTGCTCCCTTATAGTCAAGTAAATTGAATTGTACAAGGTGGCAATAGAACCATTATGGAAGACGAACAATTGCTCTTCCGCATGTGATCTTTTATTAGTTACAAATGAGCTATTGCCTAAGCCCCATGAGGGAAACCCCTCAAGTCATATGATAACGACTCTCTTCTCTATAAAATTGAGTCTATGCATGTATGCATGGTTCAAAAAATCATACCCGGTGTTTTAATTAAAATGCACACAATGGTAACTTAAGCTAGGCACAACGAATTAAAACAATTTCACAAGGGAAATCTAGCCTTTAACAGTCTACAACTGTAAATCAGATCTGCCCTAGTGGCAAAAACAGTAAAAAAACGTAAATGAAACAATTGAACAAGCAATGACCCAAGCAAAATTGCGGAAGTGATGAAACAAACACACCTGGGAAGAATTTTGGGATTCAGAGAGTGCAACAATGGTCTGGAAGTAATATATCAGCTCTGTGTGAAATCTGAATGTAATGTCCCTTTTTGGACAAATAAGAACAATTTTGGATTGTCTGCAAAACCATTATTAAAATTTGGAGAATAAAATATTAGGAATCTATTATTTGCAATGATATAACTAAATTGCAATCCATAGGAATTTCCTTAACAACAATTTACATTATTCAAAAAAAGAGTTATTACAAAATATTGCAATATTGAATTCCACCTTTATATCCAACTGAGCAGGCTGCCCCTGTGCTGCTGTTAATTTCTGTTGATGAAGACCTCTGAAATTTTTGAACTTAACTGCTGAAGGATACGACTCAAAACCCTCAAAAAAAAAAAGTTGATTCCAAAGCAAAAAGGTACGGATTATTGAGCGGCTGTACGGAATATTGTAGCAGCGGTACATGCCACTGTAGCAGTCGTACGAAAAACTGTAGCAGGCTTCAAACTTCAAGAAATCTCCTATATCTTCCCCAAAAACTCACAAACCCACATAAACTAGAAATACTCTGCAACTAATTTAACACTCTGAATGAAATCACTAAGAAGATATTGAGAGTTTTTGTCCCCAAAATCTTTTACAACAATAGAGTTTTCGTCCTAATGTTGAAATTGAGAAAACTCGAAAGCTTCACAATAAAGAGAGAAGTGATATAAAATATTCGATGATTACAAAATGAATGAAGCTTTCCAATATGTAGACGTTAACCTCTTTCATTTCCCTCCCAAATGTCTTTTTTAAAGCGCCATGGAAATCATAATAGGAAACATTCTAATTTGATCTTAAGTGGTCCCCTATATCCGTTCTCCAAAGAGCCACTTTATTTTAATAATAATATTTAAGTCATGCTTATAATGTTTTATTTATTTATTATGACATAACTTAAAATATTATTATTACTTTATTTCCCCCACTTAAACTCCTTTAGCCTAGGGGAAATAATAATAGGCTATGGGTTCATTCCTGTTTAATTATTTCGAAAAGGGGACATGACAGTTTGCACTTCTCGAAATTTTCTGTCCACAAGCAATTGTAAATTTGGATGCTCCAAAATCTGCCCTCCTTACCAAGTAACATCCTCAATTGGTAGATCCCTCCAATGGATCAAATACTCTAAAGCGCTTTATAATTAATAAATTGCTTGAAAAGTGATTTTTATCATTTTAATTATTAGAGCAATTTAATTAATTATTTAAGGACTTAATTATTTAATTTGACAAAAAAGTAATTTTAATTACTAATTTATTAAGACAAGTTATTTAATTAATTCAAAAAGGCCTAAAGTGAAATTAAAAGGAATGTCGGCTTGGGAGCTAAAGCAAAGAAAGGAAAAGATATTCTAAAAATGGCACGTGAGGCATATGAGGGATTTTACCTCCTCAAGGTAGTTCACCTCTCTTTGAAAGGTACAAATACAAGGTGAAGATCACAATTGAAGATAAGCTGAATTTTGATAATTGTTTTTCATATTTGAAGAAACTATTGGGATGCATACTGCATAGAAATTTGTTGTTTTGGTGTTGATCAATTTACAAAAGGTGTCTTTTGACACCACCTTTGCTAAGGAGATATTGTTTTTGCCCTAGAAGTGGGGTGATTTACTTTGAGGAGTTTTTGTGAATTTTCGTGAGGGTTTTGAGGTTCATTTCTTGCATGTTAATTTTGCTTAATAGTTACCCTATTTTTACAAGTGGAGTGAACCACTTTGGAAGCTTGGTTTGAAGGTTTGGAGGTCTCTTTTGGTCTATTTTATGTAAATTAAATATTTTGATTTTATTTGTTAATTTTCTGCATGTTGGCGTGAGGTATTGGAGGAGTTTCGTGAAAGGTTTGAAGCTCTAAATCAATAGAAAATTAAATAATAATTTTCAAAATTATTATCTAATTTTTTTGACAGGGTTTGAAAACTTTTTCACTTTTGGAAGACAAGATCTTACTCCTATTTTTCTGCTATTTTTTCTGCACTTGGTGAGTTGGGTGATTGGCTTGGAAGGCACTTTTTAGCCATTTTTATGTCCAAAAAGGTTCGTTGTAATTTTTTGATATTTTTTTTGGCATTTGTGGCGTTTTTTGGCAAGGTTTTGAAGCGAAAAAAACATTCAAAACAACAGTTGTATTTTTGGAATTAAATCATAATTTTCAGCCATCATAAAGTGGTATTTGAGTTTAAAAAATTTGGCAAAAAAGGTACTTGTTTCATGCATTTAATTTTTTGATTAATTTTGCAAGTATTCAGTTAATTTTGGGACAAGTTATTCTATGGAATTCATCTACAAAACCCTTCTATTGTGGTGTTTAGGGTTTCTAGGGCTTGACAAAGGTTTTATGAGCTTATTTTGCAAACTAGGGTTTGTTAATTTCATTTTCAGAATTGTGGAATTCAAGGGAAAACCCCTTTTGTATGAAATCGTCCCATTTGGGGACATTACATCAATTTTTGTTCTTTGATGTCAATTATTTCCTCTGGAACCAATATCAACTTCCCCTCATCATCCAAAGGGGGTAGCTCTATTGATGGAGTGATGTGCTGTCAAGGGCCTTCTTAAGGCACGAGACATGAAATACATTGTTAATCTTGTCGTGCTCTGACAACTCTAACTCATATGCAACCTCCCCAATCCTATTCTTGATTCGGTATGGGCCATAAAATCAGGGTTTGAGCTTCTCTACACCATTCTTCAGAGAAGATTGCTTGTAAGGTTGCAACCTCAAGAAAGTTGTGTCTTCAACCTCAAAAGTGTGCTCAATATGGTGCTGCTTTGCATACAATTTCTGCTGATTTGGAGCATGATGGAGGTTGTCCTTTAAGGTTTTTAAAATATCTTGGCTTTGTTGAACCAAATCTTTGGCTTCTGGAACCCTACTGTTAGGAATAACCAAATCTACAAAGCTTAGAGCTTCTTGTCCGTATAATCCCATGAAGGGTGTCATACCTATGGACATATGATGCGTGTTGTAGCAATGCTCTCCTAAGTACAACCATTTGACTCATGCCTTCTGTTGCCTTGCTACATAATGTCTCAGATATCTGTCAATCCATTTGTTCACAATCTCAGTCTGCCCATCGGTTTGAGGGTGATAGCTGGTGTTGGGTGTGAGCTCGGTTCTTATCAACTTAAAGAGTTCTTGCCAAAAAGATTGAGGAACCTACTATCTCTGTCACTTACTATTGTTTGTGGCAAACCATGGAGTTTGAAAACTTCTTTGAAAAGCAATTCTGCCGCTTGTGGTGCCTTATACTCTGTAGAGATAGCAAAGAAATGTGCATACGTGGTAAGTCTGTCAACTACAACAAAGATGAAATCCTTACCCTGCACCTTTGGGAGCCCAGTGATGAAGTCCATTAAAATACCTTCTCATTTCTGATCTGGAATAGGTAGACGCTGTAACAACCCCTGCTAGAAATGATTTCTCTACCTTGTTATGCTGACAAGCTATGCATTCTCTGATATGCTTAAGGATGTCATCTTTGAGTCTCGTCCAATAGAACCTCTCCCTAATCTACATGTAAGTTTTGAAGTACCCTACATGCCCAACCAAGGGGGTATCATGAATTGCTCTCAAAATTTTGTTTTTCATCTTTGACTCATGGACTAAATATATTCTATCCTTGTAGAATATGGGGTCATTTGCTACTCGGTATATGTCATTCAACGTACCCTCCAAAAAGTCAATAGCAAAAGCATTTTTAGAATATTCTACTAGAATGTGCGCCTTCCAACCAATGGAAATTTCAGTCATAGAGCAAATGATAGGTTTTATTGATAAAGCATCTACTACTATGTTCTTTTTTCTTTTGACATATTCAATGTCAAAGTCAAAGGCTTGAAGTTTGCTTACCCACTTCTGTTGTTTCTCATTCAGGGCCTTCTGGTTGGAGAAGTATTTCAAACTATTGTGATATGTTTTTATCACAAATTTGCCACCCACCAAATATTGTCTAAACTTGGCCAATGTGTGCATGATGGCTAACATCTTTTTATCGTAAATGGAGAACCTTTTTTCAATATCTCTGAGTTTTCAGCTCTCAAATGCTATGGAGTGCTTGTTTTGCATCAACACCACACCAATTCCCTCCCTTGAAGCATCACACTACAAAGGGAAGTGAGAACTCTGGGACAACCAACATTAGACATGAGCTCATAAGCTCTTTGAGCTTGTCAAAAGCTCGTTGTGCTGCATTGGTCCATGTAAAAGCACCCTTCTTAGTTAAATCAGTTAAGGGTGCTACTAGCTGTGTGAAACCCTTAACAAACCTCCTGTAGTAGATGTAGAGACCAAAGAACCCTCTCAGTTGTGTCAAGGTTTTAGGTGGAGGCCAATCTTGAATTGCTTGTATCTTGTCTTGATCTACTTGAACCCCCTGAACATTGATGACATGCCCCAGAGACAAGATTTCTGTCATTCCAAACTCACACTTGGACTCTTTGGCTAATAGTGCTTGTGCCTCCAAAATGCCCAATACTTCATCCAAGTGTTTCAAATGATCCTCCCTTGTCTTGCTGTAAATGAAGATATCGTCAAAGAAAAACAACTCAAATTTTCTCAACTGTTTGTTGAACACCTTGTTCATGCAAGATTGGAAAGTAGCTAGTGCATTAGTCAACCCAAATAGCATGACTAAGAATTTATAGTGCTTAAAGTGGCACTTGAAGGCTGTTTTGTGAATGTCCTTTTCTCTGACCCTAATCTAGTGATATCTTGATTTGAGATCTATTTTAGAGAAATAGATAGCCCCATGTAACTCATCCATTAGCTCATCGATCTTGGGAATCGAGTATCTTTTTTATTGCTCTTTTTATTCAGGGCTCTATAGTCTAAGCACATCCTCATGGTTCCATCTTTCTTTTTCACCAAGACTATAGACGAATCAAAAGGACTAGAACTGAGTTTGATGTGCTCCATGTCCAACAACTTCTTAATGGCTTTCTCAATATCTTCCTTATGTCTTCTAGGATGGCGATAAGGAGTGGTGATTACGGTTTTGCACGCTCTTCTTATTCAATGACATGCTCAAAACCTCTATCTGGTGGCCTACATGGAGGTATGTCACTAAAAACCGCATTATGCTTATCCAGAAGAGATTGGATATCTGCATGGTGTGACTTCTTGCCATCTGAAGAACTAGTAGGCGTGATCAAACATTGGGCTGCCCATGCAACCTCATCATGGCAAAAAATTCTCTCCATCCTCTTTGTAGAAACAATCCGAGGGGCTTCAGTTGACATTCCTTGGAGTACTGCCTTCTTCCCCTAGCATGGAACTTAAGTTCCATGGTTTGAAAAATTTGAGAATATTTCCAAAGGAAATGCAACCATTGCACTCCCAATACCCCCTTTGTGTCTTCAAAGCCAACCATATTAAAATCATTTGTCATTGTGTGGTTTCCCAAGGTCATGCTTAATTGGAAAATTTTCTTAGTACATAGCATGGTGAATCCATCTGCAACCACAACACTGAATCCTTTAAAGTCTTCTATCTTGAGACCTCTTTTGGCCACCAAGCCCTCATTGATGAAGTTGTGAGTTGCCCCACTATCAATCAACACTATAACTCTTTGTTCATGAAGTGTACAATGAACTCTGAAGGGGTTCTACTTTGGAGTACAAGATAGAGTAACAAGGGTGCCTCCAAAAGTTTCTTCCTTGTCTTTCCTCTCAAGGTTAGGTTCTTCATCCTCTTGTTCTGATTCAGGGCTTTGAACTTTGGATTCCTCATCTGAAACCACCTCAATGTAGTGCAGTTGACCCCTTCCAAGACATTTATGTCTTGGCTTCAACGAGATGAGCATAATTCTTTGAAATGGATGGCCCACCCTTGAGTTGACAATTTTCTTTTCTCATAATCAGGCAAGACGACTGCATTGTCACATTTTTTTCTGATAGTGACATCACCATTGTCCAACAAGATGGAATGGCCTTGTTGCCGAATGAGCACAAGAGACAACTAGTTTCTCTTCAATTGAGGAAATTATAGAACATTTTGGAGTTTGAAATTTGGAAGCCTTGGACACTTGAGTTGTATTGTACCTCTTTCTTGTGGTTGCAGACTTGATCTATTTGCAACGAATATTGGACTACAACTTTCTGCATAATACTCCTCAAAGAAGTCCTTTTGAAAAGTCATGTAGTGTGGCATTAGTATCAAGAACCCAAGCATCGAATCACGATGAAGTGACAGAGACATTGTTTGCTTCATCATTTGAACTGGAAAACACACATTCACTAGTGAATTGAGTAGAGTTTGACTCTTTTGTTTGTTTCTTTGATTTTTCTTCTTTCTTCTTACAATATGCTTCAATATTTTCCCATGGAGTTCTGCTTTCATGGGTTTCATGGCTTTCTTTTGTGTCACACCGTTCGTAGTAGAGGTGTTGCTTGCCATTTTGTTTTTGATTTTGACCACCTTGATTGTCATTTTTGCCACCTTTTCCCTTGTTTTTTTTTTTTGTACTTATTATTGCCTTCACTTTTGGAAGACATGGCCTTATTGGATGTTTTGGAAGAATTGCCCTTTACATAGCACACACTCTCCTCTGGACTTAGTTTTTCTTCTAAAGGCCTTTTCTCTTTTCGTCATCTTTTTAACCAATTGATCAAATGTGAGTCTTCAACTGATTGCTTGTTTGTAGAGATTCCAAGTAGGTTGAATAGTTGGGAAGGACTTTTATGAATGCGGTCATATAGATGTTGATTTTGACACCGATGGCATCCACATCATGTTTGATTGCACGTATATTTGAAGCCAATCTCATCACATCGTCATATTTCAACTTAAGGTTGAACAATTTAACTGCAACTGAATGAATTTTATTTTTGAGTGGAAATCATATAGTTTTTTCAATTTGTGAAATGCTTCCCATGGAGTACTACACCCTTGAATATGACGAAACACATCTCCGTCGACTGAGGCCCTCACCAAAGCCAATGTTTTTTGATTTTTTTGTCTCCATGTTTGAATATCTTTTGCATTCCATGTTGGCTCAACTGGCTGTGTATCTCTGTGACAAATATCGAACCATAGATCATTGAAGATGAGTGTGTTGTCCACTTGCCGAGACCATTCTAGCCAGTTTTCTTTGCTGGTCAATGTTGTGCCAACAATTGATTTGATTGAATGCATTGTTTGAGTTTTGAGTTTTTGAAACACCCAAATTGGTTCTTTATTACTCCAAATGGTCCTCTTTTTTATAAACCACCAAATCGATATACCAAACCTCTCTATATACCTGTTGGTACGTGGAAGAAGTTCACACTTTCTATATACTCAGTAGTGCATGAAAGAGGCGTTAAGGCACGTGAGAGCAGAGTGGTATGTGGTACCTAGGTGGCACGTGAAAATGATTTGCCTTGTTATTAACATTTGCTTAACAAAAAAATCTCATATTTGATGATATACTCAGTTTTTTTAATTTTTGGATTTACATTTTTCGACAGCAACAAATGGGTAAAAAGAGTAGCTTTTCTTATTTATCCTTTATTTGAAAAATTTGGTTGTTTTTTGCCAAATTTGCAGAGTAGCTTTCTCAAATGATTCAAATTTTAAATGCTTTTAAAATTTGAAAAATAGCACAAGAAATTAAATTGTTTAAAAAAAAAAAAAAAAGGCTTTAAAATAAAGTACCTCTAAGCCTATAAAGGTTTCTCCTCCATATAATTGTCAAATGAGAAATTAGCAAGTATTCCAATATTGGAATAACAAATGAAAAACCTGCAGACTTTACACCTTCATGTGGCTGTCTTTGCAAGCTTCCATGCTCAACGCCCACGTGATATCCAGCTCATTTGTGACACTAATTGTGGTCAAAGACACCTACGCCTTAAGGAGGTACCATTACCAAGTGTGACACCTATTTTGGAACCTTCTCTGTGCTTTTCTAGAGAGTAACTTAAGCAGACCAATGTGGCAAATCCTAGCGTAGAAAATAGAAGAGGTATGGCAGTGGCAACAGTCCAATGAATAGCTGGGCGCAACAGGAATATATTTAGACAGAGACTCAAGACAAGATGCCACTCGATTTGTTGCCAATTTGACTTGAAATGCTTTTCCCTTATTGGTATGCTATAAACAACCATAAAATGCAAACAAAATTGACTAAAACAGTCAATGTATTCAAAAACAGTTGACATGCTTTCTACAGGGGTGCCATTCAACCTATTACTGTCACAAGTTGCAATAGCATTATCAAATATTTCCTTTGATAGTAGGGTATGTAGTTGTACAACTATGTAGGAGTAAACTGCAAAATCAGACAAATGAAATTTGTAGCTCTGATACCAATGTCAAATTGGATATATTATTCGGAATGACAATGAAACAAGTTTGGTTCAAGCCGAAAATGCATTTCACTATTCAAATTGAAATGAACAAAGCAATACAATAAATAAGCCAAGAAATGGTTGTTCACTTCATATCCCCAAGTGACCCTTTCTATTTGTATGGGAATGAAAATTATACTTATTAGAATAAGACAAAAGCTACCTAAGACACTTAGGATTAATGACAAATATGTACAATGTTGTCACATAGACCAACAACAACAATTCTTCAATACATCAAGGAGCAACAAGAAATATATGTAGCCCATGCCATGAAATTGGATCACACTTTGTCAAAGAAAGTCAAAGAATCTAGATCAAGTAAGCCACTAGTTGTCCCCAACTCTTCGTAACGGCTCCCCAATTGTGGTTAAGACATATTTGTTTTGGCAATAACCTTTGCACACGAAGAGGATTATCCTCTTTCACTTGAGAGAGCAAAGGACCATTGGGAAGGACTTTTCATAACGAGGCCAGGGATATCGCTGATGAACATATTGCGTTATGTGTATTTGTAAATGGGTTGTCTTTCAATGTTGCCAAGTCACCATATTGGCAGGAAATGGTGAGAACGATCAACGAGGCCCCAAAAGGGTGCAAAGGGCTAGGATATGAGAAGTTCCTCATCATCCTATTGAAAAATGAAAAAAACATGTTGAGGTTTTTTTTGCAGCCAATGGATGGAAAGATGCAAGAAACATGCCTTTAATTAATGTGGTTGCAGTGTGCTCTAAAGGGCTTTGTTTTTGAAGGCTGTTGATTGTGAGGGGTGTGTGAAGGATGCCCACTTCATCGCCAACATCCTCTTTGAAGCCATTGAGGCGGTGGGACTCAAAATGTTATCCAAGTTATAATAGATAATGCCAAAATTTTTAAGGCCCACATGAACTTTGGTGGAGGTGGGGTATAAGCACATTTTTTGGACACCTTGTGTTGTCCACTCACTCAACCTCGTGTTGCAAATGTTGGGCAGCAAAATTGAGTGGATCAAGTGGGTGTATGCTGAGGCTGAGAAGATTCAGGGGTTTGTCACAAACCATCACCTCTACCAAGCCATCTTCATATCGTTCTCGAATTTGGAGCTGCTGAAAGTAATTGAAATCTTTATTTTACTTTTCAATTGAAATAATTAAATTTAATATTATTTATAATTAAAGAAACAAAGTAGATGATGTTGTAAGTTTTAACTTTTTAAATCTAGTAGCCATAGATTTTCATAAGTTTTTAATTTTTTCTTTGTTTTAATTTTATACTAGATTGTTGTAATTTTATACTAGATTGTTGATACTCGATTTGCTTTTCACACAATCGTCTTGAGATGACTTATGAAGGTGCAAGAGGCACTTACCGGCATGGTCATTAGCCACATGTGAAGTTTATGAAGTGAGTCTAGCAAAGAGAGGGCCCAAATAATGAAAATTATGATCCTAGATGACGATCAATGGGCTTGTGTAGATTATTTGCCAAGTTTCATAGAGCCCATAATGAGTGTGATCCGATTCACTAATATGGATCAGCCATGTTTGAGATAAATATGTGATGGCATCAACTCAATGATTGAAAAGATAAAGGCCATCGCAAATGCAAAAAGAGTAAGATCTCAAGGAGACATTTTGCAAACAAATGCATTCAATCCTTGTTGATTGGTAGAACAAAATGACCATCCCACAACATTTCCTTGCCTTTGCATTCACTCCTAGATTCTATAGCATTGAGATTCTTTCTTTGTTGAGAAGGGTGCCACCATATAGGGATGTTGAAATGGATGAAGGGTAAGTTGGCATTCTCTAGGCTCTTTTTCAATCCTGAAGTAAAAGGCATGGTTATGAGCAAGTTTGGGAGTTTTATTACCTCTTGAGGTCATATCCTTGGCGTTCTTCGAAAAAAATACAAAGATGCTCATATGTGGTGGTACCTCCATGGTCAAGGATCCATGCACCTACAACTTACAATCGAAATCTTGTCACAGGTAAGTTTATTTTTCAAGTTTTTAACTCTTTTTTTTTGTTTTAAAATTTAAGTCCGAGTTTTTTTGTTGTTTGAAAAGTGCATATCTATTAAGTTTGAGAATTGAGTTTTATTTTTTATAAAATTTAATATAGGTTGCGAGTTCATCTTATTTTGAGTGAAATTGGAGCACATACAACTTCATCCGCTCATAGAAGTGCATCAAGCTTGCGGCAAAAAAGGCCAAGGAGTTGGTCTATATACATCCAATTTGTGCCTTGTAACACACAAGAAGTCGGAGTACAAGGGGCAACGAAGCATTGGGATGTAGATCGAAAGGATGTTGACGTGGATGCTTCCTTTTCCCACCATTCATTACTTGACATTGGCACTTCTTTGGCCACACAATGTAGCTAGTGGGAGTGGTGGGAGTGATAATCCTTGTGGTTCTAATGAACCACATTATGATTGATGATGATGATGATGATGTTGATGTTAATGCTCTCGATGAAGAGCAATATGACAATGAATATTATTTTTGATGTAATAAATTATAAGTGATATCTATGATTATCATGACATTTGCCATTTGGTTGGTTTTTTGTGGTGGTTTTGTTTTTTATATGCATACTATGTGGTTAATATCATTTCATTCCTATTTATCAGGTTAGAATTTTTATATTGTATTTATTTTTTTTAATATTTTTTTGTATGGCCATACCCAAGCTGTACCCAAGGGGGGAAAATTCACCTTACCGGCGAACCTGATTCGTCAAACTCGAATCAGCAACTTAGTCAATAAAAATGCTATATCCAAGAGAGGGAGGAAGCCAATAAAATATTAAATTCAGTGTGAAACCAACACCAAAAGATCTTGGCAAGTCCTTTGCACGAGGGGAGGGGGAAAGTAAATACATAATTAAATTAAGCTCGAAACTATTTCCAAAAGGTCTTAACATGTTTTATCAAAATCTATTTAAAAAAAAGCTCTTTTGGCTAGACTCATGAGCCCATCCAAGACCTCTCTTTGCAATCATGAGATTATCTAGAATAAGTCTGCCTTTAAGAAAATTAGTTTGCTCTTAATCCTCCTAGCCAATGCTTTTGCTAGAAATTTGTAAGATGTATTGAGGGGTGTAATAGGACACCATCGCCCCACCCACAATTTAAAAACTTGTACTCAGCAATCACTTGGCAGCCCAAAATTCTGATCCACACTCGAGACTCGGCAACAATTACTTGACAACTTTATCGCTACTTTAAAAAAATATAAATTCATAAAATAAATTGAAATGACATGTAAAACACTATTAAAAGGCATGAGAAATGAATGTAGAGAACACAAATATATTTTATATTAGTTTTCGACCAAAAAGGTCCAATTGCTCAGTTTTAGACCAAAAAAGAGTACAATGCTCATATGAAGACTATAGTCATCAGTGCACCATAAAATTATCTACAGCTCCCCCTTTGTTGCACCCTGGAAGTGGAAGGTAAAGATCAATCAAACCGTATCATTGCAAGAATTAGGTAGTAGAGCTGCAGGTCCAGTAAGAATTACCTAGCACTAGCTGAGTCGATATCTGTTACTTGTGGTTTTCAGTGAGTAACCGTGGGTAATTACTCGCCAAAAACCGCTAGTAATTACCCTTTGAATGTACTGCAGTATGGTAGCCGGTTGCTCAGCCAGCAAAAAAACACAAGTAAATTGTGAATATTGACAGATCGTGAAAGCACAGCAGCAAACAAGAGAAAATTGCAACAAACTGATGAAAATGATGCATTTTTTTACCCTGGAGGTTATAAAAACAACTTGAGTCGATATCTGTTACTTGTGGTTTTCAGTGAGTAACCGTGGGTAATTACTCGCCAAAAACCGCTAGTAATTACCCTTTGAATGTACTGCAGTATGGTAGCCGGTTGCTCAGCCAGCAAAAAAACACAAGTAAATTGTGAATATTGACAGATTACCCGCGAGTATTAATTCACTGGTCCCACCTATACCCTTTTGGCACCCTTAGGAATGTGCTCGATCAGGGTTGCACCAGCTCCCTCATGCCTTCACCATTTAATAGGATTCATGGCACATCTTTGGATATGCGGGGCTATTCACATGCCATATCTTGTAAAAATCCATCAGAACTGCATTTGGGCTAGGAAACTTCTCATTCTTGAGATCCTTCATGGCTGCCTCAGGTTCCTCCATGTCTATTTCCCTCAAAGGATAAACCATTTCATAAGTTTCAGCCTTCTGAAGAACAGCCTCTTTGACAAGCTCTGTGGAAGCATTGCACAAAGGAGTAGTGGCCACAAACACAAGCATCTCTTTTGAAGCGCTATTGATGCATTTGCATCTCATCCTCGAGATTTCTGTTGGGTTCTCGAAGTTCTAGAAATCTTGTTGATTTTTTATTCCTCTTCATCCATCAACTTAGTTATACATTTTATGAGAGCCTCTCACTAGAGATTCCAACCGCAGTTCTTTATTGAAGGGGGCACCAAACACAAAGTTCTTTCAATGCCTTTTTGACACACTTTCGATTCAAGAAGAAAAGAAGTTAACTTGAACAAGGGGTGAGAATCAATTTTTACACTCAATGCCAAAAATCATGTAAGTGGAGGTAGGATGATAATCTGATCCAATAATGCACGAGTCTACATGCACAAGAAGCAAAAGTGGAGGCATGTGTGTTTGCATAGAATCTATCAAGCCTAACTTGAGTCTGCTTCCTTCTCACTTGTTTATTGGACTACCTGTACCATCCTATTGGTGCAAGACTTTTTGGCCCTACGCTATGTCTATCACACCAGTCATTTTTTCACTCATTCCAAGCTTGCCTTTCCTCAAATCAAAGGGTCGCATCTTTCCCTTGAACAAGTTTACCATAACACTTAATGGTGTTAAAGCCAACTCGAAGGACCCACCTGGCATTGAGCAGCTTTCGGGCATCCATTACAAAAGTTAGATTCTACCAGGGGAGTCATTGGGGGCATATAATGAACAAAACTGCACTTTAGCGTCTAAAATGATTGACAACGTACAACACCTAGCCAAAAGATCCCCTCCCTTATCAAGAATATGAGGTGTAATCCAAGAAACAACAGCAAAAATAGCTCCCCATTTTACTTCTTCATAATTAGAAGTGGCAAGATATTGAATATTCACCATTCCAGTTGGGTGTTAACAAGTGGAACATAAATCCACTAAATTCTAACCTCTTGAAGGAAGAGTACATCTGGATTTAGATTGGCCATGATTAATCAAACAATATCCCATCTCTCATCTCCAAAAGGTGCCCTAATGTTCCATGCCACAATCTTCAGCATCATGGACAACTCTCATCAAGATGCTGTTACAGGGTTGGAAAGGATTTTTTAACATTAACGTCTCTAAACAGAAATATGTTTGTTGAAGCATGGCTAGGTGTTGATTGGTTGGGTGGGTCATTATTATGCTCCTTATTGAAATTGACCCCCGCATTTTGCTGACAATGTGTCTGGTTCACATGTGCCTGCTCACCTGCTTTGTCCCTTACAAACTGTTCAAGATATTTTGTACCCTGCTTTGACTCCCTGTGTTGGCCGTTTTAGTAGGCGTCCCTGTTTTATCCCATGAAAGAGTGAAAGATCTGCCTTGCTTTGACACCTGCTTTTTAGTTAGCTTTCACTTGCCATCATTGAGAGTATGCAGGATTTGAGGTTCCTTGAGAGTTATTTTCAGCAGGTTTATTGTGAGGAGGAGCGGCATTGGCTGCTTCTTGGTTGCCCAAAGGACAATTCTTAATCAAATGAGAAGAAGAAAAACAAGCAAAGCAATGAGTAGGGAGGTTTAGATACAGGACATTTTGAACATTTGTAGAACCTTTATTACCAAATAATTGAAAGGATCAGGTTTATATAAGCAAAAAATATTTCAGGCTTTGTGGTTCCAAGAGATATTCACGGTTATAATTTTTCTTGAGGCATGTGCAAGGACATATTAGGAACCTGACAAATGGTGAGTTAGCAGATAACATCTTCATGAATGGACAAAATATATTACTGGTACTAGCATTGAAATTCAAATAATTATACAAAAACATTTGATCAGCTGCCTAGAAGTACCATATTATTTCTTTCACTTGATATTTTTTGAATCTCTTGGCTGAGCTCAATGCCATGTTCCCAAAGAGAAACATCTATTGGAATATTTTTATGAAAGTAGCAGTATAGAGTCACTTACGTTGTTTCTGTTATTTTGTCACCCAGGCCCATCCATGGTTCAGAGGTATTCAATGGGACAGGTTGTATGAGATGGAAGCAGCTTACAAACCTGTGGTCAATGGGGAGTTGGATACTCAAAATTTTGAGAACTATGACGAGGTAAAATAAAGTTAGCATATTCATGTTTCAGTGTTAATCAAACTTCTTTGTTACCTTTATATTTGGCTTCTCAGTGACTTTAGCATGGGTTTCAATGTTAATTAGACTTATTCTATTTTTACTATACATGACTGCTACCTTTATACTTGTCTTCTCAGTGACTTTAGAAGTTATGTTTCAATGTTAATTCAACTTCTTTGATTTTTTTATTATACATATCTGTTACCTTTATATTTGTCTTCCTAGTGACTGATCCTCTCTCAGCATTGAATATGATTGCACAATGAAGGCTTTGCCATCGAATTTGTCTACGGTATATCTTGGAGATTACCCAATTCAACTTCTATCGAAGCTTAAATTTGTCTATGAAAAATAAGTTAAACCAATTAACATTTCCGATGCATTTACCTGGTGTAAATATTTTTTGTTTCTATCTACAATAAGATTTCAGACTGATCCTCTGTTCTAGCTTTTTGATAATGCAATTATGATTGCACTCCTGAAGTAGCTTTGCCATCGAATTTGTCTGTAATAGCTATGCAGCAAATACATGCATTCTCTTCTTCATCATGTGGCATAATTCATCTTCTTAAATCGAAGCTTAAATTTGTCTATGAAAAATAAGTTAAACCAATTAACATTTCCGATGCATTTGCATGGTGTAAATATTTTCTTGTTTCTATCTACAATAAGATTTCAGATGATATCTGTTCTAACTTTTTGATAATGCAATTATTCTTTTTTCCCCCCTGTAGTAGCGTGGAATACATGTTATGACATATTCAAATCTATCTCTTTTAAAGGATACTTAGAACGCAAGTCTGTAATAACTATGCAGCAAATACCTGCATTCTCTTCTTCATCATGTGGCATAATTTTTAGCATCGTCACATTGTAAATGATAGTCTACTTAATCAAACCAAACCTACTGCTGTGACACTTTGTTCCTACACTTATTGAAGTATTATATGGAGGCTTTCTATGCTTCACCTATTTCAAGCCATTCATAATTTGCAATGGTATTGCTAAGTTAGATCACCATTTTTCTTAAAAAATGCCTCATTGTGATTTTTTTGCAGTGCACACAGCTTTGGCAATGGTTGTCTTGTCAAACATTTAGGACACCTTGCTAGCTTCTTTCCAAACAACTCCAACCCATTTCCGGCGGCACAGGCCTCTGACCAAGTTAGAAAAAAAGGCTAAAACATTAAACAAAATTTCTAATCGTCTATAATACACTATGTTAAACCTGTATAAACACACTCAATGCAATGGGAAAATACACACTCTTATCATTGCTGTTTTTTACAAGAGCAAGGAGGAATTTAGGAGGCAGCCATTGCTGTTTTTTACAAGAGCAAGGAGGAATTTAGGAGGCAGCCATTGCTGTTTTTTACAAGAGCAAGGGGGAGTTTGGAGGCAGCCATTGCTGTTTTTTACAAAACAAGGAGGGATTTAGCAGTAACTTGAAGAGGAATTTATCTTTGAAGTTGGCAGCCATTGCTGTTTTTTACAAAACAAGGAGGGATTTAGCAGTAACTTGAAGAGGAATTTATCTTTGAAGTTTGAAGCTGGGCTATAATACATGATAGGCACATGATACATGAACATGTGAAATTTCAAGAATTTTGAATATTTCAACTTTCAGGAATACTATATTTTTAAAGTGTTTTATCTTTTATGGACTCAAAATGAGTATTATGCATTATTTTTATATATGTTTATATTTTTTAATAGTATATTGTATGGACTTTTTCATGACATTACCAATCCAAGGGTTTTTGAAAATCTGTGTTTTCGGACCTGTGTCCATTTCCGTTTCCTGGCAACATAGTCATTTCTCTCTTAGCACTGTTTGAAATAGTTGCTTATGATATTCTCCTCCTGTTCCCCAAGTCTAAGATACATTGTTTTCCTCTCCGGGTTTATGAAACATTGGATCAATGCTAGAGCTATTTGCATTGTTGACTCTGGTGAAATTGTTACATTTTTCATACACGTTGCTCATTGACATTCGTATCCAGCTTGCATTTGGCCAATTAATATAGAAAGTTTTCAGTCAAACGTCATGAAGCCTATCACAACCTCTCTCTGTACAAGTCATCATTTTACAATTTCGTTTCTTCCAAGTATAGACAGACTTGCTGAAATTTTGAACGAAACAATCATGTAAATGTTTGCTATGTATGCCAATCCTTAACATTTATTGGAAGCATTGTTTTCCCTGCATTCCTTTTTCTTATGGTTCAGTTCATGCATCAACCCTGAACGAAACACTCCTGTAAATGTTTGCTATGCATGCCAATCCTTAACATTTATTGGGAACATTGTTTTCCTTGCATTCCTTTCTCTTATTGTTCAGTTCATGCATCAACCCTGATTTCAGTATGATGAACGTGTATTTCCTCTTGAATATAATCTTCCAGCACCACATACTTTCCAAACCTCAGAACATTTCTGGCATGATCATCTTGCATTAATGTTGCATATGTTGCGTTTAGCTTTTTTTTATTCTTACAGTGGTCCAACAAAAGCAAAAATGGAACTATGATCAGATACATCCACAGAAACAGTTTCAGTCAAGAGATTTGGTTTAAAGAAAACATACTCTTATGAATAGCTTGCGCCAGTAGTTATACCATGCATAAATATTAAATATCTACTCATCATCATTGTCACCACAACCATGCGTCATGTGATTGTCCAATTGCACGTCACTGTTAGTGTACACTGTATTTTAATTGGTTGAGTTTGTTGTGTACTTTTAAAAGAAGAGTAGATGAGAACTTCAGCCAACTCTCTATCATTGGAGATTCTTTGTTTTGATAGAGTCTCGAGTAAATTGTACTTCACCCTGTTTGCATCTCCAGTTAGAGTGTAAGCTTAAAGGGGGAAGAATCTTCTATTTTGGGAAAAGTCTTGTACTTTCTCATGCACTTTTGCATAAAAGGGCTTTATGAGATCTCATGCAAAGTCCCATAAAAGGGCATTATGAGATCTCATGCAAACATAAGAGATAGCCAGTGGTGGTTGTAAATTTTGTTTGAGATTTTTCAATTTACCGGCACAATTTTGTACCAAACCCCGTCTATTATGAGCTAGTTTGTATGTGTTTGAATCCGGTGTATTCAATGACTCTTGTGCATTCCACTGTCTTGAAAAGGTTTACACAATTTGATAGTCACTGCAGTACCCTTGTTCTATAGTGTTTGAAGTTACGGTTTAAACAATTATTGTAACATGCAATTTAACCCTAAATGCCGTGTCCATATATAGTCAATGAAATTTAGGGTAAAGTGATAATTGTGTATTGTCACATCATGGATAAAGTATGCATTTGAGACATTTTCAAACATAGATAGAAGTCGTTACTTCCCTTATATTTAATTTTTTGTGGAAACCTATCCTTTATGCTGATTAGCAATATGTTTTTGGATTATTATTTACATTTGATTAAGTTATTTTTCAAATATAATCTTAGCTAGTATTTTAGTGTTAATTTGTGTATGTCATTGCTATAGATAGTCTTCAAAGTGCAATGACTTAATCTTGTATGAGAGCACATTTGTGAAAGCACTGTATATGAAGGAAATGAGTTCATGTCATGGATTTGGCCCAGAAAAACTGGCATGAGAAATTATATATTTTCAGTATCTAGAATTTGCAATATTCATAGTGTATATACAGAGATTCCTTGTATTGAGATTCTATGTCATAAGTATCCTTATGGTCTTCTGTACAGCCTAGCTTTGTTGGAGCATAAAGAGCGTGATCGGTTTGTGCTTTGTATGAAAGAAATCTAGTATTTCCTCTTGAAGTTAATCTTCCAGCACCACGTATTTTGCAAACCTCAGCACAAGTCTGGCATGATCATCTTGCATTGACAGTGCCTATGTTGCATTTTACCTTATTTGTAATCTTTCAGTGGTTCAACAATAGAAAAAATAACACTATAATCAGAGACATCCGCATGAACAGTTTCAGCCAAGAGATTTGGTTTAGACCAAATATGCTCTTATGAAATAGCTTGCTCCATAGGTCATACCATGTGTAAATATATACTCGTCATAATTATCACAACCACGAATAATGGCAGTCCAATCCACATCACTCAGGGCCCTTTTCATTAGGTTTTTGAAAGTTTTGATTTCAGCAACAATTATAACATGCCAGTTACCATAAATGTCAATATAAAACCATTACCACATCCATATATGAAACACTGAAATTGAGGGTAAATTGAGTATCGAGAATTGTAATATCATGGACAAAGTACACATTTCAAACATTTTCAACCATAGATAAGAAACTGATAGAATCATAGTAGTGTACTTCTTCGTAATTATTTTTTTGTGAAAACCTATCCGTTATGCTGATAAGCAGTATGGCTTGAGTTGGTATTTAAATCAGATTAAGTTTTTCAATTATAATCTTAGCAAGTATTTTAGTTTTAATTTGTGTATGTCATTACTTTAAATAGTCCTCAAGGACAATGGTATTTCCTTGTACGAGTACATTTGGAAGAGCACTGTCTATGAAGGAAACAAGTTCTTGTGATGGAATTGGCCCAGAAGAACTAGCATAAAAACTTAATAAAATTGTCAGTATCTATAGTTTACAGTTTTCTTAGTGTATATACAGAGATTCCTTGCATTGAGTTTCGATGTCATGAATTTGCTTGTAGCCTTATGTATGCTCGAGGTATTGGTCTTACAAATTACATCCCTTGTCATAGGAGGCTAAATGGTGAATATGATTCTTAATTTAACACAACTGATTTAACAAAATAAATCACAGACCGATATTAGAATGCCCAGTATGCTGTATGACTGAATACCTAGCTAATATTATTTCATATGCAACTATTGAAGGAATCTCATTTTAGAAGAGGAACTGCATTTATAATCAAAATGCTATTGTCTTTTATATATAGGTTGAACCTCCACAGCCGGTGAAATTAAGATCTGGACCTTGGCGTAAGGTATGTAATTTCACTGAATTGACATTCTTTGAATATAAATAAGAGTAGGGGTTTATGGTGTAATGTTACTAATTATGTCTGATAATATGACTTTGATATATGAGTATAATGTGAGATTCAGAACACTTTTAAAAAAATACGACATATATTTATGCTAGGAAATTTTCTATTCTGAGTAATTTTATTGTAAAAGTATATTGGTTTTTGATGTTTTTAAAATTTGAAGCCTATTTTCCTGCAGATGTTAACATCGAAGGACAGTCATTTTGTCGGTTATACTTATAATAACCGTGACATGTTTAAAACAATCCAAGGAACATCTGGTAGGGCACAAATCATTCAATCTTATTGTGGCTATGTTTACATTATTTATTTGATCTTTGATTGAGTCTTTGCCATCAATATTAATAATTCTGTCATGGGAATAATCCTAGGATTCGGTTGATGTTGTCATGGTTGGTATCTAATGGGTAACATTCACACTAAATTGTAACAAAAATAACATTTTGCTTCTTATATAGTTGTTCCCATCGTAGCCACAAGCATTTTGAGTATTAGGTTTCCTAGTTTAGAGTGAATCACTATAAACTTGACTCAACAAGAATCCATTCTTGTTGGGATTGATAGGATATCGAACTACCTAACCAAAATCAACTTCACAGTTGCTCCATTTAAAAAACTATGCTATGTAATGTTTCTTCATGATTCTGAACTATAACTTATACTACAAAACACTCACTCTAAGGACACTTTTGCCTCAGTCAATATTAGATGGATAGAGCACTCTCATGGCGACCTCAAATGCTGATATTAATTACCATAGTCATAAGGTTCATCATTCATGCAATTCTCGATCTGTAAACTTGCCAAACCATGCTTGCTACAAATTTACAAGAATTCCTACATTGCTGGTTCAATGGAGAAATGCTCTACTGAAATTCAACATACATAAACTGAAAATTGATGTGTGATACAACTAATATCTGCCACAAACATTTTCTATGTGGAATAGAATATGTGAATGTGCACATGCATCTCCTAAACACTCATATGTTTGTCTATTACAACCACAACTTATAGTGCAATTGCTCAAGATGCTGTTCTATATAAGGGGTCCATTTATTCGATGTACATTTACAGTAACCACATGAAAGTAGTGAATTCAAATGCTTACCCATAAATGAACTCACAACACAAAGATCAACCATGGAGAAACCCATTTGGGAAAACCCTAGCATGGATTGTGGCCGTGCCTCTATTCTTCTTTTGATTCCTTCTGTTGTAATGCAAAATACAAAGAATCAACTCACTAATGGAACAAATGGATCACTTTGGTCTGCATATTAAGACTCCTACAATAATATTTTATCTCTCTGCTCAGCAAAAACTCCTGAGAAGGAACTGTAAAGATATATTTAATGACATTTAAATGTTAGCTGGACTTCCAACCTTTCATTTCTTAAGGTTTTTGTCTTTTTAGGAATATGATCATCACTCGACTATTATTTGATATCTTAGGAAATCGAATGGTGGACTTTGACATTCCTTTCAGTGGGCATGTGAGCACGTGTCGTGATGCTCCAGAAATTAAACGACCAAGTTATTAAGAAAATACCCACTCCAGCCTCACTCTTCACTCAAGCAGCTGTATCTAGCAGCAGTTCACTCGACAAAAAAGGTCTTCATTACCATTTGACATAGTCAGCATTCCAACCTTCTCCAACATCAATGTTGGTGCAAATTTTGGTCATAACCAGGGCCTTAAAAGTTAAAACTGAACCATGAGAAAACAGAGTCTGCGTACCCATCAATGATTTGGAGAAATGGAGCTATAGTGGAGATGCAGCAGCAAATACAAGCTCACATCAATCCTACCTATAAAACCAGTATCTAAGTGGCCGAGTCTCTGCTATTAACCTGCAGTAGCTTTGACAGTGGCAATTCCGCAGCACTGGGGATAAAAGGGAAAATTCAACATGTTCTTCTTAATCCTAATTGCTCTTATCTCCAGTACATATAGATAAGCATGTTTTCAATGGTTTTATGTCTATTTGCTATTAGACGTGAATTCTAGGATATTTGCATATTGGTCTGTAGACATCCAGGTTTATTCTGTAATTGTGCTCCTGGTTTCTACCATATTTGCGTTTTAATTTAAGAAGAGAAGCACCGGTTTTGTTTACAGCCATTAGTGGGAGCTGAATATTAGCATCTGTTCTCAGAAGGCCTATGGCAGGGAGCCTGTATGAGGCAGCAATGTCCTCCAAATTGTGAAAAACACTCGGTCATATACTTTCCTGCCAAGGCCAGGACTTAGCCAAGGCCAATTTGTCACTGTATTAGTTAGGAAATTCCTTTAGCTTCATGTGTGTTATCTATATCATTCCGATCTGATCTATCTAGTTTCAATCTAGAGCATCTCATGATAGCCTTGAACAGCTGGATTCATTTCAAGTGACTGAACAGAGAGAGGGATTCGAACCCTCATAAATAAATATTTATTAAAGATGGCTTTAAATAGATTTTTTTAGAGTAATTTTCCTAACCACAATCCAAAACTATTTAAGTTTAAACTTAGAACTTTTATGGTACAAATAATAATATTATTGATGTCTAATTGAAACTTGTCTTGCAATTATAGGTTTTTTTGGGGAAAAATGTTATTGTTGGCAGGCAACATTTTTAGGGATTTTTTTTGAGTAGGCAATCTTTTTAAGGAAAAGGTCATTTTTCCATTCAACTTTTGCGGGCAAAAGTGTTCACTAAATGTAAAATTGGAAAAATTCATAACTTTTGGCTGCCAGGTGGTAGTGGAGGGCAAATCACAAGCCTGCTTTAAGTACCTCAAGACAATGATAAGATAAAAAAAATGCAAAAGGATGATTACAAATGTTTGTGAGTGAAAAAACGTGGAGATCTAATACGGTTGATGACCATCAGTATCGCTTGATGTTCATGGTTCTCTCCTATTTGGGTAACGTGGCTCACAAATTTGTGACCCCCTAGTTTATCATCCATACCTATCCTGAAAAAAGTAATAAATGTTCCATAGGCTATATAAATGCTTTGGCCTGTGCTTACCCATGGGTTTTTACATTTAATTTTTTTGTAGATAGGCTTTATATTCACCGAATTTTTCTCTAGGCTGTACTATTTTCTTTATATTTAGTAATTTGGCCACAGACTGGGCCGTAGGCTATGTAGATATCAATTCTTGCTGTAGGTTCTATGCTTGACCTTGATCCTCTCTTTGGTTTTTGCCTAAGCCAAAACCATTGGATTCACTGGCTCCGTCCCAATAACAACTTTAAGCTCTCTGTATTTTTTATCCCTGCGTCATAGAAACTCCTGTTTAAACTTGCATTATAGAAACCCCTGTTTAAACCTGCATTATAGAAACCCCTGTTTAAACCTGCATTATAGAACTCTTCATGTTTATACAACCTTATTGAGCTGAAACCACTGTCCCATGACATAGAAATTGCCACAAAAGAGAAATCAGTTCTCGTTCTCATCACAAAGTATTTACAAATATTTTTTTTAGTGTTTCACGTATAAAGCACAGTAAAGGTAGCTTTTTTTGCTCACAATATTTTGTGTGAGATAACAACTTTAACTCTTCTTGTATCAGCTCTTGTCCGTTGTTACCTTAAGGAAAAGACACGTCTAAGCCTCAATTATATTTGGTACAATTAAAACCCCAGTGAGCTTTATATGAGCCAAACACCTTCATCAGTGAACGACGGCCAGGACCAAAGCCTTGATCTGATTATCATCTTGGCTTATTCTTTATATCCTAATTAAATTTCTAATCGGTTGACCAATATTATGTGAAACAAGATGTTGAATTTTATAACCACAATTATGGTGTACTTATGGGCTGATATTTGAAGGACTATTTGAACCATTTAGAGAAGCAAACGAATTGGATTTAGAATGTTCTGCAATTTAATGAAAATTTGGGTGCATTGTTCATACTGATTCTAAACTCTCCAATAAAAAATTGGATTGTTTGTTTGTATGGAGAGAGATTGACGAATGCTGCTTCTCGTCCTTGACTATCAGGGATCAAAGAAAAGAGCCAGCCAAAGAAAAAGCCTTCTCTAGTCTCCTTGTTTGGTAAGAATGCCTATTCTTAACATATACTTGATCTGTATTCTATTACTTCACTTTTAACCTTTTCTATTAGCAATAGTCCTATTCCTTGCCATTGCAAGGAATGGTACCACCGCATTCTATAAGTCTCTTCTATTCTGCAGGAAAACTATAGTTATGTTTAAATAAATGTGATATATTGTGAAAGAGAGAGACTGTGGTAGCTACTAAGAATAAAAAACATCCCATTCCTTCCTCAAGACAAGGTACTAATAATTTAGTGGTCCTTGTATTTGTACAGAGAAAATTGACTTGGAAGAAACAACGAGCACAAATGGTGATATCGGAGGCACAACAAGAGGAATAGCATGAACATTAGTCATTACAATATATGCCTTCGTTGCAATTGCCTTTGCTTCACTGTATTTTTTGGGGGATGCCATACAATTTTTGTCATAATATTTTGTAAAGAATCAAAATGGGATGAAAATAAGTATGCTACTGAAGGGCAGATTATTTCATTAAATAAATCAAATTGCAAATGAAGTTAAAACGGATTGAAGTCACTCCTAATTGTAATATTTATGTAATTTATTTTTGTAAAGTTTCAAGATTGATGTTTCAGCCAAATGCAAATGTTTGATTCTTTCTCAAGTAATCTGTTCAACATTTTCTATAATGGATGTGATGGTATATGGTTGCTTTAATTTGTGGTCATTAGGGTCAATTCAATAATAGACCGAAACGTTACCCTAGTATGAAATTTGTGTTTGTTCCATTTTCAAGTATACTGACATATATGATTCCCTTGGAGTGATATGTATCATGTTTCAATATTGGCTAAACGTGTGCTAGAGAGCCTGCTGAGTGAAATGAACATATTTGCTTTATTGAAGCCTGCGGTTTCATCTTTAGTTTTGGATTACCTTTACGAGTGAAATAACATGAAGTTTAATTCTTATAGAGTGGTGCATTCTACGTAGATACAGCTTCAACCTTTACTTGATAGGGGGCTTTAAAGTCGAATGAGCATTTGGACTTCGTGGAAGATCTTGTTTCAATAAAAATGATACAGGGTCAATTTGTTTGGAACCATGTGTTTTATGCCAATAAAGGTTAAAAGATCTGGTTGAGAGAAGGTACAAAGTCAAAAGAATGAGGTGTGAATTTACATTTACAAGTAAAATCACATGTTCAATTCTTTCGAGTATATGTTCCATGCTAAATATAGGGTAAAAATGCATTTTTACATATAAAGGATATTTTTTATAATATTCTACAATTTGTATAAAATAGAGATCACAAGCTATATTACATGCAATTTTAATAACATAGAGATCACAAGCTATTTTGCAATATAGGCTAAAATCTTCAGTTGAAAGGGTGACGATTAAATCAACAAAGTGTCACATCAAAAGACCTCAATACATTTTCAAGTGAAATCTGTGTTTTGTGACAACACAAGATAAACCTTTTGCTTCATGCAAGAGCCTCACTAAAGGCACTAGTTTGGTCTTTTGTGTGGACTTACACTACGAATGACGAGAATTTTTGGGTAATATTAGTGCTAAGATATTTCCACATTACTTCTAGATTATAAAAGATTGTATATGACATATGGAATTAATATATGTTTTAGTTTAGCCTACCACCTTGAGACTGATTATCAAACTAAGTGGCTAAACAAGATTTTTAAAGATATTTTGTGAATGTACATGGACCAAAATACGAAGAATATCTTTCCTTAGTTTAATTAACATACAAAATTGTACTTACCACCCCCTTTGAAAATGGTGTTAATTTAGGGTTTCTATGATAGATAATATGCAATGTAGAATAAAAGCAATATATGTATAAATAGAGGAAGAAATATTTGTATTACAATGCCACTTTGAGGGGACAATTGCCAATTACCCAAGTCAATACTCATAGCACACCCAACAATTTCAACTCTTATTTGCATGAGAATAAACAACATTAGGCATCCTTGGACCCACAAGAACAACTATTGGACTAAACATCAAATTGTGAATTTATGTACATTTTTAAAAACTTCTTAAAATATGGCTTTTTGACTTGTTAACAAAGATATTTATGTGGAATTGACCTTAATAAGGGATATAACATTGCATATAAAACAGATTAATAGGTTTGCCAATGAGATGTAGAAGAATTGGAGTGGTATGGTTGTGCCTAGCCCCATCCAGGTTCGAATTTCAGAGGGCGTTTATAGGTCGGATGTGGTCGTTTACTCAATGGTTTCAATGTAATAAGTGTTAATGGTTCTATAGTTCTCTCGGGGACTGGCCCCACCGATTTGTGCCTTAGAACCGGTTATAGCTTCGATCAACAGCCAAGTATCGATCTAAAAAAAAAACCCAGATTAATAGGCTTAAAGAAGCCACCCTTGCCATTTTGTGAGCATCACATGCATCTCAAGGTAGATATTGCAATTCAATTGAAGATTTGGATTTGGGTATATAATTTGTCTTTTCTAAAAAGGGAATCATTGCGAAGAAAACTTATTTGTTATAGCTTTTGAATTTTTTATTGAGTAGTGGGATCATTCTAACTTGTTTTGAGCTTCAATCTACTTAGGAATTAAGGAGGCAATGTAAGGTGAAAAGATCCATATTTTTATTTTCCTTGAGAGTACATCAACATATAAAGTCTCCTTACCCTGTTGTAGATGATATTAGAGTTTTAAATAAGTAGCTTGGCACCTAACTCAATTTTGTTCTTCAAAAGAAAGGTGTCCCAAGAAAATTTCAAGGTTGTGTTGGTTTGTTTGAATTTTAAATGCTTGAGGATTAGACTTTGACGCTATAATTTATACACAATTAATAGAGTTAATATATCCTCATAATTCAACATGGACCTCTTGTTGATAAATTGTTAAATTCAAAAGCGAAGGGCCTACCTTTTAGCGTTAAGATTGCACCATTAGTTGAAGATGTCATACTTCACAAATGTTTTGTTGAGGTCTAGAGATCTTGCCTCCTTAAGGCACAAAAAAGGTTGGGTGGAAGCATCATATCGAGCAACTAAGTTTATCCTCAAGATAGTGGTCAATGGGGTTGTAATGTAGGCATAATTCTAAAAAAATATATGGTAGTATTAAGCCCAATCTACAAAGCCTTAAAAACCCTTGATGTTATTTAGGTTGGACTTGTCTGGGACAAGTCTTATTTTTGGGGTTTTCATCCCTTCACTAGAAACCACGTCTTAAAAAATCATAAGCCCTAAAAACACTCTTGTGTAGCACCTTCCCTGTGCCATTGGTTATACATTTAACATAATAATTGAGTAAACTACAAACCATTTTTTTTAAACAAACATTTTATAGCATAATTGTATATATAGGAGAATACACCATCACAATACAACTATTTAGTAACAAAGATTCATTTATGCATTGAGTCTAGACAATGTTTTTAAAAACCTTGCTAGGCACCTCAGGGAGTCCTAAAACCTTTATGATGATTAAAACTTACCTAAATAAGAAACAAAGTTATAGGATATTAAATACATTATTAATAGTGCTCAAACACACATTAAGCTATTATCACACTTAAAGAATATTTTAAAGCATCTTATTTTACTCTAAGAGAGTAGAAATAAACTATGTATAATCACCTCAACTAAAGAGTCTTGGCCAAATTGCTTTATTCACATATTAAGTTAAGGTTTCATAACCACCTTAATTAATGAATATAAAAGCTATTATTTTCTCCGTTAATTAATTCTTACATAAACCAAGTCTCTTTTCAATTTTAACCATTATTTTAATATTCCAATATTGGCCAATCTATTTTTCTTACCATCTCATCTTATATCTCAACCCATTCTCATGACTTAAACTCCATTAACAAATTACCAAAGTTTTCACCACTTCACTAATTAATTCAGAACTTCAATACAATTATTTCCATGACATTGATTCCTCCTTTTGTCTCAAACTTGAGCTTCAGACTAATGCTTAGGATTAAACTCTAATGTTATAACTGAAATAAATGCAAATGAGAAAAAATATATTTCTCATTTGAGCAGGGAGGTTTTTTTTAATAAGTTGGAAAATTCAAAAGTAAAGGGCTTACCTTTTAGCATTAAGATTGTACCATTAGTTAAAGATATCATACTCCTACCTATCAGCATTAAGATTGTACCATTTGTTAAAGATATTGTACTCCTCCACAAATGTTTTGTTCAAGTCTAAAGTTATTAGAATTAGTGAAATCGTAAGTTCTTTGAGGCACAAAAATGATTGAGTGGGAACATCATATCAATCAACTAAATTTATCACTAAATTAACATTTAAGGGGGTGGGATGATCTAGAAATATCGACTAATAGTGAGTTTTGTTATACTGCCAAGCCCATTCTTATAGCTTGTGGCTTTTGTGGTTCCTCTTCCATGGTCTATAATACTCTAGATCAACTTCTAAAGGTTTGTGGAACCTCCAAGATCATCCATCTATTTCTAACAGATGTCGTACACACACATGTAGTAACACAATGTAGTATGTACAAATAAGACATGGTGGCACCCTTATGTGTGCCAAACCTTCTATAGTACCTACCATCGACTTCAAAAGGGTTAGACAAACCTCTAGGCCAAAATGCAAAGGCCAACTCACATTGAGCAATATTGAGTTATTTTGAACGTTACATTTTAGACGTCGATCAACATAGTCCATGCGCCATGCCAGGGGCATTTCTAGGGCTCACATTATGCTAGAACATTTGTTAGCACACTATGCATTTATTAGCTAGATGATATAAACATTGGAAGATGAAGAGTCATACATGGAAATGATTTAACTTACATAACAATTCTTCACGCCTTCCTGGATTTGTAATATATGTATATACATATATAACTTTAGTTAGCACTCAGAGTAGACGAGAGACATTTATACATCTTTCTCAAGAGTATGGCATGTACAAAATGTACAGATAAATAAAACTTTAGGTTCTCTATCTCTCTCATGATTCTATGCATATCATCTAATATTGCTTCTGCACACACACACAACACATCTAGATCCTCATTTAAAGTGTTGTCTACTAGGATCCTCCTAGGTCCCAGATCAATGGTATAACAACCATTCATTTTGTTTGTGCATGTCCCATCAAACTGGTCTTGAATGTATGAATCTCGACATCAACCCAAGAGATGCATCAGGCTACTTGCTGTGTTGTTTCAAGCAAGTTCAAATGGCAAGAGACAAGAGCTCACAAGATGCAATCCAAGAGATGATTAACAACAACAAAAAGATATTTTTGTTGAGCCAATTTGTTGAATTCCTCGTATAGGTGGTTCTAGTGAATCCTAAATCAAGTAAAACTTTTGGTGGTTGAGTTCCTCTAGGTTTCAAGTACATATAAACATTCCTCTATTTGGGGTAAAAATTAATGGAGATGCAATAGATCGTTGGTTAGATCAGTTAGAGTCACATTTCTCTATGAATGAATTTTATAATGAAGAGAAAATTCAGATTACATTCGTGAAAGTTTCTTCATACGTCAATAATTAGTGGAAATCCCATTATTTGTGGAAGAAATATTAGACAAAACAAAAAGTAGCCCAACTTGGGATAAATTGATAGAAGCCTTCAAGGATGAAAATTGTTCTAAATATGTCGATGATAATCTCTATATTTAGTGGTAACAAATTTGGCAAGGACATGACTAGTTAGTCTAATCCTACATCGATGTCTTCCATGCCCTGTATGCAAGGTTGAACTCATTCGAGTTAGAACAACATAAAGTTCTTAAATATTGTAGCAACCTATGAATATTCATTCAATCTAAACTAAAGTTGGCTAAGGTAAGTCTATCAGAGAAGCCTATTGCTATGTGACAACTATTGAGGAATAGTTCAAGCTGAAGGAAAAGTGGGATACATAGTCTACACTAAAAAAACTTCCTTCTTTAGACAAGAAACAATCATAATCTAAGATAGGTAAATGGTGTGACAAGAAAAAAAGTAGCAGCTTCTTCAACACATACTGCCATGCTTGAAAAAGTTTGATTATACAGGTAAAAGCAAAGGATTATGGATTAAAGCCCTCTAATGGAACCATTTATGCATATCCAAGTCTTATGGTAGCCATTGCACAAGTGACAACCATAGTGAAAATGCTAAAACAAAACCCAAATTCCATTTGAAGATGTGGGTGCAAGGAACAACTACTAAATCCTATAGATCCTCATTTAAAGTGTTTTCCACCAAGATCCTACTAGGCCTTGGATCATCAGGAATAAATATGAAAAATTTATGCTAGTACCATTCCAAGTTTGAAAGTCCTTAAAAACCTGTGATGCTATATAGGTTGGACTTGTCTAGTTTAACCCTTATTTTTTGGGGTCTTCATCCCTTCACTAGAAACCACAACTCTTATGTAGCACATCATAATAATTTAGACACCCTTGAGTATATGGATATTCAAGGAGGTAAAGCCAAATGGATTATATTATTATATTTCATTATTTGACTTTACATTTCATTTATTTTTTGTAATAAATTTCTATCAAAAATATTTTTGTCTGACACATCCTAACTTAAGTATTAAATTTTATGTCATAATTTCTAATAGAAAATTAAAAATTGAAAGTTTCAAAAATTAATTCATCCATAAAAAAAAACAAACTTTTCCCTTATGTTAAAAACAATGTAAATTAAATATCATAAGCAAATATAAAAACCAATTCACAAACAAAACAAAACCAAAATAAAAAATAATAGTTATATTAGATACGCACCAAAAACCTAGAGCCAAAGTAGATCCACAATAAAAAAAAAAAGTTGCCAATTAGATATACAAATAAAAACCTAAGTATGTTGTTTTATTTATTATTATTGGTAAAAGATGGGTTTGAAAGGGCCCATTCCATTTTACAAAGATCAGAAAAGATAGAGAATGACAATAAACACAGTAAGAAATAGGCCCTACTAAAGCCAAAGAGGCCAAGCTATAACAAAAAATCAATATAAAAATCCCCATCGGCCAACAAAACGTCAACACAAGTTTTAACAAGGTCATAAAGGTTCTCCATGGCCTCCCGATCTTTCTTTAAATGCCTTGAGTTGGTTTTCGAAGGAAGCTTCCCCAGTCATCTTTGTTTCCTCTTCTTGCTTCCTTTTCTTACCCCTCATTTTCTTTTTAGGACCTTCCTAAATGTCCTTTTCTTTCTTCTTCTTGAAATTATCCTAGAGGGTCTCGATGCTCGAGGTGTAGTTTTTGATGGTAACTTTACTAATAGAGATCATTTGCTCCACTTTCCCTTTGACAAACTGCACTTCCTCTTCCACTCTCTCCATCTTGTTGTTACCATTTTCCATGTCTTTTTTAATCTAGAAAATGTCTTAGAATAAGTCATATTGAACAACATATCCTTAAGGTTTCATCTTATTGGTGGTTTTATCCTAAGTCATCTGCAACATGTCCTTGAAGTCTTTTTTTAGCTTCTTGTTTTCATTAAACATGCCCTTCATTATTACCATTTTCAGTTTAAGGGCTTTCTCTAGGTTGTCAACTATTTTTGCTTGGTCTATTTCTCTGCCCTTTGTCTTCCCCTTAGGTTTATGGGTGGATTCCATTGAGTTGGAGTTATCTTCCTCCAGATCCAAATTGCTGAAATACAATGTACGAAGGTCTGTTAGAGGGTCAAGAGAACCATCATCAACCTCTATGGGCTTGGGTTATTCTTTCACTTTACCTTTAGTCGACTTCGACCTAGGTTCCAAACCTAAGGTCAACATAGCTTTTGAAGTTTGGCCTAGGTCTAGGGACTTTAAAACATCATGTTTTTTGGAGAGCCTATCTAGGTAAGAAAGGAAATCTTCCTCTAGGTCATTGCTTTCCATAATGGGGATTTTAATAGAAATAATCTTAGGAGGCCTAAAAGGGGAAGGGCCTTTCTCCATAGAATGGTTTATGGGTGGCTTCATCGTCCCACTGTCTGATGACTCTAGGAGGGTAGGGCAGGGTTTAAGTTTATTTAAAATAATGGTTGGTTGGGCACTTTGGAACAAAATAAGGATCAAGTCTAGGCAAATAAGAGACTCAATTTTATCCTCTTAGAATTCAAAGATAGAGTTCTCTAGGGATAAAAGGAGGAAGAATGGAATGCACATCAATTTTATGTACCTAAAATGATTAAGCAAATAAAAATAGTAAGACGATAGGTTTATGAACCTACCCTCCAAAGTCACATATTTCATCGTGTGATGACATACTTCTCCCCATTGAGTAGAAAGTGAAGACCTAAGTATTCCATTATCCAACTAGTGAATCTTTCATTCTCCTTAAAAAATGAATTGATCTCCTCATTCTTGCATATTCTATCCATATAAATTTTAAGGCCATCAATAGTCATACCAGTCACTTTGGATATATTTTGTTTAGAAATCACAATGGAGATTCCTCTCATGGTGATTGCTCTGTTGTCCCAAGCTTTTGTAATGTCCATAAAAATCCCTAGGTCATGGCCCTTAATCCTTTCAATGTAGTTCCCCAGGCCTCCTCTCTTTAGAAAAATTTGAAACCTTTGTTGGATGAAGGTTACACCCTTAGACGAGCTCTTCCCATAGTTTTTTCAAGAAATAGGATATCCTTTCTTCCTTTGTTCTTGTTGCCAATAGGATAAATGAACTGGGTGTAAATGAGAAGGGGTTTGGAAGGAAATTGGCAATTGACACCCATAAAATGTGTGGGAGGCCAAAACTTACAATAATGTCTCATAAGGTGGTGATTATTCCAATGTACGTCCTTCCTTGTTATTAAATTATGAGTGATTTTTGCACAGGCCAATCTATCAAGCCTAATCTTCCCTTGTTTGACAATAATTATCCATTTGATTTCCTCGTTAAATGTACAAAAGAAACTACTTATGATTAACATTATTGGGGAATTATATGTCCCTCTAACTTAGTAGGACATTCTAAACTCTTCACAAGGACCTAAGTACTGAAGGATTGAGTTTGGATTCATTATTTAGAATAAGATCGATGGAGGGAAAAAGATCCTCGACTATGGTCCATTTAAGAAGGTAAAGGCTAGAGACACCTAGGTTGGAAAAGTAGTCTGCCCCTTTGTTACCTTTTTTGTTTTCATTTTCTTAATGAAAAACTTGATTTTGAAAATATCAACATTTGTTTTTAATATTTTTTGGGTTTAATGTATATTTTTGTAGTGAGAGGTTGACCAATGTTTTTTGTCTTCTATGTGTTTCTTCCTATTTTTTTTTTTAAAGATGCATTTCATTTTCAGATTTTAGATCAATGCCCTAACAATTTTTTTGATGTACACTCACCATTCATTCACCACCATTTTTTGTTTGATATTAATTTTTATAGATTAAATTAACTATTCCACAATTTTATTTGAATATGAGCAAGAAGCAAAGCAAAATGGAAAATAAGGTGTTGATCCTCTATAATTTAGCTAAAAAACCATGGTTAGTGTTTACCTATAAAAAATGTGGCTATGGGGGTGAAAGTTTCTAGGGAACATGGGTTGGATCATTAGGGATCCTTTGGAAGACAACTTGGTATTTATTGGTTTTTTTGTTATGACATTTGGTTTTTATGTGGTCTCCTTCTTGTGTTTGGTTCTCAGAGGTTGCTAGTTCAACAGTTCTATGGAAACATTTTTTGATGGGGCTTGGCTTTGTGGCAGTGTTGGCTAGAATTTTGCTTTGTGATGATGGAAATGGTGACGACACTTCCTTCCCAAAAAAAAACTACTTTGGTCTGCCTACTTTGTCCCCTTGTTGGTTGCAATGGATCTAATATACTATCCATAGGATGGATTTTGGAGTTTGTGGTGTCATATTATGTGAGTTGTATTGATAATGGCTTTTGTTGTTTCCTTGGCTGCTTAGGGTTCTTTAGTTTTTCCATGTAATGGGTTTTTGTTCTTTCACCTAGTTGGCTCTCCTTACCAATAGGGGTGTTTTGAGGGATGGATATTTCACTTTTTGGGTGCTCCCAACCAAAAAGCTATGTTTTATGGCATGTATTTTCTCCAGGTGATTTTTTAAAATAGTTTATGGGATGAGAATACCAACCGACTACCCTTATTATTGTAAACTATTATTCTTTAATTAATAGATGTGTTTCCAATATTAATCTAGTATTATTTCCCATTAAGGTATTTAGTTTCATATTCCTTTTTATTAACCTTTTATTGTTTAGGGAAAAATGAATGATGATTGTATTTTTAACATAATATTTAATGTAACACTTTCGTATTCTTTGTGAATAGTCATGGGTAGTAAGTCCGAATAACATACATTTCCACCCACAACAGGAAATCCATTGCCATTGGAAGTTGTTGAGGAAGCTCTTCGATTTGGTTAAGAATGTTATGCTAGTCATTATGATAGAGTAGAAGTTATTGAGATTCCAAATACTTTTACTTAAGTCACACATATTTGGCATTGTTGTTGAATATGTAACAATACAATGTTCATCATTTGTGGCTAATAATGATATTGACGCTGATGCTACTCTTTTGGAATAATTAAACCAATGAAATAAGTCAATAATCTCATTAATATACCATAAATATTCATTTGAAATTAACTTTACATCTTTATATAGTGATGACTCTAAAATTGAAGGCAATGAGAAGCATATGTCATACCATATTCGTGCTCATTCCACCAACTATTATGTCAAGGGTGTTGTACCAATATTTGATATTGTTTCTCTTATTAAATATGGTGAATATGGTTATATATATATATATATATATATATATATATATATATATATATATATATACACACACACACACACACACACACACACACACACACACACACACACACACAAAGTTATTCATGAGTATCACACAAGAAACTTTGAGTTGATATAATTGGCCTATTGCGATGACGATCATAACTTGTACATTCTCAGTATTAATGATTTGTAGATGAATAGTATGCACAAAAGTTTGCATGTACACATATTTTATGCATATGAATAGGGATAACTTATCCTACACCATCCATCACATTGTGAAAATAAATCTCTCTTGATTTCAGTTGATTAGGAAGAATATGATGAGAAAACATATAAGAATGTTGGAGTGATTAAACAAAGGTATTACATGGGATCCAATTTGGATGTTTCCCCATTAGATATATTAGGTTGTTTTTTTAAAAATTGATAAGAATAAATCCATTCATTTATATGGACTTATGATACCAAGAACAAATCTAGTCAATTTTACTATCAAGTTGGACATGTATGTTTGTATTTATTACAATTTTTTTTGGTTTATCTAAAGAAGTCTCATTAAGCATTCCACATCCTGTAGAAGTTTTGAAATATTTAATAAATTTTTCCACTAGACAATTTTTTTGTTGGTAATAATTTTTTAGAGTCACAAGGATGTTATTGGTAGAGGTAAACAATTTATTGAGCATGTTAATTTACATCCATGCAAAGTGTTTTACATAAAACGATGGTTATTGATACTGACTTAGATCATTTATGGTATGATTTTGTATTTATTTTATAGATTTCATTTTTTAATTCACAATTTTTGATTAATGATTAACTTTGAAGTAATATTCATATCAATTAATTGTTTAGTGCTATGTGCACTATTTTTGTATGGAAGTTCTATTGATGTTTTTCTCGTGTTATCTCTATTAGAAGGTGGGGCCAAAAGGTCAGAATGGGGGATCATTATTTTCTTAATTTATCACTATGATTGATGAAAATCACATAATTTTCCAACTTTTGGAAATGAAAGGTGATGATGAAGTCATTACTACTATATTATTCGCCTTACAAAAATATGGTATACATAATGCATTACCTTCATAACTTTGAGACTTGTTATCAAATTGAGTCATCGTCACAATATTCACCTTTTATCAAACAAAGTTTTCGATCGCCTTGGTTATTGCATCATGATTAATAGTGAAACTTAAATGGAATTAACCATGTCCAGGTTAAAGCTTCATGGATACCTACAAACTTATTGCTATGCATTATGTGCTACCCATTATATTTAGGTGTAATAACTCACTAGAGTTCAGTTTGGAAGGTTATGAAAATTTGAAGGAAGAAATTTTATTTACATGGCCAATGTTGCTTGATAGATTTCATGCATTATCAAGTTTAGTTGATCAGACCCAACCTCCTAGAAAGTGGCATGTGGGACCAAGGTTCAAATTTCACTATCTTCATAAGAGTTTGCAACCTTGTGTTCTTGTGCATTTTTCTTGGCATGAGGACTGGTGCTTCCCATTTAAATTTTTAATGAAAGTATTTAATATCGAACAGATTCATACACAATTTTTTGTTTTAAATTAATTTTTGAAATCAATGAAACTCTAAATTTCTCTTATTCCACTATTAATTAGTTTATTTTATTACAATATTTTGTATGCATATGTCTACAAGTATTTTTGCTTATTCATGTTGATATTTTTTATGCAAGATAATGCAATTCCTATTTTGATCAAATTTTATAATTAACACCATATGAGATATTTAAGTGCAAAAAAAATGACAATGGAATCCTTAATAATTTTGATGCATGTAGTAAAAATTCATGTGTTTTGTGAACACAACTATTTAACCTAAAAATCTAGAGTGGGGTTATTTAGGGTCAAAGGGGATAGAGATAGCCTAAGGTACAAGGGTGATAAACTATCTCTATAATAGGCTAATTAGATTCTAAACTCATACATAACATATGCTAAATTAATTAAACTAAGATAGGCTAAAAATAGTAAGTACAACTATGCTAGTTATGAAAATAAAAAAGAAGTAATGTACTTAGTGGTTCTGATGTTAGGATAGTTCTGGTTATGGAACTTGTAGGAAGTAGTCTAGAAGAAGATTTTGGAATAGTCAACAAATTTTGGATTATCTCTAGAGCCACATACACTAGCATCAACGTTGGATGGTTGCATCGACGTTACTGTCTAAACCTGATGTAGGTGTCATAAATAAAATACTTGTTGAAAAAGGATGTGACCACTTGGATGCTTCTGGGTTTGTCTTTGCCTTTGCTTTAGTGCATTCATATATGGATCATGGGCTGTTCCTCCTTATGAAATTACAAAATATTAGTTCTTCATATTTATAGTAACTTTGGGGGAAAATGGGTTAGTAGGCACATAGTGTCGAGCTGACCCCAAAGATCCCTTTGTCAACGAGTGCTACCTACATACCCAATAATTTGAATACAACCTAAGAATGATGTAGTTCTCCCCCACACATGGGATTATTTATGAATCATGTAATATGTGAAAACAAGTATAATAATGAACTAGTTTGTAACATGAAAAATATAGATCTTGGGCTGCTCCTTCAGTACTTTAGACCTCTGTATATGTTATCCCTATGATTGATATGGAAATAGGAGAAAATAAGGAAGATTTACTCAATTGAATGCTTGATTAAATGATTTTTTTGTAAGTTGCCTAGTATATGCAATCAAAAATACATCATGTCTATAAATCAATCCTAACTCAGAGAAGATAGATCATACTTACTCTTCCTATTGGGGATACATTAGATAATTGGGAACATGACCAATATGAGGATCCATTAGACCCAATTAGGGGATCTATTACCATAATAAATAATGTTAGGGAGGGCTCGAAAGCCTCGAGTCAAACACAATCATGTAATAACCCTAATTAAGCCCTATGTTTTCATATTCATTATAATAATAATAAGTAGAGTAAAGTCTAATCTAGTGCTCACCAAAGCTTTTGGCGCAAAGTGGGGGTAATAAAAAATAAAAGTAAACATGCATAAGAGACAGATACTCATGTTAATGTATATGAAATCCTAATACATGGAAGATAATTACAAATGCATACCTATATACTCTTACAAAGAAGGAAAAAAGTTAGGAATACTTACCTTTGAAGATGAACCCATCGAGCCTCAATCTCTCCCTTGGACAAGGTGATTCACAAGAGGTTGTTGTGGTATGTAAGGATGACAAGGATAAATTAGCTCTAGGCTACACAACCTATCAATGCATCCAAAAGACTTCTCCACAAGACAAGATCCATATCTCCAAAGATAGTATGAAACTCTAAGCTTGCTCCTCAAGTATAATGGTGGATAAGCATATGTGTAATAGCTCTTACTTCTTTTTTTCTCTAAATAATGGTGAAATGATCTTGTATATATAGGTAGATGTAATCCTTATCCCTTTTCAAAGTTTCGGTCGACAGGGTCAACCCAATCAATGTAGTACAATTATGAACAAAAATGCACTAGGTCATGAGCTAGGTTGGCCAAGAGCTGACCTAGACCCTAAATGAATTTTACCTAAAATAATATAGGGTCGACCTAGTCGACCTAGTACAATAAATAGTTGAAAGGGGCTTAAGGCTAGGAAAAGGGGGATAAAATATGGGAAATGATTAAGGAGTGTGCAATAGATAAGAACAATCTTCGGGATGTGTTTTTAGGAGACAAGTGTGTAGATAACAAGTGGAAAAAGGGAAAACAATCTTGGGAAGCACCAATGGTCTGCCCACCCCTTTCCTAGTGCACCCCTTAATATGTGCACTTAAAGAGATTGAGACTCGATGGGTTTCTACAAGATAAAGATCATCAATATTTGATAAAATTTTGAAAATATTATGTGTATACATGTTTCCCCATGTGAATCTCATCTCGTGTCACATAAGTACAACATGTGATGGTGCTTTGGGAATAAAACATGACAACACATAACGTTGATGCTAAGTAAAGTGCAGTAAGGAGAAAATAAGATAAATGAAAGGATATAATTTAAAAACACATAACTTTACTTACCTTAGTGATTTAGATAAATAAGTAGACTACGAGAGATGTGAAGGTGTCCATTGTGAGGAATATTAGGCGAACCTGTAGAAATTAGTGCAAAAAAAGAGAGTTTTTTTTTTTGTTGGAATATAGGCATATATTAGTGGAAAATATTTTATATGACCTTAGAATTACAAAACATTTTATGATTTAGAAAAAGAGTTAGTAGAAACTAATATATGAGGATCTTAGGAAAATTGGCAAATTATGATTGTTAAGGCAAGGTTAGAACCAAAAATATTGAGGGCAAATGAATGACAAAATGATGGAAAATGAATGATAAATGATTGTATAACACTATAAATCTTGTTGGAAAACATGTAAAACATAAATATAAAAAATGAATGTATAACATACTAAATCACATTAGGAAGAATGTAAAACATAAACGGCAAAAAAAATGTCAATGCAAGACAAATCTAACAAATATATGGAAGTAAGTGACAAGTAACCCCATGTAAGATAAACATGTCAAATAAAATATAAATAAAAACATGAATGGATAAAAATGAAATGTAATTCAATATGTGAGACAAACATGAAGAATTCATACATAAAGAGAAACATGTAAGAATGCCAAATGTCATATGTAAGGTAAGTGAAGTCCACAAAAATCAAATAAGAACATGATGGATAAATGAAAATCAAAAGCTCTATAGGATGAAAACTCAAACTTAGTGCTTGTTCTTAAGATGCAATGTAAAAAAACACAACTACCTAATGACATGAATATTATGATAATGAGATGGTGGGGTAAGCAAATGGTGGAAGGGTATTTGCAAGGAAGGCCAGGTCCTATCCAAGGTCTTATAATGCAACTCACAAACTATAAACCAAGAGGTGTAATAAGGTAGATGTGATCAGCTAAAAGCAATATCCAACAAGGGGAATATAAGGAAAATGTGATGTAAATAAGGTATGTGAGGTGCCACATGGGTGATGTGAACATCCTTAGCAAGAATGAGACACACTAGACAAGTAAGAAAGGCTAAGAAATATCAACACCAAGGACCGAGGACATTTTGAATAATGAACACAAAGATTGGGCTAAAAAGTGAAGTACATAAATCAACCCATGAAGTCTATTTGCATGAAAATTAAAATGGACCTACCTTCCCACAACGTGTTCCCTATTCCTTAGGACCCCTTACAGAGCTGTTGGTCTACTATGAAGATTGGGTACTTATGTGAGAAAGTAGGTAGCACTTAAAGATTTTTTTATTCTCCTTTTCTAATCTAATGGCCTACTGTACCCCAATGGACCTCAACTCTATCATGATACCAAATGTGGAGTTTGAGATTTGACTAGAAGAAGGAGATGTGCTTAGAATCACATCTTTTAGTGTGATTTGACTTTTGAAATTTTAATGTTGCCTTTTGGATCATTGCCTTTTGTTTTTATTTTATGATTTGGATTTTAATTTTTTTTTAAAAAATTTCTCCTCTATATGAATTCAAATAACTAAACATGAGTGAAATAGGTGACAAACATAAGAGAAATTACACTTGGTCACTAGAGAAAAGGACCTAAAGACCAAGGTGTCTAAAGACTCCTAGACTTGCCCACAAGTAAGTGTGCAATCTCAAAATTGACTGATGTGAGCCTTAAATGAAAGGAAATAAGGGAAATATGGGGATCATGAGATATCCATCTATGTAATAAGTGATACAATAATGAATTTGATCATAACTGATCACAAAGAGGTAAAATAGTGCTATGAAAGGGATGGGGCTATGCTTATGATAATCATGTCACTAAAGAAGCCATGCTAAGCTACAATGGATCTAGTACAAGCACCAATGAAAGTATTAATCATCCCAAAAAGTGATTTAAAGATGTTTTAATGTGGTAATTTGTGAGAAAGGTCAGGTCCTATCCATGGTCATACACTGTAACTCATAAGGTGAACACCAATGAGTTGAATCCTAAATAAGGGGAAAAATAATCATAAAGCTACGAAGGTAAAGAATGATATAAAAATACAAAAATGATAAAGATATATAAGAACCAAAATGAAAACAAATGCCAAATGTAATGTAGAAGAAAATCAGAGAACTCAAAGGTGACAATTATGCTAGTAAAGTGAAACTAAAAGAATTAAAGTGCGCAAAGAGAAAGAAACATGAGACAAAAAATAACAAGACCTATGCTAACGTCTATATTAAATATGAGCATGTGACGTATACGTCTAAAAGTCTTAGAAGGTTTCTTGAAGTTAGATTTGGTTGTTATTATGCATTATAGAATAAAAGTGGGCATCATAAGATGCCCCAATGGGTAATTACATGTAGGGATGGGTATTGCAAGATGCCCTAAAGTCTAAAGAGACATGTGGATGAGCATCGCAAGATGCCCCAACATGTGAGGTGGAGTGAGGTATCATTGACACATTATAATGATGTGAATTGGGTTGGTAGGTGCATTTGGAAATAGGTAAATGTGTTGGTTTGTTAGATTTTAAGGAGGTTGAATTTGACATAGGATGTGTAGGAGATGTATGAAGAGAAAAAGGAGGTAAGGGAGGGTCATGTATGATATGTTTTGAAGTAGGCATTTGAAGTAGGTACTCTTTTGGTTTATGTTATCTAAGAGGTTGAGGGTCAATGGATGCAATGATATGTTTAAAGTTATTCATGTTAGATATCCTTTCCCTATTGGTGTAGGAAGAAGGATCAACTATGGTTTGAACAAAATTAGTGGATGAGGTGTAGGTATGGGATAATTATTGTTGTTCATTAGGTAGTTGATGTTGATGTGATTATGGTTTTTGAGATTGAATTTGAGAAGCTTGAAGATAGTCTTGATAACATTGTTTTGCTATAATATCAAGATTGAAATGTGGACCAAGCAAGGAAGAAAGAAGAAATTAGTGAAGATCAAGACAATAGTCATAAGAATGACATATAATAGCATGCCACCAAAAAAAATTATCAGGATTATACCATTTTAGAGGAGGTTTGGAAGGATCAAAGCTCATGGGTTTAGAGGGTGGAAATTTCTTCTTAAGTTGTTCTAAACTCAAGTTAGGGTGGGTTGGGTTAAAATCAGTTGAATTGAATGCTCCAATTTGAGGTTGGGGAGGATTGGATGATTAAATGTTATGATAAAATGATTGAAAAGGTTATTTAGTAGTTATTTGAGGTGTTTTAAATTGATTCATAAGAAAGTATTGCATTTTTACTTGGTCTAAGGATTCTTCTAAAGTTTTAGGGAAAAAGATTCAAAAATTGTATTGAAGGGGAGCTTTAAAAGTAGTAACAAATAGATTTAAAAGAGTATCATCATTCATGTTATGGTCCATCGTGTGAGATAGAAACTTCCATCATTTGATGAAAGTGTGAGCAAATTTATTAAGAAGTTACTTGGCATTGATGAAATGGCTAAGTTAATTTTTAGGAAGATCATCATGTTGGAATTCCTTCACTAGATCATTGACTAGATCCTCTAGTTATGAGATGGAATGTCTAGGTAGTTAGTTGTACCATTCAAGTGAATTACCAATAAAGATTTTGGTTAATAGCTTGATTGTAGTAAATATGTTAGTTTTGACCCATTCCTTATAGAGATTACAAAAAGATTTAATAAATATAGTAGGGTCCTGAGTCCCATTATATGTGATATTTGGAGAAACATTTATAAGATCTATGGATGCAATGAATGGGGCTAAAGGTTCATTTTAAATACGTTGAAGCATTTTGTTAATAATTGGAGGTTGAGGAATGATATTCCCATTGGCATCTCTAAAAGGGACAAAATTGTGATTTGGTTGAGACATGATAACTTGAGGTGGTTGACTAGTCATGTGTAATAAATGTTGTTGCATGTGAATCATTTGAGAATGATTAGTTGTTTACAAGATGTTCATTTATTGAACTATTTGAGAAAGAATTTGGGTTATGCCAATTTCTGCATTAGTATTTGAAGGTGGGGTATTAGTGTTGATAGGAGGGGGATTATTTGGTGGAGGATTCCCAACATTGGTATTAGGAAGAGGATTAGGATGAAGGACCTCAATTACATTACATTGTGTAGTGATTGGTTTTGGATTAGGAGAAGCTTAAGGAAGAAAGTGGATAGTTTCATATGAAGTAATGAAATAAGTGAGGCTATGATTTAAATCCTTGATTGTGCAATGTTCTTGACTAAGGAAAGGCTAAAAATATGTCATCATTATGAGATAAGACTAGATAACCACACATAGAATAGTTGTAAAATCAAAGAGATAAGAAGGAACAAATAAGAGTAAAGAGTCGATTGGGTCAACCTAGTACTGAAAATAGGGTCTAAAAAATTGAGAAAACAAGGATACAAAGTCGACAGGGTCAAACTAGTTTTGTAACTTGGATAGAAAATAGGAAAAAAGAATATAGAGTAAATAGGGTCGACTTAGTACTGTATCTTAAGGGAAACAAAGAATACTATATCAATAGGGTTAACTCAGTACTGCAAGCAGAGGAAACAAATAGTCTATAAGAGACTATGTCAAACAAAATGATAATGTACTAGAACAATAAAACTTTTGCAAGTAATTTTGAAAGTAAGAAATGAAAGGAAACATAATCAATTGGGTCAATGAGGATGATCCAATTGAGGCACACAACACAAAACCTTGCACCAATGCTGACCAATGCAAGTTTTTGTAATACAACATACAATGAACAAAGAGTAAGCAATCAACTTGGAAATTAAATGCTAAGTGGTCATCTTGAATGTTGTTAGATTATTAGAGTATGATTTTAAGTGTGATAGGACGTTAGCTGTAAGTAAGGAGCTAAAAAACAATTTATGGATGATTTTAGGATATTTAGGCTGAAAGGAATCTTTGTTGGTAATGGTACTATCTTTGTATTGGGGCCTACCCCCTAAATTCACACACCATAATGATAATGATGTCGAGTGCTTTGCCAATATATACCATTAACCATGTGTTTAAACTTGGCTAGAAAACCAAGTCGACTTTTCCCTTGGTGATGAAATCCAAGTAGGTAGGCCTTGGGTAGAAAATTGTTTAGATGCATTTTAAGATTATGTGATTTGTTAGTGTGTGCATAAAAGAGAAAAATGGTACAACTAAATGGTATATTAAAAAACCACCTGATTAGACTATGTGATCTATTCTAAGCATGTAAGCAACTGAAAGTGAAAGTGTGAGCTAATTACTAGTATATAAGTGTTAATTCTAATTTTGAAACATAGTATAGTGTTAGTTTAGATGATAGAGTATGAAAAGATTACAAAATAGAGTTGATAATGTCACTATTTTATTATTGAATCAAGGGTCTATTAAGAACTATGTTGATAGTGTCAATCTAGTCTTTCAGATAGAAGATAGAATATAAAACTAGGTCAACTAATTTGACCTAGTTTACTGTATAAGGGCAATTTTAAAGGCTAAAAATTGTGAAAAATAAAATTTTAATGAATAGAAAAAATGATAGATAAAGAGAGAAAGGAACCTTGGTGGGTTAGAAGATGTAGAGGAAAGTTAGATTTCTATTAAAGTGCCTTGATTTTTACTTGTAAATTCTGCCAACTATGTTGACTAGGTCGACCTAGTTTTGTAGTTCCCTATTTGCTAAAGCCTATGAATAATATTGTACCAATAGTGTCAACCTATTATGTTTTCTACAAGTCTATAAGAGTAATATACTGGCTTGGTCAACCTAGTATGTTTTTTTTAAGTCTGTAAGAGTACTATGTCGACCTGTTTGACCTAGTAGCCTATATCTAATGAAGACCTGCACAAAAAAAAAAGAGTCATCTTTGATGCAACTGTGTGTTAAAATTATGAACATAAGTTAGAAACTATATCAACCTTGTCGACCTAGTATCATAAATATATAAAAATAATAAATAAAATGATAAAATATTTAAAAATGTGAAAGAAAACTTGAAAAAGTTAGATTCACATCGAGTTGACTAGAATGTATACAAAAAAAAAGCATCATGTCTATAAATAAATCCTAACTTAGAGAAGATATATCATACTTACACTTCTGATTGAGAATATATCAGATAATTAGGAACATGACCAATATGGGGATCTAATAGACCCAATTAGGGGATATCTTACCATAATAAGCAATTTTAGGGAGGGTTACAAAGCTCTTAGAAAAGCATAATCATGAAATAACCCTAATTAAGCCCTATGTTTTCATATTCACTATACTAATAACAAGTAAAGTCTAATCTAGTACTCACCAAAGCTTGTGGCATAAAGTGGAAGTAATAAACAATAAAAGTAAACATGCGTAAGAGACATATACTCATGTCAATGTATATAGAATCCTAATGAATGGAATAGAACTACAAATGCATATCTATCTACTCTTACAAAGAAGGAACAAAGTTAGGAATACTTACCTTTGAAGGTGAACCCACTGAGCCTCTATCTCTCCCTTAGCCAAGGTGTTTCACAAAAATTTGGTGTGGTATGTAAAGATGACAAAGATAAATCATCTCTAGGCTACACAACCTATCAATGCATCTAAAAGAGTTATCCATAAGACAAGATCTATATCTCTAAAGAAAGTATGAAACCCTAAGCTTGCTCCTTAAGTAGAATGGTGGATAAATATATGCACAATAACTCTTACTTATTATTCTCTTATCTAAATAATGGCAAAATGATCTTGTATATATAGGTAGATTTAAACCGAGGGACTTGGAATTTTTTTTGGCTAACAGGGTCGACCCACTCGACCTAGTACAGTTATGGACAAAAATTCAGTAAGTCACGAAATAGGTCAACCAAGAGCTAACCTAGACCCTAAATGAATTTTACCCAAAATAGTATAGTGTCGACCTAGTTGATCTAGTACAGTAAATAGTTGAAAAGGGATTAAGGATAGGGAAAGGGGGATAAAAGGTGGGAAATGACTGAGGAGTGTGTAATAGAGAAAAATAAGCTTAGGGATATGGTTTTTAGGAGACAAGTGTGTAGATGATAAGTAGAAAAAGGGATAATAATCTTGTGTGTTGGGTGAATATTTTGTCACCAACTAACTGATGAGCAAAATAGGTGATTTTAACCATAGCATAAGGAGATTGGTTGGCCAGATGTGCAGGTTTACCACATCAAAAGGGGACAAATCTCTCCTCTCATCAAGGGGAGGTTCCCTATAACTATGAGGAGCTATATATTATATATATATATGCAAAAAATAACACTCAGGGGTAGGACAACACCATCCATATCTCTTTTTTTAGAGATGATGTTCACAAAGGATAAATCTAGATGAAAACACTGAAGGCACTTCTTTTCTTTCAGAAGTGGTCTTGCAACAAACAACATGAGTTCTTTCTGATAGGTAACAAGTAACAGGTAATAAGGGCGTAGTAACCAACAGGATGAGGTGTAGCACAAAGTCTCCCCTTAAACTTCCAAAGAGTGAAATATGAAGGATAATGGGGGCATAAAGTCATCCCAAGATCTTTTACATAGAAACAAAAAAATAAACACACACAAAAGACAATTGTGGCAGCACAAAGTCTCTCCACAGTTGGCTTTAGGACACCTTGATTATTTCCACTAGTCCTACTTATTTCATTAAAATGGAAAAGAATGCATTCAGGAAATAGACATAAGAACAATCTCTTAAATGACACAAGCTATTTTAGCACAAAGTCTGAAAGTAACCTGCTTTCTCATTCAAATAAAGAACTATGATTAACAATCTGAGCTCAAAGTCTCAGTGATCACCTTTCAATTCGGGCAGAGTTTCACTTCTATATCAGAGAGATTTCCTTTGCATAAAATAAGAGATTACAATATATAGTAGCCAAGAAAGGCTTCACGCTTTGTTTCATGGAACAACCCATGCTACATTCAATGCCTTGAATGCATTTTTAGTTTTGTCAAAGAGGGCCATGCTGGAACAGGGTGGCTGCCTTAACTATGGCATGTCAATTCATCTCAAATATCTTCTCTTCTACATGGGTTGTCTGGTCTTTCACCAAATATGTACACGACTGTCCCCTCACTTTTATTCCAAGAGAGAAAAATAGGCTACACCTTTAATGTTTACAAGCTCAAATATCTATTTGGTGGACTGTTCCACCTACTAGAATAAATTTTGCATAGATATTTTGGGTCTTTCCCTCTTTATTTTTACAATTTGAGCTCTAGAGCTATCTTTTCCCTTTCTGCTGGCTCTTTCGGCTCCCTCTTCAATTGGTCACTGAGTTTGCTTTCAGGTTCCGCGTCGTATTTGAAAATCAATGGATATTTCATTACCCTAAATTTGATGTTCATGGGGACGTCATTGGTTCACTATTTCAATGGTTTGGGTGGCCTTATCGCTTCTCTGGTTCATTCACTTGTCTAGTTCATTCGCTTGAACCATCACTTCTTTTCTTTGCTCAGAGCTTTCATTGAACCGTTGAACCCGTTGAACCTTTGAACCATTTTGGTTCAAGGTTTAATGGCCCATCCTCTTTCTTAAAGGACTTTTTTTTATCTAAGTCTCTTGAGCTTTGAAAGAGTCCATAGAAACATGTCTATAGAGTTCGTAGAAACAAATCTGTGGAGTTCATAGAAACAAACTTACAGAGTCCGTAGAAACCAGCTTACGGAGTCCATAAAAACCAGCCTGTAGAGTCTGTAGTTTTCTCTAAGTCTCTCAAGCTTTGAAAGAGTCCATAGAATGCAACCTATAGAGTCTATAGAAACATGTCTATAGAGTCCATAGAAACTAGTCTGTAGAACTAAGCCTACAGAGTCCGTAGAAACTAACCTGCAGAGTCCATAGAAACTAGTCCATAAAACCAACCTGAAGAGTTCGTAGAATCATTCCTTCAAATTTATATCTTTGGAATCTCTCAGAGGGAAGGTGTTCCTTCATGCCTTTAGAAAGGTTCATTTCTTGGTCACTAAGAGCCCCCCGCAAGGGTACCTGTCCTTCAGGTGGTCTTCTCTTCAATTCCTTCAAACAAAATGTCTAAAGGAATTCCTTTAGACATTTTATCCAAAGGATTTCCCTTGTAAAATTTGGCCATGGAAAATCTTCTCGAAAGATATCTCTTTATCCCCTTTTGTTCATTGCCCTCCACAAGCACATTTGGCTTTTGGTTCATTTCCCTCCGCAAGAGCACTTAGCTTTTTTGCTTTGGTGGACTCCTTTAAACCTTCTGATTGAACTGACCGATTGAACCAACTTTGGTTCAACAGTTCAATGGTTCAATCTTGTGTCCCGCTCATTCAATTGACTACTTGAACCAATCTCATTAAACCTTTGAACCCTTGAACCTTTTTGGTTCAAGGTTCAACAGTTCAATGATTTAATCTTTCTTCTATTTGTTAAGTCTTTTGAAGCCGTTGAACTTGCCGAAGCGGTTGATCTTTAAACTTTTGCTGAAGCACTTAACTCTTTAAGCTTGTCGATGCCATTGAACCTTTGAACCCATTGAACATTTTTGGTTCAAGGTTCAACAGTTTATTCCTTTGTTTAAAGCTTGCTGATGGACCTTTTGGTTGAATCTCAACATTGAACCAACCCTGAAATCACCAAAGTGTTGGGAACTTGTTTCTGTGAGAGAGCTCACCTATTAAAGTCATTGAACTTGCTAGTCTGTTAGCTAAAAAAACTTGAATAATTAAGAATTTGAATGCTCAAAATAATTTTTTAAGAAGGGAAGAGAGAATTTTGGGCCTGCAGGCCCAAAATAGTTCATATGTTGTCCCAAAAGTGAGTGATAGATTTTGGGAACAATAGCTAGCTCTCGTTGGGGAGCTTTCTTCAATTGAAATTTTGAAATAGCTAAGGGGACTAGAAACCAAAATCTCTAGTGCCTTTAAGTATGCCATTGGGCTACGGAGTCATGCTACCCAAATAGAAAGGCACCAAAAATGAAAAGCACAAAATAGAACTAAAGACTATACAGATATACATAGTACAGATGATCTTATCTAATACTTCAAAAATTAAAGTGATTTAGATACTGCCCATTGTGAGGTAGAGAAAAGGGCATGCCATCTTGATACTTCAACATGAAACTATTTTCACCATTGAGCCGATAGATAGTAAATGGGCCTCTCCATAGGGAATCAAACTTTCCATGCATTCCCTTTGGTTCTCTCCTTTTGTCCCATAATAGGACTTGATCTCTAATTTGGAGATCACAAGTTTTTGCTTTCTGGTCAAAGAGCTTCTTCACTAGACTTTGATGCACATCAATTCGGTCCACCACCATAGTTCACTGCTCATCCAGATCAGTTAAGCACATGATCCTCTTATCGATGGAGCTTTCATATGTTTGATCTTTGACCACCTTTGCCAAATTCAATGTTGGCAATTCTAGGGTGATTGGTATTTTTGCATTGAGACCATACAAAAGCTGGAAAGGTGACATACCTATCACCCTCTTGGGTGTAATTCTGTCTGCCCATAAAGCATCAACCAATGCTTTATGCCAGCTTCATTGGTTGTCATCCCCCAGCTTTTTGATGATGGTCACCAGGTTCTTGTTGCTCGATTTTGCTTGGCCATTCCCTTGTGGAAAATAATTAGAGGAGTGGGAGAGGGTAATTCCATAATAAAAATAGAACCGAGTGATCTCATGAGAAGAGAAACAAGCTACATTGTCTGTGACAATCTTGGTTGGGACCCCAAACTTAAAAATGATGTTTTCTTTGAGGAAATTACATACTACTTTTGAAGTAACATGCTTGGTTGGAATTACTTCCACCCATTTGGTGAAGTAATCTATGGCTGTGAGGACATAATCATGTCCAGTGCTTGAAGATGGGTTTATAGCACCAATGAAATTGATTCCCCATTACTAAAATGGCTCTTTTATCACCACTGGCTTGAGAGGCAGAGCGACTAACTTGGGTCTTCCAACGAACTGTTGGCATAGTTCACATCTTTGTACCCATTTGTATGCATCTTGAAACAAGGTAGGCCAGTAATACCTGGCTCACAAAATCTTATGGGTAGTTACAGGAGTAGAAAAATGTCCTCCATATGATAGATTATGGAAGGACTTCAAAAGTTGGTTCTACTATTCTTTATCCACGCAGCGAAGGAACACTCCATTAAGGCTCCTCTTATATAGGCCGTTGTCCCAGAGGACAAAATTGGTAGCTTTCAATTTAACAGTCCTCCTTTCTTTACGAGATAGGTGAGTAGGACACTCACCATAAGTAAAAAAATGAGCAATACTTAAATACCACTCATTCGTGGTGGAGACAAAGAGGACTGTTAGCGTGTCTTTCACTTCTATTTCTTCATGCCTTGCTTTTTCGGGTCTGTTATCAGTAATCAATTAGTAGAGGCCCCATCCTCATACAAGCTTCCTTAGTTTGATAATAAGATCAAACTCTTGGATTTTAAAAATCCAATTGCCCCTTTTGGTTCCAAGCTCTTGCTGAGTTAATATGGATTTAACTGTGGTATCAAGAACCAGGGTAATAACTTGTGAATTCAAGATGTAAAAATGGAAGTGCTTTACTGCCGTCACCTCTACATAAGCATGCTTCTCCATGTTTGAATACTTCAACTCATGAACTTTGAGAGGATAACTCATGAAGGATATGAGAGATTTGACACCTTCTTCATTCTGTTGAACTAGAATTGCTGAAAGTGTGTGCTCAGAAGCATAACTATATATGGTGAAATCCTTGGTATAATCTGGACAAAATAGAATTGGGGCATGGGCAACAGCTATCTTGATGTCTCAAAATGCCAATTTGACTTCTTTAGTCTAGCTAAAAGTGGCCTTTCCCTTCATCATGTTTACAATGTGGTGAGTCTTCTCAACAAACTCATGGATGAACTTTCATAAAAAATTCACTTTTTCGAAGAAAGAGTGAACTGCAGTCTTACTCATGGGCAGGGTAAGTTCTTGGATGAATTTGAGTCTTTTTGAGTCAATCTTTATGCCTTCTTAGGATACAATGTGTCTAAGAAGTTTCCCTTCTGTTACTCAAAAAATAGACTTCTTGAGACTTAGAGAAATGCCATTTTGGCAGCAACATTCTAGCTCTCATTGCAAATGGTACACATGGTCAGGGCGATGCTTGGAAAAGAGGATCAAGTCATCAAGGTATACCATAATAAACTTACCCATTTCATCTTTGAAAGTAAGTCCATTTCTCTCTGGAAAGTGGCACCAGCATTTATCAGAGCAAATGGCATTCTTCAATATGCAAAGGTGCCCCAAGGCATGGTGAAGGCAGTCTTATGCTAGTCTGCTTCACTGACTTCTACTTGATTATACCCCGAGAAGTCATATAACATTGATAACATCTTTGAACCGATCACTGTCTGAAGAACTTGGTCCATGATGGGCAGAGGATAGTTATCCTTTAAGGATGATTGATTCAAATTTTTGAAATCCATGCAGAGGCAAATTTTGCCATTCTTTTTTCTCATAGGTACTATGTTTGCAATCCATGTGGAATGATAGATTGGGAAAATTGTCCTAGCATTCATCATTTTCTATATTTTAGACAGAATAGTACTTGATATCTTTGGATTGTATTGCTTGGATTTTTGCTTGTAAGGTATCGAATCACTCTTGAGAGGAATTTCATGGTGAATTTATTGAGACCTGAGTGACTTCAGATCATCATATGAGTATGTTAGGACATCCATGTATTGGTGGAGCAGAGTAGCAAACTTGAACTTTTTTTCTGGAGTGCAACACTTCCCAATGTTCACCATCTTGGGATTTTCCTTGGTATCCAAATTTATCTAATCAAACACCTGAGAGGAGCTTGAATCCATTTGTTGCTATTTGATGAACATATCATGCTTGTCCAACAGCTTCTCAAGGGAAACCAATCCTTTGGGAATTTTATTCCCTTTAAGTTGCAAGAATTCATCACCTGCGTCTAAGCTTTATTCAAGGGCTAGTTCACTACCTTCAAAGTGAAGCTGTTTGAAGCTATATTTTTGTTCCAAGAAGGCAATAATTTGGTTGTCACCATTGAACACTTGCCAATGATTGGCATTATCAAGCACACTTAGTTGAAAGACCAGTTTGATAGTGTACTTATCTCCTTTAAAATCTAGGTGAGGAATTAAAAGAGTTGCTAAAATAGCCAAAGCATCAGCTCAGTCATTGAATTCCTTAGGAACTGTAGAGATACTGAAAGCATCAAAGCTTTCAATTTGATCCCAAACTAGATTGCGATAATGACGCAATCTCTCATTCTTGGTTTGGTATAGGTTTCTCACCTAACAAACCACCAGCTTAGCATCTCCTTTGGCGTGAAAGAGTTTGATGCCCCTGTCTTGAGTGGCCTTCAATCCAAGCAACAATGATTCATACTCAGTAGTGTTGTTGGTGTTGCTGAACTACAACTTGTATGAAGAAGGAAAAATATCTCCTTGAGGAGATATCAAGACAATCTCGATTCCTAAACTAGTTGAGGAATAGCTCCATCAAATTTTAGTATCCATACAACATCAACAACTAATTTTTCTTTAGATTTCTTTGTGTGGAGGGGAGAGTTCCTTTGGGCTTGCACTGCATTCTACCAATCCTTCTACTGTTCTGTCTGAACCAATTTTTAGATTGTCATTTTCAAAAGTTTCATTAGTCACCACATGAACCTCCTTCATGGATAAGAAGTAATTACCCATGCCTAAAGACTCAGAATTTGAGCTTCAGGTGTTGATGTTTGAGTGACCACATATTTTGCTTCTTTCTCAAGGAGAAATCTCTACATAATGCCTTTGACTGGGATCCTTGCTTCATACAGGTCCATGCTCAACTTGTCACCAACATCCTTACAAAAATTTCACCCAAGAAGGATGTCGTATGAGGCTGGGACATTAGCACTAGGACTGTCATCTTGATTCTCTTTTCCAAGAATGCTGCAAATGCAAATTAGGCATCCTTGATCTATCCCAACAATGACACTTGTTTGTTCTCCATTGAGAAACATCTCCCAAATGTCTTAGTCAGTGTGAGACCAAGGGATTCATCTACTTTGGCAGGCATGACATTGTTAGATGCACGTGAGTCTATGATATAATTGTTTAGCTGATGTCCATTTATCAGTAGGGAGACATAAAATGGTTTAGTCCTTTCAGGAGTAGTAGGATGAGCAATGACAAAGTTATTTTGGGTGGATGTGGGGGTTACCTTTGGAATAACTGGTCCTATAGGGATAGTTTTATTTTTCACACATTCCACTAACATATCCAATTGCTTAGGGTTGGATTGTAAGAATTCAAATTCAGACATTTGAATTTTAGTTTTCTTGACATGGTCGACTATGTCAAATGTCTGAAATGAATTATGAACAGGGGAAGGGAGTTCATCCTTTTAGTTTTTAAGAGGGGGAGGACTGATCTATGAATTAAAGTTGAAGGTGAAGGCATGTTTGGGGTACTTTTTTTTTTAGCAATCACCAAGTCCTTTGGCTAAAAAGACAGAGAAGTTCCTCATTTGGCAATTAAAATTTCAAGTTGAGGTCACTCCTCTATTTTTTCTTTATCAGCTTGCTGGGCTGATTGATTCTTAGACCAGGTGAACATAGCATATGATCCCTCAACTGCTTTACCTTCAATTTTGGGTTCATCCTGGTAATTCAGGAAACCAATGTTGGAGTCACCAGCTAATTCTTCTTCTTCCTCTATGAAGAGATTAACATCATCTTCTAGGTTAAACTCAGGCTGGAAGGAGAAATATGATTCTACTTCTAGATATCCAACTGTTGAATTGGTTGGAGGTGCTTCAATGGCCAATTTTCCCTAAGGGGGAGGAAGATGATTTGGCTGCCCTTGATTCCTGTTAGCATTGCCTTGGTATGACTGATTAGGGAATGTCTTCCTTGGTATATCTCTATATAAAGGAGTAGAAGATATACCTTGTGCCATTTACTTTTTGAGAGCCAACAACTCATTTTATAGCTTTTGCACCATTGGATTAGTGGTGCCTATGGATGGATATTCAAAAGATGAAGAAAATTTTTCTCTGTTAGGATCTCTCCTTATCTTTCCTACCAAGATAAGGTCATCTTCCACCTCAGTAGCCAAGTCTTGAGCAGTAGCAAGGTCTATGTGGCCAGCATGTTTCAATAGAAAACTCACTTCAGGCAGCTGTGAGTTGATGAAGAAACATTTAAGGTTCTCAAGTGTTGGCTGAGCAATTATGGGGATCCTATTCCTCAGCTTGTCAAATTTGGAAATGAAGTCTCTCATAGGTTCATGAGGTTATTTATTCATCTATGTGACTTGGGCCAGTAGGCCATGCACATCTTATGTAGACTTGAACCTTGCTTCAAACTTAGCTTTGAGAGTGTTCCAGTCAGTCACAGTCTAGGCCTGCAAATGATAGAACTAGTCTGTAGCAACACCTTACAATGTTTCCACAAATAGCCAGACTGCTACATCCTCATACTCCATGCCTATCACACCACAGGCTATGCTGAAAGCTATAGTGTGTTCATCAGGGTGAGCTCTCTCATCACCAAATAATTTGGGGATGTTCTTCCTTGAACTATGTGGTAGCTCATGTAGAGGTGGAGTTAAGTTGAGTGGGCCAAAAGAGTTACCTTAAGGGCCTTAAACTACCATGATTTGATTATATAAAGTGGGGATAACAAATCTAGGTGGAGTATGTATAGGCAAAGCTCTTCTAATAGCAAAAAAAGAAGCTCTACCTTATATTGGTGACTTGATATTGGTAGGAGGAAGACTCTTAGTTCATTGAACTTGAAGTTATGGATGAAACAAATCAAAATTGCCCTGCTGCACCAACTCAAAAATAGGGTCATCAACACCTTGGGCTCTCTGGCTTTTAGTATAGCATGGAGTTGCTAGATTATAAATTAGAAATGGAAAAGAACTGGCCCTGCTTTAGCTTGAAGCTTGAGGCTTCAAACTGCACATTCTTTCCCAGTGGCTCTAGTTTTGTAGACTAGATAATATAATAGAAATGGATAAGGCTATAATGATAATGGATAAGACACAAGTGATGCTTTAATCTGAACCTTGAGGCTTTAAATTATGCAAAATTACTGTGTCCCTAATGGAGTCGCCAAAAAATTGTTGGGTGAATATTTTGTCACTAGCTAACTGATGAGAAAAATAGGTGATTACAACCACAACATAGGGAGTCTGGTCGGCTAGATGTATAGGTTTACCACATCAAAAGGGGACAAATCTCTCCTCTCATCAAGGGGAGGTTCCCTGTAACTATGAGGAGCTATATACTATATATATATGTAGAAAATAACACTCAGGGGTAGGACAAAACCATCCATCTCTCTTCTTTCAGAGATGATGTTCACAAACAAAGGAGAAATATAGATGAAAACACTGAAGGCACTTCTCTTCTTTTAGAAGTGGTCTTGCAGCAAATAGTAGGAGTTATTTCTAATAGGTAACAAGTAAAAGGTAACAAGGGCACAGTAACCAGCAGGATGAGGTGTAGCATAAAGTCTCCCCCTTAACTACCAAAGAGTGAAATACGAAGGATAATGGGGGCACAAAGTCATCCCAAGATCCTTTACATAGAAACATAAAAACACACACAAAAGACAATTGTGGTAGCACAAAGTCTCTCCACAGTTGGCTTCATGACACCTTCCTGATTACTTCCACTAGTCTTGATTATTTGATTAAAATGGACAAGAATGCATTCAAAAAATAGACATAAGAACAATCTCCTAAATGACACAAGCTATTTCAGCACAAAGTCTTAAAGTGACCTGCTTTCTCATTCAAATAAAGAACTATGATTAACAATCTGAGCTCAAAGTCTCAGTGATCACCTTTTAATTTTGGTAGAGTTTTGCTTCTATATCACAGAGATATCCTTTGCATAAAATAAGAGATTACAATATATAGTAGCCAAGAAAGGCTCGGCACTTTGTTTCATGGAATGACCCATGCTAAATTCAATGCCTTGAATGCATTTTTAGTTTTTTCAAAGAGGGCCATGCTGGAACAGGGCAGCTACCTTAACTGTGGCATGCCAATTCATCTCAAATATCTTCTCTTTTACATGGGTTATCTGGTCTTTCACCAAATATGTACATGGCTATCCCCTCACTTTTATTCCAAGGGAGAAAAATAGGCTGCACCTTTAATATTTGCAAGCTCAAATATCTACTTGGTGGACTGTTCCACCTCCTGGAATAACTCTTGTGTAGATATTTTTGGTCTTTCCCTCTTTCTTGTTGCAATTTGAGCTCTTGGGCTATCTTTTCCCTTTCTGCTGGCTCTTTTGGCTCCCTCTTCAGCTGGTCACTGAGTTTGCTTTTATGTTCTATGCTATATTTTAAAATCAATGTATATTTTATTACCTTGAATTTGACATTCACAGGGACATCATTGGTTCATTGTTTCAATGGTTCAGGTGGCCTTATCGCCTCTTTGGTTCATTCGCTTGCCTAGTTCATTCGCTTGAAACATCTACTTCTTTCCTTTGCTTAGAGCTTTCATTGAACCATTGAACTTGTTGAACCTTTGAACCATTTTGGTGCAAGGTTCAATAGTTCATCCTCTTTCTTAGAAGTCTTTGTTTTCTCTAAGTCTCTCGAGCTTTGAAAGAGTTCATAGAAACATGTCTGCAGACTCCGTAGAAACAAATCTACGGAGTTCGTAGAAATAAACTTTTGGAGTCCATAGAAACCAGCCTGTGGAGTCCATAGAAACTAGCCTATAGAGTCCGTAGAAACATGTCTGTAGAGTCCATAAAAACTAGTTCGTAGAACTAAGCCTGCAGAGTCCGTAGAAACTAACCTGCAGAGTCCATAGAAACTAGTCCATAGAACCAACCTATAGAGTCCGTAGAATAATTCCTTTGGCTTTATATCTTTGGAATCTCTTGAAGGGAAGGTGTCCCTTCAGGTCTTTAGAAAGGTTCATTTCTTATTCACTGAGAGCCCCTCGTAAAGGTACCTGATCCTTCAGGTGGTCTTCAGGTGATCTTCTCTTCAATTCGTTCGAATAAAATGTCTGAAGGAATTCCTTCAGACATTTTGTCTGAAGGATTTTCCTTGTAAAATTTGGCCGCAAAAAATCTTTTGAAAGATATCTCTTTGTCCCCTTTTGTTCACTACCCTCCACAAGGGCACTTGGCTTTTGGTTCATTGCCCTCTGCAAGGGCACTTGGCTTTTTCACTTTAGGGGACTCCTTTGAACCTTTCGATTGAACCGATCGATTGAACCAACTTTAGTTCAACGGTTCAACGATTCAATCTTGTGTCCCACTCATTCAATTGACCACTTGAACCAATCTCATTGAACCTATGAACCTTTGAACCCTTAAACCTTTTTGGTTCAAGGTTCAACGGTTCAATGGTTCAATCTTTCTTCTATTCATTAAGTCTTTTTAAGTCGTTAAACTTGCCGAAGTGGTTGATCTTTGAACTTTTGATAAAGCGTTTAACTCTGTAAGCTTGCCAATGCCATTGAACCTTTGAACCCATGAAACCTTTGAACTTGTTGAACCTTTTTGGTTCAAGGTTCAATGGTTCATTCCTTTATTTGAAGCTTGTCGATGGACATTTTGGTTGAACCTCGGCGTTGAACCAACCTTGAAATTGCCTAAGTGTTGGGAACTTGTTTCTTTGAGAGAGCTCACCTATTGAAGTCATTGAACCTGTTGAACCTGCTAGTCCCTTAGCCAAAAAAACTTGAATAATGAAGAATTTGAAAGCTCAGAACAATTTTTTAAGAAGGGAAGAGAGAATTTTGGGTCTGCAGGCCCAAAATAGTTCATATGTTGTCCCAAAAATGAGTGACAGATTTTGGAAACAACACTGTGATGTACCAATGGTCTGCCCACCCCTTTCTCGGTGCACCCCTTAAGGTGTACACTCAGAGAGATTGAGACTTGATGGGTTTGTGCAAGATAAATAACATCAGTAATTGATAAAATTTTAAAAATATTATGTGTATACACCTTGTGAGTACGTAAGAAGATTCTAGGTGAGGAACGGATGAGAGTTGATCTTATATTTATATCAATCCATTTTGATAACTCAAATTAAATATCTTAAGCTGACCATTAGGATACATTTCATTAGAAAATTATATGACTTTAGGGCACTGAACACTTGCATTGGAGCAGGACACCTATGTTAATGCAAGTGTCTCTTTGGGATGCTTGTGTTTATAGAACATGAAAGTAGGTACAAGATCATAACTTGTAGAAGTGGAATATAAGAAGGTTTTAAAATTTTTGGGTAAGATAGAAGGTTTGGTCATCAACATAAGATTGGTTATACCAAGAGATAGGCCAAGGGGCACAAGATAGAGTAGAAACAAGACTTATGAAAGTGGGAAAGGTATATAACTAATAGGAACAACAAAGGTCTATGTTTTTTAAGTGTACAAGACTGAGGTGATATATAATCCAAAAATATCATCTATATTTCCCCCCATCTAATCTAGTAATGGAATTTTTGGTTTAAAGGAGAAAAAATGCATACTTAGGTTTGTATAACACACCTTACCTTTGTTTCAGTCCAACTTGAATGATTTTCTAGTGACTGAGCTACAACCAAGAGCATGTTACAAAACATAATCAATGCATAAAATATGAAATTGAAAGTATTGAAAAGATTTAAATTGAAAGAGAAAGGTTTAGGAGTACACTTGTGTATCGATGTAACCATATTACCTATGTGCACGTTGATTTGAAATATGTATCATTGTAAGACTCTAAAAATGATATTAGAACAAATATATATAAATCTAGAAAGTGCTATATCTAAGGAGATAGAGAGAAAGAGATATTGGAAGGCACATGCCCCCAACCTTGGAGAAAAGGTGAGTTTCCACCCGATAGTTGAGATTAGCTCAACCATGAAACCCAATCATACTTATAACTTGATGAGTGTGAGTGAACCAAATCAACTCACACTATCAAATTGATAAGGTTGGATGATATAATCAAGTCCAACCTAAAAACTTGGAAATATTGAGTGATTTAGTCACCTCAACCATACAAAAAGTGAACCAACTACTGCAGTAGATTGGCTCAATACAATTTGTAAAAGTCCATCTTAGTAGGTGATGATAGTCCCTGAGAGTGTTTTGAAATCTGAAACTAAGTTGGATTTTGAAATATTAGGTGCACATTACATAGAATATGCACCTTAGATATGTATCATGTTAAAACTATGTATAACAGTGGTGCTAATGTATAAAATTCTACCACAATTGTGAATCTAAATTATGTAACTTTGTGCTTTGGCTAATTTAGAAACTATGTAAGTGTGGAGAACTTACTTCCAAAGCATTCCCTCGTTATATATGGAGAAATCTAAAAACTAAAATGAGTGCCAATGTGGAGGGTATATTTTAAAAACATGCCTCCACTGAATTTGTGCATGTTGAATACTAATTAAGTGTCGATAACATGCTTCCAAAGCATGCCCCCACTGAATCTGGAAACTATGAATGTATGGAAGACATGCCTATATGTCATGACCCCATTGAATCTAAACATTGTGCCAAATGTGAAGAACATACCTCTATGACATGCCCCCACTAATACCCCTCTTGAGGTGAGGGAAGAGTAGAAATTTTTAGTTATCTTACCTCAAAAGGATAAGATAACTATATAATCTATGAATGTAACCATGTATCATATAGAAGAAAATGTCTAGGTAAATGTAGCATTGGAGTGCATAGAATAATGTGATCACATGAACGCCTAAGATGCATGATAAATCTCATCAAAACATCTAGATAGTAACCATTTGAATGTATTTTGGGTTATTCACAATATTACTATATTTAGTAATAAAAACCTAAACATACAAACAACATCAAAGGAGGGGTTAAAGGGAACAATCAGATATTTACAATGATATTTCTTATCATCCTTTTGTCCCTTATATCTCTTCTCTAAGATTTCTAAGCTGATTTGAGTATAAAATGATTGTATTATGAATTGATTAATTGAGCTCTTTAATGGCTTCAATGGCTTTTTCATGGTTTTTTGACAAGGATGTGGAAGTGTTTTGATAATGGTTGATAATGCAAGTATAATGAAGGCTTATGGGTTTTCAATTTAAGTTGGCCATGGAGGAGTGGCTTGTATTTATAAGCCAAGGGGGGAATCTATGGCTCATATTCAAACTTGAGCCATGGGGATTAAAGGTGGAGGAATTTATAAGGAATTTTTAATTCCTTAGAAACCTCTAGAATAGAGGATTCTAGAGGAGAAGGGCTAAGTTAGAGCAGGTTCTATAAGTGTAGAATTCTATATTATCCATTAGGGATTAGGAGTGTAGGAAAGGCTAGGATAGTAGGGTGGTAGATGGGTAGGTGAATAAAAGGGAATTTTAAATTATCAAGTGGGATAGTGGATAAATTAGTAGCTAAGTAGGCTAGTTAGGAACTTAATAGAGTGATTAATTGGTTGCAAGGGTATGATAAGGTTCATGCGATGTAGGTAATGTGCATAGGAACTTATGATATTAGTTAATTGATTAAGAATATGGTTTAATGGGTTAAATTAGTAGGTTTAATATGATAATTACAGTAAGAAAATTTAGGTGCATACATTTTGACCCTTTTTGAAAGGGTATTACGAGTGAATAGAGTGGAAGGAATAATGGTATTTCAAATAAAAACCATGTTTTTAGTAGGTAGGATGCCCCCTCGAGGGAGCATGTGGGGAGAAATGAGATAGATGGTCACTCAAACAAAAGTACCAAGGGTAGGATAAGACCAAAATAATGATACAAGGTTGGGATGCCCTAAGCATATAAGAGATGTGATAAAGTGGATGAGCCTCAAGAGATGAGTTATAGACAAATGACCAATGCTTAGCATGGAGGCTAAATTGATTAAGATGATAAGACTTAAATGTTGTGGATATTATTCGAGGAGTAAAGAGATGGGATATGCCATAAGCTAATGATAAGTCCTGAAGCAAATATACATGCCAAGGATGACTGAAGGCCTATAAATGAGATTGGATGAGATAAGCTACTTTATGTTGAATTCATAGCATGAAATGAAGTAATAATATCAATTGATCCATCTAGGACTTTATGGGGAGTGGGGGTTAATAGTGGCCGAGCTATCCCTGGGCACAAGACCATGGCTAAGTGCTACCTACATAGTCTTAAGAGACCTCAGGTTGATGTAGTTTTGACTTGAGATTGGGATGAATAGTGGGGAGATGGAAGGCCATGCCCTAGATGGCTTAGGAATGATAGTTGAGGATTAAATGTGATAAGAGATTAGGCATAGGGTATTCATGGATGAAAATGGGCTGATAAGAGAGGCTAATGTGTATATGAGGGGTGAAAGGGGTGGAAGGGAGTAAAAGAGGGGGTCAAATAGGAAAAATGGGGTGAAAAGGGGTCATTTTGATGTTTACCCTTCATGGAAATAGTGCACTAGAGATAAAACCATGGACCACATCCCACACTTTTATTAATGTGGTGAGAGGGTCAAAGAATTCCAGAGGCTAAAGGACATAGGACCATCAGTATGTAGTCAATCCCTAGCCTATCATTTTTTTTTAATTTTTCATTTTTTTTATAGTTTTTGAGTAGACATGTCATAGGTAAAATACTACAACTAAGGGAAATGCCCTTAGTGGCATTATTGTGCCCATGAATGGTAATAGTGTAATCATAATATGCGATATTATAATATTGTGATAAATAACTTACGATATTAAAATATTGTAAGGAATGATTAGTGGTATTGTAATATCGCTTAGGGGGAATCATAGTTTTGTATAACCATGAGGTTATAGTCATGGTTATGCAAAATTTTAACACATGAATCATGATATTGTCAAGGTCATGAATTAGGGTCAAGTCGTGATTAGAGATATTGAGTTAAATGGGGTTAAGGGTTAAGGGGTGGGTGGATACGCTAGGCTAAGGACTTAAGGGATAAGAAGGGATAGTTAGGATGAAGTGGATGAATATGAGAGGGATGTGGATGGGGGAATTAAGAATGGAGATAGGTAAGTTAATTAAATTAGGGATTTAGTTGGGGTGAGTGAGTTAGCCAAGATGAGAGTTAGGTAGATTAATTAGGGGATATATGGAGGGTTAGGTGGGTACAAGAATGGTTTACAGGATTTAGGACTTGGGATGAGGGTTTGTGTGTATAGGATAGGTTAGGTTAGGATGTAGGATTAGGTATAGAGAAAGTAGGGATTAGGTTAATGGGTGGAGGGAGGGATGAAAATTAATGAGGCATTTAGGTAAGGGAAGGAATAGGTAGGTTGGTTAAAATAGTTAGGCTGATTAGGTAAAATAGGTTAAAAATAAATTTGATGAGATGAGATCATTATGAAAGGATGCACAATTGATGTAGGAAGATTTAGGAGTGATGGCATCTCAACTATGGTGACCCTAAGTGCTACATGAGATGCATTTATTGATAGTGATAGAGTACGATGTGCTAGAGTTGGTGGGATTATATTACATTACAACCATGATAGTTGTGAGGATTTACTGAGATTTGATTATGGCCCTAATAGAGAGATGACACTCAAAGATGAGTACCTTTCACTTTATGATAGGAGATATGACCATTACCCTAGAGGATGTGTTTTAGATTTTTTGATTATCTATAAGAGGACACATGATCTACTGGTAGTCACACACCCTCAGTGTGACAATATAAAGGCTAGTAGGGAGACTATGGATTAGTGTGCAAGATGCATGAGTAGATATTAATAATTGTTTGAGGGAGGGTACCATTGACAGGCTGACATTGGTAGTGATATATTTTGTGATTAACATACTCTTGCTGTACAAGAGTGGACAATGATTCTATTTGGGGACAATAGAAAAAGCATCAGATATGGTGTAGGACTTTAGAGTATTTGATTAGGGTCTAGTAGTTTAGCTCACTTATACCAAGAGTTACACATGGGAGCCTATAGGGGAGTTGTGAGCCTGGATCCATCACTACTACTATAGATATGGAACTGGGAACATATATTGATAAAGCATCCCCCAGGTACTCATGTATTTAGATAACTACATGAGCCCATTATCTTTAGCTGGTACATCCTTTTAGGGGTACATAAAGGGCATGCAAGAGAGATGAGATTCTGGAGATAGGCATTGGATGGTTTATGAATAGAGCATATCACCTAGATGCCTTACAAAGGAACATAATTGGGATGAGATGAGGAGGCAAATTTCACCTAATATATATTGATAGAGTGATACCTCACAAGATACAGAGATTATATCATAGAGCATTACAAACTTGATTAGATGTAGAGGCAGTTTAGGAGGCATCAAGATGTTCCCAATGAGGAACACCTATTTGTGGGAAGTGATAGGGATAGGCCATAGGTGGTGATACTGGTGGATAGAGAATTAATGCATATAGACTATGAGAACATTATCCCTATTGCATGGGATTTTTAGATGCCCATTCTAGATCCAAGTGTTATAGTGACATACACTAATTGGTGGACATAGAGGTGAATGATTAGGTTACTAAAGCACAAAGATAGGGTGAGGAGTGGGATGTGAGGAGATTATTATAGGAAAAAGTGAGAGTAGGGAAGATGTGAGGAAGGAGATGATAGGTCCTAGTATAGGATGTATAGGATGGTTAGGCGGTCTTGATGCCATAGATGTAGATGGGGGAGATCAGGGAGGCCTGGATGGGGTGTAGAAAACAACTGTGAGATAGGTCAGAGGGATTAGGGCATGGGATAGTGGTAATGAGGGTGGATATGAGGCACATCCATCCCAACCAACTTTGATAGAGGATGAGTGGTCACTACTAGAGTATATCTAGAGAGAGGTATAGGTGTGTGTCTTGGATATTTAAAGGATCACTTTAGAGAGATAAGATTAGTGCCCTGTTACAGGGACATATAATGCAATAAGATGGCTAGTTGTCCATGACACAGGGGCATATTATAGTGTTATATGGTTAGGTGACCACTCTACAGGCCTAAATAGTAGTATTGCAGATCTAGATCTAGAGTTGGGAAGCATAGATCATAGGTTTATATTGCATAGTTGTAGGCTCATATGAGGGATTTGATAATAGATGTAGAGGTGGCTAAGAAGGCCAATAAGGAGGTGGCTGGTGTAGACATCAAAAATACACACACCTATGATTTCATATGTTAAAAATACCCCTGGACCTACCTAGGACCCCCTTGGGACCAACCTACACCTATCAGGCCTAAACCAACCAATCTACACTTAGTTTCACCTAATTGAATAACCGTAACCTTCAAGACCCTATTATTGTGGACCCTAACCATTGACGGTTAGGGTGACCATTGAAGGTCAGCTTTGGGCACCCGTGACCATCAAAGGTTAGAATCCACCTCTTAACAAATGACATGTAAACCACCCACATCAATTTTATCAATATAACTTATTTAATTCCAATTTTGAGCCTTTGTATGGATAACTTATATTTAGATGACCTAGTTACACCTTCACTTCCACCTCTTGCTTGTGCTTATAAGAGAAAGAGGCCTAGGAGGTTAAATCTATCTGTAATAATTATTAGGAGCTCAGGCATTCATGAGTTTTCTTTTGTAGGTCAATCAACATCATCAGTGTTATCAAGTATCAACCATATTATTGGGAGCTGACTTGTCATTGCCTCTCAACCAAGCTCTCAGGTACCGTTACTTTTCCAGAGTCAAGTCAGACTCCACCAACAGGCTAACTGCATCAACCACCCACCCAACCAAATTTTTTACTTTCTTATCTATAGGTCTTCCCCCTAAGCCAAAGATGAGATCTTCATAATCTTATGATTTAGTGCACGCACAAATAAATAGGTTTTTCAAACATACCAATATCAAGTTTCTTCTCTCTTTCTTTAAAATTTAAGTGAAAATTTACATGAAACATTGTAGCACACCCAGTGGGACCTAGAGTATTTACTCATGTTTTCTTTGTGTTTGTATGCTCTTCTCTCTATTTGTGCACATAATTGAAACTAAAATTTCTTTTGGGTTTAAAATTAACTGCATCTATTGCTTACTTTTAACATTATTTCACTTTGAATTAAAGCACAGTAATCTTATTGTAGCATCACTTTTGTTGCACACACTAGCTAGACCACTTTCATCAATCAAACACAAAAAAAATTGAGATAAGGACTGAATAGGATTTCATCACCTAGCAGTCACCTTACCCATTCTCGACAATCTTACTTAGAGGTCATTACAAAAGGGAGAACCAAATAAACTCTCTAGTTGAGTATAAACTCTGAATATCAATATATATTGGTTAAGCACCTGATACCCTTATTGCTATGAGACTATGAAGTGAGGGGATAGGCCCCAATACCAAGCCATGTATTGAATCCAATAGAGATTATTTTGAGCATCTAAACAACCCAAAACTAACCATATACTACTTCTATAGTACGTGATTTACAAGCCAATTTCTATCACACATTCTCATAAACTAAGGCATAAGCCAAAAGTGAGATTAAAACTAACCTCTAGGCTTAACATAATTCATAGTGTGTGTCCTTATTACCTTGGTCATTTTATTTTCTTCTTCTTGTTTGAGTGGTGAGTTTGTTCTTATTTTATCTCCCCTTTTTCTTGTATGGTTCTCACTTGCCAACAATGAAGAGACCTAGTAGAACAAAACCCATCACTTAAATCAAACTCTTCTACCTCTTCATGTATGGAGTATGTCTTTAAGGTATAACATTCACCTCTTCCATTGGGAATCCCTACTTTTCCTTAGGTGTTTCCCTAAGGAGACATGGATTTTACCACTTTTTTAGGCAACAATCTAGTTTCCCTTCAACATTATCTTAACACCTCCCCTCACCATATCCTGGTTTTAACTCCACCTCAAGATCCTCCTTAGGGCATGCCATCCCACCTTATGAAGGGTATCCTTGTTACTGTGATCACCACCGAACCTTCGACCACCCACGCATCTTCATATACTAACCCCTTTAATACCACAACTAAAAACCAACCTATCTAGCCAATTGTTACCCTTATACCTTTTACCCCTATTAATGACTCCTCTACCTTGGGGACAACCCAACCATTAACCTATCATGCTCTACTTATTACTGGAGCACCCACTACCGGCACTACCAACTTCCCCTCTATCAAACCTAACCCATCAGTCAATACCCATTTACTAAGATTAGGGGTATCTATCCCTTTTACTTTACCTTCTATTATCACAAAGGTCACTACCTCACCTCTTGTCACCAACCCAACTACCACCCATATGCAATCCATAGGGACTCCTCAATAGTTATCCATTGTACCCAATTTAGGATACATCCCTAACCCATAAGGGTATGTACCCTCTACCCAACCACCATCATCCACCTAAGCTACCAAACCTCTAGCATCCACAATCCAATATGTGGTAACCTCTCAACTGCTAAACAATTACCAACATGTTTGCCAACCTCAACCACACTATCATGCTTACAATCCTTTTGGTACACCACCTCAAATTGACCTAATGCAAATGCTCATGGACAAAATGACCAACCTTAAGTCATCCATTTTAGGGGCTCATAACATCCTATCCTATGATTAGATTTGTAATGAACCTATTCATCCTTCTGTCCCCATCAGACCTTACCCTCCTCAATGGGAGCATCTAAAATTTACCAAAGTTTAAAGCAAGGAGGACCCCCATAAATACCTTAGGGCTTTCAGGCATGTATGTTACATGATTTCTTATGATGATTCCCTTCTCCTTCAAACCTTCCCCATGTCTTTATCTGACCCAAAAATTGACTGGTATAGTGCCCTTACCAAGCATTCCATCTTTTCTTTCACCCAACTAGCACAAATCTTCTTGGATCACTTTTCTATTAACATTTCTAAGAAGGTATCTATCATGGACCTCTATTCTATTAGATAATTTTATGATGAGTCCATTACCAATTTTGTTTCCCATTAGAGAAGCTTGATTAATCACATTTCATTTTCCTTTCCTCAACTTGAACTTATAGAACTTTACGCTCGAGCCTATGCCAAACATATATCTTCTACATTGCATGTCCAAGCTTCAAAACTTTTGATTAGGCTTTTACTATGGCACACAAGCTATAAAAATGGGCCATAGATGAGGATAAATTGAAGTTAAAAAACAATAATCTACCTTCGAGATCAATAAAACCTCTTCCTCTAAACTAGGCAACCAAGCTAATATCGAAACCAAGACTAGGGGAATCGTGAATGCCATCGTCCTTAAAACTGCCCCTCCACCTGATGTCAATCTACAAAATTCTCCCATTACCTCCAAATAAAACACAAAGAACCCAAACTGAAGCAACCAAAAACAATTCACTCCACTTGGAGAATCTTATACCTTGATCCTGGAGAAGGTAATGTTGTCTCTAAATCTTACACCCTAGAAGAGAGTGTTTATTCCTCTCCTAAATTTGGCCAACGTTGGAACATTTCCAGGCCTATGGATATGCCTATGGAGGAAATGGACCTCTAGATTAAAAGGGATAACTCCCTATATATGTCTCTGCAAGACAATTTCTACTAAACTATCTTGTTTAAAGGGAAAAGAGTTATAAATTTATAGAAAAGAAAATCCTATTCTAAGAGTGGTGATACAACAAAACTATTTTCCACATGAATGTTAGATTCTAGTGCACAATATAAAAATAATACAAACCATTCCCAAAATTTAAAGATTATAAGAAAAATATTTCAACACAGAGGTGAGATGTGTAAAAAATGACATAAGGTAAATGAGCTAAAAGGCAAACTTTGCACATTTAAGACAATAATACACATGCAAAAATTCAACACACTTGGATACACACTGTGTGACCAGTTAGACTAAGAAATATCATTCAGGTATGAAGGATAAAGTGGGTAAATGGATGGAAAATCATCACATGATACCACTATACATCTCTTGCACACTCAGACCAAAAACCCCAAAAAATATTGAAGGAAATGGATTTATGCTAAATGCTTAAAGGTAGAACTTGAATCATTCTAGCAGGGCTTCACCATACACTGTGTCATCTCTTTTTCTCTAGCCAAGGGGCTATATATATAAATAAGGAGAGAGAGAGGAAAGATTTTGGAACCAAGGAGAGGAATCAATTCTATTGGAAGTATCCATCTTTAGCTGCAACTGACTTTTCCAATGACGCTCATTAGGGCATTCTGATTGATCCATGTCACCTTCTTGAATGCCCTTGGCTTGCCCTCTTGAAGATGTTTTTTCAATGATTGTTCAACCCAATTGAGATGTTTGGATATGGAATTAAAATGGTTTCTATCAATGGATCCACCTATTCGAGATCTATTTTGACACTCAACCATTTCTCCTTGGCTTGTTGCGATGCACAATGGTGTGGAAGAGAGTCACTTTCATTCTATTTTTCCTTGGAGAGGCATTGCTGGAAATACATGTGATCATTGATTGATATTTCCATTGGCCATTTAGAATTACCCAAATCATTTATTTTCACTGTCAATCTCCCTATCATGGATCAACCATTGGATCAAGATTCATAAGTTAAGTAGTCTTGAAAACCTGATTTGCACTGTCAAGACCTTTTTGAGTTTTCCAAGATCTTCTACTTCGGGTTATTCAAGCTTGATGACTTTGGGTTCTTTAAGCTTTAAGTCTTCAGGATTTTGAAAGTGACCCTTCAAAAAAATTTTGAAAGGCACTTGGAGAGAAAAGTGACCCTTCAAAAAAATTCTGAACAACACTTGGAGAGAAAAGTGACCCTTTAAAAAAATTCCAAAGGGCACTTTGGAGAGAGAAAGAACCTTTTAATTTTTTTTTGAAGGGTAATATTTCAAGAAAAGATAGGCCAAATACCTTTAGATTTTTTGTTTGAGACAAAGGATTCCTTTGAGAAAAGGCAAAGAGATAATTCTTTCAGACTTTTTGTCCCAAACAAAAAGTCATAAATAATTCCTAGGCTTGGACAAAAGACTTGAAACAAAGGAAACCTTCCAAATGATATAATGCTTAGGCAAAAGGGGTGAAAAATACTTGAACAAGGCTAAACACACTTTTGAAAAAGAGCAAATAACTTTTTTTTTAATGAGTCCTTCACAATTGGATTGAAAACAAATAAGAGATGCTAAACTTAGCCAAAGGAAATTTCAAAAATAAAGGTAACAAATTTGGCTAACAGGTACTAAAAGATAACCTTATACAAATTACACCCATCAAACTTCCCTAATAGTTTGATTCTTCTCATCCAACACCTACTTGGTATAATGAGAATGACCTTTGTAATTTTCATTAGGTAATTGGATATGATGTCAGCCAATGTAATATTTTTAAGAATATTATTCAGAGTCTTATCGATAAAGGGAAACTCATGTTAGATAATCCCAATGCCCCTCAAAATCAAGCTCTTAACATCTTCAAAAAACCTTTTCCAACCATGCCCCTATCAAAACTAAGGACAAACAAGCTGAATAGTCTCATGATGCCCATAAGGTCAATATGGTCCTCGATACGCCTATCATCCAACCTACCTATTTTTCCCCCACTTCATCTACTGAGGTGGTGATGTCACTTTCCCTTCCTTTAGAGGCCCAAACTGAGGAGGTTATTTTTTCCTTAACTTCACTCATAGAGGCTTTGTAATCATCAAGCATCCCTTTGGATAACCAATCTGAACAAACAACCATTCCTAGCCCACTATCTCCCCTAACTATAGACCAAGCCACAACTATGGACATCATACCCAAGGGAATAATTTTTCCACAAACATCTATCATGGAATGGCCACCTAGCCTGAACTTACCTCCCTTGCTTGAGGAAATGAATGAGTGTATCAAACCTCCTCCTCAACCCATAGTTGTCTCCTTGACACCCTCTACCCTGGAGGCCAACCTAGTATACAAACCTTTTTCCAAACTATTTCAAAAGTTAGGTATGACTACAAAACTAGACATGGATCAAACCACTTTTTGGAAACAGTTAGGGCTTCCCTACATAAACAAACTTGAACAAACTAGCATGCCTTTATCCAACCAATCCATCATCTCTCCACCACCTATTAAACCAATTTGAACTTCTACCAACCCCTCACCTTCTCAATCAACCAAAATAACTACCACATCACCAACCAATCCTTTTAAAACTCTTGGTGCCTTTCCTACTCAGAGTTTGGTTCACCCATCCTTGAAAGTAGACTTAACTTCACCCAAGCCTATACCCAAGTCTCAACCTACACTAATCAAAAGGATGAAAACATTGAAGGGATGCATGACTAAGACTCTACCTCCCTCTACCTTGCCCTCTATCGTAGGGCCTCAACCTTCCACTTTGCTTAAAAAATAACCCCCTTTTAACATATGTCACCCACTACTATTGATTACACCAACCCACTTATTATTTGATGCATCAGTCCTTCTCAGATTACCAATAATGAAACCATCAAAATTGACCACCCCAACTACCAACATACCCAGACCAAAACCATCAACAAGAAACACCACCTTACCTAAGCCATCTCTCACCAAACCTATTGCCACCAACACACCCATCTTACCAACCCAAACTGTGATCCCTAAATTTTTTTTTACCTCTATAAAAATCCTATATGACCATTCTTCAAAGATTATTGTAGACCTCCTACCTCACATTACCTCCTCTCAGACCTTTTGATCCTCTTGGTTCGAAGCCAGCGTAGTACAATGACCATCAAATCTATGCCTATCATAGGACACTTGGGCATGACATAAAAAAATGGAAAGCTCTCCAGACCATTATCCACCAACTCTATGATGAGGATGATATTTTAGTAGATGACCTTCCATCCATTTCTCCACTAATATGCCCAAAAATCAGTCACCAACACATTCCTAAGCCCCCATTCTCACCTCAGAGTGACAAATAATCTACCCAACCCCCTATCACACCTTTCCCCCTTATCCATACCATTAATGTGGTCACACGATCACAAAAAAAGGATATAGGGAAGGCTAATGTGTCCATTCTATGGACATACCCACCACCTCACCCTAAACCAAACTAGATCCACACTTCCATGTTTATAGCTAAGCCCAACGTTAGCATCTTAGTTACCTCAAAGGCTAACCCATCTAAATCCATCAAGAGGGTCATTCTTAAACAACTTCACTAGACCCTAGCTAAGATGAGCCTCTACAATCTCACTTCCACCTCACCCTACCATTATCAAGCCATGATAGAGGCTATGTAAACTATTGAGGTTAGACTAGGAGACCCTCAACCTCTAGAGGCCTTCATAGGTGCTCTCCAACTCTCCACCCTTATTACCTTCAATCACTCAGAGATACCTTCTATCTGTCCTAAAGATCCAAATCCCCCTCTTTTTATTACAACCCACATCAACGAAACCTACATCAAATGGGTTGTGATCGATGGGGGATCTAGTATCAACATCACTTCTTCCCATGCCTATGAGCAACTCAAACTACCAGACAATGTCATGTCCAAACCTTTAGCCATTCTTAGATCCTTTAATGACACTATGACCACTACTTTTGAAACTATCATAATTCACATTCGACTAGGACCTCGCATGCTCCTTGAACTCTTTTATGTGGTCAAAGGTGAATTCTAGTATAATGTTTTACTAGGGATACCTTGGATCTAGGCCATGGGTTGTGTACCTTCCACCCTTCATCATTGTGTCAAGTTTGAACATAAAGGTCAAGTTTTTACCATACAAGCTAACCCTATCCATTTTACAGCATACAATATGACCTACCAAACTAATGATGTTTTTTTACCTCCATATGAAGCACTACAAACAAACACCACCAAACCCTTACCCATGGAAGTAGAATCCATTGCTTTCCCTTCCACTGAGGCATATACCAGTCCATCTATCCCTATAGACCATATACTAATCCTTTGGAACCCACCTTTCAATGCCTTACCCTTGGAGAATACCACCTCCTCACCCTTGACTCCTTCCAAACTCCCCAAGAATATGGAAGGTTCAACCACCAACCAGGTTATGACCCCAACATTGGAGCCATTACCCCCTTGGGGACTCTGAGCTATCAAACCCACTTTATATATGGGGGAATTGATAAGCCACTTAATGCTATTACCACTCCCTCTTCACCTCAACCATTCACCTCTACCTTATTTTATTTTGACAACCCAAACTTTGCCAAACTATACCTTCACAAGTGTGCTTGAAAGGGATTTGGTTTAGGATGATTTGAGCATGGTCCACACACATTGACCTTGATTCCAACCCAAATTCCTCATGAGATGCATGGCCTTGGCTTCATTCTACCCAATAAAAAGAAAACCAAACAAATTGCCCCTACCATTGTTGAAGAAGAGACCCCTTCCTCACCAACACCCCCTTCACCTATGGGTGAGGATGAGGACATCATCCCACCTAATTTTTTTTCCATCAACATGATTACCCTCATACCACTAACTTATCAAAATGAAGGGGCACCCATATCCATCATTTTAGTCCTTTCTAAACTGGTAGGAGAAGACTCTGCTACCATTCACACTGTCCAATGCCAAGATGATGATTCTATCTCACCTACCTTGGTGTACCTGATTCCTCCATCCATAAATCCTTCCCTCTAGAGACCTTAACAATGTTGAATAAACCCACCATAAATATTGACATAGGCACTCTGTATAACCCCTATGTTGTCAAACTAGGCCAAACTCGCACCCCTGAGGAACTACATTACTTCTCTACCTTCCTCCAAGACTGTAGTATTGTACTTGCCTGGTCATATGCTGACATACTCGGTATTGACCCAACCATTACCACCAACAACATTATGACTAATCATGATGCCAAGCCTATCAGATAAAAACTCTACCACATACATCCTTACATATCTCTCCTTGTCAAAAAAGAGCTCCAACACCTCCTTTCTATCAACTTTATTCAACCCATTGATTATCCTCAGTGGGTTTCAAACATCATGCCTATCACTAAAGCCACAAGGGGACTACATATCTGTGTGGAATTTTATGACCTCAACCTTTCCTACCCAAAGGATGACTTTCGTCTACCTAGCATCGACCAACTTGTTGATCTCAGAGTAGGCCATGAGATGTTGTCACTCATGGATGGATTTTTGGGTTATAATTAGATTTTGATTGCCCCTAAATATTAGCACAAAACTACCTTTATCACCCCATGGGGGAATTTATATTATAGAGTCATGTCCTTTAGTCTTAAGAATTATGGTGTAACCTACCAACATGCCATGACCTTATCCATACAATCATTGAATACTATGTAGATGACCTTCTCAGAAAGTCCAAACTTCACCAAGACCACTTAACCATTCTCAAGATTATCTTTGAGTGACTTATCCATTATCATGTCTGCCTCAATCCCCAAAAATGTATTTTATGGGGTCTTTTTAGGAAAACTTCTAGGCTTCATCATTTCCTTTCAAGGAATCGATGTTGAACTAGCCAAAATCAAAGCCATTCTTGAGATGCTACCTCCAACCAATCTTAAGCAACTCTATAATTTTTAGGGGAAGCTCCAATCCATTCACTATTCTATCTCCTAACTCTTCGATCGGTGTCAACCCTTCCACCACCTCTTGAAAAAGGACATCTCTTTTAAGTGGAATGTTGATTGTCAAAAGTCATTTGATGCATTCAAAGAGTACATTTTATCTCCACCTATCCTCACACCTCCTAAGGATGACCAACCTTTATACCTTTATATCTTTGCCACTAACCATTCCCTAAGGACAATGCTCACCCATTAGGATGAACACCACAAAGAGCAAGCTATCTATTACATTAGCTACACACTTGTTGAGTATGAGACTCTGTAGACACATACTGACAAACTTTGCTTGTCTCTAGTCTTCATGTCTACCAAACTTTGCCACTACCTTCTTAACCACAAAAATTTTATCATAACTAATATGAACCACTCAAGTACATGCACTCCAAACCATACCAAAACTAGTGTATGTCTATGTGGCTCATGCTTTTAGTTAGTTTGACCTTGAGTTCCTTCAAAAAAAAATAAAAATCAAGGGTCAAGTCATCACTAACCAATTGGCCAATGTACCCCTATAGTTACCCAACCTCCCCCTCTTAAATTTCTAGACAAGTCAATCACAAGCAGATTTTACCAATCATGTAACCATGTTTTTGGATGGTTCAAAATGTCAGTAGGGTGGGGGAGTTAGTATCATCCTTATCCCCTTATCAGTGAACCACTTCCTTTGTCATTTAAACTCAAATTTGAATACACTAATAATGTGGCTGAGTATTAATCCCTAGTAATATGTCTCCAAACTGCCTTAGCCTTAGGAGTTAGTGTTGACCCATTTTGCACATAGGTAAAATTCAGTCACCTTCTCCCTTGCTATTCAATGCCAGTCATTTCCAGGTTACACAGTTTAACGAGTTTGGTTCATGGCCTGGTTCAAGTGTTTCAGTAACCTTTGGTTCAAGGGTCCATCTTCAAGTTCAACATCTCGATTCAACAAGCGTTGAACCATTGAATTGTTGAACCAAATTTTGGTTCAACGGGCTTGGTTCAAAGGGAGAGGTTCAACAGGCTTGGTTCAAAGCAAGGGGTTCATCAGCCTTGGTTCATTAGTCCATCAGTGTGCAATGGTTGAACCCTTGAACCGTTGAACCATTTTTGGTTCAACGGCTTGGTTCAAGGGTATGCCCTTGACTGAGGGGTAGTCCAAAAAAGTTTAGTACCCTTCCGAAGGGCAGGTGCTTCAAAAGGAAAAAATATAGGTAAGTTAAAAATTTGATTGAGTTCAAATTTGACTAACTCCCGAATTCCTTCAGACTTTTTGTCCAAAGGAATTCCTTTAAACAAAAAGTCTGAAGGAATTCGGGCGCGCTTTGAAGCAAAGGCAGAGGCTGGGCAAAATTTCTGCAGACTTTTTGTTTGTGGGAAAATGTCTGCAGACAAAATTCTGTAGGATATACAAAGTAAAAAAGCTCAGGAGAATTTTTGTGGACTTTTTGTAATTCCTTCAGACAAAAAGTCTGAAGGAATTCGGGCGCGCTTCGAAGCAAAGGCAGAGGCCGAGCATAATTTCTGTAGACTTTTTGTTTGTGGGAAAATGTCTGCAGACAAAAGTCTGTGGGATATACAAAGTAAACAAGCTCAGGAGAATTTTTGTGGACTTTTTGTCTGTAGGGAAATGTCCACAGACACAAAGCCCGCGGGAGCCTGAGGGGAAGTCCAAGGCATACAAGCGACTCACTGAAGGACCTCGAAGGGCAGGGGCCCTTACAGGGAACTTTCAGCTAAGAACAAAAGGGACATTTTCAGAGGCTGAAGGGTCACCTTCCCTTTGGGAAGGTGACATAGACAGAGAAGGAGTGCCCACAGAGGGCTAAGGAAGATAAGCCCAGAAGAAGCCACATGGACCTGATGACATTTTGATGAGGACGGTGACGTCCTAGAGGACATCAAAATTAACAGAACAATTTAGCCATTGGTTTTCAAAACATGACGGCTATATGAATGTCAACTTTCATAAAGCAAAATGGTTGTTTGTTTGCAACTGAGAGAGAGCTAACCAAGGGGCTAGAATGCAGTGACCTGCTAGAACATTCACCCCCAAGGGCTAAAAGAGCCAGAAAAGACAATATAGGAAAAGGACAAATCCCAAGTGACAAAGCAGGAGAATGACAGGGTGTAGGAAGGGATGAAGCAGTCCAAGTGGCAAAGTGAAGGCGATTTATTGCCTGATAATCCCCAAATGGTGCAAACAGTGAACAACATGGCCCATGCATTTAAAAGGGGACAAATTTCAATCTATTTATAGAAAAAGATGGTGCAGTCTGCGTTTCCACATTAATGCTCGAACGCTAAAGTCAAATTTGGTGCTCATACAACATGGTTCTAGCAGGCATCTTCTAGAAAGATGACATTGGCAATAGTGTTTTCCTCTTCTCAATGAGGGGACGCAAATTGGGCACTTGTAAAAAAGGAGTGCCAAATGGGCTTCCTAGTTTCTCATATATATTACGAACTTGTCATTTGTAAAAGGATATTTCACTTTTATAAGGCATAGCCTTGGCAAAATTTTTCACCTGAATCAATAAACACAGTTTTACCTCCATCTTGGATAGACTTTTTTGATTATGTCTTGAGTGTTGTTTGTGTTCAGTCATTGTTTCTTGATGCTCTCACAGGTTCAACACCAACATACCTATTGTCTACAAGGCACAATCTTTGCAACTAATAGGAGAAGAGCAGTATTTGGAAGTGCAAGAGAAAAAGTTACTTATAGTGTGCATTTCACAACACCTTGGTGGATCTCTATTTCTGTGTTTTCATGAAAGCCTCCCTACCAGTTTCTTGCAGCCTGGTCCTTCTACCAAATGTGAAGTGTATGTGTGTGTTTGTCTGGTTTTAAGAGTGGATGTGGAAGGTCAACCTTATTTTTGGTGCATCACCTCTTTAGAGTAGTTTTTTTGCCTGTATCTTCCTCCCTTTTCACCCCCCATTATGTCTATCTATATATATGTGTTTTGCACTTGCTGGAACAAACATGATGCATCAAAGGGAGCTATCCCTTATCTAGAGACTTTCCCCTCTAGCTTCGCCAGTCCCACAGGCAAGAGGGGAGTTTCCATGTTGCGAGGAGAAGGCAGGAGCTCGACTTCCTACCACTGGGTACATTTTTCCTGCGTCAACAATTTTGGCATGCTCGATGGGACTCAATTTTACAACGTAGTAAGGTTTCAGGATTGATGCTGGTCTTGTTATAGTAAATCAAATATTTTCAGCATCTGTCGACTCTAAGTTAAATCTACTAGTTAAGCAGCCTGGTGCCATCAGAAATCATTTCTTATATGTATATTTCCTTTGCTAAAAATCATGGGTCTTATTTTCCTTTATATGAATATAATCAGGCTCCAGATATTTATGTAATCCCCTCAAGTAGCTCTCCTAGTTGCCCTGCAACTATAAAGGAGATGGCGTTGGAATTGGAGATTAACAGGCTAGAAGAGCAGTATAGATATCAGCATGAGCTGATGTATAATGAGGAGTGATTGTTTAGGCAAGCTCAGCCCTTGCAACCCATGGAGAAGGAGGTAACAAAATGAAGAAATCTATTTATTCAAGGTAGTCAGCCTTGTGTGCCCCCTCCTATTTTGAAAAAGCCTCCTCTTTTGTGCCAAATCCTTTCTATAAAATAGCACTTGCTCATGCTAGCTCATCAAATGCATTCACTCTCAATCTCGTGTGCCTAGATTTTCAACACCAGAAGGCATCAGAGCAACCTCCCATGGAGATGAACCTTCTAAGCTCCTTAAATCATGAATTTTCCATTGAGGGAAATACCACCAGCCAGCACGTCCCTCTTCTAAAGACTCCTCCAGTGCACCAACAGTCTCTTCCTTGCATTCCCTAACCTTCCCAAGTCCTTTAGCATAATGCACATATTCCAAGTTGGAGGAAGGAATGCCAGGAACCAGCTCTGAGCTTTGGAGAGGATCATGCTGGTGACCTCTAAGAAAGACTCTTTTAGGACAACCTAGCCAAGAAAATTGAAGATTTAGAGGCTAGGATGAAGCTGCTTCTTGAAAGAGAGTTAAAACTTCTAGACCTTGTGAAGGAGCCCTAGGGCCTTGGAGATAACAAAGTTGCTGCCTGTTCATAGGAGCAAAACTCTAATTCTAAGATCCTGAACTGGGGGAAAACAATAGAATCATGGGGCAAAAAGGAAGAAGAGAAGCAAGGTTTTTCTCAAAACCTTGAAGAAGCTAAAGCTGTGCCTACTCATGATGATGCTGGTGACCTCCAGGAAAGGCATTTCCAAGAAGATCTGGCTAGGAGAATTGCAGAGTTGGAGTCTAGAGAAAGATTCCTCAGCCAATGTGTGATGGATGGCTCAGACCAAACATCACATTCTATGTCTGAACACACTCCACCTACACATTTCCAAGAAAGCTATCAGGCCATACCTAATATTGATGAAGTGCTGACCAAGTGGAAGGAGGAGAATCACTTGATTCTAGCTCAAGGACTGCCTCCTCTTCCACATGTTTTCTCTACTTCACCTCTTCTCAAGGAAGAACCTGTTCTACAAGAGGCAAGTGAGGAGCAAAAGATCCAATCTGCAGTTATTCAAGAGGCTGTCATGAGTGACAACGAAGAAGAAATCATCATCAATGCTCCTTGTGAGGACCTTATCAGCAATGGAGAAGATACAGGTCTTGCTTATATGCAGATGTTTTAGCAATACGAGGAGGAACAAAGGTATGGTGAGCTCTCTTACCCTCTGTTTGATGAACTTCCTTGCTATTTTGATGATGAGGACATCTACATTGAAGAGCCTGAGTTAGAGGAGGATCAGGAGGATACCTTTGAACATCTAGAGGTCCTAATCAACAAAGAGGAAAAGGAGAGGTTTGTCTTCCTGGAGGGTTGCCTTGAAGAAAAGAGATTTGAACAGAGAGGTGATGTTCTGTGGGATGAACAATCATTTTGTGAGTCCATTTCAGATATCACCATAGACACCCTTCTTCAAGAAGGCAATTTACAATCAGAGGATGAGTCTGACAGGATTTTCAATGAGGCAAAAGGAAACAGGTTGGACCATGATACATTGCAGAGGAAATGCACATATCAAAGGGCTTATGGTGATGAGCCAGCAACCATTGATTTCTTGGTGAGGAGCACCAATATGAGGGACCAACATTCAACAGGTTTCCAAGGACAAGTAGATTACATATATGTCGAAAACATGTTCTATTCGGATCTACTTGAATACAAGCCAACTCAGGTGGTAGGCAAGAGGAGTAGGTCACCAAATCTCCTTTTCATTCAGCTACTTGCCTAGCGCCATAAGTCTTTTTTCCAGGAAGGGGACTTAAGAAGTTTTCCCTTTGATCCAAGAGGGAGGTGAACATTCCTGGTTAGCTGTATATAATAGTTTGTTCTCAGTTGTTTTTTCCTATTTTCCCTAAGTGCAGTTTACACAGGTAGTGTTTTTAGCCTTGTGTGTTTCCCTTTGCGTGTGGGGTAAAGCTTCATGTTTGATTCTCAAATTTTCTGGAGTTATTGCTAATTCTTTCATAGCTACATCTAACTCCATGCCCAATGGACTGCAAGGCAACTAGATTCTAAGCATAGCAGGCATGTTTCCCCTGGAAGTCGCCAATCTATTGACCTATTTTACCCACAGGCAAAATTTAGTCACCTTCTCCCTTGCTATTCAATGCCAGTCATTTCCAGGTTGCACGGTTCAATGAGTTTGGTTCATGGCCTGGTTCAAGTGTTTCAGTGACCTTTGGTTCAAGGGTCCATCTTCAAGTTCAACATCTCGATTCAACAAGCGTTGAACCATTGAACCATTGAACTAAATTTTGGTTCAATGGGCTTGGTTCAAAGGGAGAGGTTCAACGGGCTTAGTTCAAAGCAAGGGGTTCATCGACCCATGTTCATTAGTCCATCAATGCACAATGGTTGAACCCTTGAACCATTGAATCATTTTTGGTTCAACGGCTTGGTTCAAGGGTATGCCCTTGGCCGAGGGGCAGTCCAAAAAAGTTCATTACCCTTCCGAAGGGCAGTCTCTTCAAAAGGAAAAAATATGGGTAAGTTCAAAATTTGCTTGAGTTTAAATTTGACTAAGTCTCGAATTCCTTTAGAATTTTTGTCTGAAGGAATTCCTTTGGACAAAAAGTCCAAAGGACTTCAGGCGTGCTTTGAAGCAAAGGCAGAGGCCAAGCGGAATTTCCGCAAACAAAAGTCCATGGGATATACAAAGCAAACAAGCCCGAGAGAATTTCCATAGACTTTTTGTCTGCAGGGAAATGTCCATGGACACAAAGCCCACAGGAGCCCGAGGGGAAGTCCAAGGCATACAAGCAACTCGTTGAAGGACCCCGAAGGGCAGCTACCCTTACGGGGAACTTTTGGCTAAGAACAAAAGGGACATTTTTGGAGGCCGAAGGGTCACCTTCCCTTCGGGAAGGTGACATAGACATAGAAGGAGTGCCTATAGAGGGCCAAGGAAGATAAGCCACAAAAGAAGCCACATGGACCCGATGACATTTTGATGGGGATGGTGACGTCCTGGAGGATGTCAAAATTAATAGAACAGTTTAGCTGTTGGTTTTCAAAAAATGATGGCCATATGAACGTGAAATTTCATAAAGCAAAATGGCCATTTGTTTGCAACTGAGAGAGAGCTAACCAAGGGGCCATAATGTAGTGACCTGCTAGAACGTTCACCCCCAAGGGCTGAAAGAGATAGAAAAAACAAGATAGGAAAAGGACAAATCCCAGGTGACAAAGTAGGAGAATGACAGGGTACAGGAAGGGACGAAGTAGTCCAAGTGGTAAAGTGAAGGCAATTTATTTCTTGATTATCCCCAAATGGTGCAAATAGCGAATGGCATGGCCCATGCATTTAAAAGGGGACAAATTTCAATCTATTTGCAGAAAAAGAGGGTGCATTCTATGTTTCCACATTAATGCTCAAATGCCAAAGTCAAATTCGGTGCTCATACAGCATGGTTCCAGCAGGCCTCTTCTAGAAAGATGACATCGGCAACAATGTTTTCCTCTTCCCAATGAGGGGACGTAAATTGGCCACTTGTAAAAAAGGAGCACCAAATGGGCTTCCTAGTTTCTCATATATATTGAGAACTTGTCATTTGTAAAAGGATCTTTCACTTTTGTAAGGCGTAGCCCTAGCAAAATTTTTCACCTGAATCAATAAATGCAGTTTTACCTCCATCTTGGATAGACTTTTTTGAGTATGTCTTGAGTGTTGTTTGCATTCAGTCATTATTTCTTAATGCTCTCACAGGTTCAACACCAACATACCTATTGTCTACAAGGCACCATCTCTGTAGCTGACAGGAGAATAGTAGTATTTGGAAGTGCAGGAGTAGAAGAAGTTACTTATAGTGTGCATTTCACAGCACCTTGGTGGATCTCTATTTCTATGTTTTCATGAAAGCCTCCTTGCTAGTTTCTTGTAGCCTGGTCCTTCTGCCAAATGTGAAGTGTATGTGTGTGTTTGTCTAGTTTTAAGAGTGGATGTGGAAGGTTGACCTTATTTTTGGTGCATCACCTCTTTAGAGTAGTTTGTTTGCCTGTATCTTCTTATATAGACAATTAGTTACAAAACTCCTAGCATCATTTGAACACTACCATATTCAAACCACCTCATAATCTACCAACAAATTTGTCGATACCATGGCTTCTCTTGCCTCTTAGATCCCATCAACACCTTCAAACTCCAAACTATCAGTCATTTTCCGTCACCTCACTAAACCTTCCGACACCAAATCAGACACTCCAACCATCTTTAGTTTGGAAGAGATTTTGCCTAACCTTTGGTATCAACAAACCTTCAACTAGCTTCACCTTGGCATAGTTCCCTCTGGCTTCTCTAGGAACACCCATCGGGTATTTACTCAAAGCACCTCTCATTACGCCATTATGGGAATGATTATTTACAAATGTGGTTTTTATGGCCTCCTATTCCTTAGCTTCATGGTCCACAAGCCTCTCACGCTATCAAGCAGACACATGAGGTTATCTATGGGGGACACTTTAGTAGAATCACTATGGCTAAGTGCATCCTCCACCTAGGTTATTACTGGCCCACCCTTAACCAAGACTATTGTGTTTATGTGAAAAAGTGTGTCAAGTGTCATTAATATGCTAATTATATCACGTGCCTAGTAATAGTCTTCACGTTTCTAAGGAATTTTGGCCCTTTTCATAATGGGGTCTGGACATTATCAGTAAAATCAAACCCCACTCTTCACAATGACATCATTCTATCATTACCATGACTAAGTATTTTACCGAATTGTTGGAAGCTATTCCTCTTATCTTGATAAAAGCTGAAAAGATTATTAAATTTTACCACCCACCATATCAACTGCCATTTTGGTGTTCCCCATAAGATCATCATCGATAATGGAAAATCCTTAAAAAATAAACAAGTCTAGGGCCTTTATGATGTATTTGGTATTAAAATTATATTTTCATCACCTTATCACTCATAAGCAAATGGACAAGTTGAAGCCTCTAAAAAAACCTTTAACAACATGCTTACCAAAATGGTTAATGCCTCAATTCAGGATTGGCACTTGCACATCCCTTTCACCTTATGGGCATATTGTACTAGCATCCTAACCCATATAGGTGCTAAAACTTTTTCTCTCATGTTTAGAGTTGAGTTTTTATTGCCTCTTGAAGTCCAAAGCCCTTCTCTTCACATATCTTTGCATGATCTTATTTCTAAAAACAATTATCATCAGGAACATTTAGCTCAATTTGAACTACTTGATGAATGCCATTTGGTTGCCCTTTCCCATTTTCATGTATATCAAGAATGAATCAAAGGTTCCCATAAAAGACACCTTAAAGTCTAAGAATTCAATATTGGAGATCTCTTTCTCAAGGAAAATCAACATGTAACTAATATAGAGAAAAGCAAAAGGGGAAAATTTGCTTTCAATTGGCTTAGACCCTACATCATAACCCATAAGTATTGATCAAAAGCTTATCATTTGTCTTCTCTCGAAGGCAAACTAGAACCTAAGCCTCTCAATACTTTTCATCTGCATCCCTTTTATTGTTAAACATGGATCACAATCATCATTTATCTAACTTGAGCTCATCTCTTGCAACCACATTCACTTCCCTCTTTTTAAGGGAAACTAACTAAAAATGAATCATGTGATTATCTGTCACAATTATAAACTAATATTTAACTATGGGTAGCATGGCTCTATCCATGGCATGATTCTCATAGTACTTCCCATCTCTTCGAGATTGATTCTAATGGTCATTATCACCTATACCCTTTTTTCACCGACTGGACCTTCGTGTCAACCTAGTTTTGTCTTCATAAAGGTACACCCTTGAGCATGTATAAGCAAGTCTATGTCAAGAAAAAAAATATCAAAAGTCATATTCAACCTATGGGTCATTCTTAACATTCACAAACTACTCCCTTGAGGGACAACTATTGAAAAATGATATGAAATTACCAAACGTAAGGTGGACTGCTCCCTTGAAGGCCAACTATCAAAAACATTTGAAATATGCACATAAACTTAGACAACTCCCTTGAAGGATGGCTGTGTAAAACATTTGTCAAAGCTAGCAATTTCTTGGAAGCTTCTCATATCAATCAACTTCCCCAAACCTAAAGCAAAAGTAAAATAGCAAAAATCCCCAAGCAAAAATAAAAGAATTTTGAAAGCCACAATCATCTCTCATAAATGCAATAATATTAGAAAGCCACAATCAGATCTCCTCAGTAGACTTCTTACATTGATTAGTCTACACCTTATATATAAATATAGACTTGTTTATACTACCTCTTTGGTAACCTAAAGAAAAGGCATACTAATCTCTCTAACGGTTCTAGTTTCACCCATTCTCCCTCCACACATCATGTGCATAGGACTATGAGCTTACTTGACATAATGTGATCAAGATACCTATTTATCAACTTAAGCATGCTAATGTGAAGCATCTGAAAGGCTTATCTTCACTAATCCAATCCAACTTTGGGTTTCAAGTTGGTCCTCACCAATGAAAAGGCATCATGTTCTTTTTTTTATGTTTATCAATTTATGTCAATTTACCTCTCATGATTATTATCGATTTCCTAAACATCTAGTTTGTTACCTACTTCATGTATTTTCATCTTTAACCATATTCACATTCTACCTCTTTGATCATGAACAACAAACATCACATCAGGAGCATGAACATTATCAACTGTGTCAACACGCAATACTATCTATCTCTCTATGCACCAAACATAATGTAAGCATATCATAATAGACCATCAACATTAACCTATCCATTTATAGTTACCACATTATATGAGCCTATAAGCATATCATTACACTGATATAAGCATAAACCAAATCAATGAGCAAGACATCATAACATATACCATTTACCATTCCATGCATATGTCCATAAACAAATCCACTGCATTATCATATAATATGCATCCATCAATAACACATCCTATCATATCCATGAACCAAATCACAACATCATAACTATCTTTCTAGCATCAAATGACTTAGATATTAACTAGAACAGTAACATTATACACCATAAGTTAGGAACCATAAGCCATAACCATAATCATAAACATGAGTGCCACATGGACCATAAACATCCATTATATATAACATCGAAAACCATACATCATATACATTGAATCATCAAAAAATAATACATGAAACAATGTGTTAGATATCTCAAAAAAATTTACATCTCGCTACATCGACATGTAGGTCAGTATCAAAATAGTACATCTTAATAACACATTTAAACATAATCACAGGCTTGCACTGCTACACTGACCCCATCTATGCCTACACTTATACCTAGTGGTGATCCCCCTGGGACCCCTGCCTAACCCACTATACCAGCCCACTAATCTAGAGTAGATATCAAGGGCCCACCAACTAAACTATCTCTATACTCTACATATCTCTTGGCTTAGGGTAACTAGTGTAGCACCATCACTTCATAGTATCTGATTTCCTCTATGGTGTTTAGGTACCATGATCGGGGCACTATCCTTAGTGGTCCTCATTTTAATACACCTACTTCAACCCTCTATCTTAGTAGGTCCCTCTCTTATATAACTGTACCTAGGGATGCTTGTGCCTGGTCTCTCTCACCTATAATGGTGGTAAACTGACCCTATAATATGTTGATTTGGCCCTATAGTGTGTCCACCTATCCCTATAACACTTGTATCTGATCATGGGACATAACTAATGCTACCCCTACCTATCCATCTTGGTTAGTTGGATCTATAGCCATCGAACCCACACCTCCATCATCTCCATCCACATATACCATTACATAGATTGGTTGGTACTAAGCCATTTAACCATCTATGTACCCTACATCATCCACAAGGTACCTAGTAGGAAGTTCCTCAAAATGACCATCTAGGAATGTCAGAGTAGGCTGAGGCACTGACAACTAAAATTTTAAATCCTACCTCTTATATCATGGATGTGGACTTGGTACACCCTATAACAAGCCATTTTAATGTCGCACCTAGTTAAATGGAATCAAATCAACCTCACCCTCTTGATGGCCCACTATCTACCTATAACTCTACATAGTGAGGGTCTACCTCCTATAGCCTAATCAGATTATGAACTATAGGTATGGTCTCCAAGTGATGTCCCTAGCTACCAACATACCTAGGGCACCTCTAAACTAATCGACATCATGTGCTCCACCTCCTACCCCTGACCAAGCATAGTCATCTCTCCATATCATAAAACCAATAGGGAGTTCCAGTTATGTGTACCTTTCCCATATTAATCCCATTAGTCTCATAAACTAAATGTGATTGTAATCCCAACAATGCAAAACCATGCCCACATTGATACCATTCCTCATGTGGTGTTTGAATCCCCATAACTCCCTATAAATCTAAAATAAAAAAACTAGAGCCCAACCAAACACTATCCTCCCAAGTAAAAACTCCATAAATACACCTAATAATAGATAGGTAAACCTCCTAGTACTCAAATTGAGGATCCTAAAGCATGTAACAATAATCATCAACATCATCATCAATCTGCTCTCCTTTGGAACTATCTCAAATAACCCTATGTAGCTAAACCCTCCAGAATGCCATCAAACCTGATCTCTATCATCTCCATATAGATACTCAACATACTCAGCCTGCTCCTCCTACTCTATCTAGTATATCACCTCACCACATAGTTAGAGTTGAGTGATCCTATGTACATCTTCTAAGAGAATAATCATCTCCTTAATTGATAATAAGAAGGTATTAGTAGAAGGATCCCATCTCTTAATAAGTGCTACAATCATAAATGCATCTCTAGGCACATGTTATTAGTGCCTCATCACTCCTAGACCTACCTCCTCTATATGTGCCCAGTCATCCATAGTCATCCCCTCAAGAAGCCTAGGGAAGATACATGACACACAGTCATGCATCTAGATCTGCTCCCTAGCCTACGTTAAACCAAATTTTGAGTTTAGTTATTATTATTAGGCCTATCTACACTACCTTTTTGATACTTAAACTATTATTCTATCACTTTTACCCACTTATCTCACCCTAGTTGTGTTAGCCCCAATAACCTAGATTCACTTCTCAACCCATTACCCTTAATCTAAACCTAACCACTTACCCTAACCCTAATCATTAAGCATAAAACCCTAAATAAGCTAACCTAGCTTATCCAACCATCAATGGTCATATTGATCATCGATGATTAGAGACCTATAATTCTTAGGGTGTCAACCATTGATAGTCATAATTGACCATCGATGATCACTTATGGGTGTTCCATAGCTATAATGCCTAAAATACCTAGATCCCTAAATAATTAACAAGCAAGCTAAACACTAGCCTAAACACTCTAACTAGCTAACGTGCTACCTAAATTACCCACCCACCCTATTAATTTGACACTCTACCCACCAATTTTCCTGAAAACCCTACTTAAGGCATACAAGTAAAGTCTCACATTTCTAGACCTACCCCCCAAGCAAACCCAACAATGTAAAACAAGCCTAATCTAGTAATTTTAATGCACCCCCTACCTCATTCTATGACCTCCTACTTGGTGTGAGCCTATGAGCAGGTGCCCAGATGCATCCTTGTGATCCCTACATCCCAGACCCATGCAATCACCCACATTCCTCTAGACAATGAACAACACCCATCTCAACAAACATCTTCCTCTCACAAGTGCCAAAATTGCTAGAGATTGGATCCAAAATGCACAACAATAACAATGACAAAGTTAATTTTATTTTTCACTTTTACTCATCCATATTTTTAGGTTTTCACCTATCAATGATCAGGGTGACCATCGATGGTCACATTCTAGGGACCCTGACCATCGATGGTCAGGACACCTTAAACAACCCTAATTTCACCTATACCTATAATCTACCAATTTCTAAGATAACTAAACTAGGCTTTTGCCTAATTTTGGAAATGATTTTCTCCCACCAACCCAACCACCTCACTATCAATCTCTTTTAGCCCATCTGGTGTGTAATTTTACAACACTTATTGCCTACTCCTTTGACCATAATGATAACATTACCATGTTGACCCCTTTTTGATTTTTGTGCCACCTCATGCATATTGACCCACTTGTGTCTCACTGGGAGCACTTCCTACCCCAAATATCCATGATACTTGACCCATTTATGTTTTCCACCAAGAGCACTTCCTGCCTTGGATACCCACTAGAAATTATAAGCCATACTTTAGAGACTAACATGTATATCTAACCACCATGCATAAATATGATCACACAATACACTGGTCACTTGTCTTCTTAGCACCAACCCTTCTTTTTACCAGCATTGGTAACTTAGTCTATGCATGATCTTGCTATTGTACCCTTTTCTTGCATTCTGTGCCCAAGTTTGTCTCAAATTCCTAAGTTCATGTCACCACCCATGACTTACAATATACCACTTATCAAACCTGTACCTACGTTAGCTTTGCCTCACCAAATCCTAGTTTGAGGGGGAACACCTCTTCCCACTCTCAGGGAAACTAGACCCTTGACCCATACTCTTTTTTTATTTCACAGCTTGTTCATGTAAGCTGCACAATAAAAAGAGGCAAAATGTAGACACTAAAAATCTACACATCTATGATTTTGAATGTCTAAAATGCCCCTATACCTACTTAGGACCCCCTTGGGACCAACCTACACCTATCAACCTAAACCAACCAATCTGCACTTAGTTTCACCTAACTAAATAACCCTGACCTTGAAGACCCTTTTCTTATAGACCCTGACCATCAATAGTTAGGGTGATTATTGATGATCAACTTTGGGCACCCTTGACCATCGACTTTCAGAATCTACCTCTTAACAAACAACATGCAAACCATTTGTGTTTCTTTTTCTAAATATATATATTTTATTCTGGTTGTGAGCCTTTGTATGGTTAAATTATATTTAGATGGCCTAGTTACACATTCACTTCCACCTCTTACGTATGCTTATAAGAGAAAGAGGCCTAGGAGGTTAAATCCATCTACAATAATTATTAGGAGCTCAAAAATTTATGAGTTTTATTTTACAGGTCAATCAACATCATCAACATTATCAAACATCAACCATCTTATTGGGCACTAACTTGTCATCACCTCTCAACCAGTCTCTCAAGTACCGTTACTCTATTATAGTAAAGCCATATTCCACCAATAGGCTAAATGCATCAACCACCCACCCAACTAACTTCTATTATTTCTTATCTACAAGTCTTCATCCCAAGCAAAAGAGGATCTCTTCATAATCTTATAATTCAGCACGTGCATAACCAACAGGTTTTTTTAACTATACTCATATTGAGTTTCTTTTCTCTCTTTCTTTAGAACTTAAGTTAAAATTTACATGAAATAGATGGAGCCATGAAAAGTGAGATGGATGTGGTGATGTAGAATATTATGAGACTAACATGAGAGTCATAATACTATAGAGACTTATATGAGGCCATATTTCAAGTGGATTATCATGTAACCACCTTTAGAGCCATCTTTTCATAGTCTATGTATCAACGTCTCTGGGGACCACCAAGACCATAGTCAAGATTTTGAGACTTTGTATTTATGTGATGGCCATTTTGTATATTGTATCACATTGATACCCATGGGGCTCATATTTTATATCTATATATTTTGACATGGAATTCATATGGACATTACAAATTATGATATATATGATTATGATTATGAGATTTGGATGTTATATGATGTGATGCATTATGATTTTGTTGCATTGACATGAATGATGTGATGTATGACTTATGTGAATTGATGATTATGTTATTGATGTTATGTTATTGGATGATTATGGTTATGATGTTATATGAGTGATCGGTTAGAAATTGATGTTAGGTGGTTATGAATTTTATTATATGATGATGATTGGATAGAAATGATTATTATGTGATGATGTTATGTTTGGATTGATGTGATGTGATGTGATTTGATATTAATAGGATGCATTATTTTAAATGTTAAAATGAGATGGTCATGGTTTTTATAAAAAAATGTTAGAAAATAAGTGTGATCAATGTGCTAATAAAGATAATCTATTTTGATTTTGTCTTCACAAATTGTGTTTGGGTAACAATCCTCCTGTATTGAGGAGATGGGTGGGAAATGGGGTAATAAGTTAGGATGATTAGGTTGGATAGTGATTTGATTAAGGGAATGGGATGGTGGGGGAATTATGAATCCATTAGTGATGTAGGTAATATAGTTTAATATTGCATGTGTGAGTATGCATGTTCCATTGACATGATAGTGGTCAGGGGCACCTTGAACTCATAGTGCATGGGGAACTCTGTTTTGAGTGACTTGCCACATTTGAGTTTGGGTAGTCACTTAGACCATTCTTATTCTCATATTAATTAAAAAAATAACATATAAAAATATAATAATACCATTTAACTAATTACATCAAATGTTTACAAGACTTAATGATTTAAAAAATAATAACACACATTCACACATACATATAAAAGATAAAATAAGACACCATATAAAAGACAAGATAGACTATAGGTGATGTTAATAAACAATCCTAGTGAAATGATTATTTATAATGGACTTAATAACAAAGTGATATAAGTACATGGGGTAAATTGGGCCCAAAAGTGTTTTGATTGAGATAAGGATCCAATCTAATTAGAAACAATTGGTTATAGGGTTTAGGATGATTGATCAATATTTAGTTGTAGAGTGAATCATGGATCCTAGAGTAAGACTATTGTGTGACCCTTACATAATCGTGAAATTAGTAGGATCTTATGGATTATGGCTTAGGGATGGATACAAAGAAATAGGGATGGATACAAGTTGAGGCTAGTAGGAGACATAATCATCAAGGAGAATGTGATTGGGATAGATATAAGGGTGTGATAGGATGGACATATATCAAAAGTAGAGAGAGAGACTCCAAAAAAATCCTCAATAAATGTTCCCTTTGCATGAATAGAAATGACTTGACCCAAATTGAAATATCTATCTCCTTATTTTATATAAGCCTATAATCTACACCCACTGTTGAGACCAAGGTTAGTTGGAAAATGATGGTATGAAATGGAATGAAGAAAGAAATAGAATGGATATGCCCCCAAGAGTGGGGGCTCATAGATGAAAGTAGATGGAGCTTATTAAGTATAGAAACATTTCAAATTCATGATATTCATTGGCTCATCGAGCTCATCTCCTTCAAGTGTAGCTAATCTATAGGCTCCTAAGCCAAATTTTACAACAATTATATAGGGTCCAAGCTAGTTTGCTTCAAATTTTCCTTTTTTTCTGCCAGTTTGAATTGGTATTCCTTTGATTTTCCTTAAGGATTAGATCACAAAATTCAAACTCTCAAGACTAGGTCTTTTTGTGATATTGGCCTTTTACCTAATTTTGATATGCCCAAAGGTGATTTAAGGCATTGTGATGCTTTTCATCCAAAAGTTCTAGCTTTTGTAATCTTTCTTGTCTTAGATTATCATTGGTAATGATGCCCTATAATAAGATGCATAAGGAGGGGAGTTCCACTTCTATGGGCAAGATTTCTTCTATAACATAGACCAAAGAATATGGAGTAGCCCTAGTAGGTGTTTGAACACTAGTTGTATAAGACCAAAGTTTAGGATATAATTATAAATAATATTTTCTACTTGAATCATTGACTATTTTATTCAAAATATTAAGAAGGGTATTATTAGTAGCTTCAACTTGTTCATTCCCTTAGGGATATTAGGGAGTATAAAAGTGATTCTTAATGTGATATCGCTTACACAGGTTGTCAACTTCTTGATTTTTAAATGATATACCATTCTCTAATAGGATTTTGGCTGGAATACTGAAATGGCAAATGATTTGATTTAGGATAAACTTTGATATCTAGAGACCTATGGTGTATATAAGTGGAATAAGTTCAAACCATTTTGTAAAGTACTTCATAGCCATGATTATAATCTTGTGTCCATTAGATGATGTTTGATTTATCTTTCCAATTAAATTTAATCCCCATATAGAAAATGGCCATGGGATCATTATACATTGTAGCTCTTATGAGAGGGAATGAATAAGATTACCTTATTTCTGACATGCTACACACTTGTGTACATATTGGTAGGCATCCTAATCCATTGTAGGCCAGTAATATCTAGTCTAGAGTAATTTTTTGGTTAGGGCTATTCCATTGAGATGGCCACCATAGATACCATCATGGACCTCCCTGATTGCAAGTGTAGCCTCTTCTAAGGTAAGGAATCTAAAAAGGGTCATGTTATAGCCTCGTTAATAGAGTGTGCTACCAATGATGGTGTAACATGATGTGTGATTGATAAATGCCTTATGTTGATGGTAATTTAGGTTCAGTGGAAGGATATTATCATGAAGATAGGTATATATGTCATGAAACCATGGTAGACTAGGATCAGGGATAACACAAATTTGGAAATGAGCCATGAATTGATGGTTTGGTAATATAAAATGCTCAATTATAAAGTTTACTTCAAGGACATCTTCTGGAAGGTCAATTAAAGACCCAATAGTTGCCATAGAGTTAGCTACCTTATTACTTCCCCTTGGTACTTGTTCAAATGTAACAGACTAAATTTTTTGCTTTAATTGATCTACCAAATATTTGTAGGGAAGTAATTTATCATACTTCACTTAGAAATCCTCATCTACTTACTTTATAATTAACTGTGAATCATTAAATACCTAAAGGTGCTAGATGTTCCACTGGATGGCTAACTAGAGACCCATAATGAAGGCCTCACATTCATAAATATTGTTGGTGCATGGGAAAGCAAGACATAAATATGTAGGGATGATCTCTCCTTATGGGTTTACCAAAATTATACTTGCTCTTGACCCATGCATGGTGAAAGAACCATCAAAATATAATTTCTAGTTATTAAATTCTGCAGTGCTCAAGATGGATTAATCTAGAAAGGCTATGATAAGGGGCTTGGTATCTACAAGAGGTTCTTGTACAAGTTGATCCATGATTGATTGTACTTTTATGGCCTTTTTATGGATGTATTTTATGTCAAATTCACTTAACAACATTATCCACTTGGCCATTCATCTAGTGAGAATAGATTTTGATAGTATGTACTTAAGGGGATCAACTTTGGCTATGAGATGAACTTGGTTATTGAGTATATAATACCAAAGTTTTTGTGTTGAAAAAAAAACAACTAAGAAAGATTTTTGGATAAGAGTATACTTAAGCTATTAGGAAATAAATGTGTGATTAAGATAATAGATGGCTTGCTCTTTCCCTTCATCATTGTGTTTTGCTAGAAGGGTCCCAAATACACAAGGTGTTGTAGATATATATAGAAGTAGATACCTTCTCGTGATAGGTGGTGATAACACTAGAGGATTTGATATATATTAATATTTTCAAAGGTCTACTGACACTTAGAGTTTTAATTAAAATGGGTCCCCTTTTTCAAAAGGTGAGTGAAGGGGTGACATTTGTCTGCTAGTTGGGAAATCAATTGATGAATGGCCTATAGATTGCCTTGAAGGCTTCTCAGTAGCTTCATATTTTGAGGAGGCATTTCAATAATAACTTTGATTTTTTTTGGATCAACCTTAATGCCTCTCCTAGACACTTAAACCCTAATTGTTTGCCTGGGGTGACTCCAAACACAAATTTATTTGGGTTTAATCTGACCTTATATTCATGCAACTATTCAAAGATTCTTCTTAAAACCACATTAATCTTGGATCAAAGTTTTGACTTCCCCAAAATATCATCTACATAATCTTCAACAATGTCATGTATCATGTCATAGGAGATAACAATCATTGACCATTGGTAGGTAGCTCTGGGATTTTTAGACCAAAAGGCATCATTTGATAACAAAAGGTTCCCCATGGGGTAATAAAGGCTATCTTGTGTTGATCCTCAGGCATAATTTTGATTTGATTAAAGATCAAGAAGCCATCCATGAGGGACAACATCTCATATCCTACAGTAGAATCCATGATCATATCTATGTTTGGTAGGGGGAAGTCATCTTTAGGACATGATTTGTTGATGTCCCAAAAGTTAGTACAAATTTTAATCCCACAGTGTGGCTTGGCCACATGAACAATGTTAGATATCTAGTCAGAATAATCAATAGGTTAGATAAATATTGCCTCTAGGAATTTATATAATTCTTCCTTGACTAATAAAGCCAACTTAGAGTGCATCTTGTGTAGTTCCTATTTGATTGGTTTTGCATTAGAATGGATGACTAAATGATTCACAACCAAGGATGGGTCAAGTCCTGGCATGTCTAAATAACACCATGCAAAGATATCTATAAACTCTTTGAGCAACTCAATAATAATTTGGTGTTCCTCGGGCATAAGAGTTTCCCCTAATTTGAAAATTTTAGGATTTGATTTTGTTCCAATGTTGACTTCAACCACCTCCTCAATGAGGGAGGGTGACTGATTTTAAAGATAGGTCAGAGGTGATGGTAGATATTGTATGTCTGAATCAAAATCTGTTGGGAGCTCTATGTCTAATTCTATATAAATTATGATTCATCTGAAATGGGTGGAAAATCCTTTGGATTTTGAGGGGGCTTCTCCTCTTCATATTCCTCCTCTTAAATTTGATCGAGGGATGTTTATTGTTCCCCAAAATATGCTGTCTGATTGAGATTAATGGATAAACCCTTTTTATGATCTTTGGAAGGCATAAAGTCTTGTGCTCCCAAGTATTCTAGGATGGCTTCATCACTTTGGAACAATTCAAAAGATGGGTCATGTTGTTTATCCTACTCTATTAAGGAAGTGTAATAGAGGGATATATTAATGGTGTAGATGGTGGTATCATGGAAAAGGTTGGTGGCAACAAGATCTTCATAAAGACTATAAATAGATCCTATTTTAGCTTCTTCATCAGAAGAAGGCTCCTTAGAAACTGAAGTAGTATCCAAAATGATATTGTTTAGGTCAATTTCAAGAGGTTTGTATCCTAAACCAAGATATTATGGATGTTCTTGAACCTTTATAGGTTCAATCCTACCTTGTTCATGTCTCCTTAGTCCTTTTCTTTGATAATGCATATTCTATAACATTTTGTAAATTTGGGTTTTTTTTTGTCTATGAAATGTAAGGGCCTCATGTTTTGGAATAAGCCATTACTCATTAGTCTCATAAAAGTATTTCTCTGATAATAGATCCTCACTAGAAATATCCATTGATCTAAACTGATAGCTGATAGGATTATCCTTCCTCATAGATGGGGACACATAGCTAAATGGAGAGGGAGGTAAATCTCCTACACAAAAGGTCTTATATTCATATTCCCCACAACTTATGGATGTGATATTAAGGTGGGTAACATCTGGTGATGGATTAAAAGTAGGCACTAGATAATCTAAGTGGACATATTTGGTACCTATTGGGTTAAGATTAGAACTATGTGTGCTAAGATAATAAAATATGAGCTAGGATTAACCCATTTGGTAGCTATGAAAATGTTTGATTTCCCTAGGAATTATGACTTCCATGCCAGAATGAGGGACTTTAAAACACTGATGGAGAGTGGAAGGGATTACATGAATTTCATGGATATATGGATGTCCTATAAGTAGATTATATGGCAAATAGACATCCATAACATGAATTAAGGTCTGATGTATGATAGGTCCCACAATAATAGGAAGATAAATGGTGTCCATAGATGGCCTTTCATTATCATCATATGCCTTAATCATGATTAAAGTGGGCCCTAATGATGATTCAAAATACCCCAAATTCTTTAGGAAATCCAAATTACACATTTAATTTAGACCCTCTATTAATGAGCACCTAAGGGATTTAGTGGTTAGAAATGAAAATTTTTATGAACAATAGGTAATTTTGATGCAGGCTAATAGTAGGCATGTCATGGGCACTAGATGTTATTTGGTACGAAGGAGACAAGTGACCCACCAATGTTTGGAATTGGCTAGTGTCAATATCTTGAGGGACTTTAAGATCATTCAAGACTTGATTAAAGATTTCCCAATGCACGAATGATGTTTTGAGAAGATACATAAGTGATATTTGAGTAGGGGTCTTCTCAAGTTGATAGATTACATCATATGGATTATTAGAAGATACATAGATTTTATTAGAGATATTAAAATTTTGAGATGTTGATGTGGATGGGTCCTTTGGTGGTGCACCAATAACTATAATTTTGATACACCATGTGGTGACCACACAGTCAGCTGTGGCCCGATTGATTTCAAGTATGGTGGATGGTGTGGAGTGGGCTCTTGGGGGTTATGGATTTTGATGGTGTTGACATAATGGTATGGGATATCATTATAATTAGTGTGATTGGAGGTGGATGCCCAACTTTGGTCCCTAGGTGGTTTTAATTACCTTTGACCATGTTTGGGCAATGGGTCCTAATAAATGCCAAGTTGTTGATTCTTATATTGGTTATTAGTGCTTTCCCCTTCAACTTCAATGTCTCCTTTTTTAATTAGGTCTTGAATATAATGTTTCAATTGCATATATTTTTTAGTATCATGACCTTTGACTCTATGATATTAGTAGAATTCATCCTCATGATACCAATTAGGTCAAGGTTTGTTGTCATCTAAATGTTGAATCTCAATGAGAGTAATCGTGTTTACAACTATTAATAGTTGGAGGACCAATTAGACAGGTAGCCCAAGATTGGTAAGAGGTCTTTTCCCTATTTGGGGTTTTGGTTTGCCTCATGGTACTCTGATAGAGGAGACAATTTACTAATTAATAAGAGTGTTTTTTTGTACTATTTGGACATGTTGCTTTGAATATGTGACTCCATCTCCCATAGCATTTTATTTTTGTTGAATATTTTTGTTTTACCTAAAAATTTGTTATCCTAATTATGGATTTGTTCATTGTGGGTATATAATTTGATTGATCCTTTTTCAATTAGGTCTTCTCAATTTGGATCCCTTTTTCAGTGATCTCATCAAAATATTTGGCACATTGTAATTTCAATTGATATTTCAACTTGATGTTGATGTTGTCAATGGATATTTTGGCCAATTCCTTTTTTGGAACTATCCATTGGAACCAACTTGCTAAAATTCTCCATCATTTTAGGAAAGAGGCTAAACTTTCACCATTTATTTTCTTGGTATTGTAAAGGTCTATGATGGGTACATCATGTTCTATATTAAATGAGAAATGTCTTACAATTTTTTCAGTTAGTTCTCTAAAGCTAGATATGGACCCCTTTGGCAAATGCATAAACCACTCTAACATGGCTCTTATGAGACTTTTAGGGAAAATTATAAGGAGATAAACATCATCATAGGCAACCTCATGACATGCTATATAAAATTCTTGGACATGATCCTGGGGATCTCCTTTTCCTCTGTATTTTTCAAATTTGGGAACCTTTAATGTGGTGGGAAAAGTATTTGTAAAATTCTCATATCTAAAGGGGAGGTGCAAAAATCTTCATACTTATATTTCAGTGCTTGCACATGAGTGTCAATTTGATAAAGAGTTTTCTTCATCATTTTCCACTCTTGAGCAAAAGATGGGTCCATAAGGGGATTGGAAGTTTGAGCATGACTAGTGTGTGGTATAAAATGATTAGGATTGGGGTTGCAAACATTTTGTCTTGGAGAAGATGGTCTTTTATTTTGAGTTCAAAATTGTGAGGTTAATGAATTGATTTGTTGGGTTAGTTTATCTAACTAATCCTCCAAGGTAGTTTGTCTCCTATTAGCCTTAATTCAATTATTTTAGAGTGGTTCTTATTATTGTTGTTCTTCAAGATCTTGTTCATGGTCTACAAGGTCCTCTTCTTCATGATTTTAATTAGTATGGGTATGATTATGGGGAATGTTCAGTTGTGTGGATGGGATGACTAAGTGTTGCAAGAGGTTGAAATCAAAGTTAGGGGTAGTGTGCCCCCTATTCCAATGACTTAAGCTAGGATTTAGTCATGATTTTCATAAATATGTCGATAAAATTATGATCTAACTTCATCTCTATGGAAGAAGTCACTTGTGATTTGGTCTTCCTCTTCAAGAGTATACATGTCACTATGCATATCATCATTGTCTAAGTTTTAGTCACCTAGGTTCCCCAAAAAATTATTCTCCTGGTTAGATCCTTATCCCATTATAAGAATTTGGGTATGGGTTTGAATTAGCATGATGGATGATGGGGGTGACACAAGAAGAATGATTAGGTGTGTTTTTAATGTGGTATGATGAGAGAGAAGGTGACTTTGTATACTAATTTTATCTAGAAACCAAAACTAAGAGTAGTGAAGAGAGATGATTTAGATGTGTGAAGATAAGAATGAACAAATATTATCAAAGTCAAAACCTTATAAGGGTTTAATCTAGCAAAGAGACCAAGGAGATGAAGTGATTAAATACCCTTCACACTAGAAAAGTGACAATTGAATGGGTGTGAGATATGAAGAGGTAATGATAATGAAATGATGGGTGCTAGACTAAAAACTTGACAAGGTTATGTACATTGATAATGTTTAGTCAAAGGGAGATGATGAAGATAAAAGGTGATGGTAGCCACTAAGGTTTAATTTTGAGACTAATTTTATATCCAAAGAGGTGAATAGTGAATATGGAATGGATGTTTTGTGTGATTATAGAGTGGGATTAATCCTAGGGGTGTCCAGGTGTTTCATGACAAAAATGGGGTTGGCTGACTTGATTCACAAACAACATGGGTTTAATCACAACAAATAACACACTTAGCCACAAGTCCTAATTTAGTATATTAAATGGGTGTGTAACTTGATGTCTTCAACATATAATGGCTTCATGGGTGAGGCTATAAGCTGATAACCCATTACAGAATCAACCTAACCCTCTCAACCCCATATGCACTTGATGCTACTTAGGAGCTGATCCTAACTCCACCAATAGAATGCCTATTATAGTTGATAGATCCTATAATAGGTTTACATAAGGGATTATAAGGGATTACCCAAGATACATGAAGGTACATGGGGCCTGAATTTGTATAGGGTGTTGTCTAATGTTTGGTTTAGATAGTTAACTCTTCCCCTTTATGAATGACTTGTATGGGATCAACTGCTTAACCTAATGACAACTATCCCTGACATTTATACTCCATTAGAACACAAAATTTGGTCAAATTCATGGTGATAAAATTAATGACACCAACCCCTAATGGCTAAGCCCATGCATGGGGATGAATTCCATGTCACATGCTATCCTAGACTCAATGGGCTAACACATTGGCAAGCAAGATTAATTTTCCATATTAATTACCTATGTGAGGAAAATGAAAAATGAAGAATGAAAAATGAAAAATGCACAATCAATTCACACAAGACAAAGTATATACAAGGAAAAAGATGAAATGATAGGATTTAGGTACTCCTATAAACATAAGGGTTAGCAAATCAAATTTAGTGTATTTGCCTTAAGAGGTCCTGTAAAAAAAAGGACAGTAGTCTAATTTTAGGAAAAAACATTAATTCCATACAAAACCATAAACACATAGTCAATTAAATGAAATACCATAGATAGAAACTAAAATACCATAACTTTAATGCAAAATTTCTAATTACGAGTTGTGATATTATAGAAAAAGGCTAACCATGATGGTTAACCATCCAGCTCCTACAAAACCACATGTGGTTATCCAATACCAATAATTTTAATACAATACCAAAATATCAAGAATGGTGATATTATAGAGAATATCATAATTCAGGTGACAATTCGGGTGACGGTTTTACCTCAATTGATGATAGAACTTCTGGGAGTCATAACTTTTGCACCGTGGCTCCAATTGACTCCCCATTTGAACCATTGGAAATCTAAGAATGAGGAGAGAATGGTGAGATGACACCAAGATTTGATCAGTGGTTTTTGATGCCTAAAAACCCAATGAAAGTTCCCTAAATTTTAATTTTAGTAGTGTAGTCTTAAAATAGTAAGTTTCTAAAAATAGTAATTCCTCAAATTCTGTATTAATTTAAATCATGGAAGTTGAACCACTTAATCTCTCTCAAGATTGGTGACCTTCCACATCCTCATCCTACTTTAAAAATGTGTATAAATGAAGATGTAATCCAGAATGGAAATCAAACATCTCTTCCTAGAGATAAACATATAGTTGTATTGTGATCTTGAGTAATAAAACATCTTTTCTTAGAGAATTCATTATTACTATGTTTTTTTTGTGTTATTGAAATATCTATCAATAAAAAATTCTAAGTTTTAGATCAGTGGTATCAGAGTAGTTTATCTTGAGAGTGTATGATCCTGAGGATGAGGTCAGGCTACAAGAAGCTTGGGTGGAAAATAATAGAGCTTCCAAACTATCCACCTATTCACTCCAAATGACCTCAAATGGTGGATGACACTGATAAATCTGATCCTTTCAAGGAGATGGTGAATGAAGCCCTCTAATGGCAACAATCATAGATGCTACAACAATTTGCCCAAATTCTCTAACAACTCTTGATGGGAAATTTTGGCTCCTCATCTGCACTTCCTGGCTCCTCATCCATGGAACATCCTTTTAGTGCCCCAACACCCTTCAAATTTTGGGTGAATTTTGATATTCATACATTTGAAGTCAAAATCAATGCTAATGTAGTAGAAAATTGGTTGGATCAATTATCTTCTTACTTCTCTATAAATAAATTCACCGATTGAGAAAAGATCACTTTTGCTCTTTTGAAAGCATCATTACCTATGAAAAATTGGTGGGAAGTGTACAAAAAGAGGTTCAATACATATGACATTGACCTTGAGGTGGAACCTACTTGGGATGATTTTATGAAAGTGGTAAAGGAAGAATACTATCCCATTAGATCATATGATGATCTATACATATAACGGAAATAACTTCGCAAAGGTAAGGAGCAATTTATTCAAGATTACACATACATTTTTCATTCTCTATCTACAAGATTGGGCATCCAAAAAAGTGAGAAACATAAGACTCTCAAATATCATGGTGGACTACAATGGTACATACGGGGGGAAATGAAACTCTTCAATTTGGAAACCCTCAGTGAGGCATACAAGTTTGTAGTAAAGATTGAGCAGAAGCATGGAAAAAAGAATACAAAGAGTCATCCTTAAAAATAGAAAAGTGACAAGGAAGGCCAAACATGAGGCCAAAATTATAAGCAAAATCAGTTTCAAGATAAGAAACCCTAGAGGCCACAAAATTGGAACTCACTCCAAAGAAGAATGTCGAGCCATCAAGTCACTACTTTTTGAGTCACAATACTCGACATCTACTACTCTATCTCATACACAACCTCCAGTCAAAGAGGATGAACAATAGATTATAGATGTTGAGCCTGATACCATCATCACTTCATCACAGACCCATGAGGAAAGGCTAGATGACAAGGAAAGATTATTTCACTACAAATTATGGGTAAAAGGTAAGCCTCTACATTTTATTCTTGATAGTGAGAGTCAAAAGAATTTAATCTCTGTTAAAGTTGTGAAAAGTCTAAATCTATCCATGAAGCCTCACCTAAAGCCATATAGTATTAGATGGTTGAGCCTAGGGAGAGACCTCTGTGTCACCCATCAGTGTCTTCTTTCATATGCAATAAAACCTTTCCAAGATGAAGTCTTGTGTGATGTGGTCAATCTAGATATTTGTGATGTACTCTTTGGTCAACCATTCATGTATGATCAACACGGAATATATAAAAAATGAACCTAAAGAATCACCCTCACTCTTGGAATGTGGTTTTATAGGGTACCATAGGTACCACCTCCCACATCTGTCTCCCTAATCAGTGCCAAGTAATGTAAGAGATTGGTGGAGAAGATAAAGCAATTCATTCTCATGGTGGTCAAACCACATAAATCCAAGAAAGCTAATGTTTTAGTCTTGACTACACAATCAACACAACAATAGAAGTAGATGGGATAAATCACAGGAGAATATGATGACTTATTCAAGTCACCCATGGGAGTTCCACTGCATTGCTAGGTAAAACATTCTATCAATTTGATCGAGGATCACCTTTGCCTAATAGTCTTGTGTATCATAAATCAATTTTGGAGAATGATGAGATAAAAATATAGGTTCATGAATTGATCAAAAAGGGTCATATCAGGCTAAGCTCTTCACCCTGTGGTAGCCTAATTTTCCTAGCACCAAAGAAAGATGGAACATAGAGGATTTGCATTAACTATCGAGCTCTTAATAAAATCACTGTGAAGAATCGCTAGCCCCTCCCTAGGATTGATGACCTGGTTGACCAACTCCATGGTGTGATGTTATTCACCAAAATTGATCTCAAATCTAGCTATCACCAAATTCCCATTGATCCCACTAATGTTTGAAAGACTACATTCAAATCTAAGGAGGGGCTCTTTGAATGGTTGGTTATGCCTTTTGGTTTAACTAATGCACTTGCAACCTTCATGAGGATGATGGATGACATATTTTGACCCTTCACCAACTAATTCATGGTTATCTACCTGGATGACATACTCATCTAAAATAGAACATGGGAGGAACATCTAAAACATATTTATAAGGTGCTTCAAACTCTTCAAGAGCACAAGTTGTATGAAAATCTAGAAAATGCACATTCAAGATGAAAACAATTTAGTACCTAGGGTACGTTGTGAATGAGGATGGGGTCCATGTTGATCTAGAGAATATTTGGGTTATTCAAGAATGGCCTACACCAAGGATCCTCACACAACTTCACAGTTTCTTGGGTCTTACAAATTTCTATCACAGGTTTGTTCTTGGATTCTCACATGTTGCTTGGCCACTAACCCAAGTGACTAAAGGTGGAACTAAAGCTACATTTCAATGGGATTAAATAAAAAAAAGGGCATTTGAGAATTTGAAGAATAGACTTTGTTCAGCCCCTATTCTTGCCTTGCTAAATTTGCATCAACCTTTCAAGTTGATGATAGATGCATCTAAATATGCCATGGGAGCTATCATCATGCAACATGGCCATCCTATTGTATATCACAGTGAAAATTTCATTGATACAATTAGGAAATACATGACATATTACAAGGAGCTCTATGCCATTGTGCAAGCCTACAAATAATGAAAACACTACATCTTGGGGAAAGAGATAGTTATCCAAACTGACCATAGACTATTGGAATTCATCTAGACATAGAGCAAAATATGAAATGAGAGGCACCAAAAGTGGGCCACACATCTACAGTAATTCCATCTCATAATCAAACACAAAAAGGGGATCTCAAATATGGCCACAAATTGTCTGAGCTTCCCACCAATTACTACACTCATAACAATTCTTGACCTATGCGGACATGAGACTACCACTTGGGGTGCTCTATATGAAGCAGATATTAGGTTTGATGATATATATCAGGTGCTTCAAGAAGGTAAATGTGTTTCTAATTTATATTTGAAAGATAATGTCCTCTATTATATGGGGCATATTTGTGTTCTAGTTGTAGAGTAACAGAAGATGATATGTGAAGCACATTTTAGTAGGATAGATGGACACTTTGGTTTAGAAAAGACATTGGCAGTTCTTCAAAAACACTTCTACTAGCCCCATATGTGAAAGGATGTGGAAAGGTACCTCAAATATTTCACCTCGTGTACAATATCCAATCCAACAAATAAGAAGCAGAGATTGTACATGCCATTGCCAGAACCAACCAGGCCTTGGGAATCTATCTCAATGGATTTTCTCTCAGGTTTGCCCACTTCAAAACATGGAAAGGAATCTATTTTTGTTGTAGTTGATCATTTTTTAAAAATGGCTACCATGATTACTTTTAATAAAAATATATCTACTGAAGAAACTACTCAACTATATTTTAGTCATGTATGGTTCCATTTTGGTCTCCCTAAGTCCATTGTATAAGATCAAGATAGTAGGTTCCTAAGCATCTTTTGGTCCACTCTATGGAAGATGATGGATACCAAGCTAATGAAGTCCATAGCCTTCCATCCACAGGCTGATGGTCAGATAGAAGTGGTAAATTGCTTGATTGTTCACATGATTTAGATGTCTCACTCCAAACATCCATGCACATGGGATGAGGGGCTTCTTTTCATACAACATGGATATAATCAAGCCCTATATAACTCAAACAAGCACAATCCATTCTAGGTATGCTTCTTCCAACCCATGACACCAATTGATATATATTTATTCCATTCTCCACCATGGAATACACACTTCATGGGAGATTTGAGGAAACAAAAGCAACAAAAGTCATTGAACAAATGAAACACATCTAGAAACAAGTTCATGACATCTTGGAAAAGATGAATTAGAAGTATAAACAACACCATGACAAACATAGGATTGCACACCATTTTGCTATGGGTGGTAAGGTTTGGTTATGGATTCAAAAGGAATGAATTGCAAGCCTACATATGAAAATTTAGCCTCTACGATATGGTCCCTACACCATCACCATAAAAGTTGGAGAAAATGATTTTGAGTTGAACCTACCAACCTACCTTGGTCTACATCCAATATTCAACATGGAGCTCCTCAAACCATATCATCCACCTCTATTGGACACATAAGTCATAGAAGAAAAACTAGTCATTAAAAATATTGATCTATAGAGTTTTGCTCCAATGGAAGAGGATTAAATCGTGGAAACCTGGATGAAGACAAAAATATGATGCTCTATTCCGCTTTATCGGGTGGTTAAAAGGGGCCAACTTAGCCACCAAGGTGAGTGGCTCACAAAGAATCAAATTAAGACACAAATGTCACACCTGATGAGGAATATTGATGTAATGGGGACCATTACTTCTCAATGAGGGAGGAATGATCTGGGCAATAATTCAGGAGATAATTTGGGTGACAATTCTACCCCAATTGATGACGAAACTTTCGAGAGCCATAAATTTTTCACCGTAGTTCCAATTGAATCTCCATTTAAACCATTAGAAAGATAAGAATGAAGAGAATGTGGTAAGATGGCACGATATTTTCTTGGTGGTTCTGACCCCTAAAAACCCAATGGAAGTGCCCCAAATTTCAATTTTAGTAGTGCAATCTAAAAATAGTAGTTCCTCAAATTTTATATTATTTTAAATTGTGGAAGTCAAACCACTTAATCTCCCTCAAGATTGGTGACCTTCCACATCCTCCTGATTTCAAAATGTGTATAAATGAAGATGTAACCCAAAATGGAAATCAAACATCTCTTCCCAGAGATAAGCATATAGTTGTATTGTGATCTTAAGTAATAAAACATCTCTTCTTAGAGAATTCATTGTTACTATGTTATTTTTGTGTTCTTGAAATATATGTCAATCAAATTTTTGAGTTTTGGATCATATATACAAGGAAAAAGATGAAATTATAGGATTTAGGCACTCCTACAAACATAAAGCTTAGCAAATCAAATTTAGTGCATTTGCCTTAAGAGGTCCTATAAAAAAAGGGTTAGTAGTCTGGTTTAAGGCAAAACCATTAATTCCATACAAAACCATAAACACACAATCAATTCAGTGCAATACAATAGATAAAAACTAAAATACTATAATTTTTATGGAAAATTGCTAATTACGAGTTGTGATATTGTAGAAAAAGGCTAACCGTGATGGTTAACCATCCAGCTCCTACAAAACCACATGTGGCTAGACAATACCACTCCTGTTAATATAATACCACAATATCAAGAATGGTGATATTATAGAGAATAACAAAACCTTGAAATCATGACCTTTGACTATAATTTAGACTAATCTAGATACTTAGGAAATAGATACTTATGAAATATTTATAGGTGACTATGACAACTTAATACAAAATTCTTTTGTCCTTTGAAGTAATAGCTATGGAATAAAAGAGATATTTTATTTATCAGAATAGCCTTCATCCCTATGTTTACCAATCACCAACAGTAACCAGATAACATAAGAAAGACTACTAGACACAATATCACTTAAATTAACATGATACTACTAATTTTATTACAATAGTGTAGGTTAGAGAGTAATGGTATTGTGGAAAATGAGACACAAATATGGATAAAATATTCTATTTTATTTTTTAGACGATCTTTCCCTATCTCCCTAAATCACTTAGTTAGGCTACAAAAAGGGCATTTATGACCAACTAATTTCTTGCAAAACAATGAGTGATAAGATAAACATGTAGGTTAGAGGTTAGTAGATAATCTTAATAAATTTTAATAAAAAGAAAATATCATGATTATCGATGGTGATATAAGAGGTTTCAAGATAAAACCATAAATTTTGAAGTGGTGGTATTACGTGTTGGCACCCAAGCACTAAAATCGATACCAATTTTACTTCCAAGTACTCAAAATGCAAGATAACATTCCTACAAAACAAAATTGGATGATATAGACTCATAAAAAGTAATAAATCCAATATAAATCAATGGTTCTTATCTTAGCATAGAAACCTGTAATATTGCAATTAGAAAGGTAATATCGCTAGTTTTAATATAATATCACTACTCTTGAAGTAGCAATATTGCCTAGGGGTAACAACCTGCTAGGAAACCAGATCATTGGTGGTTAAGTTAGTGGTCAATGCAATACTTCTTAAATAAATATAAAGTCACAACTACAATATCAACACTTTCAGGTCAATATCACTAAATTCCTATACATAATGATTTGATCAATTTTAGAGCTTGTTCTTTATCTAGTTGGACCTGTAGGTCACCAAATCACTTCTAACAAGCATAAGAGGTTAGATTAAAGGGATATATCCCTTTGTGGTCACCAATGTTTGAATGTATTTTGTATTATTCACAATATTAATATATTTAGTAATAAAAACCCAAGCATACAAATAACATCAATGGGGATAAAGGAAACAATTGGATATTTATAATGAGATTTCTTACCATTCTTTTTTCCCTTAGATCTCATCTCCAAGATTTACAAGCTTATTTTGGTGAAAAATGATTGTATTATGGATTGCTTGATTGAGCTCTTTAATGGCTTAATGGCTTCTTGATGGAGTTTTGACGAGGATGTGGAAGTACTTTGATAATGGCTAATAATGTAAGTATAGTGAAGGCTTATGGCTTTTAAAGTTAAGTTGGTCATGGAGGAGTGGATTAAATTTATAAGCTAAGGGGGGAAAATCTATGGCTCATATTCAAACTTGATCCATGGGGATCAAGGGTGGAGGAGTTTCCAAGGATTTTTTAATTCCTTAGGAACATATATAATAGAGGATTCTAAAGGACAAGGGCCAAGTTAGAGGAGGTTTTAGAATTGGAGAATTCTAGAATCTCCATTAGGGAGTAGAGGTGTAGGAAAGGATAGGATAGTAGGGTGGTAGATAGGTAGGTGAATAAAAGGGAATTATAAATTGTCAAGTGGGCTAGTGGATAGTTTAGTAACTAAGTAGGCTAGTTAGTAAGTTAATGGAGTGATTAATTAGTTGCAAGGGTATGGTAAGGTTCATGGGATGTAGGAAATGTGTGTAATATCTTAGGATATTAGTTAATTGACTAAGAATATGGTTTAATGGGATAAATTAGCAGGTTTAATAGGATAATTAGAGTGAGTAGATTTAGGTACATATAGTAACAATACAAATTCAACAAGAAAATCAAACACACACATATATGCACTCAAAATCAAGTCAACATAAAATGGTCCTAGAAGATCAAAAATAAGGGGCATGTTCAAATGTTTCACAATCAAAGGAACATGACTTATTCAAATGTATATAAAAGTAAGGATGACATATGTAAATGTCCATACAAAAATCAATGACATTCAAATGTAAAATAAAACACATATAAGCACATGGGCCACAAACAAAGGAGCATATTAAAATGTTCAAATAATCAAGATAATATCAAGGTGAGGCACTCAAGGGAGTGCATAAATGAAAGCATAAGTAGCTAAGATAAACATATCATAATAGTGCATGCATCAAATGTGTTAGCAAAAAATGTTAAGTGCATAACATATCAAGTACCCTATGAAATACATAATCATGGATAAAGTCATGTGTAAGTACATATATGAGATCAAAACATGATAATGTAAATAACATAGAATGATAAATGCTGGAAGTATCATGATCATGTAGGTGGATGCCCCCAATGTGCACATGAAATGAGTAGAGGGAAGGCCCAACATCCAAAATAGGAATAGATCATGTATCTATGTATACCTGGATCACACTTATGTATAAGTGTGAAAAACATGTGTATGTAGTAGTAATTGATATGCCATCCATTAACATGGAAATAACACATAGATTCCAAGGAGTCAATAGAGTATGTAGGTACTGAAAGTGTTTTTGGATTTTTTGAATGTTTTTGTTATTTTTAGAATATTGGAACTTTTATGTTCCCAAGTGAGATGTGTTGAGTGTAGGGTCACCACTATAAAATATGTGATGTATCCTTTTATTTAAATCCAAACAATGGTTTGTGTGATACCCTTGCATTCTATGATATGCATAATAATATTTGAATCTATGTATAAGACATACAGGAGGTGATTTAATCACTTTGTTTTGAAGCATTTCTCTTAGAATTTCACTTGGTCTCTTAATAGCCTTTGGTTCACTTATGGAGCCACTTATTTTGTATGTATTCTTTTTTATATTTTTATTTGGATGTGAAACCTTGTTTGGCACACTATTGGTAGATGAGGTTGCAAACACATAATGAACACTACCATGTGTTGGATTCTATAGGAGTGTAATATGAATTTGAAACTCTTTTATTAACATACTCATACTAGTGATTTGATATTTTAGGTCTTCAAAAACACAAACCCTAGGTACCTCAAATTTAACATGTATACATACACCATCTACCTTACTCCTCAAAAGAGTGATAGTATGGACCTGGTTAGACAGATGATAGTTATCACCCTCCTTAGAGTTAGGAGGAGGAAGAGGTTTCTCTTTGTCTATTTGAAATGTTATAAATAAATAAATGAGAAAATTATAGGAGAGACACATAAAATCTAAGGATAAATCCATTTTTTGATGTATTCTTTAGATTTATATAAAAACTAAAATTTGAAACTAATTTTAGCAAATTATAAATCAAAAAAATCAGCAAGTTTTTAGAACATCCTAGGAGTTGCATGAAAAGACACAGAGATTGGGTTCATGAAATGATTAACTCTAAAAATATATATTGGGGTTATGTATAATTAAATGGGATATAGATATCCTAAGGTACAAGGGTGATAAAATATCTCTAAATGGTACTGGAGCATCAAGCATACAAACACCATCTTTTAGTTGTTGAAAATTATATGCTAGTTAGGGGTCATAGTTGATCTATTTTGGGGTATAAATGTGTGTGGAGGACACTATAGGGTCCATATGTTGTCTTTAGAATCATATTGAGTCATAAGGAGTGAGTTTTATATGAACTTAGAGTTTTCCCACCAAAAGTGACCATTTGAATATTTGAAATGTTAAAGGACGTAGTGAGGGTTGTAAGTGGTGTTTCAAGTAATGCCAAGGGTGTAAAATGAATGAGTAAGGTCCTATGTGTCATAATATTCTAATGGAATGTCAAAAATTTAGTTAAGTTGTGATGTGGTCTTAACAACATCTTATGTAGGTAATTACGTGTAAATGTAGTCATGAGAAAAAGGTGGTGAAAAGTTTTCTTTAGGTAACCACCCAAAAACCAATGTAGATGTTGGATGAGAATGGATGTTGTAAGGTAGGTGGGAGAGTTGTTATAGAATAGGATAGAAGAGATAGATCCAATAAAGAGAGTGATATACTAAGAAATAATAATGTAAAACTCTCCAAGAAGGTGGCAGTGACCATTCATAGACTATATATGTAATGAAAGATGATCCAAGTTAATAAAGAGAAGTTGTTTATGTGTGTTTAATATTCCATGATAAGTATATGGATTTTTATTTATTATAGATTTAATTTTAAAATCCCTTGAGTCTATATATAGACCTCTTTATCTATGTTTACAGGTTTGAGGAGGATACTGTAGGTTACAATCAAACAAGAAGAGTTAATAGAGTTGTTGAAGATTAGTAACAAAAAGAACATTATTTAATAATATACATGTAATAAAAATCATGTTAAGTTTAATATTATCATTTAACACATTATATAATGGAAATAACCTAAAGAGAAGCTCTTAGAGAGGAAAAACCTTGTTGTGATTATGGCAATCAAGGAATGTGATATATTAACGTTTATTGAAGTATTTGTGTTAAAAGAATAATTATCATAATTGAGATGAGTATGTAGGTATGGTATTATTCATGGATAGTATATTACATGGGTGGATTAAAGATAAATAAAAAACCTTCAATGCACTATCTACATCAAAGAATGAACTCTATTTACGTAGTCAGTAATCCTTATTCTTCACAGTCAGAAAGCTAAGAAAGAATGTATATGTTTGAAAAAATAAATGGTTGTTGAGTTGGTAGGAGTCATAGTATGAAGATGAATGAGGAAAAATTTGAAAATAGTCCCTTTGATCTTGGAAACCTCTTTGAAATACTGATAAACTATTAATGCCATTACACAATCCTTTAAAAGGACACATAATTCTATGTTTTGCATTACTATAATCATAACATGGTTAGTTAAGGACTATTAAATATTTGGAGAGGTGGAAAATTTTAATATATACCTTGATAATTTATAAATTTAGTGTGAAATGATATCACACTAAAGATATTGAATTTTGACCCTTCTCAACCTTTACAGACTTGAACATTAGCCTAGCTAGGGTTTTGAAACAAAAACCCCTATATATTGGGTTCTAACCATTGGAAAAAAAACAAAAGTTTGTAATAACATGTAATTTTAATCAATAAAAAGGATTTATGAGGTTTTATGCATGTAACATAGGTTTTGGTATGGATTTGGTGACTGAGCAAGTGTATAGAGGGCTAAATGGCCTAATTGACAAGGAACTTACAAAGGAAGCAGTGTCTAAAAAAAGAGTTAAGTTATGAAACTTAATGGAAAGTAGTGATAATATATAGGGTGAAAAAATATTGGATTATATGTTGTATAGGAATTTTAGATTATTCAAACAAAGGAAATTTGTAAAAAAAAGGCTACAAGCCATGTAGTCTCACTAGTGAGTGAAGGTGTGTAAGTGGATAAAGTAGAGTGAATTGGAGGTTTAAAGGGGTAAATTAAAGTGTGTTATGAAAAAATTAATTAATACATGATAGAAGTATCTATTAATTAACTCTATAATAATATTTAGTGTTTTAAGCGTTTGAGAAGATTGACTAGGTTAAAGCTAGTGAATGAGTAAAGTGAACAAAGATGGAATAATGAATGGAATGAGTGAGTGGATGATAAATTAGGTTTTATAAGGGTCTAATGGAAATAAATAATGACTCCAAGTTTCTTATAAATAGGGTGAAAAAATGAAAGGATGCTATCAAGCTACAAAGAAGACCAAGGATTTTTGTTAAGCATTAAAGCTTATACACAAAATAAAACATTTGAAATTCAAATTAAAGATTAAATATCAGAGATAGGATGGTGTTTTTAGGTATTTTATCATGTACATATACATAATTTTATATTATATCAAGGTAAGCTCTTAGTTCAATTTTGTTTTGAGTTCTTAAAAGCTCATTAATTTGAGATAGGCAAAGAATGCTATGAGGATTGTATGAAATGACATTGCAGGGGTATTGTGGGAAAAGATTATGGTAAAATTATGGAATATTGAGGTCAATATAGGTAAATTTAATATTTATAATAAGATAATCTAAATCCCCTAAGTCTAATGTGAAGGACTTGAAACTAGTCAAAAGAAAACTAGAGAAGATATAGTGGAAAGAGCATTGAAGCTCAAGAGAGAGAAGAGGAAGACTCCAAGAGAGAGTCAAGGGAGATAAGAAAGTACTAGATAAAGGAATATATAAAGAGAATAAGACATAAGAGTGGTATAAGAGGCAAGTAGGAAAACTTGCTAGTGATAGGTCTAGGTAAGGCCTAGAAAGTGAAGGAAAAGGGATAAGATATATGTAGAGGAAGAAGTAAAAAAGATAATAAGAGAGTTGGGGAATTTTTTTAATAAGATTTAGATCATGGTGAATCTCATTAAGGATCAAGGAAGCTAATGGCTTGGCTGTAGTGTGAGGAAAAAGGTGAAGTGGCTACTAGAGCTACTTAGGAGAGAGAGAAAGTAAAAGATGAATGCCTTAAGGAAAAAGAAGAACAAAGAGGATACAAACCATAGAAGCATGAGAGATGAAGATTTTCCTAGAGAGAAAAATGATAGATAAGTGGAGAAAAAAATTCTCATTGAGGAGAACATATAGAGAGAAGTGCCAAGAGAGGCACTTGAGAAAGAAATTAATGAAAAGAGGAGAATGTCTATGAAAGAGGCATTTATAGAGACTTATTGGTCTCTTGTTTTATTTTCTAATATTGTATTTAAGTGTGTGTATGAAGATATAAAGGAAATTTTAATAAAGGTCAATAATGAGACCTTAAGGCTTATGAATAATGGGTCTAATACATCAGCCAACAATATGAATGAAGAAGATAAGGAAAAAGGATAGATTTTAGAAGTCAATATGGTGAACATTAAAATCAACATGTTAAGGATGAGATGGAAGAGGAATTTTATGATGCTTTGACAACCATTTCATCTGAAGCAAGAGAGGAAGCTAACCATGAAAACATGAATTCAAATCATGAAGACATGAGAGAAAAGATAACCTTGAAGCATTCCTTCAAAGAGGTAAATGAATGTTTGGGACTTGAATTTGATTGTACATATAAGAAAGAAGAAGCTAATATGCAGGTTAGACAAATGAAGAACAATGTACAACATACAAGGAGAGCACATGAGCATGGTTATGTAATGCCTAAGTGTCTCAAGGCAATAGTTGGTATGATAGAGAAGTAAAAACTCAAGAAAGATGTCATGTAAGGTAAGAATACAGGGGAAAAACAAGAGAAAAAATGGAGAAAAGAAATAAAGGGCAGGTTACATCAAATTAGCTTGATAGGATATCAATCCAAGAAGCATGTACAAGATGAAACAAGAAGCAAACTTTAGTCTAAGCATGTGTAAGGTAGAAAATGGGTTGTGAAGAGCATGGAAAGAGTGTAGAAAGACAGTATATTAGGTAAATTACAATAAATCATGGAGATAGAGTAATATTACAAGCATAAGAGGAAAATAAAAGGCATGATGGAGGCAATCAAAGATAAAGAGATGATGTTACAACTGAGTGACCAATTTGATAAGTGTGAAGAGGATAAGTGTTCTCAAGGTTTGATTTCTAAAGCTATTTTTGATGATGCATATGAAGATAATTCAGATAGTGAAGATGATTTGTATAAAAAAATAATGGCATTGATGGATAGGCTTATGGAATGTCAAGGTGAAGATGAAACACCTCATAGAGTGATTAAAACACTTGATATAAAGCAGAAGGAAATTTATTTGAATATCATGAGAGAGGGATTCCAAGGACAAGTTGTGGATCAAGATGCCCAAGAATATGATGATGAAGTTGTAGGTTATATGATAGCAAAAAATCAGAAGTAAATTCTGAGTTATAGGCCAAGAGATGGACAAAAATTCGTACAAGATGATGTAAGTGAGGTGACAAATCAAGGAAGGTTTAGTATGGATTCTAATGAGTTGATTACATAAGTATGGTAAGATAAGACAACAAATAAAGAACATAGGATAGGTAAACATGATGATGAACACAAAAAGATAAATGAGTAGCATAGTGAAGCACAAGGATATATGGAAGCAAAACTACAAGCAAGTATACTATAAATCAAACAATTGAAGCATGAACAAGTTTAAAATGTAATCTATTACATGGGTGAAGTTAAAGCTGATTTGTTTGTAGATATCCATGATGGTTGCACAATAAAAGGTGCCAGATAAAACTATACCATGATGAAGATGAATTGGTTGAGAATTTGTTCTTGCAAGGTGAGTAAGGTTATGTGAAGACACACCAAGAGATGGAGGAGTGTAATGAAGAGGCAACAAAATAAATCCTTCTTGAACAAGTGACAAATGTTGAGATGTCTATGAAGTCATTAGAGCATAAGTAAGAAGGATCTAGTATTGACAAGGAGCAAAGACACTTAAGGAATCAAGAACCAAGTGAGATCAATTTAAGAAAGAATCCATAAAATAAGAGTAAGAATGAAGAGTGAGAACTATTGGTTATAAATGGAGTGTGATGAATCACAAAGTGAATTGGAAAATATATAAAATGAAAACAAAAAAGAGTTACAATAGGTGGCACACCTTATTGAGGTAGAAGATGAGTTGACAAAGATAATAGACAAGGAAAAGAAGCAAAAATACAAGAGTCTAATGAGGAGAAATGAGCAATAAAGGAGGAGAAACAATAAGGTGAGCATGGAAGACCCTAAAAGAATTAATTGGAAGGAAATAAATAAGATATTCCCTCTTGGGGATTATGATATAGGAACATCAAGCATGCAAACACCATCTTTTAGTTTTTGAAATTTATATTCTAGTTAGGGGTCATAATTGATATATTTTTAGGTATAAGTGTGTGTGGAGTATCCTCTAGGGTCCATATATTATATTTAGAATAATCTTGAGTCATAAGGAGTGAGTTTTATATTAACTTAGAGTTTTTATACCAAAATTGACCATTTGAATATTTGAAATGTTGAAGGACCTAGTGAGGGTTGTAAGTGGTGTTTCAAGTAATGTCAAGGGTGTAAAATGAATGAGTAAGGTCCTAAGGGTCATAAGAGTCTAATGGAATGTCAAAGAGTTAGTTAAGTTGTGAGGTGGTATTAATAATGTATTATGTAGGTAACTACATGTAAATGCGTGTCATGAGAAAAAGGTGGTAAAGAGTCTTGTTTAGGTAACCACCCAAAAACCAATGTAGATGTTGAATGAGAATGGAAGTTGTAAGGTGGGTGGGAGAGTATTTAAAGATTAGGAGAGAAGAGAGAGATTTGAGAAGGAGATTCAGAAACTAAGAAAATAAGAATGTAAAACTCTCTAAGAAGGTGGTAGAGTCCATTCATGGACTGTATATGTAATTAAATATGATCAAAGTTAATAAAGAGAAGTTGTTTCTATGTGTTTACTATTCCATAATAATTATATGGATTATTCTTTATTATAGATTTTATTTAAAAATCCCTTGAGTCTATATAGAGACCTCTTTGTGTGTGTTTATAGGTTTGATGAGAAGATTGTAGGTTATAGTCAAATAAGAAGAGTTAATGGAGTTGTTGAAGATTGGTAATTGTTGACAATTTTGACCCTACAAGTCAAATTGTCACCTCTACCATTCAAAACTTTACATATCATGCTAGTTCATCCTATGAGTTAGTTATTGGTCCTAAAAAGTTTGAAGGAATTGTTCAAGTGTAAATGGTCACTTTATTTTGGGAGAATTGTCCAAGTAGAAATCCTGAAGGGCATCTTCAAAAACAAGGGCACTTTTCATTTTTTGGAGGGTCCTTTTCAAAGTTCTGAGGACCATTTAAATTTTTCCAAAAGTTAAAGGTCCTTTTAAAAGTTTTGAAGACCTTTTCATTTTTTTGAAGGACCATTTCAATTATTTTGGAAGGTCCATTCCAAAATTTCTGAAAGGGCAATTAAAAAAATTTGAAGGGTCTTTTCTCGGATAAAAGACCATTTCAAAATTGTCGAAGGGTACTTGAAACTTTCATAAAGGAATTGATCTTTCAAAAAATATAGAAGGTATTCTTCTTAGTAAAAAATGGTGCTTTTCAACTTTTTTGAAGGTTATTGGCAAAAAGTTTGAAGGTTCTTTATTTTCGGGAGGGTGCACTTGAAAAAAAGCCGAAGAGTCACTTAAATTTTCTGAAGGGTCATTTCTTTTGAGAAAGTGATAATCAAAAAGTCTAAGAGCTCTTTTCCTTCAAAAAGTTCATTACAATTTTTTTGAAGCCCTTTTCAATAATTTCAAAGGGTCATTTCTTTTGGCCAAAAGACCATTTACAAAAATCCGAAGGGACTTTTCCAAAAGTATGAAGGTTCATTACAACTTTTCCAAAAGGCAAAAGGGATTATTAATTTTTTTGAAAGGAATTTTTAAAAAGTCCGAAGGGCACATTCCAATAATTTGAGGGTCCATTACACAATCCTGAAAGGACATTGAAGAAAAGCCTAAAGACAGATTTCCTTTGAACAAATTCTTCGAAGGAAAGGTTCATCTCAAAAAACTCGAAGGGAAATTTAAAAAAATATGAAGGGTCATTTATTTTGACAAATGGTCCATTTAAATTTTGTCAAAGGATAATTCCATTTTTATGAAGGGATCCTTCCTTTTCAAAGAGGACCATTTGCAAAAGTCTGAAAGGTCCAAATGCAAAATTTTGAAAGGGCATTTCAAAAGGGCAAAGGCACTTCACATATTTTTGAAGGATTTACTTCAAGAAAAAAGCTCAAAAGAAATAAATAGAAGATATGAATTCCTTTAGACAAATTATCTGAAGGAATGGTTTGAAGGAAGTAATCCACAAACAATTAGTCCAAAAGAAACAATTCCAAAGAAAGGCCCAAAGGAAATGAACGAAGAAGAAAGGCCTAAAGGAAATGAATGAAGAGGAAAGTCTGTGGGAATAGATAGAAGCAAATAACATGAAGGAATTAGCTCAAAATAGATCAATGGAGCAAGATTAAGTTAAATGGTCAACAAATCCAAAGGGCTAACTAAACAATGAGAAGTGGCATAAGCACATTCTATGGCAAGGATATCAACAGACGAGAAAAATCCAAGTTTTTAAAAGGATTCTAGTAGGATTTCGATAGCCAATCAACAAAAGAAAATAAGGACTCCTCCTTTTAACTCCTATAACATGGTTCACAACTCACATGCAGAACATGTAGAGTGACCCAAACAAGATTATACACATCTAGAATGAGCATGAACATGAAAAGATCAATAGAGATATTATTTTTCCATCTATAAGAAGATATATAGTCTAAGACATGCAACTGATTCAAGAATGACTTTCTCAGTTCCAAAAGGGAGACTTGAATGCAAGAAGGGCTCGAGGAGTTTAACATTGGATGATTATTCAAGGAGCTAATGTGGAATTTCATGCATGATTTAGTTTTCAAAGAGATTTTTCATGTAAGTGGAAGGACATTTTAAGTTGATTGGTCTTGAGTTGACTTAACCTTTTGTTAAAGTGCCACATCTATTTAGATTTATCTTGATTGAAGGATTTCAACACTTCTAGCTTGTTCAAACTAAATTTTTTCACCTAAGGATTGGTGTAACATCATATCATATAGGGTGGAGTTACTTGGAGTTAACTACACAAGGCTTATCATGCATTTTCCTTATTTTCCATGCAAAGGACTCTCTCTTGTTTCAACTCAACTTCCAAATGTGTCAAGTGGAGTTTATCTTTAAATATTTGGCATAGCTTTCCATGCATGAAGAAAAATAGTCTAAGATGGGCTCTCCATCATTTTCAATGCCAAAGAGATTTTCATGCAAGACATAAGACAAAAGGATATTCTTAGATGATTTTGTTATCTTTTGACAATGGAAGTTGGACTTCAGGTGATGTGGGAATTGATCTTCTCTTCTATTTTTAGTGCCAATTTCTTGGATTTTGGATGCATTTTCTATATAAGTTGGATTTTCCAGCCATTTGAAGGATCCCTCTTTTGGAAAGATTAAACTTTGCCAAAATTTGAGTTTTGTAACCTTATAAGATAAATAGGACTATTTTTAGATTCTAAGATGCTGGTATAGTGTATTTATATTAGTGATTTGCATATGTGAAAGAATTTTCTTCCTTGTTAAGTCTTGATTCTTACCTATTTACTAGCTGATTAGATTATGTAGGTCATTTTTTATATTAGATGTCTTTTGGCGAAAGTTACAGTGGATGTAAGTGGCTGGTTAGTGCCTTGAATTAGGCCTATTCCCTCATTTCCCTCAAGCTTTGATCACCAGATAAAACCTTTTTATGAAATACTGATTCTTAGGAGTCAATTGGAATTGAAAGTTTAGTCTTTTTCTTGTCTAATCAATGTTTTTAAGAGCTTAAATTGAGTGGATGAACCAAAATACACGTGTATCACCATCATTAGATAGGATTTTTCCATCAATTTTCCCTTTTTTCCTTTTCTTGATAGTTTGTAGTGTAGATTAGAGATCCTAAATGATACACTAAAGGGATCTATCCCTTATAATCTAGAGATGCAATCTGTTGATTAGGCAACTCACAACCTAGGATTATTTCCATGTTTTAGTAGACTATGAAGGCATAAAAATACCTTCACTAGGGTGCAAGTCTGATTGACAATAATTTTTGGCTCACCTGGTGGGACATCGAAGAATTTTTTTGCATATTTGAAGAAATTTTACGATAAAAAAAGATATTCATCATCATCAACATCTAGTTGCAAAGATCATGTCATCATTCAGACAATTCTTTGATGCCAAAGGTTACCACAATGTCAACAAGTAAAGGTAATCCTTTTGAATTTATATCATATAAGAGATCAAGGTTTAGGAGGTCAAATCCATATCCTCAGAAGAAATATTTGTCCCCTAGTTATCTTATTGTTATAGGCACTACAATCCCCATTATCCAAGTGGTTATTAGAAACCAGGTGTTTATTCCATTCAATAGAGGTAGCCCACTGAATCTAGCCTAGTTTGATGACATTCTTGCATTTTCTCACAAAATTATCCCTTTCTTCTCAGGAGAAAATCAAACAACCCCTATTGATCATATCCAAGATATAAGTAATATTTGTTCAGTCTATAATGCTGTTAAGGATAATGTTGCTATTAGATTGCTTGTTGTTTGCTTCAAGGGAAAATAATTGTAATGGTATAGAAACCTCCCATTAAAATCCATTTCTATCTGGGATGAATTGGGTTCAACCTTAGTCAAACAATTTGAGGACAAATCTGATCACCTATCTTTAGTTAAACAATTAAATGACATAAATAGAGCTCCTCATGAGTTTATATCTAATTTCAACCTTAGATTCCAAAAGACATGGACCAAGATACCTATCTTGATTAGGCCATCCCCCAAATTTACATTCCTATACTATTTTAAAGCCCTTAACTCTGACATTAGTGTGATGATACAGTCAATGGGTTTTAGTACCTTGCTAAATGTGTATGAGGTTGCAATAAGGGTAGATAATAGTTTGATACAAGATGGTAAGCTTTCTCCAAGGCCTCTAATGCATATATTCCTAGAATTAAATTCTATACCAACCTCTCAAGTTCCTCAAATTCCATCCTTAACTCCTATTTCATCACCTCAAGCTCAAATTATAGCCCCTACTAGTCAAGCTAGTGAGATAAGAGAGCTGAAAATATTGTTACAATCCTTTGGAATTGAAATAGTGAAACTCAAGAGACAACAATATCAGTCTAATAGGCCCTATCAACAATAAAATCAGACCACCTATTAGCCCTTCAAAGATCAAAGGCCTCTTTATCAAGGTTTTAGAGAGAATAGACCACCTTATCAAACATAAGGAGCCATAAATCTAGAGAAGCCATATTATACCCTTGATTCTAATGCTCCATCCACTTCAAAATCCATTGTTCCTACCCCACCTCAAAATAAATTGATGCAAGATTCAGATTGGTAGTCCTCAAATATCAATGATGCTCAAAACCAAGCCTTGGTATCACAAAACATCACTATGCCACATATGACATAAGAAGAGTTTTCTTTTTAAGGAGGTTAGTACCATGATATAAGTCTAACATCATGAGGAGAGACTCAACAAGTTCAAGGATAGCCTGATGCCATTAATGTAAATTGGTAAGTAGATGATCATGTTGCTTTTACTTAGGGTGTTGAAACTAACAGTATGAGTGGCCAAGTTGTAGCTATAACTAGAGCTAAAAGAAGAGCCATTGAGAAGATGTATGAGGTGATAAATTCTTCAAGTATTCCTAATGTTGTTTCTAAGATTAGAAAATAATAACTTGCTCCCCATAAAACACAAAAAAATTAGAATATAGATGTTAGTAAAGTTCATCGAATACCCCTAATTCATGAGCATCCAGTACTTCAAAAAGTGCAACCAAAGGTTGGTGGATCTCAGTTCAGTATAGTGGATCAGATGAAGAAGTCTCATATAAAAATTAGCATGTGGGATTCTCTTTCCATTATAGGATAAAAATATATGCTCATCCAAGAACTTTTAGCTCTTAAATTGTCTCTAAAACTAGTTAAGAAAGAAGGTGTTGTCTTAACTAATTTGAATCAACCAACTAAGCAAAAAGAACATCAGGTAAATAAGATAGTAAAGGTGGAAAAAACAAATCATAGTTAACTCCTCCTTTCTACCTTTATTTTATAGTGGGTGATACTTTGGGTCATAACTGTATGGTGGATAGTGGAGCTAGTAGTACAATCACGCCTAAATTGATTATAGACAAGCTTGGCCTTGTTTATGAGCCAAAAACTAAGGGGGTATTATAATTAGATGGTTCATCAACAAAGATGGTAGGAATCATCAAATATCATAAATTTACATTACATGCTTATCCCAATGTTACTATTCAACATGATGTTGTTGTGGTAGACTTGCCTCCTTACTTTGCTATGTGCCTTTCATGAGACTTCACCTCAAAGATTGGGGGATATTTATTAGATGATTGGACTTATTTGTTGTTTTAAACAAGATATGGTACCAAGTTAATGATTTATTTTGAACCTATTTCACGTTCCCATATGGAGCCATATATGCCAAGTGTTGTGAACACTAACAATATCATCTCAAATGATGTACTAGAAACTAATTGAGTAGAAAATGAATCACCTTTGGATGGATTTAAAGATTTTTTTCTTGATGAGTGGGATTCTAATTTTCATGATCATGATCCTTATAATATAATTTAAGAATAAAGACTCAGTGTGTATTGGCTTCATTAGAATGATGTACCAATTCCAACCATGGTTAAGGATGATGAATCTAGTGAAGGTTTGTGGTAATTGTAATTTTATGGATCAAGGAACAAACATGGTACTAGGGATGGAATGATGTTAGTTTCTCCAAAAAATAAAATGTATTTATCTTCTATTAAATTTTGGTTTGGTTTTTCAAACAATGTTGCTGAGTATGAAGCACTAGTTCACGGTTTGCAATGGGTTAGGAAGATGTAAATCATTACCTTGCAAGTTCTTGGTGATAGTAAACTTATAGTTCATAAAGCAAGAGGTTTGAATGTATGTAAAAATTTGTTTCTTAAATCTTAAAATCATATAATATGGGACTTACATGAATGTTTTCAAGCTTTTAACATTTAGGCAATACCAAGAGGTGAGAATAAACACATAAATAGGTTGGCTGCCATTGGGTCACAATTTAGTATCCTAGCTGATATAAAAAGTGAGAAAATTTAGTCACATATAAAGGTGGTTTTTTAAGGCCTTATATTCTAGATAATTATGAGAATTGGCAAGTGTTTGAAGATGAAAATCAAATTGTGATATTCTTGCAAGAGGAAGCTGAGTTTTCTTTAAAAAAACAATCAAAGTATTTACAGTAGTATGGTGATCAGGTTATGTAACTAAAAACAAGTAAGTTTCCCAAGGGATTGGTCACACTTGAGAATATTTTTAATGGTGATAACGAGTTAATGAAAGAGAAGTCATCCTTGTCAACAAAGGAAGAACACTATGCCAATGTAGAGATTGTAACTGGTAAGATTTTGAAGTTGGGTAAGGTATGCACTCCACAAAAAGAAGCTTTCATTGAGTTATGTAAACGTTTTGCTGATGTATTTGCATGGAAATATAGTGATATCAAGGGATTTGACCCAAGTTTAACTCAATATACCATTGGGTTAGAGGCTAAAACTAAACCTATGAGACAAAGACAAAGGTCCCTCAATCCTAAGTTTGATCCTTTGATGAGAGATGAGCTTCACAAGCTCATAGAGTTAGCTATTATATTTCCAATTAACCACTCAACTTGGGTGGTAAATCTTGTTTTGGTATGGAATAATAATGGTGAGATTAGATTATGTGTTGACTTCCATGATTTTAATAAGGTTTCACTTAAATATCACTATCCATTGCCATCAATGGAAAAAATTTTACAGCTGGTTGTAAGTTCAGAAAGGTTTTCTTTATTAGATGGATATAGTGGCTACAATCAGATTTTGGTCAAAGAAGAGGACCAATTTAAGACAGCCTTCACAACCAAGTGGTGGACATTTTCATATAAAAAAATGCCATTCAATTTATCTAATGCTGGAGTAACCTTTCAGAGAGCCATGGATATGGCATTTCAAGGCCTTCTTAACAAGTTTGTACTTATTTATTTGGATGATATAACAATGTTTTCAAAGAGTGAAAGTGATCACATGGTTCATCTCAAGCAAGTGTTTGAAAGGTCTAGGCAATTTAGGGTATCTCTAAATCCTAAAAAGTTTGTCTTCTTAGTTCATGAAGGTAAGCTCCTTGGACATGTGGTTTCAAAGTATGGTTTAAGCATAGATTTTGAAAGGGTAGACTTCATTCTTTTACTCTCCTTGCCTAAGCACAAAAAGGCCATGCAAAGCTTCTTTGAGAAAATCAACTTCATAAGGAGATATATTTTAGATTTTGTGATTTTAGCTAAGCCACTTATAGCCATGTTAAAGAAGAATCAGAGCTTCAGTTGGTCCAAAGGAGTTAATTTTTTTGAAGATATTAAGAAGGCCATAGCTAGTGCTTCTACACTTATAAATTTATATTTCACAAAATATTTAATTTTGTATACATATGCTAAAATGGACACCATTTTAGGCATTATTATGCAAAAAAATCATGAGGCTTTAGAACAACCAATAGATTTCTTTAATAAAGGATTGGAAGAGTATAAAAGAAGGTACTATTTTGTTGAAAAATATGTTCTTTCAGTTATAAGGTCTCTTAAAAAGTTTAGATACTTGTTGTCTAACAATAAGATACACCTAATGGTTTCTCATCCAAGCATCAAGGAGTTCCATTTGAACAAAGATATAAATGAGAAGAGAGTTGGTTAGATAACCAAGGTAATGGAGTATGATGTGAAAATTAAGGTCACAAAGCTGATTAGAGGCAAAGGACTTTGTGAGCATCTAGCTCAAGACTTGCAAGAGACTAATGAGATTATTTTGGCGTCAAATGATGAAGAGGTTGTAGCTAGTCATACCTCACCTTCTAGTTGCTTTCATGACTTGGTAAGGTATCTCCAAGATGGTATTTATCCTTCTCATCTAAGTGCTTCAAGAATAAGATATTTCAAGTTGCAATCAATTCCATTTTTTCTTATTGATGGTCTTTTGTTCAAGAAATATATCAATGGCATGTTGCTAAGGTGTATAGAGCCAAGCTAAACTCAGATATTTCTTGAATAATTCTATGATGGACATGGTGGAGGAGATTTTTCCATAAAAAATACAACCCTTAAGATCATGAAAGGTGGGTATTATTGGCCTAGTATATTTGGTGATTGCCATGCATGGGTAAGGAAGTGCAAATAGTGTGCTATTTTTGTAGGAAAAGTGAAACTTGTAGCCTTACCTCTTCCAAAAATTATGGTGGATCAACCCTTTGTCCAATGGGGATTGGAATTCATTGGTCTTATAAATCCTCCTTCAAGTTTAGGACATAAGTGGATTTTAACTACTACATAGTACTTCACACATTAGACAAAAGCAGTGGCATTGAAAGAAGCAAAAAAAACCAATTTTCTAGATTTATATGAAGGTTTGCTTACTAGATTTGGAATTCTTTCAACTATTGTTTTTGATAATGCAATGGCTTTTGTGGGAACTAGGATCGGTCAATGGGTTATCCAACATGGAATTTATCTTAGCACTTCATCAAACTATTATCCACAAGGCAATGGCCTTGTATTAAAGATCATAAGGAGGACCATTGAAGATAATTAGAGGCCATGGTATCTCAAGTTGAAGCCAACTCTATGGGGTGATAGTATCACCTACAAAATATCAATATTTAACTCTCCATACAAACTGGTATATGGTAAGGAAACAAGGTTACCCATTTCTCTTGAATTTCCTACTTTAGAACTAATACATCAACTTGAATTGTTGGAGAATGAGCCTATGGAGATCAGGTATGCTGAGCTTTATGAGTTGGAAAAGGTAATAAATCAGTCCATGCTAGTCATGGAAATTCATCAAGCACAAGTGAAGAGATATTTTGACAAAGGAATTTCTTCACAACGTTTTAAAGAAGGAGATTTGGTCCTCAAGTGGGATGAGGATAGAGCTAAACTAGGAAGGCACAAGAAGTTTGATTCCCTTTGGAGTGGCCCATACACAATCTCCAGCTGTAAATTCCACAATGCCTTCAAACTTGCAAAGATGGATGGTGAGGAGCTTCCAATCCCAGTCAATGGGATACATCTAAAACATTTCTACTAAAGAGCTTAGCTCCTTGTACAAAATTAGTTTGATTATTTTCCTCTAAGTACTATTCAAGAACATTAGTTTAGTTTATTTTGTCCAAAATAAGTGATTTTTTTGCACTTTTGCTTTGTTTAGTTAGTTTTCCCTACTTTGTGTGTTTCCCTTCTTACTTTGGAGGATGAAGGTTGTCTCATGCTAGGTCAAAAAAGAGTTTGTAGTCATGGATAAAATTTGTCATTACTTTGTGAGACCAAGAGTCATGTAAATGGTTTGGTTCTCAAGCATAGTAGGCATGCTTCCTAGTTGAGTCACCAAAATGTTGATAATTTTGACCCTATAGGTCAAATTGTCACCTCTACCATTCGAAACTTTACGTATCATGCCAGTTCATCTTGTGAGTCAGTTATTGGTCCTAAAAAGTCTAAAGGAATTGTTTAAGTCTAAATGGTCACTGTCTTTTGAGAGAATTGTCCAAGTAGAAAGCTCAAAGGGCATTTTCATAAAGCCTAAAGGGCATCTTCAAAAACAAGGACACTTTTCATTTTTTGGAGGGTCCTTTTCAAAGTTTTGAGGACCATTTCAATTTTTTTGAAAGTTAAAGGTCCTTTTTAAAGTTCTGAGAACCATTTCAATTTTTTTGAAGGAAAAAGGACCATTTCAAAGTTTTGAAGACATTTTCATTTTTTTCAAAAGACCATTTCAATTATTTTAGAAGGTCCATTCCAAATTTTTTTACAGGGCAATTACAAAAATTCAAAGGGTCTTTTCTTAGATGAAAGACCATTTCAAAATTGTCGAAGGGTACTTGCAACTTTATCAAAGGAATTGGTCTTTCCAAAAATATTGAAGGTATTATTATCAACAAAAAATGGTGCTTTTCAAAATTTTTGAAGGGTATTGGCAAAAAGTCTGAAGGTTCTTTGTTTTTGAGAGGGTACACTTGCAAAAAAGCCGATGGGTCACTTAACTTTTTTGAAGGGTCATTTCTTTTGGGAAAGTGACAATGAAAAAGTTTTAGAGCTATTTTCCTTCAAAAAGTATATTAAAATTATTTTGAATCCCTTTTCAATAATTTTGAAGGGTTATTTCTTTCGACTAAAAGACCACTTACAAAAAATTGAAGGAACTTTTCCCAAAGTTTGAAAGGTCCAAATGCAAAAATCCAAATTGGCATTTCAAAAGGGCAAAGGCACTTCACATATTTCTAAAGGATTTCCTTTGGGAAAAAAACCCAAAAGAAATAGACAAAAGATATGAAATCCTTCAAACAAATTATCTAAAGGAATGTTACAAAGGAAGTAAGCCATGGACAATTAGTTTGAAAGAAATAATTCCAAAGAAAGGCCCGAAGGAAATGAACAAAAAAGAAATGCCCAAAGGAAATAAATGAAGTGGAAAGTTTGTAGGAATAGAGAAAAGTAAATAGCCTAAAGGAATTAGCTTAAAAAATATCAACAGAGCAAGATTAAGTCAAATGGTCATCAAATCTAAAGAAAATAATTAATCAATGACAAGTGGCATAAGCACATTCTATGGCAAGGAGATCAATGAATGAGAAAAAACTAGGTTTTCAAAAGGATTTTAGTAGGATTTTGATAGCCAATAAACAAAAGAGAATGAGGAGTCCTCCTTTCGACTCCTATGACATGGTTCACAACTCACACACAAAACATGTAGAGTCTAGGAAAGATTAAATACATCTAGGATGAGCATGAACATGAAAAAACTGATGGAGATATTGTTTTTCCATCTATAAGAAGATCTATAGTCCAAGACATGTAGCTACTTTAAGCATGACTCTCTCAATTCTAAAAGGGAGACTCAAATGCATGAAGGGCTTGAGGATTTTAATGTTGGATAACTCTTTAAGGAGCTAACATGGAATTTCATGCATGATTTAGTTTTCAAAGAGATTTTTCATGCAAGTGGAAGGTCATTTGGAGTTGATTGGTCTTGAGTTGGGTTGACCTTTTGTCAAAGTGCCACATTTATTTAGATTTATCTTGATTGAAGGCTTTCAAAACTTCCAGCTTGTTCAAACTAAATTTATTCACCTAAATATTGGTTTAGCATCATCTCATGCAGGGTGGAGTTACTTGGAGTTGACTAGGCAAGGCTTATCATGCATCTTACTTGTTTTTCATGCAAAGAAGGACTCTCTCTTGTTTCAGCTCAACTTCCAAATGTATCAAGTGGAGTTTCTCTTTGAATATTTGACATAGCTTTCCATGCATGAATAAGAATAGTCTAAGATGGGCTCTCCATCATTTTAAATGTCAAAGAGATTTTCATGCAAGACATAAGACAAAAGGATATTATTAGAAGGCTTTGTTATCTTTTGATAGCAGAAGTTGGACTTGGGGTGATGTGGGAGTTGATCTCCTCTTCTATTTTCAGTGCCAATATCTTGGATTTTAGATGCCTTTTCTATGTAAGTTGGCTTTTCAAGCCATTTGAAGGATCCCTCTTTCGACAAGATTAGACTCTACCAAAATTTGAGTTTTATAACCTTTTCAAATAAATAGAAGGACTATTTTTAGATTCTAAGATGTTGGTATAGTGTATTTATGTCAATGATTTTCATGTGATAGAATTTTATTCCTTGCCAAGTCTTGATTCTTACCTATTTACTAGTTGATTAGATTATGTAGGTCATGTTCTATGTTTGATGTCTTTTGGTTGAAGTTAAAATAGATGTAAGTGGTTGGTTAGTGCTTTAATTTAGGCCTATTCCCTCAAGCTTTGATCACTAGATAGAACCTTTTCATGAAATAATAATGCATATGAGTCAATTGGAATTGAAATTTCAGTCTTTTTCTTATCTAATTAATGTTTTTAGGAGCTCAAATTGAATGGATGAAATAAAATACAGGTGTATCACCATCATTAGATAGGATTTTTCCTTCAAGTTTCCATTTTTTCCTTTTCCTAATAGTTTGTAGCATAGAGTAGAGGTCATAAATGATAAACTAAAGGGATATATCCCTTAGAATCTATAGATTCAATCCACTGATTAGGAAACCCACAACCTAGGATTATTTCCATGTTTCAGCAGACTGTGAAGGCTTGAAACTACCTTCATAAGGGTGTGAGTCTGATTGACAACAATAACAAAAAGAATGTTGTTTATTTATCTATATATAATAAAAATCATGCTAAGTTTCATATTATCAATTGACACATTATAAAAATGAAATAACATAAAGAGAAGTTCTTAGAGAAAAAAAACCTTATTTGACTGTGACAATTAAGGAATGTGATATCTTGATGTTTCTTGAATTATTGATGTTAAGAGAATAATTTTCCTAATTGAGATGAGTATATAGGTATGGTAGTTTTTATAGATATTATATTATATGTGTGAATGTAAGACAAAAAATAAACCTTCAATGGACTATCTACATGAAAGAATGAACTCTGTCTACATAGTTAGTAACCCTTGTTCTTAACAGTCAGAAAGCTAAGAAAGATTGTATATGTTTGAGAAATTGAATAGTTTTTTATTTGGTAGGAGTCCTAGTATGAATTGGAAGGAGGAAAATTTTTATAATAGTCCCTTGAATCTTAGAAACCTCTTTCAAATGTTGATAGACTATTAATGCCATTACACAACCCTTTAGAAGGGCACATAATTTTGTGTTTTGTGTTGTTATAAGCATAACAGGGTTGGTTAAGGACTATTAACTATATGGAGAGGTGTAAAATGTTAATATAGACCTTGTGAAGTTATAATTTTATTTTTAAGTGATCTCAAACTAAATATATTGAATTTTGACCCTTTTCAGCCTATATAGACTTGAACATTAGCCTAACTAGGTTTTTGAAACAAAGCCCCTATATCTTAAGTTATAATCTTTATAAAATAACAAAAATTTATAATCACATATATTATACCATAAAGAAAAGTATTTAATAGGATTTTATTAGGTACCATACATTATGGTACAGATTTGGTGATTGAGCAAGTATATGGAGCACTAAAAGGCCTCATTGACAAGGAGCTCACAAAGGAAGTAGTGTCTAAACAAAGAGTTAGGTTATGAAACTTAAGGGAAGGTAGTGAAAAGATATAAGGTGAAAAAATATGGGATTAGATGTTGTATATGACTTGCATATTATTTAAATAAAGGGAATTTGTAAAAAAAAGCTACAAGCCAAGTAGTGTCACTAGTGAGTGGAGGTGTATCAGTGGATGAAGTAGAGTGAATGAGATGTTTAAATGGGTTAATGAAAGTGTGTTATGAATAGATGAAATAATACATTATATAAGTATCTATTCATGAACTCTATAAAAATATTTGGTGTTTTAAGCCTTTTAAAAGATTGACTAGGGTGAAGCTAGTGAATGAGTAAAGTGAACAAAGATGAAATAATGAATGTAATGAGTGAGTGAATGAGAAATGAGGTTTTATAAGGGTATAATGATAAAATTAAAATAATGAATCCAAGTTGATTATAAATAGGTTGGACAAAGGAGAATATATTATATAGCTATAAATAAGACCATAAACTTTTGTTAAGCATTGACGCTTATACACAAAGCAAAGCATTTTAAGTTCAAATCAAAGATTCAAGATCAGAGCCAGGATAGTGTGTTTGAGTATTTTCTCATGTACCTTTACATCATTTTGTTTCAGAGTAAGTTAATCTCTTGGTTCAATTTTGTTTTGAGTTATCAAAAGGTTTTTAATTTGAGATAGGCAAATAATGCTATTAGGATTGCCTAAGATGACATTGTAGGGGTATTGTAGGAAAAGAGTATGGTGCAAGTATGGCATATTGAGGTCAGTATAGGTAAATTTAATATTGATAAGAAGATAAACTAAAACCCCTAAATCAAATGTGAAGGACTAAAAACTAGTCAAAAGAGAACTAGAGAAGATAGAGTGGAAATAACATTGAAGCTCAAGAGAGAGAAGATGAAGAATCTAAAAGAGAGTCAAGGGAGATAATAAAGTCCTAGATAAAGGACTAGATAAAGATAATAAGACACAAGATTCGTCTAAGAGGCAAGTAGGCAAGATTTCTAGTGATAGGTCTAGGTAAGGCCTAAAAAGTGAATGAAAAGGGAGAATATGGATATAGAGGAAGAAGTAAAAGAGATAATAAGAGAGTTGGGGTAAGGTTTTAAGAAGATATATCTCATGGTGAAGCTCGTGAAGGATCAAGGAAGCTAATGGCTTAGCTTTAGTGTGAGGAAGAAGGTGAAGTGGCCACAAGAAATACTTATAAGAGAGAGAAGGCAAAAGATGAATTCCTTAAGGAAAAATAAGAACAAAGAGGATATAACCCATATAATCATGAGGGATGAAGAGTTTCCAAGAGAGAAACATGATAAAGAAGTGGAGAAAATAGTTTTCATTGAGGATAACATAGAGACAGAAGTGCTAAGAAAAGCACTTGAGAAAGAAATTAATGAAAATAAGAGAATGCCTATGAAAGAGGCATTCATCTAAACTTGTTGGTCTCTTTTTTTATATTCTAATATTATCTTTAAGTATGTATATGAAGGTATAAAGGAAAGTTTGATGAAGGTCAAGAATGAGACCTTAACAATTATGAAGAATCGGTCTAGTACATCGCCCAACAAGATGAATGAAGAAGATAAGGAAAAATGATAGATTTTAGATTTCAATATGGTGAAAATTGAAGATTCTCAAAATGTTAAGGATGAGATGGAAGAGGAGTTTTATGATGATTTGAAAATCATTACATCTAAATCAAGAGAGGAAGCTAACTATGAAGATATGAATGCAGATCATGAAGACATGAGAGAAAAGATAACCTTGTAGTAATCCTTCAAAGAGGTAAATGAATGTTTGGGACTTGAATTTGATTGTACCAAAGTAAAACCTACAAGGAAAACATAAGAGCATGGCTATGTAATGACTAAGTGGCTCAAGGAAACATTTAGTGAGATAGAGAAGGAAAACCTCAAGTAAGATGTCATGGAAGGAAAGAATACAGGTGAAAAACAAGAGCAAACATGGAGAAAAGAAATAAAGTGCAGGTTACATCAAAGTAGATTGATAGGATATCAAGCCAAGAAGCACGAACAAGATGAAACAAGAAGAAAACTTTAGTATAAACATGTACAAGGTAGAAAATGGGTTGTGAAGAGCATGGAAAGAGTGCATAAAGATGATCTAGTAAGTGCACTCCAAGAAATCATGGAGATAGAATAATATTACAAGTATAAGAGGTAAATAAAAGACATGGTGGAGATAATCAAAGACAAAGAGATGATGTTGCAACTGAGTGAACAAGATGTTAAGTTTTAAGAGGCTAACTATTCTCAAGGTTTGATTTCTAAAGCTATTTTTGATGATGCATATGAAGATAGTTCAGATAGTGAAGATGATTTGTATAGTGAAATTATGACATTGATGGATAGGCTTATGAAAAGTTAAGGTGAAGATGAAGCACCTCATAGAGTGCTTAAAATTCTTGATATACAATAGAAGGAGATTGATTTGACTCTCATGAGAAAGGGAGTCCAAGGACAAGTTGTGGATCAAGATGACCAAGAAGATGAAGATGAAGTTATAGGTTATATGATAACAACAAATTAGAAGCAAATGATGAGTTTCAACCCAAGAGATGGACAAAAATTGGTACAATATGATGAAAGTGAGGTGACAAGTCAAGGAAGGTTGAGTATAGAGTCTAATGAGTTAATTCCATAAGTATGGGAAAATAAGGTAACAAGTAAATAACATAGGATAGACAAACATGATGATGAACATAAGAAGATAAATGAGTAACATAGTGAAGCACAAAGATATATGGAAGCAGAACTACAAGTAAGTACACTATAAATCAAATAATTGAAACATGATCGAGTTAAAAAGGTAATCTATTCCATGGGTGAAGAAATAATTGAGTTATTTGTTGATATGCATAATTTTGGAAAGACAAAGTGATGCTAGAAAAAATTGTAGCATGATGAAGATGAATTGGTTGAGAAGTTATTCTTTCTATAGACACCTAAAATTGGCCACTAATAACCTCTAATTAGGATTTTGACTAATTTCCACTAAAATGCACAATTTGTCCTAAAAGAACTAAAACACATTAAATAAGTTAAAATATGATATAGTCAAGTGCCGATTTTGGCCAAGGTATCCCTAAATGGGGTAGTACAATTTATGAGTTAGCCAACTTTGATCAAATCATTTTGAGTCAAAATGCCAATTTTGCACTTGGGTGCACTGGATTGATCTTTTCTATCAAATTTATTATATAAGACATGTGATTTTGTTATTTTATGTTGATAACATCCTAAATGAGATAATGGATCCAATAAATTTGACATCACATTCTAATTCCAATCTAGTCAAATTTTGGACCAATAAGAAAGCATTCTAATCAATTTGAGTAATTTGTGCACAAAGTGCTTAATCATGCTTAAGAAATAATTAAAACAAATTAGATCCTAGTTAATAATTTCATAGAAAATTGTTGAATATATTTTTTTAGAAATGAATATTGAATATCTGTATCATTAGGTGACATCATTTCTTGGGAAGACATCCTTAGTCCATAAATGCATAAAATATCAGGGTTAACCCCTCCCATGCCTCATCAATGCCTCCCATGCCTCTTAAATTCCCCTTTATCTCAAATATTGATGACCCTATTTATGGATTTTTAATTACATAATTGGATTAATCATTATCCACACATCTCAATCTTGAGATGGATGATTCAGGTTGATTCTAGCCATTTTCCAAAATCTATAAATAGAAGGCCTTACCACATGAATTTTAAGGTTAACTTGTGCAAAGTTACCATGCTAAATTGATTCCAAAAATATCTCACATGCCAAAGTTATGATGCCAAATATTGAATCCAAATCCAAGCAAGGTGCCAAGGAGAGATGGAGGTATTTAAGCTTCCATTAATGTAGACTTCATGAGCACAAATCGAGTGAGCCACCACAACCAATCATTTGGAGCATCCAAAGAAGGTGAAGGATTCTTGTTTTTCATTAATTTTTATTTGTGCTTTTCATTTATTTTTGTTATTAATCTCACCCTAGTAACTAGGCATGAAGGTGTTAGTTTAGTGTGATTTTGATTTGATTTATCCACTAACATAATACTAATCTTCCCTTCATCATCAAATTCCTAGTTCACATAATGGCATACTTAATGGGACCCCAACCCATAAATTTTCTCACAAAGCCTATAAAAGCAACCTACTAACTAATGTCATGTAGGATCTTTGAGTATGGAAGCAAAGCAAGTAAAAAATTAAGCAAAAAAGTCTATTTTTATAAACCATGGGTTTGTTCTTAGTACAACCCAACTCGACTCGAGTTCATCCTAACTTAGATCTAGATCATTCTGACTCAGATCTAGTTTAGCTCGACTTAGTTTTGGTTCAACCTGACTTGGCTCTGGTTCATCCCAACTTAGCTCTGGTTCACCCTGACTCACCTCTATCTAACCGAACTCACCTATCCAACCCAACTCACCTATCTAACCTAACTCACCTATCCAACCTAACTCGCCTATCAACCCAACTCGCCTATCTAACCCAACTCGCTTATCAACCCAACTCACTTTTCTAACCTAACTCATCTATCAACCTAACTCACTTATCCAACTTGACTTACCTATCAACCCAACTCACTTATCTAACCCAACTCTCCTATCAACTTGATTAGCTTGTCAACTTGACTCACCTATCAAGCTGACTTGACTACCAACCTAACTCACCTGTCAACCCAACTCAACTGTTAGCCTAAGTTGACTATCAAATTAAGAGCTCATTTTTCAAAAGTTCTTGTTTCATCCTCAAAAGTGCTTCAAAGCTAAGAAACTTGCTAACATTTTTCTTGCAAGATCTACATGGAAATTCATCTAAGAAAACTAAATTAGTGATTTTCATACTTCATTTAAGTATTTTAAAATGAATTAGGAACTTTATTTTTGGGCTTACTAAAAAATTTAGGTGCTTAAGTGAATGTTTTGATAAGTTAGGTTTTCAAAGTTATAACTTAAGACCAAGGGGTCAAAAGAACACCACCCAATCATTCAATTTGGTGCTTAAAAATGAATTCACCTTTCTAAGATTTTTGTATTCAATTAGTTGTTCAAAGTAGAACTTGTTTGGAAAAAAGAAGGGTTACACATGTATGCTCTTCTATTTATCTGCTTTAAAGAATCGTTGGAATCAAAAGTGCCATCCTTATTGCAAAAAGCCTAGTCCAAGGCTTAGAAATAATATCATCTAAAACACTCCCCAAAAACTCATCATAGTTTGGGTGACCTTGAAAATGACCCTAAAGTATTTCTTTTTATGTCTTTCATTTCATTGCATCTTGGCTTGCAAGGGGGATGTCATTACCTCCCACATGTTCTTTAGGGAAGCTTTGACCTAGAGTTTCATCTCCCAACATTGACTTAACTCACCCTCACTAGGATTAGAAGGTTTTAGTGGTTAAACCACCTTCTATTGATGGATTTGCACATCAGACAAATCTGCACTTTAGACATCGCACTGCATTAAGCAAACAATAGGATATAGTGGTTGTCAAAAGGACTAGACCTTTTTGCAATAAGCCAAGTGCCATAGACACCCAATTTCCATGTTTTTATTTTGCATTATTTCACGTGAAATTCATTTTGGAATTGATTCCCCTAGAGAATTTGAAAAACCAATTAGTTTTAATCAACCCCACATTGCCATACCCTTGCTAGGATTTGGACAATTATACTTAGAGTATTTTTTTCAGTTTTGCTTGGTATGTTTTGAGACTAAAATGTGATTGTTTTTTTGTAAACCATGCCAAAATAAATTTGTTTATATGTCACTCTTTTGTCTAAAAAAGTGTTATGTTGTCTATTTTACACCACACTTGTGCCTTGAAATTTTTTCTAAACTTGTTTGTGTGTGTGTCATTTGAATTACAGAGGGTAGTGTTATGCTGCCAAAATCATATCAAACCATTTTGCCTTTGAGTCTTTGAAACATAACATTGATCACATCATCCTAGCATGCTTACACTATTAGGATGCTCAATTTGTTTCAAAACTTGTTTACCATTATGCCAAAAATCATTTGTTTCAAACCATGTCACATCAACCATTTAGACCTTGTTTATGTGTCTAGCTTGTTTGGTCAAATAATTATTTTCAACATTGAGTTTTCAATTAGCCTTGTTAAGTTTGGATTCAAACATTGCTTGATTTTTTTTAGTCCTCAATTTGTGGAGCTGATACACAAATATTTCTCTTTTGGGTTGAATAACTTCAGTTAATTGATTACCCAAATTTAAAAGCTATTGATGGTTTGTTTGTTCAATGCCTATTCTCATAGTTGTTTGTGCCTTTATTTGGGAGAACACATCCTTTCTCCAAAAGCCTTTTGCCTTATGGATGTTTGATTTCATGTGCTGGGTTTATGCCAAAGTTATTTCCAAACTTGTTAGATTAAATAAAATCACATCATGCCTTTGTTTTGAGTCTACTTTTTGACACCATTTGGATTAAAGTCTTAGTATAGCCTATTTTAGCCTAGCTTTTGACTCTGCATTTGGACAAAATATCTAGTGACTCTTTTCCCTTTTCTTAGTTTAGACCTTGCTTAGAACACTTTAACTTAGACTTTTGACATGCTGATTTTTATTCAGATGTTTAACCTTTTGTGTGTATGACATTTAATGTTAGACATTTGACGTTAGAATATTTTATTCTAAGTCTTATCACAAACCATTTTGGAGATATAGCTCCACCTTTGACCAAGTTGGACCAAGTTTGAACCAATTATTCTTTGAACATAATTTTTTAGAGTTTTCAAGACTCTAAGCCTTTTTATTTCAGAACTTTCATCATTTATTCAGATATGTCTAGCTACACTTATGGTGGAGTCACATACAATCTAAATTTTGGTAGAATGACAACACAAAATCCCACTAGAAATCCCTATAGAGATAGGTTTTATAGGGAGTTTTATTATTCTCCCTAAAATAATTCATATGGGGAACACAGTCAAAGGCTAACTTACAATCCAACTCAAAACCCTGACTAGGATGATATGGTTTTTGAGGAAGACTTGGATGCTTAGGTTTGTATCAGTAATCAGGCTCCACCATGTCATACCATTTCTATTCCAGGACCACAACATCATACCATTTCCATACCAAGACCTAATATTTTAGCTTGTGTGAGCAACTAGACTCCAAAACACCCTTTCATCATTTTAGGACCTAGTCCTTTAACTTGTGCAAGCAATCAAGCTCCACACTACCCTATCATTACCATCTCAGGACTTTGTCCTTTGGCTCATGTGAGAAATCATCCTCCCTAATGCCCTACCATTATCTAGCCATAGGCCATTCCTCATCCATTACCAATCCCATGTAAAACTCAACCAATCAAATCATTCAAAGATCAAGCTATGTTCAAAACTTGTATTTTCCAACTCATTAGAAACCAAGGCCAAAATAACCAACCAGTCTAAGATGTTTTTGTTTGACCAAAAATTTGTGATAAGTTAACCTATGATGAATTACCTTTCAGTCCTATACTTATTATTGAGGAGTCTCACTCTGATAAGCCAATCTTTACTAAGTCACTTCTTAATGATTATAACCATCTTTGGGCAAATCATTACCTTGACCATATGCCTATTTTTCAAGAACCTCCTATTGACAAGCCAGTCTCTGAGGAGTTTTCTCTTGAACGTTTTCCCATCCTAGAGGAGTCTCACTTTGATAAACCAGTCTTGGTGAGCCCATCATGGCATTATAGGTTGTTACTTATCCAATACCAAGAATTCAACAAGACATCATTGAAACAAAGTACCCATTAAATGAAGAATTAGAGTTAGAGTCAGGTTTTATTCTTGAACTAAAAATAGATTTAACATGAAAAGTAGAATCAATATTAGTCTTGACATTGGATTTATATTCACTTGAGTTAGAATTAGTCAAAATAATTTCATGACTATTACAATATTGGCTATGCATGCCTAGCAGATCAATATGAATACATTTGTGATCCTTCCATAGTTTTTGAGGACAAGTACTCCAACTTTAAAATAAGTTATCCTAGTATCTTCTATGAGGATTATGTATCCTCTCCCCATTTCATTACCATTTCATAGACCATTACCCTCAATCAAGATAGCCATATTATTGGCATTCCATCTCTCATAAGTGTCAATTGGGATCGACAAAATCATACTTTGTTGAAATGCATCTATGGTGACATAGTAGTTGAAGAAGATTAGGGAGGTCAAAACCACATTCATGTAGCTGAAGAACACTCTCCTAGTGAAACCTTCTTGGAGGTGCTAGGGGACATGTAAAGTTCAACCTCCACTCTTCTAGTGAATTTTTTTTGGAAGCACTAGAATAAAATCAAAGTCAAAAGTCAAAAATCCTTAGTGAAACCTTCTCAGAGGTGCTATGGGATAATCAAGACAACTTTATTGGTGAAAAACCTCATTAAGGCAGCAATAGTCAAGCATAAAATTTCTTCAATGCTTGATGAAGACAAAATCTAAGATCAAATAAAAATAATTTCCTATCTATATCTTAATCAAATGGTAGCTACTCTTAGGCCCAAAAAATAGAAAAATTTGATGGTCCTATTGAGAGAACGAGTCTTTAGCCTTGCCACAACCAAATCTTTGTCGAATCTGACATTAACAACATTACGTGCGACTAAACATCCTGATCTTCATTTATTTCTCAACCATTCCACATTTCATTATCATCTACCATTCTATTTCAAAATAAAACCTACCATCCATTATTTATCCCTATTTACCATCCATGGCCATACTTTCCTTTGTATAGGCTACAAAGATACCTTGTCTCAACATTTGAAGGAATCAAAATCAATGACCAATGAAGAACACAACAACATTCTCAAAATCCAAATCTATAGGAAGTTCTTGATGGAGTAGCTATTTAGATGAGGTATGGGCTAGAAAGTAACATGATCAAGTATTATATTTTTATCATTTATTGATTAGGATGTACATCTCCCTATCATTAGGAACAATAGAATCAAAAACCACATCGAGGTCAAAAACATGTACCATACTGTTTCACATTGTCATGTCATTGCCATTGCTACATATCCTTTTACCATTATCATGTATCCTTACATTTACCCCATAACTTGAGGGCATACCTCTTACCATTTTTATCTAACCTATAAAAAACTAGCATTATCCTAAAGTATTGCTATTCCATCTTATCATTCTATTCCTATCTAGACCAAAGCCTATTTTTAGTCAGCCTATCCAATCTTATTTTGATCTTGGTTACTTTGGTTCTTCTCACACCTTTTATAGGGGTATTATAATCAATTTTAAATAATAAATCCAATCTATGTTTGAATGATAGTTTGTGAAGGTAGTGTGATAGTTGATTTGGCAAGATATCTCTCATTTTCCATTATGTATCAAGTTTTTTTATGTGAGCCTAATTATAATCACCTATGGGTAGATTAGTGTCCCACCAATATTGCTAATAATTATAACCACCTATGGGAAAATTAGTATCATTGATATGGGCCATTATATCCTAGTTATAACCACCTATGGGTAAATTAAGGGCAACACTTGTTTATCATGCATTGCCGCATCACCTTACCATTACTATTTTCATTTGACTAGCCATTTTTCAGATTTGAGAACTTATTGGGACCTAATTGGTTTTTAACCACCTTTGGTGTGGATGGAATTAATGTGACTTGAGGTCATTTTAGGACTATGTGGGTCATGCTCAATTCATGTTGAGGTCACCTTAGTCCCCCTTTCCATACACTCTTACCATTTTTTGAGCAACCTAAGCCAAATGTTCTCATCATTTTGTGAATTGGTATCTTGTCATTCTCTAATGAGTTCAGATACCTCAAAATTCCCAAAAAAATTATCCTATATAAGCCTAGTTAGTTATCCTTGATCCACCCTACTAGGGAAAAGTCATTTTTAGGATGCTTTCTTTTGCTTTTGTTTCAAGGCTTTCTATTTGTTTGTTTATTTCAAGTTGTTTGTTTATTTGCTCACTTGCCTATTTATTTTCTTTTAGCGCTATTGCCTTGACTCCATCTATATGCGTTCATTGGGTTATTCCTCAAGCACATTATTCTTGAGTCCATCCATATTCATATATCAACATTGTCATCATGGTTTTTATCATTAGTGCATTATTTTCAAGTGTATATTGGATTAGGAGTCAATCCTTATGCATTTTTGGCCAAGTCTTCATAGTGTTCTATCATGATGCCTACCATCACATGCTAAAGAAAAAATCAAATTTAAGAATGTCTACAATCAATAGAACCATAGAATTTTCTCCTTGGTACCTTGGCAAATCCTTCCACCCATCTCGATCGAATCAACCCATTGCCCATTCTAGTTGTATCATTACTAATAAGGATGAGCATCTCCTTTTTGGTAGTTACAATTGAATCATTTCTAATGATCAATCTTATTCTTATTTTCATCTCTTTCCTCCCTTTTCACCCACTCATCTTTAATCTATATTCTAGGTTATATCCTTGAGTTATGCTTGCCAATCAAACCTAATTAGGGTACCATCATATTTAGCCAATTTAGGTCCTCTTAATGATTATAACTATCTATCAGAAAATCATTATTTTGAATTTTATTCTTGATTATAATTTCCTTTGGGCAAATCAACATCTTTTTTAAATCAATGCATGCAAGCATTTTCTTGTTTGAATTAATCTCAACCACAAGGTAATTATACATTTCTTCTTGTTTCTTTTTAAGGGACCATCCATCAACAAATGTGATGGTCACTGCCTTGAGGGGGCATTATCATAGGCTTCCTAAACACTCTTTGGAGATTTTTCTTTAACCATCATCTTATTTTTGGCATACAATCCATCTCTCATTATTTGAGAAGAAATTTCTTTACCTATGGTTTATAACATCTTCCCAAATAGGGGCAAACTGTAGACACCTAAAACTGGCCATCGATAACCTCTAATCAGAATTTTGATCAATTTCTACTAAAATGCAATTTCTTCTTGTTTCTTTTTGAGGGACCATCCATCAACAAATGTGATGGCCACTGCCTTGAGGGGGCATTATCATAGGCTTCCTAAAGACTCTTTGGAGCTTTTTATTTAACCATCATCTTATTTTTGGCATACAATCCATCTCTCATTATTTGAGAAGACATTTCTTTACCTATGGTTTGTAACATCTTCCCAAATAGGGGCAAACTGTAGACACCTAAAACTGGCCACTGATAACGTCTAATCAAAATTTTGATCAATTTCTACTAAAGTGCATAATTTGGCTTAAAAGCACTAAAACACTTTAAATAAGTTGAAATCTGATATAGTGAAGTGTCGATTTTGGCTAGGGTATCCCTAAATAAGGTAGTGCAATTTATGAGCCAACTAACTTTAATCAAATCATTTCGAGTCAAAATGCTAATTTTGCACCTAAGTACTCTGGATTGCTCTTTTCTATCAAATTCCTTGTACATAACATGTGCCTTTATTATTTTGTATTGGTAACATCCTAAATGGGATAACATATCCAATGCATCTGACATCACATTCTAATTCTAATCCAGTCAAATTTTGGACCAATAATAAGGCATTCTAATCAATTTAAGTAATTTATGCACAAAGTGCTTAATCATGCTTAAGAGCCAGTTAAACAAAATTAAAGCCTAATTAATAATTCCATGAAAACTTGTTGAATAATTATTTTTAGAAATAAATATTGACTATCAGCATCATCAGGTGACATCATTTCTTGGGAAGACATCCTTAGGCCATAAATGCATAAAATATCAAGGTTAACCCCTCCCATTCCTCTTAAATTCCCCTCTATCCCAATATTAATGAGCCTATTTATGGATTTTTAATTACATAATTGGATTAATCCTTATCCACACATCCCAATCTTGAGATGGATGGTTCAGGTTGATTCTAGCCATTTTCCAAAATCTATAAATAAGAGGCCTTGCCACATGAATTTTAAGCTTAACTTATGCAAAGTTACCATGCCAAATTGATTCCAAAAATATCTCACATGTCAAATTTATGATTCCAAAATATTTAAATCAAATCCAAGAAAGGTGCCAAGGAGAGATGGAGGTAGTCAATCTTCCATTGATGTAGACTTCATGAGCACAAACTGAGCAAGCCACTACAACGAAGCATTTGGAGCATCCAAGGAAGGTGAAAGATTATTGTTTTTCCTTAATTTTTAGTTGTGATTTTAATTTGTTTTTATAATTAATCTCACCCTAGTAACTAGGCATGAAGGTGTTAGTTTAGTGTGCTTTTGATTTGATTTATCGACTAACACAATACTAATCTCCCCTTCATCGTCAAATTCCTAGTTCACACTTCCAAGGTGTGAAAGGTTGTGTGAAGATACACCGAGAGATAGAGTGTAATGAAGAGACAAAAAAATAAAGCCTTATTAAATAAGTGATAAATGTTGAGATGTATATGAAGTCATTGGAGCACAAGGAGGAAAGAACCAATAATTCTAAGGAACAAAGACACCTAAGAAAGTGAGAACCAAGTAAGATCAATGAAGAAGGAATCCATGAAGCAAGAGTAATAATGAAGAGTGAAACCCATTGTTTAGAAAAAATTTATGATTAAGCATAAAGTGATTTTGAAAATATAGAAAATGTAGATAACAAAGAGTTTTAGTAGGTGGTATACCTCATAGAGGTAGAAGATGAGTTGACAAGGAGAATAAACAAGGCAAGAAGTATAAATACAAAATTCTAATGAGGAGAAAGGAAAAATAAAGGAGGAGAAGAAGTGATGTGAGCATGGAAGATCCTCAAATAATGAATTATAAGGTAATAAATAAGATGTTAGCACTCAAATTTCTCCCTTTTGGGGAGTATGATGCAGGAACATCAAGCATACAAACACCATCTTTTAGTTGTTGAAACTTAAATTCTAGTTATTTGTCATAGTTTATTTATTTTGAGGTATAAGTGTGTGTGGAGGATCCTATAGGGTCCATATTTTTTTTTTAGAATCATCTTGAGTCATAAGGAGTGAGTTTTATATGAATTTAAAGTTTTCCCACTAAAAGTGACCATTTGAATATTTGAAATGTTAAAGGACATAGTGAGGGTTGTAAGTGGTGTTTCAATTAATGTCAAGGGTTTCAAATGAATGAGTAAGGTCCTATGGGTCATAATATTCTAATGAAATTTGAAAGAGTTAGTTAATTTGTGAGGTGGTCTTCACAATGTCTTATGTAGGTAACTATGTGTAAATGCAAGTTATGAGAAAAAGGTGGTGAAGAATCTTATTTAGGTAACCACACAAAAACCAACATAGATGTTGGATGATAATGGAAGTTCTAAGTTATGTGGGAGATTATTTAGAGAGTAGGAGATAAGAGAGAGCTTTGAGAAAGAAGGTGAGTAACCAAGAAAAGAAGAATGTAAAACTTTCCAAGAAGGTGGCAGAGTCTATCCATGGACTGTATATGTAATGAAAGATGATCCAAGTTAATAAATAAAAGTTGTTTATATGTGTTTATTATTTCATGATAAGTATATAGATTATTATTGATTATATATTTCATTTGAAAATTCCTTGAGGATATATACAAACCTCTTTGTGTGTGTTTATAGGTTTGAGGAGGAGACTATAGATTACAGTCAAGCAAGAAGAGTTAATGGAGTTGTTTAAGATTGGTAATATAAAGAACATTGTTTAATCATCTACAAGTAATCCAAATCATGTTAAGTTTCATATTATCAATTGACACATTCTAAAAAGGAAATAACCTAAAGAGAATATCTTAGAGAGGAAAAACCTTGTTATGATTGTGACAATTAAGGAATGCGATATCTTAATGTTTTTAAAAGTATTTGTGTTAAGATAATCATTATCCTAATTGAGATGAGTCTATAGGCATGGTATTATTTATGGATATTATATTACATGGGTTAATACAAGACAAAAAATAAACCTTAAATTCACTATTTACATGAAATAATGAACTCTATCTACACAGTTAGTAACCCCTATTCTTCACAGTCAGAAAGCTAAGAAAGAACGTATATATTTGAGAAAATGAATGGTTGTTGAGTTGGTGAAAGTCCTAGTATGAAGTGGAAGGAGGAAAAGTTTGAGAATAGTCCCTTGAAGCCTAAAAACCTCTTTAAAATGTTTACAAACTATTAATGCCATTACATAGTCCTTTAGAAGGACACAAAATTCCATGTTTTGTGTTGCTATAAGCATAACAAGGTTGGATAAGGACTATTATTGGGTATTATTTATCTTTATGTTTAGTACTGAAGCCTCTTCTCGACAAGCTAGTGCATTAGCCCTATCATGCAAGGGATGAGTCTCACGTGCTCACCTAAAGAGCAAAGGAAAAGATTGATTCCTGAAGACTTTGAAGTATGATGTGTGTTTGCTCATTTCTTGTGTTAACTCAAATATACTACTATTGTTCCTTAACATTCTAGATTATAATACCATTACTAGCTAATTATAAAATAAGGGAACTCATGAATTTATCATTAAACACATTTCAATATTAAATACATATAATATTTCATTATTCAAAGTATAATATGATAAACATTAAATTCTCATTAGAGTGCTTACAGATTACAAGACAAAATGCTCTATATTCCTCCAAAGGTTCACACACGTGAATCCCCTAATGAATGATTGAAATAAAGGGTTTTATACTTATTTTTCCCTATCAAAATGTCAAGTTCCTAACTTAATATGGATAAATGGCACCTGGTCTCCCAATAGACTAAGAGTCATGGCTCTTATAACTAATTGATCCTATAGAATAAAGCCTTTGCACCCCTAGATGCCTACTCTATGTCATATATTCATATCTAAGTGTTCCATTCTTTGTGGGCTAGTACAAGGCCTCTGATCAATGGGGTTGAAGTGTCCTACTTGATTTATTCTTATAACTATTCTTGCATTGCTCATGCTCCACTTCCCTCATGCTCCCCTAGTACTTTGCTTCTTGTTTTGAGTCCTCTATTCTCAAGTTCTTCATGCCACATTTTCTCTTGATTAGCTCCTCCCACACCAGGTCTTTCTCACCATTTTCCTTTCATGCCCTTGAACTCTTCCATTGCTAGTCTCACACCATGGTCCTCTCATACCATGGTTCTGTCGTGGCATGTTGATAATTGCATAAAAATAGACAATGGTCCTTTTGAACGGTGTGCCGAAATTAGAAAAAATACTTGGTCAAAATTGAGGGGCCAACATCACCCCACACTAAGCTCTTAGTCCATCCTGACCTAAGTTGTAATGGATTCCTCAAGGAACTCAAACCCTTTTTGCTCGAGTTCTTTCCTTAGCTCATCCCAATAGGGTAAGGCATCAAGAACTTTAGCAATTATTTTTTTAGTGGCCTCCTTTACTACTTTCAATTCTTTTGGTTGAGTTAGAATCTTAGTCTTCTTCAACTATTCATCAAGGGCTACACTAGCTTCCATGTAGCTATTCTCTAATTCATAGACTCCTTGTTAAAATATCCTTAGAGTGTGGCCAAACTAGCATTTATTTATTGACGATGGTGATTAATAACATCTTCCATCATTTACACACCCTTGAATGCCTTCACGCACTCAACATAGTATTTTATTAATAGAGAAACATCAACCACTTTTTACCTCAAAATCTCCTCATCATTGAGTTAGGATTCTATTATTTTATTAAGGTGTGCCATGCATGAAAAAATTCCATCCAAAATTAGGATAACCTCCCTGACTCTCTCCAAAGTACTATGGTAGATATCTACTGCAGTGGTTAACTGATCTCATAGTTCTTGGGACTCATCTCTTGGCATAGGGTGATCGTTATTTTTTTGAGCAATAGATTAACTATTGTCTCTAATTTCCTTATGACATCCCCATAAAATGATACACCATTTGCCAGTGCTGAATCTTATTTCAAAATTGTTTTGCAAAGGTTTAAAACCCTTACCTTAACCTTGATGGTCTCTTGAAGTTATTGCTTCAAGGAGGCCACTTCCTTGACTAGCGCCTACTTTTCAACATACAATTTATTATACATCTCCACTACCTTTCCATGTTTCCTTTTGACAATGCACACATTTAACTTTGACAAAATATTTTGGCACATCACTTCCATGGAAAATTTCAAAAATCTGACACTTGTCATTATTAGGGAGAGTCATTATAGATCAAATTTCATGAGGTCTAGCAAACTTGGGGCATATGGGCCAAAAAAATGCAATCCAATGGAACATAAAATTGAGGCTCTTCATTATACATCTCCAAAAGGAAGGATAATTGCTTCCTCATTTCTTGGGTCACATCATTAGGGTGAAAATGCTTCCAAAGATTCAATTTATATTCTTGTATGCTAAACTGGTATCATTCATGTAGATTAAACATCACTCTCTATTTTGGTTCCCCCTCAACTGGCCCCTTCCCCCTTCCTGAGTCTCACTCTAGTTCTTGATGTATTTCAATAGCCATCCCATCCATTCCCATTTCTCTAGTATTAACTTGATCATCAGTTGGGACCTCTTGTATAGGGGATGTATTCTTCTCTGGATCAAATTCAAAATTATGTATCTATTCCTTTGAGGGGTCCCTTTTGGATATTGGACTTAGAGGTTATATCACTAATCCATGGTAAGTTTTGGAGAAGTTAGAGGTAAAGGTGGTCATAGAGGTGAAGGTGGGGGACTTAGATGTGATAAGATTAGAGGGGAATAAGGAGAGCAGTGAGTAGGTGAAGGTGGCACAGTGTGAAGAGGTTTCCTAATTGGAGAAGGTGAGGGATGAAGTGGTAAAGGTGAAGGACAAGGTGGAGAAGGTGAAGCATAGGGTGGAGAAGGTGAAGTAAAAGGTGGGGAAGGTGAAGGATGAGGTAGAGGTGGATGTGGTGTAGAAGATTGAAGTAGAAAGGGCTATGACTCTGCATTCTTTTACATTTCTGAGGGGCCTCTTGCCCACTTGAATTGGCACTTAACTCGAGCTACTAATTTATTTTTTGAGGTACCTGGGGGAGCCTCTCCTTGGGGTCCTCATCTAGAGGGTCTTGGCAGGGTCTAACATGTAAAATAGTTTATGCACTTGCTCCCCAACCAATATATTCTTAACCTTTATATCATTTAAGCTCATTTCCCTCCTCTCCATGTAGGCATTTTTACCTAGATAGATGAACATCTTTTGGAGGGTGTGGTGTTTTGCATCGATCCATTTTGCTTGTATATTTATCAGTTGTGCATCATAGTTTTTTTTGATGAAATCAATGAAGTATCATATAGAGAAGGCATATGGTAGCTTAATCCATGCTTAGATCTCTCTTGAAGGATTCATTCGAATACCTACTAGGGAATAGTGATACTTCACAATGAATTCTACTTGATCTTCTATAGATCCTTGGGAATGCACCATTCATTCCCAAAAGCTACCTTCATTCCATCAAACCAATACCTCATCTTCAACTTATACATTAGAGTGATGTGATGAGGGTAGGTGAAAGCTTTGTACCACTCGGTGGGGGCCTTGTGATTGGGGGGATACACCCACTTCAAATATCCTAAACTATAGTTAGGCACCCTGATTTTATCAAAAACTAATAATAATAAGATTTCCCCTAAGAAAACTTGTATTTAGGCATTTTATATGCCTTCTCTACATTTTTAACTATCTTTTAACAAAGTAAAATGCCTACTTGTACCATATTACCTGCACTAATTGGTTTTCTATGTGAAGGTGGGCCATATCCACCTCCTTCCACTGGTTGGTCCCTCAAACCTTGTTGGAATAAATTTATGTTGTGACTCTTAGGGTAGGATCCTACAAGTTTTTAATATGCATTGCATGCCCCTGATTTTGATACATAAGCACAGTGGTAGTCTATTGGATCTCCTCTATATTCACTCAGTAATCCAACACATTGACCCTTGAGCATTGGAGTATTATGACTTGGTTTACCCTCTCTATGTTGATCTTCATGTTACACCCTGCAAGGTGGATGCAATCCTCATGCATGCATGAGAGGAGTAACTAAACTGCATCAGTAAGATTTCCAAAATATGGAAATTCAAAGAGTTGGAAGAGGCTAGCTTTGTATAGTTGGTTCTTGATGGTCAAGTCAGAGACCACTTGGTTTCATGTGTTGGTGGTCTAGAGTTGATAATCATTTTACAACTCCATTTCATTCCCTAGCTAGAGATGGTTGTAGTAAAATACTACTGTAGATGAAACCTTGGAGACCTAATTATCTATGTGTAAGACTATCTCAAGGTACTACATTTATTATATTAATAAGGATAAAAGAAGGGATGATGGGGTGTCTTGTGATGAAGAAACTTGAGTCTGATTTCCCTTTACCATCTTTGCTTCTGCACTCTCTCCTAGGAATTTTGAGCATTATTCTTCTTGTCTTTCTTCTTCCTAAACTTTTTCCCTTATAGGAACCCAACCTCTAATTACTTCTTTCTCCTCTGGTATAGTTGTAAGCTTGTCAAGTATTTTAGCCTTTTTCTTCATCCACATTACCCTCCATGGCACTTGAATGTTAACCCACAACCATTCCATGTTTCCAAAAGAATTCATGGTGGCAATCTTGATTTAGCTTCACAAGCTTTCATGCTTCAACAATGGTAAACCTATAACCTATAACTTTTACAAATAATGATCTCAAACCACTTCTACACACATTTGCACTTAACAACCTTCCTCCTTCACTTGGAAACCCTCTTTATGTCTTTGTTTATATCTCAATCACTTTGTTCTGCAAGGAAATTAATTTTGTCTTTGGTTCTCTGGTTCATCATTTGCACTTAGCACTTGAAATATTGTAAGCAATGGTAAAGTATAAAATGGCCTTGGTAAACTTATTAATAGGGTACGCAAGATAACTTCATTAATTCTCTCCCCTTGTCACTTATAGCCATTAATGCATATATTATAACAACCTTCACACTTCAATTCTTATGGTGAGCATTAAATGCCTTAACTAATTCATCCCATAACTCCACTCACATGCTTCTCATCAGAAATATTATTGTTATATTAATGACCCATCCTTTCTTTATGCCTTTGTTGGGAGTGGATGACAACTGTCCCATTTTTCTAGAGTAGTGGAAACTAGCTATCATGTAAATGGTGAGAACCTTTCAAAAAATGCTTTATTAATTGACTCATGTGCCCTTAACCACTTGCACACCATATATGACTATTTCAACATTAAAACTTGTGCACCCATATGTTATGTCTTATATTCATATACATAATACCTTCCCCACACTAAAAAGGGTTCATGGTCCTCCATGAAAACAAAGGGACTAAGAATTTCATAACAGAGTCACATAGTTAAAGGGTAGAGATTTTTATTAAAAGAAATAAATACTAATTTAATAGCCTTAAGCCTTATTGAAAATAACACAAACTTAAACAAAATCATAATACAATTGAGCCAACTCCCATTATAGTGTCCTAGGAGGAATTGACCATCTATTGGCAAGCTCCAATAGTTTGAATGATATGAATTATGAATGGTCCATCACAATGAATGTGGAGCTTCCTAGGGTGTTGTGTGAACATAGAGTAATAGAGTAGAAATTTCATGCCAGGGGTGAAGATTTTGTTCTTTAGATGGTGATCATGTCATGCTTTTTATTTTTGTTTCTCAACATCTTGATTCCAGTGGGCAAGGAACTGAGCCTCATCTAGTTTCATGAGCTCATCAAGTCAAGATTTTAAAGAGGCATCATCATCAAGGTTTCCTATATTTTCTATTATAGGGATAGAACCAAGAAATCCAATTGCATGATCACTTCCTTTCCATATACTAATTTGAATGGTGTACTTTTGTTGAGGAATTTGTATGTGGTCCGCTATGCCCAAAGTATTGCAGATACCCTGTCATCCCAATCAGTTCTACCAACATTGAATTTTTTTATCAAAGTGGTACCAAGGATCTTGTTGAAGGATTCAACTATTCTATTGGCCTGTGTGTGGTATGGTGTTGTCTTGTGGTGTGTGATCACGAATTCATCAAACAAGATTCAAATTATCTCATTCAAGAAGTGGGTTCCATGATCACTGGTGAAGTTTAGAGGACATCAAAATCATGTTATAATGTTTTCCTAGATGAACTATGTAGTAGTTGTTATAGTATAGTCTTTGGTTAACACTACTTTAGCCCAGTGCATTAAGTAATTAGTTACTGCAATTATGTACCATGAGCCTATTCATCATCCTACTAGAGTGATGGTCCCTATAAATTCACTAACCCACTTTTTGAATGGTTATTGAGAATAAATTAGGCACAATGGCATGAAATATCTTCTATTAGGTCTTCTAATGCACTGAAAAATATCACATTACCTTATATATGCCCTTGCATCTTTAAATGAAGTTGGCCACCAGAGTCCGATGAGTAGCACCTTATGTGTAGTAACCTCTCCAACATAATGTCCTTTACAAATAACTTTGTGTAATTTACATAATAATTCAAGGCATTCATGCTGTATTACATAATAAAATAGTACCTTGTCATGGTTGATCTTTTACAAATCTCTTGCTATTAGTTGATAAGGTGCAACATGGACCACAAGTTATTTTTTCTTGTGAAGTGAGAGAATCAGGTGCACAACTAGTATTGAGGAATGCTACAATATCCTTTAATTATTTAGGTACTTGAGTGACTTGAAAGAGTTGTATGTTAGGAAGGTCATCTTCTATGGCATGTGGAGGTTCACCATTTTCAATCTAGGATAAATGATTAGGTCCATAGTTGGTTTTATCAGGTTTTACTACTATAAAAAATTGGGATTCTTAGAAGAGAACTATCTAACAACAAATTCTTCCATGGAGAACTGGCTTGTTGATGAGAGAATTTAAAGCCTCATGGTTAGTGTAGAATACAAATGGTATGGAAAAAAGGTACTGTCCATTTTTTTAGCATGTAAACCATAGACAAGGCTTCACATTTGGTGGTGATATAGTTCCTTTCAACTGATGTGATATTTCTAATAGCAAAATAGATAGGATGGTCCAAATTTATCTCTCCTATTTATGTGAGAAGTACAATGACTACCATCCCCAGTACAATAACATGGACATGAAAAGGCTTTGTCCAATCAAGAAATTATAAGATAGGGGCTGTAACTAGTCTTTCTTTCTTACAACAGAACCAAAATGTTGGGTTTTATTTATCTTTATGTCAATGCTAAATCCTCTTCTCAATAAGATAACATGCTTTCCCTATCACACGAGGGATGATTATTGACATGCTTACCTAAAGCGCGTAGTGAAAGACCAATTCTTGAAGACTTTGAAGTGTGATGTGTGTTTACTCATTTCTTGTGTTAACTCAAATATACTACTTTTGTTCCTTAACATTATAGATTATAATACCATTACTAGCTAATTATAAAAAAAGGGAACTCATGAATTTATCATTAAACACATTTAAATATTCAAAACTTATAATAGTTTATTGTTTGAAGTAAAATATGATAAACATTGAATTCTCATTAGAATGCTTACAGATTACAAGGCATAATGCTCTATATTCCTCTAAAGGTTCACACACGTGAATCCCCCCCATGAATGATTACAATAGGTGTTTTTATACTTGTTTTTACCTATCCAAATTTTAAGTTCCTAACTTAATATGGAAAAATGGCACACAAACTCCCAATAGACTGAGATTCATAGCTCTTACAACTGATTATTCTTATAGAATTGGGCCTCTATGCCCCTAAATACCTACTCTATGTTATATATTCATATCCAAGTGTTCCATTCCTCATGGGTTGGGATAGGGCCTCTGATAAATGGGGTCAAAGTGTCCTACTTGATTTATTATTCTAAATACTCCCATGTTCCTTGTGTTCCACTTCCCTCGTGCTCCCCTAGTCTTCTGCTTCTTATTTTGAGTCCTCTGTTCTTAGGTTCCTCATACCACATTTTCTCTTGATGGGGTCTTCCCATGTTGGGTCTTCCATGAAATTATAATTTTTTTCCCTTCAAATCTTTCATTGATAGTATTTCACCATGGGATTCCCATGCCATGGTTCTCCCACATCATGCTAGTACGTGCATAAAAATAGACAATGGTCCCTCCGTGCTCTGCACCAAAATTAAAATAAATACTTGGTCAAAATTGAGGGGCCAATAAATATTAACTATTTAGAGAGGTGGATAATTTTAATACATACCTTGATAAGGTATCATTTTATTCTTAAGTGATCTCAAATTAAATATATTGAATTTTGACCCTTCTCAGCTCGTATAGACCTGAACATTAGCCTAACTAGGGTTTTGAAACAAAAACTACTATATCTTTGGTTATAACAATTATAAGATAATAAAATTTTGTAATCATGTTTATTTTTACATAATTAAAATGATTTAAGAGGTTTTAATTAGGTACCATATGGTCTGGCATGGATTTGATGACTGAGCAAGTGTATAGAGGGTTAAAAGGCCTAATTGATAAGGAACTTACAAAGGAAGTAGTGTATAAACATAGAGTTAGGTTATTAAACTTAAGTTAAGGTAGTGAGAATATAGAGGGTGCCAAAATATGGTCTTATATGTTATATAGGACTTACATATTATTCAAATAAAGGAAATTTGTAAAAAAAAAAGGCTACAAGCCAAGTAGTATCACTAGTGAGTGGAGGTGTGTCAGTGGATGAAGTAGAGTGAATGAGAGGCTTAAAAGGGCCAATTAAAGTGTTTTAAGACCAGATTAATTCATACATGATAGAAGGATATATTCATGAACTCTATAACAAGATTTAGTGTTTTAAGCCTTTGAGAAGATTGACTGGGTGAAGTTAGTGAATGAGTAAAGTAGACAAAGATGAAATAATAAATGGAATGAGTGAGTATATGATAAATGAGGTTTTATAAGGGTCTAATGAAAATAAATAATGACTCAATTTTATTATAAATAGGGTGAACAAAGGAGAGGATGCTATCAAGCTAGAAAGAAGACCAAAGACTTTTGTTAAGCATTGAAACTTATACACAAAGCAAAACATTTGAAGTTCAAATAAAAGATTCAGGATCAGAGCCAAGATGGTGTGTTTGAGTCTTTTCTCATGTAGCTTTGTATCACTATAATAGGATAATTAGATGCTAAATTTAGATATAGCATATACTAAAGTCATTAAACTAAGATAGGCTAAAAATAATAAGTGCAACTATGATAGATATGAAAATGACAAAGAAGTAATATACTTAGCTGTATTTGATGTTGACACAATTTTAAATCTAAAACATGTAGGAAGTAGATTAGAAGAGTGTTTTGGAACAACCACCAAATTATGGATTAAGTACTTCTAGTGTCGTAGACACTAACATCAACCATGGTAAATTTTAAGAGCCCCTATTTGAAAACCCTTGGATTTCATTAGTGAATATATAGATTAATGATTCATAGGAATGGAAAAATTTTCATGTTTGGTGGAAAATCAATTAGGGGTAGGGTTGATAAACAATTTTTTAAATTTTTCTATACAAACGTTTAATTACATAGCCCAATTGAATGATAACTATCATCAACTGATGTAACTGAATGATAGAAAACCAAATGTTAGTGAAATGTAACCAATCGACATAAGCCACCATTTAGTTTCAAGATGCAACCAAATAACAAAGACTACCATCCATTTGTAAAATACAACCAACTGGTAAAGGTTACTAGCCAGTTACCTTTTATAACCAAATGACAAGGGTTTTCATTTGATTATATTTCAAAACTGGCCAATATAAGATGTCAATCGATAGCTTTATCATTTAGTTTCAAAAATACAACTGAATGGTAACCTTCACTAGTTGAGTTGGTGGTGTAACCATTTGATTGTTTATCCATTACAATAAATGATTAACAAATTATCCAATTGCATATGCAATTGGATGTCTTGGTTGCCTGGCCATACCTTCTCCACTTATAAATAGTCACTTGGCCCTCATTTTTACACTCTTGTACAATTTTTTTCTTTTTCTCTTTCATTTTTTCCATAAAAATTCACTTACAACTTTGACATGCTAAAATAACATGGATTCCACACGTAAATACATTTTCAATAATTTATTATGCTCAAATATTTCAAAATTCCTACAACACGTAGACACATACAATGATTGGATTCTAATATGTAATTTTAATGGCCTCATTTATATGCCATAGTATGAAATTGACATAACCTTGCTGAAATTTTTAATTTATTACTATGACAATAGCAAGACAAGGTTCAATGTCAACATGAACTCAAAATTAATCTTGTTTGGTACCTTGCCTGTTGATATCCATAATTTGATAGGGATTTTATACTACAATGTCAACCTTGTAACCACAAATTTGATGCTCACTGATGATGATAAAAAATATTTGGAGTCTATTTACAACTTGAAGATCGGTCTAATTGGTATTATATCATTTTTTTTTCAAATTTAACTTTTCAACATTTTGTAAATTGTCATTATTTTTCACTCATTATATATTTTTTAATTTCATTGCAGATAGTCTACTCAAGAGGGGCCTCCAAGTTGACAAAATATCAGATCCATTTTTGAAAGCCATGGTTCAATTTTTCCTTAAAATAATAGTCTTACAAGGAAGACTAGGAGACATTCCTTTTTGGGTTGTTGTTTACATTCTTTGAACTCTTTCTAGTTTAAAATATGATTGGTCTATATTTATTTCCATTGGGATCACATTAAAATTGAATTATGCATGTTACAATTAGATTTCAACAATTTCATGTTCTAATTTTATTCTGGCCTTGTATTATGAGGCCTTGTATGACCTTCAAAAAATAACAAAAATGAGCACAAATTTATTGTTTGTTGATGATCAGGAGGTTAGTTTAGCATTCAAATGAATCAATTGAATGGTTTAATTTATAAATTATTACAAATTTAAATCTTAATATTTATTTACTTTTTATAGTTAAGACTTTGTGCACTTAACACACGAAGACAAACTACTTCGAAAGGGCATCATGCCTCATAAGGTTTTGGAGATTTTGAGTCTACAAAATCATCAATTCATTTGTTTTACATTTTAAAACATCCAAGGCTTTCTTTCAAACATCTGCATGTGTAGGTTTTAATACTTTCAAATTTAAATGATAAGTGTTGCATCATGAAAATTTATTTTTTCTATTATTTTATTTACTTCTATGATTTTTGTAGTTGATTCTTAATCCATTGAACTTGAAGTTGAAGGAGATCAACAAACCCCAAAATTTCATGTGCCACAGTCTTCTTGATCACTTATTCAAAGTTTTTTAGATTCAAACTTTTATTTTTTGAGTTGAAGTTTCTTAAATTATAGAGTTTAGTGAATAATTGATTGCTTATTGTATTTTAAACCAACACTGTGACTCAAAATATGACACATAGATTGGAGGAGATACTCTCTCCAACTATAAGTAATAAAATTTTAATTTAAAATTAACATGATATTTTATTTTTTAATTTTCCCTTTTTAAATATAATTTTTTTTGGCACCCTAAATATGTGAGGAAAATTATGCCCCCACCTCCTCCACCAAACCCAATTTGTACAAGGGGTAAAAATATTTCATTTCTAGCACAAAATAAAGGAACACTACAATTATTATGTTATAACTTCCCTAATTTCTCTCTCAGAGGTGTGTCTAGTGCACATAGGTTAACATGTTTACACCATATTGATCCTGATGAGGAATATTTGGGGATTGAAAGTAGAGACCTCAGTGATAGTGCTTTTAGTCTCTATGATTTTATTAAAGTTCCAAGTGTGACTGATCAAGATGCACCTTGTACCTCTTCACCCTTATCCCACCAATAATAGACCATATTGAATTATCAGATGATAATAGGACTAATTTTTCATCAAATAATTTATTGGAATAAAGTAGAATTTCAAATATTAAGGAGGGTATTCTAGATGAGATGAATACTTTAAGAGTTTTGGAGTTTTGGGTGAAAGAATTGATAAAATAAATAAATGCTCTTTATCACAACCTCTCCTAGAGATTCAATTTATTTTCATTAGTTAAACATGAACCCATGACAATCAATAGTTTATTTAGTCAAGCAAAATCTAGGTCAATTTTAGTTTTTAATGATTACAATGATAATATATTGAGTATTATGTCAAATAGGTTGGATAATTTAAATACAAAAGCCCAAGCATACTATAATAAATTAGCCAGATGCATGATGTGCTTATTACTTTTATAGAGGATATGGAGATTCTATGAGAGGTAGGTGTAGCAATGGACATAGATACTGATCAACCAGCAGGAGGAGACTCTCCTATTATAGATGTAGAGGGTGAAGATGACATAGGGTATGGGGACACAAGTCATGAGGACATAGGTCATGAGGACATACGACATGATACTATAATACAACTTCCTCATATTACATAGATAGATAGAGGAGAGATTACATGTTCCTCATGAATGTTCAGAGGATCAAGCCCTGATTGAGAGTCTACATGAGAAGATTCAAGTGAGAGATATAAACATTTATGGCATACACCATGTGGTGGCTAGGTTACAAGGTATATCTACTACTAGAGATGAGCAAACTACATATATTGATCACTTACAAAGAGAGATTCGTATATTTTAGGAGATTTGGGATGGGATGGATGGTGATACTATGAGGATAGGGGCGAGTAATTATGATGTAGAGACATAGACCATAGACTATACATCCCTTATACATAGATATAGACAAGAGAGAGATACAACTCAGATAGAGCTTGTAGAGGCTAGGACACAGCTAGTTGAGATAGGTCAGTTAGCCATTTTGAATAGAGTGATGAGGGCTATGGAGCATGCCACTTAATATAGGAGTCTATATGAGGATGTTATACTATTAGGTCAGCATAAGCCATATTTTAGAGATTTTTCTATTAGATGATCAACATCTATTAGACCTGTGTGGCTAGTGGAGTCTAAGAGATCTGTAGGATAGGTATCATGAGGGATTCACCCACCACGGGGTACCCCATAATAGCTAGAGCCTTTTAAGCGATTAGACACCCCTTCTGAGGGATACGATGAGACATAATTTTGACCTTAGTTTATGTAATGGACTACATGGATGTATACACATGATATATCCATTATATAGACACATTTTGATAGATATACATGATGACTTTGGCATTTATGGACTTTGGACTTTGACTTATTATTTTGACTAGGTTACATGGATATCACTATTCATACTTTCCTACATATTAGTTATATTTAGCATTTATGCAATTGTATTGTTTCTTCACCATTTATTGTTCTTATGTATGGATGCATGATTATGATGAAATGAAATGAAATGAAATGTAAGATTATGGATAAAACTTTGCTGCATAACATGGATTTCTATTCTTTGTATTGGTATTCTTAAAAGTTTGGATTATTTTAAGCAACCTAATTTTTAATGTAGCTTTAGAACATAGTATCATTGATGATATGGAATAATCATGATGAATTTTGATGTTTTAAGCATGTAAAAACAAAAGAAGAATAATTTGTGTGTTTGAGCAAAGCACGTCATGATATAGTCACAACCATACTATGTATGCTTTTTAAACAAAATAACCTTTTCAATAATAAACAAGAAAATAAAACAACAAGAATTTAATTTAGACAAACAAACATGAATAATGAAAGGCATAAACATAAACTAATAATAGTAAATGAATGACTATTGCTAATTGACTCAAATGTAAATGAATGCATTTTAAAGAAAGAAAGATTTACAAAACCAAGAGTGACAAGATATATAAAGCTAGACCATACAATTCATAAAAGATAAAAAGCAACCAAACAAATGACCAAAGCAAAGAAACAAAGGATGAAAATTAACCAAATAAATAGCTAAGGCAAAGAAAGAAGCAAGGGATGGAAGAAAAATCATGTTCATGAGCAAGCATGAACACTGGATATATGAAAGAGAAGCCAAATAAAAAGGCCTAAGGGTAAATGATAGGGGGAATGGATGATGGTAAAGGTGGTGGCTGAGTTGACCCTAGAGACCCTGTGTCTCTAAGCGCTGCCTACATAATCCACTTAGACAATATCCATGTGTATATATCAGACCATATTTAGTTCTCCCAAATATGAGAAGTGATGAAAAAGTGGATGGTTGATGAATTGAATGAAGTGTATGATGAAAATTTATGCACGAATGACCCACCCAATGATCAAAAAAATGGAAGGAAAGGGCAGTGGTTACTATGGTTATACTACAGAATGCATGAATTTGGTGGCTTTGTTTAGACTTGGTTTGTTTTGGTTTTTATGTGTTATGAATGTTTTTTTAGTTATTTTCTCTAATTTCTTTTGATGTTTTTGTGCTTATAAAATGTTTGAAATTATTTTTAGGATTTTTCTAAAATATTTTGATGTGTGTTTTTTTTTTTAAAAATTTTCTAATGTTTTGAATAGAAATACTAAAGAAGCCACTCTCCCAAACTATGAGCAAGAGTACTAGTTTTTCAAATGTAATTACAACTTGGAATTTGAACAATGATTGTAAGGGAAACAAAATGACACAAATGGATTTATGTAGCGGAACTAGTGCAAATATCATACCCCCAATCCAAAGGAGTAGTTTATAGATAATGGCTTTCACACATGATACTAGAAGAACTAGTTTTCAATGACAAAAAATTATACAAGATTTAGTCAAATACATTGATAATTTGTTTTTTTAGTAAATCTTAATCATTTGTGTACATAACATGTAGCTCTCAACTTTGTAGCGAGATGAAGGTGTGTTGATCAAAATTGTTTTTCAAAGGATGATGAAAAAGTGTTTATAAATAGTAGTAAAGTGTGCATTGTTGCTTTTTATTTATGAAAATATTAGCTTTATTAGATTTATCTTGAAATAACAAGATTTTGATAGAGGTGTTAAATTGAATAAAGTTATCCTCTCTTTATAGCATAGTCATATAAACAAGTTAATTTTTTTTGAAGAATTACTCCTTTTTTATGTTTGATCATCCATTCAATTTTTATTTTCTTTGTGACTCCCAATATATAATCTCATGTGACCAGGAAAACACATGGGATTATCACCAAAGACTATAAAAAGGTGAGTAAAGATATCACTCCTCAATGTTAATCCTACACAACTAGTAAGATGCAAAGGCTGATCACCAAAGATCAACTAAGGGTGTGACGAACTTATAGTCTCTCCTCTATCTATTTGTGTAATATGAGGAAGTCATACTATAGTATCATGCCCTATGTCCTCATGACCTATGTCTTCAAAACCTATGTCCCCATGCCTTGTGTCATCCTCACCCTCTACATCTATAATAGGAGAGTCTCCTCCTAATGGCTGATCAATATCTACATCTATCACTACACCTACCTCTCATAGAATCTTCATATTATCTACAAAAGTAATAGGCACATCATGCATCTAGATGGTCTCAATAGCTCATCCTCTATCACCATCTCCTCCTCTATCACTTATAATAGCCCTTATAATCTAGGATCCCAAACCTATGCCTCGAGGTTGCTTGCTCAAGCTTACTGCTAATCTCTACCTCCATGTCTTTGGTGGTCTGTATGATAATGTCAATCTTAATGGCCTTAGGTACACCCACCACTCTGTATAACCATCCATTACCCATACATCTACCATATCCCTCCCATCTCTCCACCTCATTTTCTATAGCTGTGTCTAACTATGGTCAGCAATCGAAGGATCAATAGTCATCCCCCACTATTGCCTCTCACATACTATTTGAAAAAATATGTGTGGACCAGTTGGAATATGTTATCTAACATCGAACTACCTCATCACTTTATCTATTTTATACCTCTCAATAATGTATACATGTCTCCCAATGATGTAATATGGAGTCATCATATAATCCATATCTAACTCCTCATTTAGCCAGTCAAAAATAATGTCCATATAAGGTCTCCACATAATTTGTGCATTTGATAACTCATCTAAAACTCTCTTATATAACTCTAGGTCACCTAGATGTAGTATACATACAAAAAAATCATGTTCCATGCATAAGCCATCAGATCCCTTCCTTGTCGAGTATCTAATTATCCAATTGGTCTCTTAATAGCAATATGCTCCCAACACCAAACCCCTATCTCAACTTGGCTTGAGTATATACAATAGTGTAGATCATGATATAAACTAGCTAAAACATAATGAAAACCTAACCCCTATCTCCATCATGTCGCCAATAACATCTAATAATCCAATAGGACATAGTCTACCACTCTTGTTAGGCAGTAACATACCATTGACAATTGCCATCATTATAATAGTCAAAGAATCTATCTCTAGATCTATGTAGTAATCAACATCAATATCATTCCTCAAAACTAGGAATAGACTCTCACCAAAAATATTGAATAAAGTCTAATCCTGTGGACCCTATCCGTAATAGACTAACCTACCTCAAGTAGGAATGTCTAGAATTTGATATGTATCCTCTATGGTAACAATCATCTCACCTATCGGTAAGTGAAATGTACTCATCTCACTATGCCATCTCTCATCTAGTGTAGTCAATAGCATTTTGTCAAATCATATCTCAGGCATCTATATAATATAGGCAAGCCTAGTTTCCTCTAAAACACCCCGCTCATACTCTGTGAAAGTTGACAACAATGATATAACATGCACCCTATGCTCCTGAATCACTATCATTGGTACTACTTCTTGCATATTAATGATGTTTAATAGTGTGCAACATTGTTTGATAAAACATCTATGCATTTTTTTCATCAAATTCACTTCATCATACATTATTATTAAAAAACCTTAAAATTTCGTACACATTTAACAAAATCACTTTTGGTTATAACAAAAACACTTTCATTTTGTGCAAAATTGCTACCAGCAAAATTGATTTGCACTTTAGCAATACCACTACCATGTTTAAAGATATTGATTCCTTATTCAATGATTTTGCTACAACAATATTGTTTTTATCCCTCAAACAAAACCACTGCTAAGATTTATGAAACCACTATGATGTTTAAGAAAATCACTATTTACCTTAATGATATCATAAAAATCATCAACAATATTGCCATTCCCAGATTAGTGATTTCATTTTAGTCAATTTCAAACCATAATAAATGCTCAAATAATTCAAAAATTCAAAAAAATTAGTGACTTATTGGAGGGCCACTCCTCTCAGGTCTCTCAAAACATCTAACTCACTCCGTTCGGTGTTTGTGGTGAGGAATATAGTCCATTTCTTATCACTGGCTTTCAAGTCAACTTATTTTTAAATCACTTCTTTAGCACTAATTTCAAATATTATTTATGAAAATGATTTTATAAACCCACCCCTAAGCCCCTATTTATATTAATACCGTAAGCAACATTTCCTCTATTCTAACCCAATAATTGTTAATCACCAACATTAAATTAATTCATTTACACAACGCTGTCAAACACTTGCAATCATTTATAGACGTGAAACCCACTAATCATTTGCAAACTCAATACATTTTTTTAATTTATGGATTCATAGTTTATTATTGTTGGGATATATTGCTCCCACACCTACTACTTCAGCCCTTGAGCTATTAGCAAACAATAATAAGCATGCAATCTCTAAGTCATTTAAATTATTGATTTTCAAATCTAATTACCTAGTATCACCTTACTAGGGGTAACTCTTTTACATTACCAACACATTGCAACTTTGACATCATTATTGAAATAGATTGAATTTTCATTTGATCGCTTAACTATTTCCTATTTTCATTAATTTTGAAAATTTGTCCATTTCTCACACAAACCCTTGAGGGGGCATCATCATATTCATTTTCATTCATTTGGGGCAAATTTTTACTTTTTTATCATCAACACTCTTCTTCTATTCTTCAAAACAGTATTACTTTGCAACACCATTTCAAAGAGGGGCAAATTTAGACACCTAAATTTCATTTAGTGTTAAAATGCACCTTAATTTATTTGATCATTCTTCTTAAGTTTATTAATCATTCTTATTAATTTAATAATTAACATTTCTTCCTAAAATCAATTAATTGATTTATTCAAATACTTTTGAAAAAGTCAATTTTGCACCTTTTATTATTTATTTTAATTATTTAATTCCTTAATCTACCAATTCAAACTTCTCCCACTTTTCTCTCCCTCATCCCAATCGAATCCATGAAAACCTCCACTTCCTATAACTCCTCCACTGAGTTGTCACTTCATTTTGACTAAGTCTACTAACCAACCCCTATTTTTGCTCCACTTGGTTGAAATAGTTCCTATCCTCATGGATGAGGACTCATCTTCAACCGCTGATCATTTGGAACCTTGAAAAATTCCAATTGATCCTCCACTATCGGATCATAATCTAGGCTTCTATAAATAAGCTTGAGAATCCTCATTTTCAAGGGACACAAATCTTGAGAAATCACAATCATAATCTAGCAAATCATAATCATATCTTGCATCCAAAGTGAATCATAGTCAATATTTTGAATTCAAACGCTTCCCATTTCACCTTTGCATAGGAGAGTGAACACCACATTTTGATAGAGCAAGTCAGATCTGAATCACAATGGAGGATTCTTGTGTCTAAACTATGAAAGTTTTTTATTATTTTTTCTAGCATTTTTGCTCTAACATTAGTAGAATTTATCTTAGAATAGACTCATTCTTTATCTTTGCACTTTATAATTCATAAATTTCTAGCACACCCAGTGGGACTTTACCCATGTCTTTTAATCTTTTTGTTTATCTTTTGCATTTAATCTTGTTTATTCTTGAGTTGGTACGGATTATAGGTTGCTGTCTTAGATTTCATGTTTAGATGTACATTTTCCTTTGTAACAATGATTTTAGAGCACATTTCAATGATTTTTTTGGACTTAACACCATTTTTGTTACTTTTTCCACATTTTTGTGCCTTTTTCTATCTTTTCTAGGTGAACAGTGATTTTATGTCAAAATAGCAATTTTGTCAGACAACAATGATATCATCCTACCTTACAGTGATTTCATCTTTTTCTACAATGATTTTGTCTTTTTGTGTAGTGATTTTACTTTTTTGTGTAGAGATTTTATGTCTTGCAATGATTTTATTTTCTTCTGCAGTGATTTTGTCTTTCTCTAAAGTGATTTTGTTCAATAAAATTTTTGTTGTTCTGTGCAGCGATTTCATTGAGCATAACAATGATATTATTTCTATCAACTTTTTCTATTTTTGTCTTTTTCCTACATGATCATTTTGTAATTTCACCTTTTTGACTTGACTGTGTAACAACAATTTCAGCATAGAGGCTTGTTTTTTATGTTTTTTGTAGTTTTTCATTCTTTTTTGTAGGTTATCTTATTCTTAAGCTTGAGCAAAAAAAAATAACACCTTGTTTTTAGAATGTTAGTAAAAAATAATTAAAAAATCAAAGAAGTAAGCTAATTTTTTTCATTTGTTTTCACTAACATCTTTTATTTTTAGTCTTTTGCATTCTTAGTAAATAAATCACACTTTATTTTCTATGAATTAAATCTATCTATTTGTTTGTCTTCTTGTTTGGTTGCAAAGGTTGTGTATGCTCTTTCCTTGGCATCACACTGGTGATGATACCTATAAATCAAAAGCAATATTTTAACTTATCTATTATCCTAGTTGATCTTGTGTATGCTCTTTCTTTGGCATCACGTTTGTGATGATACCTAAAAATAAAAAACAAGTATTAACTCTTTATTTTTTCTTTTATTAGGGGCTGTATTGATCATGGATTTCATCACCATGCAATAGGCCAAACCCCATTTTTAGATGGGGTATATATATCAAAACCCAACTATTTCAATTGCCTAAGTGGTTGTGTGTTTTAAGCACACAATGATGTGAGGGGCTTTTATGCTTCAATACCTAGGGTTTCAATAGTTGAGAGAATAGATGAGTAAGTGACAATGGAAAGCCCAAAAGTTGTTTAACACCTTTATACCTAATTTTCACCCTTTTTGTGTAATTACTTATTTATTTAGAATATAAATTACTTGTTGTTTCCTTGTGATTTACCATGTGTTGAAAATACTTATTTTGAAAATACTTATTTTGAAAACTAATTCCTTTCAAAAATTCACATAATTAAAAGTAATTGGTTCAAAATTTAAAGTTTTTTAGTCAAATCATTGGTTTATTGTAATTTAAAATTTTCATTATTTCTTCAAAATATTTTTTCTCTTTCTTTACAAAACCATGCCTATTACATATCAAATGGCCATGTTAAATCCTTATGCAAGGGAAGATCATTTTGGCAATGACCCCTTTTAGTTTGCTAGTGAAGAGCATCATGTAGAGATACATGAAATCATTGAACATGAAGATGAGGAGGGAGAGCCCTATCAAGATGAAGGTAGCCCCAAATATACCCAACCTCCACCATCCCTAGATGAATATATCATGTCTAATAAAAACAAAGTGCTACTTTAGGTCTTGGGTTTTGGTGCTAAATTCCCTCCTAATTTTGATGTGTATAACTTGTAATAACTCATTGCAAGTAAAGAGCCTCCTCCTACCAATGTTAATTAAAAAAATTTCTAAATCTCTTTAGAGGGTGGTAATACCCTCATTCCTTCTTCATGGACTCATCCCCAAGTCTCCCAAGACAAAGGGAAAACCATCTCACATGAAGATTCATCCCAAACTAGCCATGGTTTTTCTGCTGAAATCCATGAAAATTAAGGAAATCAAGAGATGATGAATTTACAATCTCATGAATCAAATAATCCATTCAATAATCTTACCATGAGTTCAAATACAAATTTAAAACATCATCCTACCAATTCTGAGTTTGAATGCCATTTCAAATTCCCAAATCTTGCAATCAACTAATCAAAACTTAAACCCTCTTTTAGGTTCAACTAACATAAATCAAAATCATCCCAACTTGAGTATGGGTTTCACATATAATTCAAATCCAACCAAATAAAATTTGACCACACCCACTGTGGGTATTCCCCAAAACTAGCAAGGTTATGATCAAACTAATCAAAGTGTGAATTCTTACTCACACTCACAAATTAATCCAAATCAGAATTTGCAAAACTCACCCATCATATCTAATCCTAATAAAAACTTGAATGCATATTCAAGTTTTCCCAATCAATTACCAAATCCTAGTTTGAATGTTGCTTCAAGCACATTCAACAACCCAATTTTATATTCAAATGTGCCAAATCAATTGTTGTTAGGTTAGCTCCTATGAATTCTAATACAAATCAAAATAAATCAAGCATTAATCTAGCCATTCAGTTTCAAAATCCTAACACTAATCAAATACAATAAAATACTAATACTAATTTCAACCCAAATCTAAGTTCCAAATAGTTTATCTCAAATCCTAATATTGGCTCAACTCAAAATCAAAACCCAACTCAGAGCAATTTTGGCTTCAACTCAAATCTAAGTCAAACAAACTATGGCACTAATCAAAATCTTGGATAAAACACAAATAACTTTTCCCAACTCCAAAACCTTGGTTATAGTAATCCCAATCCTAAAAACTTTTCAAACATTCCCCAACAAACTAATCAACCACCTATAGCTTCTAGTCAAATAGATAAAATATCTCCCTCTCTAATACAAGAATTTTCAAAACATCAGGGATTAGGTCCAAGGTTTACAAGATGGGTCATACAACTGACAAAAGCAATAAAAGTTTGAGGAATTTTTTTCATAGCCTTATGATGTGAGTAAGATTACTACACCATTCCCTAAATATTTTTAAGTTCCTAAGTTTGACAAATACAAAGGAAAATGAGATCCCAGGGAACACCTAACAAGCTTTTATCATGTATGTGCTGAAGTTGCCTATCACAATGAGTTTATGTTATGTCTCTTCCCGTGGAGCCTTAGAGGTCAAGATCTTGAATGGTTCTCTAGACTCCCAAAAATATCTATCTTCACTTTTGTGGATTTATCTAAAAATTTTTTCATCATTTTTCATACAACATTGATAAATACTTGACCACTCTAGATTTGCACAACACTAAACAATGATAGGGTGAAATGTTTGCTTCATTTCTTCAAAGATGGAGAGAAATAGCAAGCCACTTTTCATGGTCATTCCCAAAAATTAAATTGTTGGACATTTTCATGAACAACTTAAATTTAGATTTAGGCCATCATTTACTCCTTTTTTTCCCATGATCTTTCGATGAGATAATTAAAAAGGGCATTTAGGTAGAGAGAAATTTAATTAATAGAGGAATCAATAAAATCTTTAAACTAGACAACAAAAATTATTCTAAAGCAATAGATAAACCCAAGATATTTACTAAAAATAGGAATCTTATGGGGGATGGTGTAACTGATGTGAAATAAATTCAAAACTCATAAAACCAAATGCTTAACAATTCAAACCATAACATAACAATTCCAGGGGGAGACCAAGACAAGGACAACCAAAGTGCAAGTTTACTTAACTGGGTGACACTTACGAAAATATTTTCCAAAAGTTAACTAATGCAAACATGATAGTGTGGACCAACACAAAACCTTTTAAAGATAATGTTCCAAAACTTGATTGGTATAAGGAGGATGAATACTATGAGTACCATCAAATACAAGGACATTCTACAAATAGATGCATGCATCTTAAACATTACATCCAAGATTTTATTGATAAAGGTGACATAAAAATAAAAAATAGCTCAACCAAATAATCTAATAATAAGAAACTAGGGATATATTAGGATCCATTCCCTAATCATCAGCAAGGTAAAGGTAAGCAAAATTAAGAGCAACCCAAATCAAGTAATATCAATCAAGCCAATTATCCATTTGATTCTATCATTAATAACATTGATATGGTACACAAGCATGTTAATGTTATAATCCCATCCAAGTATGAATGCATGGTTACTACAAGACGTGTAAATCTCACCCTACCAAGTGCACCACCACCTAATGTTAAACAAAAGTATGACATCATAGATCACCTTGAGAGGCTGCCAACAAATATATCCATTTTAGATCTTCTCAAAACTTCCACTGTATATAAAGACATATTATATAAAGTGCTTCAAGAATATAATGTACCCAAAGACATCGATCCTATAAACTTTCAAGTACTAATTGGTTCTTTGGAAATAATTAAACATGTGACATTTGATCATTTTGATGTTTCTCCTTTAGGTTCTGAGCATAATCTACCCTTGTATATAGAGGTTACTATTTGTAGGCACAAAGTAAAAAGGGTTTTTATAGACAATGGTTCAGCCCTTAATCTATGTACACTAAGACTCATAAAGCATCTTGGATATCTAATAAAAACATTAGAAGCAAATATCATAACAATTAAATCATATGATAATAATGAGAGGCCATAATTCATCTTCCTTTAATGGTAGGCATAGTTTTTAAGGAGACACTTGTTCATGTCCTCAATCTTGATTTACATATAATATACTCCTTAGACATCCATGGTCTACGACATGAATACCATCCCATAAACCTTTCACCAATGTTTGAAGTTTTCCCATGTAGGAATGGAAGTAGACATTCAAGGGGATCCTCATCCCTTCTAATACTACAAATTATTGGAAGGTAAATATCAAAAATCCAATCATCTCCTTGTCATAGATGATAATTTCACCCCTGTTGAGGATTACCCTTCACTCAATAATTATGTCAATCCTGATAATTTGTTTCAAACACCTTCCCTTGGTGGTTGGATTAAGACTCCAACTCCATCCATATATATTGAAAAAACATTAACTAATGAGTCATCCATTGAGCAAGCTTCCAACAACCCATTTGTGGAACAAATCTCAAAATTTCCTTTTATTAAACAATCATCTACTCCATTATCCCATCAAAATTCATCCTCCACTTCTTCCCATTTCAAAATCATTGATCGAGGCATGAGTGAGTAAATTATTCAATATTTTTATACCAGTACAATCCATGCAAATCCTAATGAGTATGGTAGGCCAAATTACCTAAAGGATCAAATAATGATAACAAATCTTAGGAAAAAAAAGTTTCTAAAGGGAGGTTTGCTTTTTGATGAACATATTAATGATTCAAATTCCTCTTGGCTTTATTTAGATGAATTAGCTACTTTATTTTCCACTAACTGATATCCTATTGTAAAATCTATAATGTGTAAAATAATGGACTACAAAGCCAAGGGTCTTGGTATCTATGAACAAGGTGACATTGAACCAATAAATATAAAATCCAACAAAGGGAAGAATGGTATAGGATTTAATCCACTTAATGTACATCTAATAATTTCTCAAAGTGATTCTTCTACTGATTCTGGAGATGATTCATTAGATAACAAGGCAGGTTCCATCTTTAGCCACTTTGAAGATATAACATTTACCAATATTTTCCATGAACATGCTATTTTAACACTTGACCTCACATATCCTTATTTAATCCATTGGGAATAAACATCCATGCCTCAACTTGACTACTTATAAAATGATGAAGCATTAACCACGCTCTTAAGAATTAGAGATCAAATTCCTGTAAGTGACCCTAAGAAAGTTTTCTTAATACAACTATTGGATTGAACATATTTTGGAGCATAGAGATTGCATCAATCTATTAATTCTGCATCAACATCCAAGCAAGAAGAGGTAGACAAATATTTCCATCTTCCCATACCACCTCAAGCCTACAAAGATGAATCTGGTCTACGTATTAAGGAAACCATTCCTATAAACATTGGTAGCGAGGATGACCCAAAAATTGTAAAATTAGCTATCTCACTTAGTTTAAAGGAAAGGGAGATATTTACACTATTTATTTGTGAATTTTCTAATGTATTCACATGGTCTTATGCAAATATGATAGGACTAAATCTCAAATGGGTAGTTCACCATCTTGTGGTGTACCCAAATGCAAAGCCAGTCAAGCAAAAACTTAGAAAAATGCATCCCAAAATAGCACTAATTATCAAAGAAGAGCTAAAGAAACAATTGGTGATAGGATTTATACATGAAATTGATTATTTAGATTGGATATCAAACATTGTGCCAGAATCTAAGAAGCCATCAGGGATCAACATATGCACAAACTTTTGTGATATCAATAAATCATGTCTAAAAGATGATTTCCCATTACCAAATATAGATATGATAGTTGACTCTACTGTAGGCCATGAAATGTTATCCTTAATGGATGGATTTTCTAGTTACAATCAGATTAAAATTACCAAAAAATATCAACATAAAACAACTTTTACAACTCCATCAGGAACATTCTACTACCAGGTAATGCCTTTTGGGTTCAAAAATGCAAGAACTACATATTAGAGGGTAATGATAGTTATCTTTCATGACATGATAAGTGATCTAATGGAGGACTATGTGGATGACATTTTGGTTAAATACAAATCTAGAGTAGACCATCCTCAGGTGCTTCATCATATTTTTGAAAGAATGTGAGAATATAACATGCGGTTAAATCTAAAGAAGTGTGTATTTGGTGTTACATTAGGAAAGTTGTTAGGATTCATTGTTTCATAGTGTGGTATTAAATTTAACCCTTCCAAAGTTTTAGCTATCATGGATATGCCACCACCCACAAATATTAAACAATTAAGGAGCTTACAAGGAAAGATATAAGCCATCAAAATATTTATCTCCTAGCTTGTATATATCTATCATCCATTTACATTATTGTTGAAAAAAGATGTCACTTTCACCTGGATAGAAGATTGTGAAAAAACGTTTAGTACTATCAAGAAATATCTTTCCAATCCACCAGTTTTGATGCCACCAATAGTCAGTAAGCCATTTTTTCTATATATGTTTGTTGCATAATATGCTCTTAGAGCATTACTAACACAACTTGATGACAATGGAAAAGAGAGATCAATCTATTATTTGAGCATAACCTTGATATCCTATGAATTAAATTACTCTCAAATGAAAAAATCCTATCTTGTGGTAGTTTTTTTATTTTCAAAAGTTATGACTTACATGCTTAATAATTAAACAAAAATCATTACTAAAATTGGTCCCCTTAAGTATCTTTTATCCAAAATAGATCTAACAGGTAGGATGGCTAAGTGGGTCATGTTACTTAGTGAGTTTGATCTAGAGTATGTTAATCAAAAAATAATCAAGGGTCAGGTTCTTGGCAGATGTTCTAGCAGAAGCACCACTTCATGGAAAAGCACCAATTATTGTAGAATTTCTCATTAATGCGATTATGTCAGTTGATGAATCCTTGTTTTGGTAAATTTTCTTTGATGGATCTTTTACAAACCATTATTTTGGGGCTGGTATCTTGTTAATAACACCTGATGGAGATTGTATACCTAAGTCATTTCATATTGAATTCCCATGTACAAATAATATAATAGAGTATTAAGGTTTAATAGCAGGTCTCAAGATAGCAATTTAGTGGGGCATTCAACATCTCCTTGTTTTTGGAGATTCCAAGATCATTATTAATAAATTCAAGTAACTAATGAATTCCAAGCACGTGATGACAAGCTAATACCTTATAAGAAAATGGTTGATAACTTGATTGAATATTTTAAATACATCTAGTTTCAACAAGTGCCTCAAATAAATAATAGGGCAGTAGATGCTATGGCAACAATAGGCTCCTTGATGGATTTAAGCACTAAGCATAACAAGTTTTTGATTGAGTACTTAAGAGTGCTTGCTTATGATACACTGGAGTCAAAAATGGCTTGTGAGATCATTGATCCCTCCTTACCATGGTACTCTGATATATATGTATACCTTTCTATAAATACACTACTATATAATCTATCCTCAAATCAACACAAGTCCTTCATCCAAAGAACATCCCATTAAACAATCTTTGGTAATACTTTGTATCATCATGGCTATGATGGAGCCCTTCTACGTTGTTTAAATTTTGATGATTTTGCTTTGGATATTTGAGAATTTCATGAGGGAATTTGTGGGTCACATTCAAGTGGTATTATCCTAGCTAAAAAAACTCCTCCAAGTTGGTTATTATTGGCCAATAATAGAATCTAACTCATGTGCATATGTTAAAAAATGTATACCTTGTCAAAAACATGGAGATCTTATCCATATTCCTTCATAAGCCTTGTAACTTATAACAACACCTTGACCATTCTCCACATGGGGGTTAGACCTCATAGGGAAGATTAATCCTAGTTTTTTTAATGGGCATAAGCATATTATCACCACCACTGAGTATTTTACTATGTGGGTGGAAGCAATACCGTTAACTTATGTGACTGGAAAACAAATTTCCAAATTTATCCTTAACCACATTATTTGCCATTTTGGTATTCTATCTACTCTCATCTCTGACAATGGAAAATACTTCAAGAATAAAACTATAAAATCCCTTTGTCATACATACCATATAAATCACAAGTGGTCCACTCCTTATTACCCATAAAGAAAAAAATAGGCCAAGGCAAAAAATAATAATATTTTGTGTATTCTTAAGAGAGTTTTCAATGAAGTTGGTCATGACTTGCATACCCAACTATATCTCATCCTTTGGGCATATTGTACAAGTAACACACACCCATGGGGGAAACCCCTTATTCCCTTGTTTATGGTAGTGAGTCTATTTTGCTTATTGAGGTTGAGATTTTGTCACTAAGAATATCTTTTCAACAAATCATAGATGAGGAATCATATCGAGAGTCACACTTAAGCGAGCTCAATCTTTTAGATGAAAAATGACTCAATGCTTTAAATCACCTACAAGTTTACCACAATCACATTTATCATAGTTATAATAAACAGATTAAATCTAGGCAATTTGAAATCAAAGATCTTGTTCTAAAGGAAAATCAATGAAACACTAATGTTGATAGAGAAAAGAAAGAAAAATTTGAACCTGATTAGTTAGGTCCATACATCGTCATCACCAAATATGGACTTAGAACTTAAAAATTGGCCATGAAAGATGGAGAAGAGCTTGATGAGCCTATGAACACTATGCACATTAAGATATTCTATGCTTAAACATATGTCTCTATGTGTTATTATCGATCTATCTAAAAGTCAAAATATTAAAAAAAAACAAATTATAAAAAAACAAATATATATATATATATATATATATATATATATATATATATAGCAAAAATAAAAGAAGTGTATACATAAAACATCCACAAGTGAGAACCATGTCCACGGCACTTTGGATAAATACCATTATGAAAACTAGTTCTTCTAGCATCATGTGTAAAATCCATTATCTATAAACTACTCCTTTTGATTGGGGGCATGATATTTGTACTAGTTCTACTACATAAATCCATTTATGTCATTTTGTTTCCCTTACAATCATTATTCAAATTCCAAGTTGTAATTACATTTACAAAACCAATACTCTTTCTCATAGTTTGGGAGAGTAGCTTCCTTAGTATATCCATTCAAAACATTAGAAAATTACAAAAAAAAAAAAAAAAAAAAAAAAAAAACATTCAAAATATTTCAGAAAAATCCCAAAAACAATTTCAAAAATTTAAAAAGCACAAAAACATAAAAAAAATCAGAGAAAATAACTACAAAAACATTCATAAAACATAAAAACCAAAACAAACCAAGTCCAAACAAAGCCACCGAATTCATGCATTTCAAATTATAACCATAGTAACCACTACCCTTTCGTTCCATTTGTTTGTTCATTGGGTGGGTCATTCACACATCAATTTTCATCATACACTTCATTTTCTTCATCAACCATCCACTTTTTCATCACTTCCCATATTTGGGAGAACTACATATGGTCTGATATCCACACATGAACATTGTCTAAGTGGATTATGAAGGTAGCGCTTAGAGACATGGGGTCTCTAGGGTTAGCTAGACCACTACCTTCACCATCATCCATTACCCCTATCCTTTACCCTTAGGCCTTTTTATTTGTATTCTCTCTCATCTATCTAGTGTTCATGCTTGATCTTGAACATGATTCTTCTTTCATCCCTTGCTTCTTTCTTTGCCTTAGCCATTTATTTGGTTAATTTTATCCTTTGTTTCTTTGCCTTGGCCTTTTATTTGGTTTCTTTTTATCTTTTATAATTTGTTTGGTTGTTCTAGATTTGTATATCTTATGACTCTTGGGTTTGTAAATCTTTGCTTCTTTAATGCCTTCATTTACATTTGAATCAATTAGCAATAGTCATTCATTTTTTTAATTATTTTATGTATATCTTATTTGTTTGTTTAGATTAAATTTTGTTGTTTTACTTTCTTGTTTATTGTTGAAATGCTTATTTTATGTAAAAAACATACATAGTATGATTATGAATATATCATGACGTACTTTGATCAAACACACAAATTCTTCTTCTTTTGTTTTTACATGCTTAAAACATCAAAATTCATCATTATTATTCCATATCATCGGTGATACTATGTTTTAAAGCTACATTAACAATTAGGTTTCTTAAAACACTCCAATTTTTTTTGAATACCAATGCAAAGAATGGAAAACCATGTTATGCAGCAAACTTTTATCCATAATCATACATTTCATTTCATTTCATCATAATCATACATCCATACATAAGCACAATAAATGGTGAAGAAACAATACAATTGCATAAATGCTAAATACAACTCATATACAAGAAAGTATGAACAGTGATATCCATGTAACCCAGTCAAAACAATAAGTCAAAGTTAAAAGTCCATACATGCCAAAGACATCATGTATATATATCAAAATGTGTCTATATAATAGATACATCAATGTAGTCCATCACATAAACCTAGGTCAAAACTAAGTCTCATCCTATCCCTTAGAAGGGGTGTCTAATCTCTGAAAAGGCTCTAGCTGTCATGAGGTACCCTATGGTGGGTGCATCCCTTATGATACCTATCCTATAGATCTCTTAGACTCTACTGGCCATATAGATCTAGTCGATGTTGATCATCTAATAGAATAATCTATAAAATATGGCTCACACTGATCTATTGGTATAACAGCCTCATATAAAATCCTATAGTAAGTGGCCTACTTCATAGCCCTCATCACTCTATCCAAAATAAATAATTGACTTGTCTCAACTAGCTGTGTCCTAGCCTCTATAAGCTCTATCTGAGTTATATCTCTCTCTTGTTTATATATATATATATATATATATATATATATATATATATATATATATATATATATATATATACAAGGGATGTATAGTCTAGGGTCTATGTCTCTGAATAACAAGTACTCACCCCCATCCTCATAGTATCACCATCTATCCCATCAAAAATCTCTTAAAATCTATGAATCTCTCCCTATAATTACTCAATCTCTACAGTCTGATCATCTCTAGTAGTAGCTAAACCCTATAACCTAGCCACCTCATGGTGTAAGCCATAAATCTCTCTATCTTTTTCCTAAATCTCCTCACATAGCCTCTCAATTAGGGCATGATCCTTTGATGTCCATGAGGAACCTACAGTCTCTCCTTTGTCTATCTATATAATATGAGGAAGTCATACTATAATATCATGCCCTATGTCCTCATGACGTATGTCGTCATGACTTGTGTCATCATGACTTGTGTCCCCATGCCCTGTGTCATCCTCACCCTCTAAATCTATAATATGAGAGTCTCCTCTTACTAGTTGACCAGTAATTGCATCCATTTCTATACTTACATCTCATAGAATCTCTATATCTTCTATAAAAGTAATAAGCACATCATGCATTTGATTAGTCTTAATATCTCATCCTCTATCAACATCTCCTCTTATGTCACTTATAACAACCCTCCTAATTTAGGCTCCCAAACCTGTGCCTTGAGGCTACCTACTCAAGCTCATTGCTAATATTTGCTTCCATGTCCTCAATGGTTTATATAGCAGTGCCAATCACAATGGCCTTTGCTATGCCCACCACTCTATATAACCATCCACTACCCCTACATATATCACATCCCTCCTATCTCTCCACCTCACTATCTATAACTACATCCATCTATGATCAACAATCGAAAGATCAATAGTCATCCCCTAATGTCACCTCTCATGTATTATTTGAGCAAATACATGTGGACTAGCTAGAATATGTTGTCTAACACTAAACTACCTCATCATTGTATTTGGTCTATACCTCTCAATAATGCATACATGTTTCCTAATGATGTAACATGGAGTCATCATATAATTCATATCTAACTCTTCATCTGGCCAATAAAAAATAATGTCAATATAAGGTCTCCATGTAATCTGTGTGTCTACTAATTCATCTACAACTCTTCTATAGACGTTTAGGTCACTTAGAGGTGGTCTGCATACACCGAAAATCATGTGCCATACATAAGCCATCAGCTCCCCTACCTATCGAGTGTCCAACTATCCAATTGGTCTCTCAATAGAAATATGTTCCCAATACCAAACCTGTAATAATATCGATGACCCTATCTTAACTCAGCCTGAGTATACAAAGTAGTGCAGATCATGATATAAAATAGCTAAGACATAGGGGCCCCATTTAAACCTAACCCCCATCTCCATCATGTCACCAATAACATCTAATAATCCAATAAGACATAGTCTACCACTCTTGTCAGGAAGCAATATGCCACTAACAATCACCATCAGAATAATAGTCAAAGAATCTATCTCTAGATCCATGTAGTAATCAACATCAATGCCATTCTTCATAACTTGGAACATGCTCCCACTAAAAATACTGACTAGAGTCTCATCTTGTGGACCCTATCCCCAATAGACTAACCTACCTTAAATAGGAATGCTTAAAATCTGATATGTATCCTCTAAGGTAATAGTCATCTCACCTATTGGTAAGTGAAATGTACTCATATCACTATGCCATCTCTCAGCTAGTGTAATCAATAATACTCTGTCAGCTTGTATCTTAGGCATCCATGCAATATAGGAGAGCCCAATCACCTCCAAAACACCCCACTTATACTTTATGAAAGTCAAAATGACATATCATGTGCCCTATGCTCTTGAGTCATATCACTGGTACTACCTCCTACATATTAATGCCATTTAATATTGTGTAACATTGTTTGACAAAAAACCTATGTATCTTTTTCATCAAATTCACTTCATCATACATTATTATTAAAAAACCCTAAAATTTTTCACACATTTAAAAAAATATCTTATGGTTCTAACAAAAACACTTTCATTTTTGCAAAATCATTGCTAGCAAAATCACTTCGCACTTTAGCAATATCATCATGTTTGATATCACTTGTTCAACAATTTCACTACAACGATATTATTTTGACCCCTCAAAAAAAATTGCTACTAAGATTTATGAAATCACTATGATGTTTAGTGAAATCATTATTTACCTCAATGATATCACAAAAATCATCAATGATATCACTATTCAGAATAGCAATTTCATTCTTGTCAATTTTGAACCATAATAAATGCTCAAATAATTCAAAATTTTGAAAATTTAGTGACTTACTAGAGGGCCACTCCTCTCAAGTCTCTAGAAATGTTTCATTCATTCTATAGTATCATGGTGAGAAATGGTCCATTTCTTCTCACTAGCCTTCGATTCAACTTATTTTCAAATCACTTTGCACTAATTTTGAATATTATTTGCACAAATTATTTTCTAAACCCACCCCTAAGCCCCTATTAATATTAACACCCTAAGCGACATTTCCTCTATTCTAACCCAATAATTGCATTAAATCAATTCATTTACACAATGCTATCAAACACTTGCAATCATTTATAGACGTGAAACCCACCAATCATTTACAAACTCAATAACTTTTTTTTATTTATGGATCTGTAGTTTATTATTGTTGGGATATATCATTCCCACCCTGCTACTTTAGACTCTGAGCCATTAGTAAACAACAATAAGCGTGTAATCTCTAAGTCATTTAAATTATTGATTTTCAAATCAAAGACCTAGTATCACTTTACTAGGGGTAACTCTTTTATGTTATAACACATTCAACTTTAACATCATTCGAAATAGATTGATTTTTATTTGATTATTTAACTATTTCCTATTTTCATCAATTTTGAGCATTTGTCCATTTTTCTTGAGGGGGCATCATCATATTCATTTTCATTCATTTGGGGCAAATTTTTTGCTTTTTTATCATCAACACTCTACTTCTATTCTTTGAAATAGTATTATTTCATAACACCATTTGCAAATAGACACCTAAACTTCATTTAGTATTGAAATACACCTTAATTTATTTAATCATTCTTCTTAATTTAATAATTTAACATTTCTTCCTAAAATTAATTAATTTATTTATTCAAACACTTTTAAAAAAGTTGATTTTACACTTTTTATTCTTTATTTTAATTATTTAATTCCTTAATCTACCAATTCAAATTGCTCCCACTTTTCTCTCCCTCATCCCAACTAAATCCATGAAAATATCCACTTCTTATAACTCCTCCATTGAGTTGTCACTTCATTTTGACTAAGTCTACTAACCAACCCCTCTTTTTATTCTACTTGGTTGAAATATAGCAATTTCATTCTTGTCAATTTTGAACCATAATAAATGCTCAAATAATTCAAAAATTTGAAAAGTTAGTGACTTACTAGAGGGAACCACTAATTTTAGTCTTGAGCTTTGGATCTAATTATTGTAATTATGTCTAATTATTGTTTGCATGAGATCTATATAATAGACTCATGGGCTATATTGTAATTTGTTCTAGTTTGAGTTGAGCATTCTACGCAGTGCTCATGGTGAGGAATGCAGTCCATTTCTTCTCACTAGCCTTCGATTCAACTTAGGTGTGTGTGTGTGTGTGTGTGTGTGTGTGTGTGTGTGTGTGTGTGTGTGTGTGTGTGTGTGTGTGTGTGTGTGTGTGTGTGTGTGTGTTTTCAAATCACTTCTTTAGCACCAATTTTTGAGTGTGTGGAGATTATTTGCACAAATTATTTTCTAAACCCACCCCTAAGCCCCTATTTATATTAACACCCTAAGCGACATTTCCTCTATTCTAACCCAATAATTGTTAATCACCAGCATTAAATCAATTCATTTACACAATGCTATCAAATTGAGTGGGAGTATAGAAATGGTAGAAGAAAGTACACTTGCAATCATTTATAGACGTGAAACCCACCAATCATTTACAAACTCAATAACTTTTTTCTATTTATGGATCTATAGTTTATTATTGTTGGGATATATCATTCCCACACCAGCTACTTTAGGATGTGGCTTTGTACTCTGAGCCATTAGTAAAAAACAATAAGCGTGCAATCTCTAAGTCATTTAAATTATTGATTTTCAAATCAAAGACCTAGTATCACTTTACTAGGGGTAACTCTTTTATGTTACCAACACATTGCAACTTTAACATCATTCTTAAAATAGATTGATTTTTATGAAAGGGTTTTTTTATACTTGATTGTTTAACTATTTCCTATTTTCATCAATTTTGAGCATTGGTCCATTTTTCACACAAACTCTTGAGGGGGCATCATCATATTCATTTTCATTCATTTGGGGCAAATTTTTGCTTTTTTATCATCAACATTTTGTCTCTACTTCTATTCTTCGAAATAGTATTGTTTCATAACGCCATTTCAAAGAGAGACACCTAAACTTCATTTAGTATTGAAATACACCTTAATTTATTTAATCATTCTTCTTAATTTAATAATTTAACATTTAAAGCAACCGGCTTCTGATCTAAAATTAATTAATTGATTTATTCAAATACTTTTGAAAAAGTTAATTTTGCACCTTTTATTCTTTATTTTAATTATTTAATTCCTTAATCTACCAATTCAAACTTCTCCCACTTTTCTCTCCCTCATCCCAACTAAATCCATGATGTAAAGATCTACATGGGTAAGTAAGATCATTGATTTGTAGGTGTGTGTGTGTGCAAGGTCAAAGGTGATCTGCGGGGCAGTAGGATCAAAGGTGACAACAACACCACTTCCTATAACTCCTCCACTGAGTTGTCACTTCATTTTGACTAAGTCTACTAACCAACCCCTCTTTTTATTCTACTTGGTTGAAATAGTTCTTGGTAATCAATGGTGATGTCTTAACAGTGGAGTCAGAGCATGTTTGTTGTTCTAGATTCCTGACACGAATCATCCTCAACTGTTGATCATTTAGAACCTTGAAAAAGTCCAAATGATCTTCCACCATCAGATCGTAATCTAAGATTCTATAAATAAGCTTGAGAATCCTCATTTTCAAGGGACACAAATCTTGAGAAATCATAATCAAAATATAGCAAATTATAATCAAATCTTGTATCCAAAGTGAATCAAAGTCAATCTTTTGCATCCAAACACTACCTGTTTCACCTTTGCATTGGAGGAGTGAGCACCACATTTTGATAGAGCAAATTGGATCTGAATCGCAATGGAGGATTCTTGTGTCTAAACTTTGAAAGTTTTTTATTGTTGTTTCTTGCATTTGTTACTCTAACATTGGTAGAATTTATCTTAGAATAGACTTGTTCTTTGTATTTACACTTTTTAATTCATACAATGGGTAAGAGACATAAACTTTGTCATGATTGTAAATACAGAGAAGGAAAAAGCTTTGGTAAGTTACCATCATTTTTAGAAAATTTACTATAATTATTATAGTTTTTATTTAATTATATTTTATTTTTAATTATAGGAAAAATGTGAAAACTTGAAAAAGGAGGCCCTGGTCCTCATTGTGCATTTGAATAATGCACAAAAAAGTTTAAATGTTGCCCTTACATTCAAAGAAAATCTTGTTCTATTGAATAAATAGAACAATACACTTAAGAGTATAATTAAGGAGCACGAAATGGACCCTATTATTTTATTAAAGAAAAAAATTGATGCAGATTGGAGCCTTCTTTTAGTAGGAGATACAAAGAATGAATAAAGAGAAAATCTTAAAAATATTAATTCTACTATAGATGATCTTAAAATGATAGACACATTAAAGGATGACATAGAGGAAGGGCAAGTAAAAATTTCAAGGGATGGCTGTAAGAAAGTGGATGATGGGTATTTTCAAAAAAAAGATATTTGATGATATTGTAAACTATTTATTATGTTTCAAATGACAATGTTATGTTTTAAACAACAATTTGAAAATACAATGTTATGTTTTAAACAACAATTTGAAATTACAATGTTAAGTTTTAATTTTCAAATAACAATTTATTATGGTTTAATTACTCTTTTTTTACTGAATTATGGTTTATTTTACATCTTACCTGCATTAAATTGACCATACTTGTGTTGTATATTCTGAGTTGATGTAGTTCAAACAAAATGGTGATGTGGACTTCAATTATTTTTTCTATGGATTTAGATTGAGCATTATTTTGAATTTGATATGATTTCATCTTATTCAATTATTATAATGGTTGTAGACAATGGAAAAGCTTTTGTTATGAATTTCATAATTCAATTTAGTTATGAGTTCATTTTTTTTATAAATGAACATGTTGTGCTTGTATGGAATTATTATGGATCTGGAGTCCATGGAATAATTATAGTTTGCCGCTTTGGTCAATGAATTTTTTTTACATGATGATTTAATCCAATTAAATGATGAAAGTTTTTCTTGGGTTGTTATTATAAAGTTGAATCTTCCTGAATTTAAATTATTGATATGCACTTATAATGATGTAGGGGTTCAATAATACATTTTTTCTTCTCAATTAGGTCTTGTTGTTCAATAGGCATGTAGACTTTTTTTGTCTTAGTAATTGAATTCAATATTCATAATTTTAAATTATAGCTAAGGTGAAAAATATTAATATTATGTTGCAATATCAAATTTATGTTTTTTCAAAAGTAATAAACATATATATTTAATAATACCATCTTTAAAAATACAAAGAAATTTTGACCCATTTGAATAACCAATTACATAAAAGGGAATGTTTCATGGTCAATGGATTAATCATTAAGGTTTGGAAATCATCTATTAATAAAATGACAATGTTATCAAATTTTTTTATGAAATAAATATTTTAAAATAGAAAAATTGATATGAAATTAGGTTTTAGAAAATAATAATTGCAATAAATATTAAACTAAAACTTAGGTAGCTGAAACAATCCTTGACAAAATTGTTCATCGCTAGTGGCATTTACATTTGTCATGTCGGTTAAATATCTAGTGTCAATATTTACATCATCTATATTGATAATCATATTAATGACACCTCTTATTTTAGCTAGAGAACTCCATGTTGATAGAGCTCTTTTATAAGGAAACAAGTCCACAACATAATGTGAAACATATAATCTCAATTAGGTGTTTAGATTTTTATCCAATCTATTTTAAAGTTTTGACTTAATGAAAGATAATGCAGTAAATACTCTCTCATCTTCCATTGATCTCAAAATCATTGTTTGACAAAGTTTATATAATAAAAAATATTCATTAATACTTTCCAACAAGATTCTACTAAGATAAAGTTTTTTTCGTAGTTGTGTAATTTCACCATTTTCTGTTGGTTCACTTAGACACCGATATTGTTCAACCATTATAATTCCAAAATGTGTTTACTAAGATGTCAGTAAATAATTTCTCAAAATACCTTTAATTTAAACTCTATGACCTCTACATATTTACTAAAATGCTTAATAAGAGAACCCATGTATTTTTGAAATAAATTGCTAATCAATTATTGACCGTTATCACTGTTCTAAAAGAGGGGATTCACAAATGTCATGGCCTCCAAAAAATCATCCCTTTAAAAATGGTCTCTGATCTCAATAGATAAGTTTTATGAAATTCTACTCAATTTCATCTACATTTAAGATATAACAGTATCATATAGAAGACGTGTAACATGTACTTCTTCAGTTTTAGCTCCTATAAAATCAAGTCTTTTGTAGAAAGTGTGCATTGGTATCTCCTTGCCATTAATGATGACACAAAGTTGATCATTGATATTGAATTCAAATAGCTTTCAGAATTATTAAATTTTATCAAAATTTTCTAACTCTTAAAAAATAGTCTCTAAAAATGTTCATTCGACATGTTTAATATATTTAAAGATTGACATACTTTTTCTTAATCATATGAAGTCAACAATATATATGAATCTCTCTTGAGCATGTTTCATTAAAAAAATGATTTCATTAAACATTGGGATAATTATTCATAATGTTAAAAATATTTATAAATCTATTAAATGGTACAACATATCTTTTTCCTTGTCAACTTCCCTATGATATTTATTCATAAAACTTACTAATGATGGATATTCATCAAAAAATTTGCATGGAAGATCATACATAGAAATATATCTTATATCAAAATATTTCAATAATTTTTTACCATCAGTCACTCCTATTGAATGTTTTTGGAACTCTAAAAATATTTTTAGACTTCTTGACATATAATAATACAAGTCATGAATGAGATCTTCCACTTTTACAACATTAGAAACTATGCTTGCAATTTTGTATACAAGATTCATCCTATGAGCCATGTAATGAATCAAAATTATATATGGGGCAACTATTGTTCGAAGTAGAACACAAAGAATATTTATATTCTCTTGTATTATTGATGTACCATCAGCCCCAACACACACCTAATTGGTAGATATTGCATAATCATCCATCCCAACTTTATCTCTCAAACTAGATACAACTAATTTGTAAATATTCTCAACATTACAATTTTTTACCATTTTATGAATAGATAATAGATGAGGTTGCCTTGAATAGTTCTCGAAAGTATAAACATGCATGTAAACCCATGATGTGTTGTCAAATGCTATGACCTCATCAATGATAGTGAGATAAATAGTGAATTTTGAACTTTTTATTTTAAATCCTCCTTCTCAACCATTGCTAGACATTTTTCCATTTCCCAAGCACTGTTATCCAATCAATGTGATTGTGGAATATCAAGAAATCCATTATGTTGAAATAAAATATTATAATCTAAAATATCAAAAATAGGTCTACCCTTTTTTAAAGTGTGGTATATAATAGAGAACTATATATATTTGTCCTTTAGATTGGACTGCATAACTTTTCAAAATTGAGTTTTGATTATTCCCCCTTTTTCAGTAATATGTTTTAGATATTTTTGATCATTCTCATACTCGCGTGCATATCTTACATGCATGCATTTTTATATTTTTTTCTATCTATGTATTTTTATTGTTTTTACATTTATGTGCTTCACTATGACATATATTTTTACACAATATTTCTCAATTGTTTCCAACTTAAGTTGCATTCTATGTTCCTTTCCAAGTTTCTAACTACATATTGTACATCTACATTCTGTTGGAGTATCATAACCATTTTTTAGGCTCTATAGGTTCAATAAAGGGAAATTTTGTTACCTAGTCAACCTTAAAATAATTTTAAATTATCCATCTCCTTATCTTCCTTCTCAAATATTTATGAGTTGAATTTTCAATTGAACTTGGTGTTTGATGAGAACCATAAATCTCTTTTGGTAATTGAATTTCATCATCATTATCATCGAGAGCAAGAGGAACATCTTCCACTGGTGGTATGTCATCATAAATAAAATGTTTAGGGAATGACATGTTATTGTGATTAATTCTTTCTCATAAAATACAATCATTATCAGTGGGGATTTCTACATGTAAAAGAGTTTAGATATTATACCTGATAGTTTAAATCAAATTTACGTTAAATTAAAAAAAATCTTAATAAGTACATGTATTTTGAGTGCATGATGGATGTGTGGGATTTTTTATTAGGTCTTTAAAATAAGATAAAATGCTCAATTTTCCTAATAATTGGCCTATTCTTTTAGTGTTACCACTAGATGCTATGATGAGCAATACAGATGAATGATTCCATCAAAATACAAGTGATCAATTGCCAAAGGAATGCCACTAGTTAGACACAACTAGAACATAACCATTCAATTGAAACATATAGATGTTACCATTTGGTATGAGTATGGATTCAACTATTTAGTTGCACAAGGATGCTACCATTTAGTTTCATAGGGATACTACTAATTAGTCTGAGTATGGATGCAACCATTCAATTGCAACATAAATGCAACTGGATGGCTAAAGTATAAATGCAACCATTCAGTTTTAGCTGATTGGTAGTTTTGTGGTTGTAACCAATCGGTGATTACATGGTGCATCTATTTGGTTATATCTATTTAGTGGTGTTATAGTTATAACTAGTTGGTAATTGCATGGTACAACTATTCAATTTCATCAATTTTTGATGTCTCATCATTTAGTTGCTTGTTTGATACTATCAGGAAATTTCCTTTGTCAAAAGTATAATTTTATGGTTACCCATGGCATCATATTTATTATAGATATGGTGAATTGGATGGTTAACTAAGAAATTATTGTAAATATTTGGTGAGTTGACCCAAAAAATTAATTACATTCTAGATTTTTAAGCAATTTATATCTATGCCATGACCCTAAAAATCACCAAAAACAAATTTCAAAAAAATAAATATTCATGAATTAATGAATATTCATCATTAAAATTTACCTTGGCATCAACCTTGGATAGTTGGGTTGACACTATTATCTAAACCTGATGTAGGTGTCTTGCATAGAATACCTACTAAAAAAGGATGCAACCACCTAGATGCTTTTGGGTTTATCTTCACCTTCACTTTGGTGCATTTAGATCTGGGTCATGGATTGTTATTCCTCATGAAACTATAAAATCCTAATTATTCATATTCATAGTGACCTTGGGAAAAAATGGGTTAGTGGCCACATGAGTCCAACTGACCCTAAAGACCCCTCTATTAATGAGTGTTACCTACATATCAAATACTCCAAATAAGGCCTCAGACTGATGTAGTTCTCCCCTATATATTGGCTTGTGTGTGAATCATGTAATATGTGGAAATCAAGTACAACAATAATCTAGCTTGTAACTTGGGAAATACATCTCTTGGGTTACTTTTTAAGTACTTCAAACTTGTGTATGTGTTATCCCTATGACTAATATGCATATAGGATAAAATAGGGAACCTTTACTCACTTGAGTGCCTGATTAAATGGATTTTTGTAATTTGCATGGTGATTAGGTAAGAGGCTTCTAGGTGAGGAATGGATGATGGTTGATATTGTATTTATATGAGCCCATTTGGAGAAATAACTCACATTAAATCACTTAGGTTGACTATTAGGATACATTTCATTTAAAAATTAGATGACTTTAGGGCATTGGACACTTACGTCAGAGTAGGACATCTATGTCGATGCAGGTGTCTATTCAAGATGTCAGTGTCTAGATAATAAGAAAGTAGGTACATACTCAAAACTTGTAGAGGTGGAAGATAGCTATATTTTAAGAATTTTAGAAAAGAAGAAGGTTTGGATCATCAGCATAAGTCTAGTTGAACCAAAATATAGGCCAAGAGGCATAAGATAGAATAAATGTGAGACTTCTAAAAATGGGAAAGGTCCAAAACTGAGAAGAACAACCAAGGTCTGAGTTTTCTAAGTTTATAAGATTGAGGTGATATATAATCCATAAATATCATCTAAAATAACCTTTAAACCATACATAAGTATTAGAAGAACTGTATATCACTAAAAAGAGTATTTTAAACAACTATATTCCTCTTTCTAGATTAGAAATAGAGTATTATTCCATGTTTACAAATATTGGGGTACATTATTTTAATGGAAGTGATGTTTATTTAAGAATAACATTTAGAAACTATTATTAATCATGTGTGTTATCTTAGAATATCACATCCATGTGATTCTCATGTCATTATGACATTGTCAATAGATCAAAGAGTGCATATTTAGGATAATACACGTTAGGTTATAAGACTACCCTCAAGTCGACCAAGACCAACAAAAAAATCTTATATAATTATAAATAATTTCCCTCCTCCTTTTAGATTATAAATAGAGTATTATGCCAAGTTTGTAATCATTGAGGTACATCATCTCAATGTAAACAATGTTGATCTAGGGACAACATATGGAAATAATGGCTAATCGAGTGTGTTTTATTAGCACTGCACATTCATGTGGTTTTCATATCATTAAGATAGTGTCATTATATCATTGAGTGCATATTTAGGTTAGTAGTGAAAAAAATTGTTGATTATCATACATGTGCAAAACTTTAGGAAGGCCGTAGGGAATTATTTGGCTATACATTTTAGGCAAGTTTTATTTTTCAAAATTTCTTTAAGGCAACTAAAATTAGCAACCTTAGTTTTTAGGTTTGAGTTATGTACTAATTAAGAAGGTTATTTATTTTTAATAACCTCAATTTTTAATTGCAAGTACTTCTAAGGCTATTAATTGAACACAATATTACACCACCCCTAAATCTATCCTAGAATTAGAAAATTAAAAAAAAAATTAGATAATTTAGTTAATTATTAATTAAACTTTATCTTGAAGTAATGTATACCAAGCTAAAGTTAGCCAAACAATTTTTTAGTCAAATTCATGCACCAAAAAAATTGGTCATCAATATTGTAGACCATAGGTAACCTTGGTTAACATTGGGTACAAATTCAGAGACAAAAATTTCGTGGTTAATTTATTCACTCCAAAAAAATATTTGAATTCTAACATTACAAGGAATAAATGCTCATGTTGAGCCATTTTTAAAAATATTTTTAGATTGTAGTTGACTAAAAATATTTTGGACAACATGATTTCTATCTTTTTAATGGCCCATACATGCCACTACCTTTACAAATGCTATATGGATTCCTTTTTATTTGAAACTACTATTTGAATGCCTATGCATTTTCAATTAGGTAATATTTTCATATATTTGTTTATTTATTTGTTTTTTAGATTATATTTTTAGAATATTATTATTTTTAAATGGTTTGTGCTTATCTTTATTGACCTAGAGCATTTAGCAAAAATAATCAAAACTATCTTAAATTTTTTATGGATTGTTATTTATGGTAGAAACACATAATTATATTTGATGCTTTGGATCTTTAATTTTTAGGGTCATCACCACATGGAGCATAAATACTCAAAATGTTAAGGTGTGGAGCTAAAAGCTTCATCAAATGAGCAAGTTGCAAGTTGCAAGAATTACACAGTCATCGGCATCGGTCAGGAGCGACCGACGTCGGCCAAGAGTCGACTAGGAGATGCTGGCATCGGTCATAGATTGACCGATGTCAGTCACAGACAAATAGGCAGGGACCGATGTCGATCACCTATGCGTCTAGAATCTATTTTCGTGGACAGAACAGAATGTTTGCATGATAGGATTAAGTGTTAGTCTTAAGTCTGCATCTCTATCTTAAGTAAGACTATTTTGAGCCCTTGATTAGGAGGTGCATCTAATGGTTGTAATTGTATGCTCATGTTTCCTAATATTATATATAGGATTAGATCTTCATAGCTTATTGTAGTAACAGTAGAATAGTATAAGAATTGTATATGTGAATCAATCCAGGTTGTTGGAGTTGATTGTAATTGAGAGAGAGAACTCTTGAGGGAAAGAGATTTAGAAAGAGATCTGTACATCTGAGAGAGGTTTGGAAGAAAAGAAGTTTCTTCAATTGTATTCCTTATGTAAAGAGTTTAATACAAGTTTTTAGGGTGGTTTCTTGTATCTCTTATTGTTTGCTATTTTCTGATTCTAGTTACTTATCATTTTGGTTCAATTCTGTAATTAGTTGCTTTCACATAGTAATCAACTTTGTTGGTTGATCCCCAATAAGTGGTATCAGAGCTCAGGTTGACTAACAGGTGTTTCAAATCTGGTTAGTGTGTATTGATTACAGGTTACTCACAGGGATTTTTGTTTGAGTGGGAGAAGCAATGGTAGAAGAAAATAAACTGAGAATAGAGAAGTTCAATGGCAAGAATTACCAATTATGGAGAATGCAGATAGAGGATTATCTATATCAAAAATATCTATACTTACCATTAGGTGGAGTTTCAAGGAAGCCCACAGACATGGAAGATGAAGAATGGAAAGTTCTTGATAGAAAGGCTCTTGGATCTATAAGATTGAGTCTGGCATCTACCGTGATATCTAATTTATCACATGCAAAGTCTATGGTAGAGTTAATGACTACTTTAGCAATTTTATATGAAAAACCCTCAGCTTCAAATAAGGTATATCTTATGAAGCAGTTATTAAATTTGCAAATGTAGGAAGGTGGACCTGTATGTAATCATCTAAATGATTTCCATGGAATTGTAAATCAATTAAATTTAGTCAAAATAGTGTTTGATGATGAAATTAAAGCTCTATTGATCTTATGTTTTTTGCTTAAGAGCTGGCATAGCTTGGTAATGGCAGTTAGTAATACTACATCTGCTTCAAATATTTTAAAAGTAGATGATGTTGTTAGTGTAATCTTGAATGAATAAATTTATAGAAAAAGCATAGAGGAAACATCAGGGAATGCTTTAAGTTTTGAGAGCAGGGGAAGGCAAAAAGAGAAGAGCAAGAAAGGGAGATCAAGGTCTAAGTCAAAGATGAGAGGTAGATCTAAATCTAGAAATGGTTGGAGGATAGCCTGCTAGAATTGTGGAAAGATAGGGCACATAAGCAAAGATTGCTGGTCAAAACCTAAGGAGGACAATCAACATGAAGGTAAAGAAGAAGCAAAAGTTGCAGGTATTGCACAAGATGCTCTTATATTCTCTTTGTATAATAATATAGAATCTTGGGTTTTAGATTCTGGTGCCTTTTTTCATGTTACCCCAAATAGAGAATATTTTAGTGACTATGTCCATGGAGATTTTGGAATAGTTTATTTAGGGGATGATGAGCCTTGTAAAATTGTTGGCAAAGGAAAAGTGCAGCTGAAAATGTAGAATGACAACACATGGGTGTTGAGAGATGTCATGCATGTTCTCAGCTTGAAGAGGAATTTGATTTCTGTAGGAAAGTTGGGGGATGAGGGTTGTACAGTAACTCTCACAACTAAATCTTGGAAGGTGACCAAGGGTGCACTTGTATTGGCCAGAGGTAAGAGAGTAGGTACTCTCTATTTATGTAATTGTATTACTGATAATTCTCCTTTTATATTATCTACTTTAGATGTGGATGCAAAGTTGTGGCACTCTAGGCTCGACCACATGAGTGAGAAGGGAATGTCTATTCTTAAGTCAAAAGGTAAGCTTTCAGATTTGAAAAGCAAAGATCTAGATTTTTGTGAGCACTGTATTTTTGGAAAATAGAAGAGGGTGAGTTTTCTCAAAACTGGGTCAACAAAGAAGAAGCACAAATTGGAGCTTGTTCACACAGACGTGTGAGGACCGGCTCAGGTTACTTCTATTGGAGGATCATAATACTATGTCTCTTTCATAGATGATGCTACAAGAAAGGTATGGGTCTATTATATAAAGAAGAAATCTGATGTTTTTGACACTTTTAAGATTTGAAAAGCTATGGTTGAGAATGAAATAGGTAGGAGATTGAAGTACCTGAGATCTGACAATGGTGGTAAGTTTTGTAGCTACAAGTTTAATTGGTATTGTTATATACATGGAATACGCAGGCAAAGGATGGTCCTAAGGACACCTCAGCAAAATGGAGTTGCTGAAAGGATGAATAGAACAGTAATGGAGCATGCAAGGTCTATGAGGTTGCATGCTGGTTTGCCTTTAGAGTTTTGGGTAGAAGCTGTGGATACTGCAATTTACCTGATTAACAGAGGACCCTCTACAGCTCTGGATAGTGGAATTCTAGAAGAGGCATGGATAGGTGAAAAGGTAGACCTCTCATTTATCAAAGTTTTTGGTTGTGAAGTTTTTATGCACATTGATAAGGAAAATAGAAATAAGTTGGATGCTAAGTCTATGAGGTACACATTTATTGGTTATGGCTCTGATGATTTTAGATTCTGGTTTTAGAATCTAGGAACTAACAAAATAATTAGGAGCCATGATGTTGTTTTCAATGAAAAAGTGATGTATAGTGATTAGCTCAAGAAGCTAAATCAATCTGGGTAGAGCAATGGAGAATTAGACGAGGTGACAGTCCAAAATGAGCTCATGGGAAAGAATTATCATAGATAGAAAAACATAGAGACTGGCATCGGTCATGAAGGAACTGACGTCGGCAATATAGGAATTGATGTTGGTTAGACAGTGACTGACGTCGGTCAGGAAGAAATCAACGTCAGTCAGAGAGAACTGACGTTAGTCAGTAACAGGCTTAGAAGTGACCGAGGTTGGTCATTGTCAGAGAATTTGGGCAGATAACATGTTGTGAATGAGTCTCAGATGCCCATCAGGAGGTCAAAAAGGGTAAGTAAACCTCCAATTTGATATTTACCTTCATTATTCTATTTATTGCTTACTGATGGTGGAGAACCAGAGAGTTTTGATGAAGCAATATAGGTGGAATCCAAGAATCAGTGGGAGCTAGGCATGAATGAGGAAATTGATTCCTTGAAAGAGAACCAAACATGGGATTTGGTTGAGTTGCCAGTGGGAAAGAAGACACTGAAGAACAGATGGATCTATAGATTGAAAGAAGGTGAGAATGGATAGATGAGATATAAGGCCAAGTTGGTAGTGAAAGGATTTGCACAGAAACTAGGTATTGATTTTGGTGAGATTTTTTCTCTTGTAGTTAAAATGACTTCTATACGGACTGTATTATCTTTAGTTGCTATTGAGGATTTGCATCTTGAGTAGCTTGATGTTAAGACAACATTTCTTCATGGAGATTTGGATGAAGAAATATATATGGATCAGCCGAAAGGATTTGAGGTCAAAGGTAAGGAGAAGCTAGTGTGCAGATTGAAGAAAAGCTTGTATGGTCTCAAGCAAGCTCTTAGACAATGGTATTTGAGATTTGACAGGTTTATGACTGAGCATGGCTATAGTAGATGTCAATCTGACCATTGTGTGTATTTTAAGAGATTGGATAATGGTAGATATATTATTCTATTGTTGTATGTAGATGATATGCTAGTTGAAGGATCACACATGCAAGATATCTCTGAGCTTAAGGTGAAATTAGCTCACACATTTGCCATGAAAGATTTAGGAGAAGCAAAGAAAATCCTTGGCATGAGCATTAAGAGAGACAGGAAAAATCACAAGTTGATTTTGTCTCAAGAGGATTATGTGAACAAGGTGTTGAAACGGTTCAATATGTAGGATGCAAAACCGGTAAGCACATCTTTGGCTGGACATTTCAAGTTGAGTAAAGAACAGTGTCCTAATTCACATGATGAGGTAGGTTACATGAGTAGAGTTCCATATGCTTCCGCAGTATGGAGCTTAATGTATGCAATGGTTTGTACTAGACCTAATATTGCCCAAGCAGTGGGAGTTGTTAGTAAGTATATGGCCAATCTAGGAAAGGAGCACTGGAAAGCAGTTCAGTGGATCCTTAGATATCTGGGAGGGACCAGCAGTAGGCATTTGTGCTATGGAGGTTCAAACACTTCTCTACACGGTTATGTAGATTCAGATATGGCAAGTGATTTGGATGGCAGGAGGAGCACCACATGATATGTTTTCATTGTTGGTGAAATGACGGTTAGCTGGATTTCAAAGTTGTAGAAGGTTGTTGCCTTGTCAACTACATAAGCAAAATATATTGCAGTCACAGAGGCTAGCAAAGAGATGATATGGATGACACAGTTCATGGAAGAGCTAAGAAAGGAGTAAGAGAGTTGCAGATTATACAGTGATAGTCAGAGTGCAATTCCTTTGGCTAAGAATTTAGCCTTTCAATCAAGAACCAAGCATATACAGCTGAGGTACCACTTCATTAGACATGTATTGGAGGATGGTGAGTTGAAGCTAGAGAAGATCCATACAGATAAGAACCCTGCTGATATGTTAACCAAGTCGGTAAAAAAAGAGAAGTTGAATCTTCATTTAACTTTTGTAGGTCTTCATGATTGAGTTTGAAGATGGAAAAGCTAGAAGATGTTGCTGTACAGGTACTAGTGCAGCTTTTTATCTCCAAGTGGGAGATTGTTGAGGTGTGGAGCTAAAAGCTTCACCAAATGAGCAAGTTGTAAGTTGCAGGAATTACACAGTCACTGGCGTCAGTCAGGAGCGACCGACATCAGTCAAGAGTTGACTAGGAGATGTCGGCATCAGTCATGGATCAGCCGACGTCGGTCACAGACAGACAGGTAGGGACTGATGTCGGTCACCTGTGCATCCAGAATCTATTTTCGTGGACAAAACAGAATGTTTGCATGATAGGATTAAGTGTTAGTCTTAAGTTCGCATCTCTATCTTAAGTAAGACTGTTTTGAGCCCTTGATTAGGAGGTGCATCTAATGGTTGTAATTGTATGCTCATGTTTCATAATATTATATATAGGATTAGATCTTCATAGCTTATTGTAGTAACAGTACAAGAATTGTATATGTGAATCAATCCAGGTTGTTGGAGTTGATTGTAATTGAGAGAGAGAACTCTTGAGGGAAAGAGATCTGGAAAGAGATCTGTACATCTGAGAGAGGTGTGGAAGAAAATAAGTTTCTTCAATTGTATTCCTTCTGTAAAGAGTTTAATACAAGTTTTTAGGGTGGTTTCTTGTATCTCTTATTGTTTGCTATTTTCTGATTCTAGTTACTTATCATTTTGGTTCAATTCCACATTTAGTTGCTTTCACATAGTAATCAACTTTGTTGGTTGATCCCCAACACAAAACTATCTTCAATAATTTGTGGCTTCTTATTTGTTGTTGAGATTATATTAATCTAAACTTATAAACATTATTTTTTTTGCCAGGTTTGACTTAATTTTTTTTATTTCATTTAGGGTTAGTATATTGCATCAATTTTTTTATTGAGAATTGTGTTTATCAAATTTAATCAAGGGTTTTGTTTAACTTATACACACACATATAATATGTATGCACATACGTGTGTGTGTGTGTGTGTGTGTGTGTGTGTGTGTGTGTGTGTGTGTGTGTGTATAATGTTTTATGCTCTTATAGTGTTGGTATATGTAGTAGCTACAACTAGATACTTATAGTTATTTGATACTTTAAAAAGACTATAAATAAAAAAATGAGTTAAGATTTGAATAATAGGCCATTTTTTATTGATGCCTAGGAAGTGCAATGTGAAATATTTGACAAAGGAACAATTTCACATTGGATGTAAAAATTTCAATTAAGGTTGTATTTATATGTTCCAATTTTTTAATAAATGGTGAGTATAAATCATGTTCACATTACACTATTTTCACATGATTGTATCCACCATCACCTACATGAAAAATTTCAATTGGATGTGAATCAATGGACTGGGTCTCTCCATCTTGGACTATAAATATTCATTTTTTAATATAAGTTACATTCATTTAGACTATGCATTTTACTTTGATTTGTATCATTATTACAACATTTTTTAGGGGTGACCAGCCTTTTTTTGTTTAGTTTTAAGTGGACAAGGTTTATCTTTTCAAAATAAAATCTATCTAAAATCGGTTCATAGCCGTGGGTAGTCATAACTATATTTATCACATAACTATATTAAATCAGATCTAAACAAATGGATAATAGATTCAATACATCATTTTTTATATTGAGGAACATCTAAAAATAATAATATATGTCAAACTATAGACACTATAAAATACCAAGAGTATAGGAGTAGGGCTTAGAGAGAACACAAACAAAATATAGACTATAAATTCCAAGTAACACCACTAAAAATAGAGTTCCAACAAAAAATTATAATATAGTAGAAAAATAATATGTTAATAATGTCCAAGGGAAGCTCAGACATAGGGTCTAATTCCATATCCATATAAAAATTTGGATCATAAACAAAGTTATCAGCATTAGGTTCTTATTTTTTAACATCATTTTTAGGTCTTATGTTCTATACACCATCCATAGATCCCTCAACACATCCAGGTCAAACATTATCAAATTTAAAAATACTTTTCTCAACCACATCTCTCAACACATTAAAGTCCCACTAAAGTATTAAAATCACTCATTTAATTATCTCCACCACATGTATTCTTAGATATATTAGGTCCCATCTTGACATTCTGAATTTGCTTGATCAATAAATCTCTTTTTCTTGGGTCTCAATTCTCCAAAATCTATTACAAACTACTTAATTTAATGTTTAGGCTTTATTCAATGTATTTTTAAAACCATGGTGTAACTACTCCATTGTATTCTTTCTCTATCATAAGAAGTCCAGTTAATAAAGAACCAAAATAAATATAACTTCCCTCATCAAGTCAACACTATTTTGAATGTTATTATTTGAAGAATAATATTTATGAGTTCATTCATTTTGATGAAGAGACATGTAAGCTATCCAATATTATCTCTTTATTAGTTGTCGTATCACCACCAAGATTCTGATATACCTATAAGAACTAGATCAAGATAATTTGCTTGATAAAAATACATTACATATTTGATCAGTTCTGACTCAGCCTCAGACATATTCACATTAACAACATTTGAGTGTAATAATTTTTAGTCCCATGATGGACTAAAGTTGGAAAATCTTCATGTATCTATTGGATAATTTGATGAGATATTCATCATACAAGTATTTAATAATTTATTCAATTCAATTTGAGGTATCTTCAGCTATAAGAATTCCTACACATGAAGGATATAAAAGATGAATTCACTAGTGAATTAATTACACACCCTTCCCTTACCTTGAGCATTTCATTAATTCTTTGCTTCTATATAAATTCAAAAACATCAGTAAACATGGCCAACCACATTTTCTCAAAAAAAGATGCCTTATTTATTGGGATAACATATGATTTATTTAATCATATCAAGTCTTACATGATGCTATATAAATGTGCACATATAATGGAAAAAAATGAACATGCAATACAATGAATACTCCATTTTCATATTGGATTAAAAATTGTAGAGGAATTTATCATATAATGACAATCAAATAAATATCAAAACATTAATGAAACCGATACCTAACCCATGACATAACATAACTACAAAGACTTTACATTCTTGTTAAGAGTATTCATAATTTATTACAGGTCCTATTTTATTTGAATAACTATTTATGCAATGCAATCTCTAATAAAATACCTAAAGCATCAATATTTAAAGATTGATTACTGCCTATGAACTCTAATGTTTTTACTGCATAATATTTTGAGAAAGGTTGACCACAAAGCCATTTAAATGTGTGTCTTTATGGAGTATTATACGACTAAGGAAAAAGAAAGGGAAAATTTGGTGCTCCATTTTAGTCCTCATATGAATATAGAGGAGAAAGAGAGGAGGTGGGAATACATTATTAGACCGATCCACTATTGGTCAAAACATGGGGGGCAATGTTCATTGAGGGCCGCCCAACCCTTTTTCTCTTTCATGTTCTTAATTGAAATGTACTTTTCTTGAAATCCTATTAACATGTTATGGTTACTATTGGACATTGATAATATATTCATGTACCACCAAATCCAAAAATCATTAGAATAATAACATTGGTTACTTTTTGTGGCTAAGGGAAAATGTGAAAATACACATTTTTATTTCAACCTTTCTACCTCATTTCCATTTTTGGAGAGTTTCATGTTAGTTTGGAATCTCATAATATGAGTCCACAAATACAAGATGGATTTTTTATTTTATTGTCATTTTACACAAAAGGAAAGTGTATATTTTTAATCTAGTCAAAAATGTGAGACTTGTATATCACTCTTGAGATAAGCTTACATTCGGTGCATTGAGTCAACTAAATGCACCAATTTTTTTTTATTTTGGTATACTAAACAGTCAATATGTTTAGCCATACTATTATATAAAATTTATTCCCAATCATATTTATCAATGTATAACACACCTTGAACAATCAAGGTGATTTTATGATCTTAAAAGGTGATGCCATATTCTAATGAGGTGACACTATGATCATTTGAAGTGATAGCACTATTGTTTGAGGCAATCCAACAAATAAAACCAAAACATTTTATGGGTGTTGCTTTGGATGAAACCATGATTATATATAGTTTATTGTGTGATTTATCATATATCATGTGACAATTCTTGCTTTAAAAGCACAAATTTTTTACTTATAAATAAAAAATTGGAAAATAAATGAGGTTTCCATGTGGAAAACACTAATATGAATTTCTAGGCCGGTTTTATTATTTTATGCAAACATGATGGTGTTGATGAGGCCAATAAATGACACTCATATAACATATTATTATTAGATAAACCCTTTATATTTTGGCCATTATTATAGTCCTCACCCATACCTTTATCTATATTTCCATCTTTTCTGCATATGTTTATTGTTGTGATTTAAGTTAATGATTTCTAATTGAAATAATATAGTTTAATGGATTTTATTTAGATTTAATAATTATTGGAACAATTAATGGTTAAGTGGTCTTATTTATGTACCCTTAATACATAAAATTACATCAATTAAATAATAATATATTTTATTATTTATCATGAGTTTATCCTCGTGTAAATAAATAATAAAATATATTAAATAATCTTTGGAGAGGTTGGACCCATTAATGTGGTAGTTATAAAAGGTCATTTATAAAGAGTTTATATTGTAAGATGTAATGAAAAAGATAGAAGATAAGTCTTGTATTAGGTATATTTTATTTCTCAAATAATGAATAATCTTAGTGGGTTTTTTACCTCTTTATGCAGGTTTCCCATAGTATATCTATGTTATGTTGTGTTCAACTTTGCTCTAATTGTTTCATGGTGAATCTCTTTGTTATTTCTATCATATCTATATTTGGTTAGCGTTGTAGTCATATTGCTTATTCTATCATGGTATCAGATCTGGTTGATGCATGATTAAGAGGTAAGATTGAAGATTGAGTTTTTGGCATGTGTTCAAGCCCATATTCATCCATATTCCAAGCCATGGTATGTTTATAAGTTTTTTCAAGCTTATTATATAAGAAGTAAGTTATTCTACTGTTTCCTCTCTTAGAAGCCTAAAGATCTTAGATCTGTGCAATTTTTCATATTTTAAACCTATTTTCATGTCATAGATCTAATTAAGAATCTTAAAATGGGATAAAAATGCATCATTAAGCATTAAAATTTTAAGATTGTCTTGTTTGTTGGACTAATATTATGAATTAAGGTGTTTGAAGCTCCTAAATTGTAGATCTAAGCAACCAGATCAACATTTCAAACAATTTTTCAAGTCAAAGAGCTCTCTGAGCACTTTGTACAACCCATGAATGGTATGAAAATGGTAAGAAAATTGTCTTTATTTGACTGTTGTTTCTAGGTGTTTTAGTGCTAGATCTACAATCTTGTGGTCTAGAGAACCTCCTGGAGAGTACTTAAAGTAGTGTAATTAGATTTTTGACTTCCCCCTTCCATATGGGATGCCATTTTTGTCATTTTTTCTTCTTGTATGGCCTATGAATGAGCTAAGTATGAAAAAGTTTCATAAATTTTGATTTTGCTGATTGTATAACCCATGAATGAGCTTGTGAAGCAACTAAAAGGTAGATCTAAGTAGTCTAAAGACAACTCTAATCAACCCAAGAGCCATCTAAGCAAGAAAATCCTATTTTAAATGCCATAGTATAACCTCTATAGGTAAATTTTTTGAAAAAAAAATATTGTGAGCCTCTGATTGCTTGTTTCCTATTATTTATGGTGGATTTATCAAACCTTAAGCCTAACAAAACATCTTGGAGAGTCATCTAGAGCATCATTTTTGAGCCCAAAATCAATTTTTGAAGGTGTTTTATTCATTAGAGGGCAAAAATAGGAGGTCTATCAAAGTTTTAGAATATACAAAGTCTTGTAGCTTGAGATCCAAACACCTAAAACTCCCAAGAGCACCATTAATCTACTTTAAGCATGCAAAGAAAAATAAATGGTTACTATATTCTTTTTGCAAAGTATTTAATAAATAGAAAATTTATTTATTTGCTTTATTCCACATAGTCAATGGACCCCACTTGTCGTTTAAATCCTTTATTTTTAAAATTCAAATTAATGCTTACATGGTATTATTTTAATGAAAAAATTTAATTTTGGTTTATTTATTAAAAAAATAAAATAAAAATTAGATTAAATAGAAGTTAGTGCATTTATTATGTTAACTAGCTTAGTGGGTGAATTGGTTAGCATAATTTTGCTAGTTTACTTGCATGAGAGAGGTCTAGAGTTCAAGTCCCCTCAATCCTCCTTTTTTTACCAAATTTAATTTAGTATTAAAAACTATTTTTTAATGTGTGTGATTATTCATGTGGAAACATGTGTTGTATGTGATAATTTGTTTGACTTTTGACCTTATCCATTGCTTGTCAACCATAGTCATCCAACTAGTCAATTTGTAGGTTTTGGCACATTCTAGACATATTAGGAAGGTCCTTGAGTTGATTTGAAACCTATTATTTTAACACAATTTGGTTAAATAATGCAATTTGTGACACTATTTATGACATTTGTGTCCACTTTTGCGATACTTGTAACTTTTATCCTTTTTTCAATCATTTGTGTTTTTGAATTGTTTTGAAATCAAATAAAGTGGCTAGTATTGTTTACTCACTAGAATATGTTTTTTATTTTAAAATAAAGTATAAAACATGTTGATTTTTTTTCTTTTTAAACCTTTTTTTATCAGTTTAGTATAAACACAAACTTATCGTGTTGACTTTAAAAGGAATAAAATAATAGTCATGACTTAAATTATAATATGAATTATTCCTAATAAGATATGTAATGTTTGGTTAACGTAGTATCAAATTATTAGTGAATTTATTGTATGTGTATCACATAACCTGCTTGTTAAATTTAACATACTTGATTGCAAGCTTACATATACTCCTATTGAAGGTTGTGTTAAATCTTGATCCAAAAACTATGTGCAATAAAGCTAACCCCTATTTACAAATATCTTATTAATAGTTTGATTTATCTAACCATTATTAGAATATATATTTCACAAGATGTGGGTGTTTCTTTTAGATTCACGTAGGATCCATACTTGGATCATTAGAAATTACCAAAGTAAATACTTAGGTATATAAAAGAAACTTTAAACTTTGGTTTATATTCTTATTTTTTTGATTATGCTAATTTATTTTGTTATTGTGATGCTAACCATACTGTGATTATTCTACTTCTGGATATGTGTTTATATTTGGTGTAGGTGTTACCACTTGAATCACTTCATGTGGAAGTTGTTAAAGAAACCTTATGGCTATGAAAGATGATATAAAAACATTGTGTGGAAGTTTCTCATTGTACCAACCTTCTTGGTGATATTAAAAATTGTATAGCTTTGGTGAAAAATCCAATACAACACCAACAAAATAAAGCCTATTGAAGTTCAGTCAATGCTGGGCTTATCGAAGTTGCCATTGAGGGGGAGTGTACATGAGAATGTCACTTCTTAAAAGTTGTGTGGGTCATCTATTTCCTTATATATCTCTATACTTATTCTCATTGTAAAGCATTGTAATTTATCACTTTATGTGATTTTGGTAAACTTCATATGAAAGTCTACATTGTATGCAAAACATAGTAGCATGGAGCTCTTTATGTCATAAAAGACTCCAATATGTTTGGTTGATTATTCATGATAAATTGTGGGATGTATTCTCACTATGGGATGTAGTCTCATGATCATGCTAGCCTAAACTCACTTTAAGTGGTTTAGGATAACATAATGTAATTATTTTAAAGGTGCCTATGGGGACATAGTGTAAAACCTTTAGGTATCTATGGGTTTATAGTGTAATTTATTTAAAGGTGATTGTGTGATTATGGTTGCATAGTGTAATACCTTTGGGTATCTATAGTTGTATAGTGCAATTCCTTTAAATGTGACTATGTGACTGAGGTTACATAGTGTAATACCTTTGGGTGTCTATATTTAAATAGTGTAATACCTTTAGGTGATTATGTTTACATAGCATAATTCCTTTAAAGGTTATTATGGCATGATGAAGGATGGTTCCTTCAATTAGTACCTCATAAAAATCATCATGTGGATGGTTCATGGAGTGTAAGTTAGTTATGTTTTTACTTCCTAAAAATCACCATGTATTTCTACTTAACATTAAGGGGGAGTATTAGAACAATTAATGGTTAAGTGGTGTTATTTATGTACCCTTAATACATTAAATTACATTGGTTAAATAATAATACATTTTATTATTTATCATGAGTTTATCCTCGTATAAATAAATAATAAAATATGTTAAATGATCTTTGGAGAGGTTAGACCCATTAATGTGGTGGTTGGAAAAGGTCATTTATAATGGGTAGATTACCTTGCCTATATAATAAAGAGTTTATATTGTAAGATGTAATGAAAAAAGAGAGAAGAGAAACCTTGTATTGGGTATATTTTATTTCTCAAATAATGAATAATCTTGGTGGTTTTTTTACCTCTTCACAAGATTTTCCCACAATATATCTGTGTTATAGTGTATTAAAATTTGCTTTCATTGTTTCATGGCAAATGTCTTTGCTATTGGTCTCACATCTAGATCTGGTTAGTTTTGCAATTGTATTGATTGTTCTATTAATAATAATTTCACCTGAGACACCCAAAACCATAAGAGGAGAATGACATATGTATTTTTTGATAGATTACAACCATTGGAGGTGTATCACTTGCAACAACTGTGCAACACCTATGATAATTATGCAACATCACAATAACTAGTTTATACAACACCTATAATAACTCCTTTAGGTGCACATTATTGACTATGATAACTAGTGGGCATTGGAGCTAAACTTACTCCATGATTTGTGGAAAGACATAATCCATTGAATCATAGAATGGAATAATTATGAAATGTTATACTCTCCCCTCCATCCTTTTATGGTTTCAACTTAATTATTTTATTGTTGAAACTTAATGTTTTAATTGTTGTAACATATTTGTATTTTTGGGATAAACATAATTCATGTTTGTAACTCATATATTTAGGGAATATTTTAATAAGCACATGTCTCCCCTATATAAAGAGCAGAGCTCAGGTTGCAATGGATTTAAAAAAATAGTAAGAAGCTAGAATGTATAAGTTAAAGAATTAATTAATTATACATACATAAATGTGTGATACTAATATTTTATAATTATGATGTTTATGAAATAAATTATGAGTTGAAGTAAATCAATTGTATTAAATGAGGGGATTGGAATACAATTAAAATCAAGGAGGGCCCACTCACAAGGAGTTGTGGTGAAAATCTTATCCATTAGATAAGTTCATTTTATTTTATTGCAAAGACTACATTTGAACTATATAGCACCTCAATATTGTACACTTGGAACATATCTATCATGGTTATACCCTTCAGTTCTAACATCTCCCCACTATTGAAAGGTTCACATTCAATACCTCTTTATGCCAAATTACTTATCTCTTAGTTTGACCATTATTTTGATGACCAAGCCTTATATATTATACAAAATGCTATAAACCTGATTATTATCACTCTCTACAAGTTTTGGGCTTGTACCTATTTTCCAACTTCTCAAATAGTTGCATTCAATTCAGATGCCTACATTGACTCTAGTGTCCTTTTTTCAAACTAAGTGTCCAGTGCGAAAAAGTCATCCAATTTTAAATGAAATGTATTCCTATGGTAGGCCTAAGTGATTTAGTGTAAGATATTTTCAAAATGGATCACATAGTTTTTGAAGATTATATATATATATAAACTATGTGAAGACCTGTGTATGCTTTGTTGAAGTTGTAAACCCTAGATTTATGCCACAAGGAGATAAATGATTGTGAAGGAGTAAAAAGGGGTTAGTAGTTGGTGTTGTGTTATACCTAAACACCACATTGTCTTAAGTATTTCCTACATATCAATACTTTGAAGAGGGATCAAACCTTCATGTAGTTTTCACACCTAAGTGATGTATGTAATTATACTCATTTGACTATGTGAATGCATATTGTGTGTGTTTGTATAGTTTTCCTACCTAAGTGATTTATGTAATTGTGTTCATTTGACTATGTGAATGCATATATTTTTTTTTTTTTTTTTGTGTGTGTGTGTGTGTGTGTGTGTGTGTGTAAACCCATATTCATTCCTTACCTAGCAGCTCACAAGGCAACTTACCAAAAACACTCAACCAAGCATTCAAGTGAGTAAATCTACCCTATTCATCCCTATTTCCATATTATTCATAATATAATTATCCCCTAGGTCTAAAGTACTAAAAGAACATCTTATGAGCCATATTTTATAAGTTATAAATTAGGTCACTCTATGTACTTGTTTATCACACATTACATATTTATGTACACATAAGCTAATGAGTCGGGGAGAAACACACAAGTCTAAATCCCTCTTCAAAGTATTTTTTATGTAGGCAATGCCCATTGATAGATGGGTCCTTAGGTCAGCTCAATATTGCATTCCCACTAACCTGTTTTTACCAGATTCACTCCAAAGGTGATGAAGGTAAGGTTTGATAATTTGATAAAGAATGAAAACCTATGCATGCAATCAGAAACACCAAAATAAAGGTGACATAAAATATAGAAGGCTTTAAGTGGTCGTATCTAGATCTAATCACTATTTTTTATTAGACATCTATGTTTAACTCAAACACCAATTTTAACACAACTATCTCAATTTGATGTAAGCATATAAAGCCACATAATTTAAAATTTTAGAATCTAATGACTTTTCTAGAATCTTGATCTAATCCACTTCCACATTGTTTCATCCTAGATCTACATGTGCACAGTAAACTAGATAAATACTCTTGTTTTTAATTTATTACAATATTAATCATTAGTTGTACTTTTTTTTTGGACATATCTAAGTATTATAAATTCAAAATATTATTTATCTAAGTTTGAAAATTAATTGACATGCTATAGATATATTTATCACCCTTGTGCTTATTCATTTATATATCCTTAACCCTAGATGATCTCACACATCTAAATCTAAGGTTAAACATTCTGGTGAGCTCATCCTATGACTTATTTGAACCAAACCCTAGATTGTAATCTAGGGTTTCACATTCTCTTAAACACATTAGTTTTTATTATTGTTCTTTTTTTAGATCTAATTTTTTGCATGGGCATAAATTAAGTAATGATTAATTTTATTTTTTCCTAGGCATTGTTCTCCTCTATGTGGATACATCCAAATTTGTATCCTTCCTCACCATGTTTACTTCTACTATAAGCCCTAGGAATCCCCATTTTTTGGATCAATGGTTTAACATTCCAGATGACCAATGCATTGCATATGATGATATTATCTCATCTCAAAAAAGTGATAAATCCTCATCCTTTACTTATAATTATGCTTATGAAAAAACTAATCATGAAAATACAAGTCTAAATTAATATTTTAACAATCATAACATGCTTTCATATGGTTATGAGTGTGATTATACCCCTCTTAAATGTAAATATGAGAATCTTATATTTCCTATTTACTCTATTTACAATAACAAAAGCCCTTAAAATTTATAAATGATAATTTTTTTTAGTGCATCACATAAATATGATACATTAGACATGCAAGAAATTAACAGTTATGATGTTGAAAGTAGCAATGTTTCATGTAAAATTTTTGAAGATGAACCAAAAAATGGATGCTTCTCTCCCATTTAAAATGATGAAAATAGTGAAGAAAGTGAGTGTGTGCCTTCTTCCCAAAGTAATGATAATGTTGAAAATCTTGTTCCTTATTTAGACCACTTAAGTGAAAATAGTGAAAACTCTTCTCTAGATCTCAATGATACAAATCCATGTACTACTTATCTCCCTATCCTTATAGGTTGGAAAGATGAAAAATATAATAATGTTGAAAATAGTGTAGATACATGTTCTTCTAATTTTCTTCCAATTCAAAATAAGTAAAAAAATATCTTTTTTAAAGGTTTCTTAATGAAATAATTTCCTAAGAAAAATAGTTGTGATGCAAGTTTCTCATATAAAAATGATGTACCTAAAGTAGAAAGTGCTATTGCATCTTCTATCCCATTTTATTTTGAGTTCAAAAATGAAAATTAAGCTCACATATTTCCTTCCTATGATAATATTTCAAGTAAAATGGATAACATTACTCTTTCTCCCTCTTTTACAATTTTTGCTACAAAGCATGTTCCAATTATAGATGAAAATAATGAAAATACATCTTCTAGCCATCTTGCATGTAATAACAATCCAATTAATCAAGATCTTTCAAATAATGATTGCATTAACCTTCATGATATCCAAAATGATATAATTATCTCTCTTGAATCATCATGAAAAGTGGATATCCCTTTACCTAAAGTTTACAAACCACATGATAATCATATGCTAAAATACAATGAGGGTGGTAAAGAGATTATTATTCTTATGTTCTATATGGATTGAAAATTTCAACCTCTAAGCATTTATTCAACCTTTATACCAACACATCCTAGTGATATGATATCTCTAACGACTATCATGGGATATCTTTAACAAAAAATGACTATTCTTAAGTTGCAAGTTTCCTCCCATGAGGCTACTTTTAGTAATAATATCTTAAATGACCAAATAATTACTAAAAGATGTTTCTAATTATCCACATCCTTCCAAATTTATGATGCATATGTTCTTCTCCTTTAATGTAAAATGAGATCCTAAAAATAATTTAAAACAATATATACATTCCTTTGAACATTATACTAAAGATGGACACTTGTTATTAAAAGCTTTCCATACAAGTTTAGCTCAAGAGGCACTTGATTGGTTATATACACTCCCAAATGGTTCCTTTTCAACCTTTAAAAAAACTTGAGGACATATTATTATCTAATTTACATAAGCATAGAATACCCAAGTTATCATTGGAACATCCATAGGCCTTAACTCAAAATGAGGACGAATCCCTTCAAGACTATGCCATTAGGTTTAAGGATATCTTATATTCCTTAAACTACACCCCATCAGATTTGGAAGTATAATTTATATTTAATAGGGGTCTTATTTTTCCACTTAGATAAAGTACATTTCATAATCCCTTCTATTCATTAATTATTTTACATTGGGATCATAAATATGCACGTGCTTTGACAAATACCAAAATAGAATTGCCTATTTTCCCACCAAAAGGAAAACATATTACAAAAAAAATAAAACAAAGTAAAGAAAAAAAACAAGAAGGGTCAGGAACCACTTCAAATACCTTCTCAAACATCAATAATACCTACCTAGGAATAAACAATAAAAGTTTTACACAGAGGAAAAGATTCCACATACGGAGTACCTCCTATAGTCAAACCATATACCTCTACTAAAAGGAAACCTATTGGGTTATTTTCCTTTAGTTTAGAATTAATTTCGCTGGTCACATGCATAAAAATGATAATAGGTCCAACTAATTATCCTATTGGCTTATCATGCAAGAAATGGTCTCATACACTCACTTGAAGCATGTGTCTTAAGACCAGTTCCAGTCAGTTCTATCACGTGATGGTGTAGACATTGGGATTTATATACTAAGGTGTTTGAATATGCACTTATTTCTAACTAAAGATATCATAGTTATGCTAATTCATACCATTCAATAATTCCATACTTAAGCTATTTATCATAAGAAAAGAGAAGGTGCAAATTAAGAAAAAGAGTAGTATTAGCATTAGTTTCATAAAAAGTTTACATGTATTTTAACAACACAAGTATTACATTTTATTATGTATCAATGGTTACCCTAAATAAGTATTGATGCATATCAATAACATGAATAATCTAAAGATTACATTTACCATTTTACAACAATAACCAACAAAATTAATAACCTTCTAAGTAAAACTATGGGTATTTATACATGATTTTACCCTGATCATTTAGTTACAGCATTAATATGAAAATTATGACTTCCTAATGACCATTAACAATGAGTCATGGTATGTCATTACATTTAATATATATAGATACAGGTATAAATACCCATATATACCTGCTTTATGTTAGATATATGATATTGTGCACCTATCTTCTCATAGGCTGATGCTATATCCATGCTTGACTTATTCTCCTTTGATGCTTGTGTGAACTATTTCCTTAACTAATTCTACCTTTTATTCCTTGTCAAAGTTATATGCCAATTTTTTGAGACTCATGTCCTTAGTTCCTCTGTGTTCCTTAATTTATGACTTGATTCTTCCATACCAAGGTATTTTATGCCTTGTCTTAATTTTATGCCCAAGTTTACTTTCATGCCCATTTCTCCCATGCCATCTTGACAAAAAAACTTAGAATAAAATAATAAAATATTTAGGGTCTAACATCACCCCACACTAATTCAATAGTCTATCCCAAACTATACACCCTGCTTAGGTCCCTTATATACTAAAGATTTGGGTCCTATTTGCTTGATGTGGTACTTGACCTCCTCCCAATGGTTTAATGTAGTATGTAACTTGGAGGTAATTTATTCAAATTTTCCTTTGAGCTATTTGGTCTCCTTGGGTGGCTCCAAAAAATTACCTCCTTGAGTTATTAAAATCTCAAGTGATTTAGTAACATCCTTGTGTATGTCCTCAAGTATTCCAACCTCTATCAAAACCTATCCTTAGAGTGATGAAAAAATGGTGTTAAGCTCTTGGTGATGAGTGATTATTTTATTTTTGAGTGCCTCTACATCCTAGAATGCTTTGGTACACTACGATCTATCCTTTATTGTGAGTACATTCTTAGTGAGTTACTGACACTAGTATTCCTTTGACTAATGCCTAACTTCTAAAAATTTTGTGGGTCATACCAATGTGATAAAAACTCCATATTCTATGGGAGTCGTGGCACCCACTCAGGACAAAAAATATTACATATTTCTACATATTCTATGGATTAATCGATATCCCAAGTTTACTCATGCTGGGGGTTGACCTGGTCTTTGTATTTTTGTAATAAAAGATTCACCAGGGTCTCCATCTTATCAATAGGTTTTCCTATAAGGGTTACTCCATAAGCAAGTGTTGAATCTTATTGTTCCTTGAGCTCATGTAATTGATATTTAATATTTATTCTTTCAATGCATTCATGGTAGTACAAGGTGATGGCCTCTTGATGTTTTTGTTGAAGCTAATTAACATCATAGCCTTTGAGAACACTATATTGTGTGACCATGAGAGCCAACTTAATAAGGGATATGCTTGCTTGGATTGGTGAACATTGTTAGGGATCCACCCAAAATGCTTCAAAAAGTTTTATCCCCTTTAACACTAAATAAATGTTGATTGATAGAAGTTCAAAATGTTGTTACTCATTAAAACCATCCATACAAAATTATATCTCACATCGAGTTTGATTGGAAGCGTCCTCTTTGTGGAAATACCCCCACACATATAATTTTTCTTTAGGGATGTTTTGTTATAGATATCCTCAAATAAAAAGGGTATCATACTTAGTTCCTTATTTCTACCCCAAATCATTAACAATCCCTTTACCCTTAATTGAATCACACTCAAGGATCTCAACATTTAGATCAATTTGTTGTTAGGTGATTAAGCAAACATCTTGGTCCTTGATGCTTAGAGTTATGCCTCTATCTACCCCCTCTTCACTAGTGGGACTTTTAGTGTCCATTTACATGTCATTAAGGGAAGACTCTTCTTGTTGTGATGGAATTTCCTCATTAGGATTAGGGGTGGCTTCCTTAGGTTATTTTTTAGGTGATGTTTGAGGAGTCATTGTCCTTTATTTTGATACCCTAATACTTGGTTCAAAATACTCTTGTCCTGAAGGAATAACACTATTGGGTAGTGTCAAGGCTTTTTTTATTATTACATAGACAAGCCTTGGTATTTAAGAGGTGATGGGGTTATCATTTTCTACTTAGACCACTCATCTTATGTGATTCTAGTGGCATCAGGCCTTTTCCTCTTTTCTTCTCTATGCCACCTTCTTTGTGCTATTGTTTTTGGTAGGAGAGGAAGCATTTCTTTCGGGGCCTCTTGGCTACCTGATGCCTTATTTTTAGGCTTGAGCACATAATATAACATATGAATATGTACTCTAATGAGAATTTGGTGTGTTTTAATATTTTTAATATCTATCTTGACCTTATCCTTATATAATTTTACTTGTACGCCCATTATGTGTATATTTCCCTCATGATTTCTCTTGCACTTTGTCTTGCACTTCCACTTACACGTGTACCCACCATATGCACTTATCTTCACTTGCATGCCTTTTTTGTGCATGATTCCTTCCAAACTTTTCCTTTATGTGTTCCAACTTTACTTTATTCATATTTAAACTTGTTGGGGGATCAAACCAACAATAGATTACAATTGTGACAGCAATAAACGCTGAAATAAACCAAATAGATAAGTAACTGAAATGATAAATAGAATAGAACAAGATATACAAGAAAACACCCTAAAAACTTGTATTGAAACTCTTTACAATAGGAATACAATGAAGAAACTTCGTTCTTCCACACCTCTCTCAGATGCACACAAGATCTCTCACTAGATCTCTATTCCTCAAGAGCTCTCTCTCAAGTACAATCAAATCCAACAACCTGGATTGATGCAACTCAGTACTGTCCTTCAAACATTCACAATGTTCTACTATTACTGATACATTCTACCATTCAACTACCTAAGCTAAGAAGATCTTTCCTACATATAGAAATAGGAAACTTGAGCATGCTCTTACAACAAACAGTTAAGCCTCTTCAACAAGGGCTCTAAAAATAGTAATGCTAATAATAGAGACACAAGCTTGAGTCCACAACTCAAACTTATCATGCAAACACTCGCTTCTATCCACGGAAATAGCTTTCTAGACACGCAGGTAACCGACGTCGGTTCCTGCCTATTTGCCTATGACCATCGCCGGCTGACCCTACTGCTGACGTCGACACCTTTATAACTGCAACTGACCGACGTCGGTCGCTCCTGATCGACGTCGGTGTCTGTGTAGACCCGAACCTGTTTAAGTCTGCTCCTTGGTGAAGCTTTTAGCTCCACACCCTAACAATCTCCCACTTGGAGATAAACCAGCTGCACCAGTACCTGTACAGCAACATCTTCTAGCTCTTCCATCTTCAACTCAATCATGAAGACCAATAGAAGTTGAATGAAGATTCAACTTCTCCTTCATAACCGGCTTTGTTAGCATATCAGCAGGATTCTTGTCTGTATGGATCTTCTCCAGCTTCAACTCACCATCTTCCAATACTTGCCGTATGAAGTGGTACCTTAGCTGTATGTGCTTGGTTCTTGAGTGAAAAGCTGAGTTCTTAGCTAAATGGATTGCACTCTAACTGTCACTGTACAATCTGCAACTCCCATGCTCCCTTCCAAGCTCTTCCATGAACCGTGTCATCCATATCATCTCCTTGCTAGCTTCTGTGGCTGCAATATACTCTGCTTCTGTAGTTGACAAGGCAACAACCTTCTGTAACTTAGATATCCAGCTAACTGCCATTCCACCTACAGTAAAAACATAACCTGTGGTGCTTCTCCTACCATCCAAATCACCTGCCATATCTGAATCTACATAACCATGTAGAGAAGTATCTGAACCTCCATAGCACAAGTGCTTACTGCTGGTTCCTCTCAGATATCTAAGGATCTATTGAACTGCCTTCCAATGTTCCTTACCTGGATTAGCCATATACTTACTTACTACTCCCACTGCTTGGGCAATATCTGGTCTAGTACACACCATTGCATACATCAAACTCCCTACTGCAGAAGAATATGGAACCTTACTCATGTACTCTACCTCATCATGTGAATTAGGACATTGTTCTTTACTCAACTTAAAATGTCCAGCCATAGGTGTACTTACCGGTTTTGCATCCTGCATATTAAACCTCTCCAACACCTTGTTCACATAATCTTCTTGAGACAATATCAACCTGTGATTTTTCCTGTCTCTATTAATGCTCATGCCAAGGATTTTCTTAGCTGCTCCCAAATCCTTCATAGCAAACATTTGAGCTAATTTCACCTTAAGCTCTGAGATATCCTGCATGTGAGACCCTGCAACCAGCATGTCATCTACATACAACAATAGAATAATATATCTACCGTTATCAAATCTCTTGAAATATACACAATGGTCTGATTGACACCTACTGTAGCCGTGCTCAGTCATAAACCTGTCAAATTTTAAGTACCATTGCCTTGGAGCTTGCTTGAGGCCATATAAGCTTTTCTTTAACCTGCACACAAACTTCTCCTTACCCTTGACCTCAAAACCTTCTGGCTGTTCCATATAAATTTCCTCATCCAAATCTCCATGAAGAAACGCTGTCTTAACATCTAGCTGCTCGAGATGTAAATCCTCAAAAGCAACCAAAGACAATACAACCCTTATAGAAGTCATCTTAACAACAGGAGAAAAAATCTCACCAAAGTCAATACCTGGCTTTTGTGCAAATCCTTTCACTACCAATCTGGCCTTATATCTCATCTATCCATCCTCACCTTCCTTCAACCTGTAGGTCCATCTGTTCTTCAGTGTTCTCTTACCAGCTGGCAATTCAAGCAAATCCCATGTTTGGTTCTCTCTTAAGGACTCCATCTCCTCAACCATGCCACGCTCCCACTTACTCCTGGACTCCACCTGTAATGCTTCTTCAAAACTCTCTGGTTCTCCACCATCGGTTAGCAATAAATAATATAAGGAAGGAGAATATCTAATTCGAGGCTTACTTACCCTTTCAGACCTCCTGGTGGGTGTCTTGGACTCGTTCTCAACAATCTGTCCACCCAAATTTTCTGACAGTGACCAACCTTGGCCACATGTAGACCTGTTAATGGCCGACGTCGGTTCTTTCTGGCCAACGTCGGTGCCTGGTCTGCCGACATCGGTCTCTGTATAACTGACATCGGTTTCTGTACTGCCGACGTCAGTTCCTAACCTGCCGACGTCGGTCTCTGTGTTTTCCTGCAAGTGATTATTTCTTTTTCCCGCGAGCTCATTTTGGACCATAACTTCATCCAATTCACTATTGCTCTGCCCAGATTGATCTAGCTTCCTTATCTGATCACTGTACATCACTCTTTCATTGAAAACAACATCACGACTCCTAATTACCTTGTTAGTTCCTAGATTTCAAAATTTGAAACCAAAATCATCTGAGCCATAGCCAATAAACGTGCACCTCATAGACTTAGGATCAAGCTTCTTTCTATTTTCCTTATCTATGTGCACAAAGGCTTCACAACCAAAAACTTTGAGATATGAGAGATCTACCTTTTTACCTATCCATGCCTCTTCTAGAATTCCACCATCCAGAGCTGTAGAGGGTCCTCTATTAATCAGGTATACTGCGGTGTCAACTGCTTCTGCCCAAAACTCTAAGGGCAACCCTGCATGTAATCTCATACATCTTACACGCTCCATGATAGTTCTGTTCATCCTTTCAACAATACCATTATGCTGAGGTGTCCTTGGAACCGTCCTTTGCCTTCAGATTTCGTGAGTGTAACAATACCAGTTAAACTTAAGACTACAAAACTCACCGCCATTATCAGATCTCAAGCACTTTAATCTTCTGCCTGTTTCATTCTCAACCATAGCTTTCCAAATCTTAAAAGTCTCAAAAACATTAGATTTCATTTTAATACAGCAGATCCATACCTTTCTTGTGGCATCATCTATGAATGTAACATAGTACCATGATCCGCCAATAGAGGCTACCTGAGCCGGTCCCCACACGTCTGTGTGAACAAGCTGTAACTTCTGCCTTTTCTTAGTAGACCCAGTCTTGAGAAAACTAACCCTTTTCTATTTTCCAAATACACAATGCTCACAAAATTCTAGATCCATACTTTTCAAATCTGAAAACATACCTTTAGACTTAAGAATTGACATCCCCTTCTCACTCATGTGGCCAAGCCTTGAGTGCCACAATTTAGCATCCACATTTAAAGTAGATAAAACTGAAGGATATTTGTTAATAACACAATTACACAAATAGAGAGTACCTTCTCTCTTACCTCTGGCCATAACGAGTGCACCCTTGGTCACCTTCCAAGAATCTGCTGTGAGAGTTACTGTACAACCCTCATCGCCTAGCTTACCTACAGAAATCAAATTTCTCTTCAAACTAGGAACATGCATCACATCTCTCAACACCCATGTGTTGCCATTCTACATCTTCAACTGCACTTTACCTTTGCCAGTAATCTTACAAGGCTCATCATCCCCTAAGTACACTATTCCAAAATCTCCATGGATATAGTCATTGAAATATTCCCTGTTAGGAGTAGCATGAAAAGATGCACCAGAATCTAATACCCAAGATTCTATATTATTATGTAGAGAGAAAATTAAAGCATCCTGTGCAATACCTGCAATCTTGGCTTCTTCCTTTCCTTCGTGCTGATTGTCCTCCTTAGGCTTTGACCAACAATCTCTGCTTATGTGCCCCATCTTTCCACAATTCCAGCATTGTGGCTTCCTGCCATTTTTGGATTTAGATCTGCCTTTCCCCTTAGACTTGGATCTTGCTCTACCTTTCTTACTCTTCTCTTTTTGCCTTCCCCTGTTCTCAAAACTTAAAGCATTCCCGGATGCCTCTTCTGTGCTTTTCCTGTGTATTTCCTCATTCAAGATAACACTAACAACATCCTCTACTTTCAAAATATTTGATACAAATGCAGTATTAGAAACTGCCATTACTAAGCCATGCCAGCTTTCAGGCAAAGAACATAATATTAAAAGAGCTTTTATCTCATCATCAAACACTATATTTATTGAGCTTAATTGATTCACAATACCATTGAAATCATTTAGATGAGTAGAAATAGATCCACCTTCATTCATATGCAAAGTAAATAACTGCTTCATAAGATATACCTTATTTGAAGCTGAGGGTTTTTCATACATATTTGCTAACATAGTCATCAACTCTACCGTATTTTTTGCCTGTGACAAATTAGATATCACAGTGGAGGCCAGACTCAGTCTTATAGACCCAAGAGCCTTTCTGTCAAGAACTTCCCATTCTTCATCCTCCATGTCCTTGGGCTTCTTTGCTATCCCACCTAATGGTAAGTAAAGATCCTTCTGATATAGATAGTCCTCTATCTGCATTCTCCAATGTTGATAGTTCTTGCCATTAAACTTTTCCATTCTCAACTTACTTTCTTCTGCCATTGCTTCTCCCACTCAAATAGAAATCCCTGCAAAAACCCCTGTGAGCAACCTGTAATCCAAACACACTACACAGATCTGAACCACCTGTTAGTGAAACTGAGCTTTGATACCAATTATCAAGCTCTGAACCTGTAACCAAGGCTCTGATACCACTTGTTGGGGGATCAAACCAATAATAGATTACAATTGTGACAGTAATAAATGCAGAAATAAACCAGATAGACAAGTAACTGAAATGATAAATAGCACAAAACAAGATATACAAGAAAACACCCTAAAAACTTGTATTGAAACTCTTTACAATAGGAATACAATGAAGAAACTTCGTTCTTCCACACCTCTCTCAAATGCACACAAGATCTCTCACTAGATCTCTATTCCTCAAGAGCTCTCTCTCAAGTACAATCAAATCCAACAACCTGGATTGATGCAACTCAGTACTGTCCTTCAAACATTCACAATGTTCTACTATTACTGATACATTCTACCATTCAACTACCTAAGCTAAGAAGATCTTTCCTACATATAGAAATAGGAAACTTGAGCATGCTCTTACAACAAATAGTTAAGCCTCTTCAACAAGGGCTCTAAAAATAGTAATGCTAATAATAGAGACACAAGCTTGAGTCCACAACTCAAACTTATCATGCAAACACTCGCTTCTGTCCATGAAAATAGCTTTTTGGACACGCAGGTAACCGACGTTGGTTCCTGCCTGTTTGCCTGTGACCGTCGTCGGCCGACCCTACTGCCGACGTCGGTGCCTCTGTAACTACAACTGACCGATGTCGGTCGCTCCTGACCGACGCCAGCGTCTGTGTAGACCCAAACCTGTTTAAGTCTGCTCCTTGGTGAAGCTTTTAGCTCCACACCCTAACAAAACTTACCCCACACTAAAATATTATCATGGTCCTCCATGAGCATGACCAAAATGAAAAAAAAAGAGAACCAAGTGCTGAAAATAAACTTAAAAACAAAGTGTGCAACCAGTGCATCACATAATTTAAAAACATAACAAGGATAAACTAATCTAGTGAGATGCACCTTATTAAGAAATTTTAGAAATATTACATGGAATGATAGGGTTGAAGTTGACTACCATTAAAATTACTTGGAAGAAATTGGCCATCTAATAACCTTAACTTGCATGCACTAGTGGGACAGATTCTATGAATGATGAGTGGACTATCCTAATAGACAAAAGTTTACTTGAGTGTCACACAAACTTAGAATCACTGACCAATATATGCATACTAGGATAAATTTTTTATTTTTGAGATGTCTATCATGTCAAGATTTTTGATTTTGTTTTTCAACTCCTTGAATCCAATGTGAAAGAAAACATGCTTCATCTAACTTTAATAAAGTGTTAAGGTGCACTTTTATGGATTCTCCATCATCCAATCAGCCAACACACATAATACATAAAGAAGGAATAAGAAAATACACTAGTAGTACTACAGTTCCAAAGATAAGATGAAAAGGAGTACTCTTTTTCAATAATTTGTATGTGGTTTGATAGGCTCTTAATATTTTAGAAACTCGATCATCCTAGTCAGTATAAATGATATTGTAAATCTTTTTCAATCTGTGGTCCAAGATATTTTTAAAAGATTCAATAATGCCATTATTTTGAGGGTGGTATGGAGTTGTATTATTTTATGAAATCATGAACTCGACAAAGAGGATGTATACAATTTCATTGATAAAGTGAGAACCATGATCACTTGTTAAACTTAAAGGGCATCCATATCTGGTGATGATATTTTCCCAAAGGAACTTGGTGGTAGTTTTGACACTACCTTTATGCATGGGCACTAATTCAACCCAACATGCAAGGTAGTTAGTGGAGGTAATGATGTAGCATGTGCTAATTTATCTTACATTAAAGGTAATGAGAACAAAAAAATCAATAGCCCATTTTTAAAAATGTTTATGAGCTAGGATTGGATGAAGAAACATAACATCCCTACAGTTTGGTTTGCCTACTCATTTTCAAATATCACATTAGTGCACATAAGATTTGTCATCTTTGAACATGATGGGACACCATAAACCAACTAAGAATAGATTTCATGTCATTTCATCAATAACATAATGTCCTTCGACAATACCCTCATGGACCTCTATGTGTTCATGCTGCATGACACATCTACGCAACACCTCATCCCTTCCTAATTTGTATAGGTCTCCACCAATAAGCTAGATAGGTAAAACACATACAACCAATTGGTTTTCATTTGGGTGCTAAGATGGGTTGATGTAAAACCTATTATAATAAAAGTAGCTATATCCTCAAAATTTTTAGGCACATGCATAACTTAAAAAAGTTGTACAACAAATAAATCATCCTATATAGCGTACATTGGTTTATTCACAAGGTACTTAAGTGTCTTTTGATCTATAAGTAAGGTGAAAGGATCCACTAAAAATCAATGGCATAAATTTTGAAGTGGATATACCATGGATAAGGCTTCCCATTCTATAGTAGAGTATTAATCTCTGTCGGTGTTAGCTTGTGACTAGTAAAATAGATAGGGTATTCTATATTCCCTTCACTAGGTTTTGCAAGGATAACACCCATAACCATGCAAAAATCATACAAAAGTACATGAAATGGTGTTGTCCAATCTAAAAAATAGAGGATGGGTGTAGTTACCAATTTTTCATTCAAGGTCTTGAATACCTATTAATGTCATTCAATATAGAGAAAGAGGTCATTCTATTTGATCAATTATCCTAATATAGTTACTATGCTATCATAAAAAGAATGAACTTACAATAATAGCCTATGTGACTAAGGAAGGCACAAACCTTGTGATGAGTGGTTAGAGGTGAGAGTTGAACAATAATTACAATCTTAGACATATCCATGATTAGTCCATCCTGATAAATGATGTGCCTTAACAGGATACCAAAAGGTGTGGAAAAGATATAGTTTTTCAAGTTTAAGGAAATTTAAAGTTGTACACAATGCTAAAAAATGAGGCAAAAATTAACATAGTGGTCACACACCAAACCATACATAGTCCAATCATCTAGATAGACCTGAAGGAATTTATGGATTAAATGTTTAAAGGCATCCACCATAATATGAGAAAAGAATGTTGGTGCATTATTTAAACCAAATGGAATAACATTGTATGTAAAGGACCCCCATTTAGTGGAAAAAGTGTTTTTTGCCTTATATTCCTTAACAATTTGTACTTGATGATATCCTAAAAATCCATCAATGAAGGTATATATTTCACAATCAGTGTCACCTTCCAAAATCTCTTATGTTAATGGTTTGGGAAATGGATCTATGACACACATAACATTTAACTATTTGTAATCCATGCAAATGCAAATTTGGCCATTCTTATTTGTGCTAATCACCATGGCACTAACCCATTCAAATTCATTAATGGGTGTGATAACCTTGGCACGTAGCATGCCATCAATTTCTTCTTTAATGTGTATGTGTATATTATGTTTCCTTTGATATGATCACTTCCTGACTAGGTCAACACCCTTAACTAATTTGATGTGAACTTTTACTAGTGTTAGATGTAGTCCTTTCATTTCTATGTACTTTCATGGGAAAATATCTACATACTCCTATAGTAGTTCAAATATTTTAGCTAATTCTACTTTAGATCAATAAATTATTATAGTATCCATATTGGGGGTGTCTTATATGCCAATATTGTATTGAACTATTTGGAGTGGTGCAGAATATGGTTTCTACTTAGATTGCATATTATCTCTTACTTTGTGCACCTCATATTCTGGAGGCAAGTTTAAGTGATCAAATGGTAATTCTAAGGGATAAATGTTAGTCCCCTCATCAACTTGACATACAACCTTTTACTTAACCTTCCATATATGTTACTTATGGTTATCTTCAAATTATGATTTGGGTTCTAATTGAGTCATTTTAGCAGTATCAGGTTCTTGGAAGATGGCCAAGTCATCCTTAATTTCACCATGCTTGGTCTGTATTTTATCTTCAACTAATTCTTGATTGCCTAGTACTACTTGACAAATCAGTTGTAAGGATAATTTAATATTTGATCAAGGTGAAAAGAATGCCAAAGTGGTGACTAAACCATGTTAGATTGATTCCCAAGTATCCATATCTAGGTGTATCTCTTGATGAACATACCATGCTCTATCCTAAGCATTCAAAGTGACACAAAATTCATGTACCCATAAGGATTCTGGTAGAAATGTCTCTTTAGCATTCTAAATATTCTCACAAGTAGATAAATGGTCACCTGGGGACTAAATAACATTGCAATTGGGTATGATGTGAATCCAATTGTCAAGGTGAAAGTGATGATGCAACATGACATGTACTTTTTCCCATGTCAATAGTCTATATTTATGAGTATCCCACCAATAGGAAATTATTACTTCAAGTATAGTAGGTAGTGAATGCATACGTTCATCTTAAAAAACATAGTAAACCTCTAATTACTATAATTACTCCTAGAATTTGATTTAACAATGAAACCTAGGTGTTTGATCCAACTTAAAGGGTGGTAAACTCATTAGGTATCCACCAATGAGTCAAATAGACTTATAGTGTTTAGGTATTTTGCATGGAGCATTTATTTTTTGACTAATTGAAACATAACCTCATCCCATGAGGTCATATTCTCCATGAGTTGAGTGTTCAAAAATAATGCTAGTGGTGTCAGAGATTGATTATGCATCTCCTCAATAAAGTAGACCATCATGAGTAGGATATAACTATTCATTTCCTTGCACTATGATATTATAAATGTGTTTGAGGTCCTCATCAACATCAACTACTTTTATAAAAAGAAAACCTTAATTGTCAATGAGAGGAATGACTACACATTGGGTGTTATTCTTAAAGTTGATGTAGTGCTTATTAAAATGCAAGTTAACATAATTGACATATCACCATGGTCAACTTAATAGACCTATAAATTCATCAGCTTTGACCATTTTAATTACTTGAAAATCACCTTTGAAAGGGACACCCATAATGTTAATAGTGGCATCCTTGATAACTCCTATAAGCATCACCCTATTCTTGTTGGCCATAAACAAAACATGTGGGGAGGGTTGGAAAGTGGGGCTCCCCATCTTCTTCTAGGCATCCTTCATGTCAACATTAACTTTCACATCGATATCCACTAGTATATATTGGATCATCTAGCCTTCAATGGATACATTTGTTAGGATCTCCTTGTCACATTTGACATCTATTTGGCCATAGGATTCTTATCAGTGTGCATGGTTCAAATGATGATATGTAAGAGTCTTGGTTGTCTATTTTCATAACCAATTCTTTAAGAGGGGAATGATGTTTTCATTAAGGAGTAGTTTGCATAGCTCTCAAATTTCATCTTACCTAGATTATGTTGAGATAGTATCTTTTTGCATCTCAATGCACATAGTTACATCCTTCTCATTAAAAAAATCAATTTCACTTTGTAAATCATGTAATAGGGCCATTGTGTCATATAATACATCTTTCTATTTTTTAACATCAGGGTAGTGTTGAGAACATGGTTCTTCACACTAAACCTTCTTCGTTGGTGGAACTAAAATGGGTTAGAAATGATCATCGCTTTGTGACATAATATTTACTTTAAGACCAATTAGTGGGGTGTTAGGACATAGTCGCCACTAAGCATTTGAATTTTTGGCAACATAATCATCCTAACACCCTTATCATTATTCTTTTTTGTGATAGTTGTATATAAGTTAGGGCATTATTCCAAATGATGCTAATTCTTACAAAAGGCACAAGTTGGGTAAATTAGGAAATCATGTTGATAGTGTTCTAGAGATACACACTTGTAACAAGTTGTAGGTGGAAAATTACCACCCCCATGTTCATTGCCACATCTTCGATCTTGAAAATATTTCCTCCACCAGAGTATTGATTATTAATAACATAAGTTCGGTGAGTCCATCTTGTGCTACTTCATGGATCTCATTGATGAATATATAACTATTGGTATCATGCTTGTATGCATCACATAGTTTACATTATAGTGACACTTCAGCCTAGGTAGTGAGTTGGAGTAAGGGAAAATTCCTTACATCATGATTCCTTTTGGAAGATTTCATAAGACTATTTTGTTATGGTGTGAACAATCCTCTATGGGAAGTTATTCTTATTATGGCCCTCTACTTCATATGAACACACCATAAGACACTATAGGTGTCATGAGAATTATTGGCCATTAGTTTCTCTAGATCAGAGGCCATAACATAAATTTGAGTCTCCATAAAAGGGTTGATCCCCACATATATACTTCCCATAAATTTGGCATGGAGAACAACTTCCAATTCCTTATTGACCAAATTTGACCCCAAGTCAAATTTAGATCAACCCCTACTATTTTTAAATTTTAGAGAAAGTTTCATATGTCCTATGGGGTCATCTATTGTCCTACATGTCTCAATTACCCTTTCCCTAGTCCTTGTTAAAACCCATCCTCCTTGTACTAGCACAGTCAAATAAAGTCAACATTGGTCAAACCTATTAAAACTTACTAAAAGTGACAAATTATATTTAAAATGTTCTAAAATGGTCTTTTAATTGTTTCAAGGTGTCTTCAAGTCACAAAATGGCCATTTGCTAGGTTTCATGTGGTAAAAGGGTCATTTGGCCACTTTTCTAGATAATTAATTGACTTATAAAGATGGTGGGAGTTAAAAAATATGTCATCAAGGTGTATATAAATGTGGATAAGGTCAAATCACATCATGATCAGTCAGGTGATAGTTATAATTCTATTATAATCATAAAATGGCAAATTTTCCTCAAAAATAGGAGTTTTTGGGCACTTGTACAGACTTCTCAAGTCCACCATCATTTGAAAACATGATGGAGTGTCTCTTCACCACCCCAAAGGTCATTTAAACATTTTAATTTCAAGGAGAATTCAATAAATTTCATATACAACTTGTTTTCCTCCATTTTCACTTGGCAAGCAAAGAAAGGCCAGATTCAATCACTTGGCATGGGTCGTACGGGTGGAATTGGGAATAGTGATTATGGGGGTATTTATTAATTTGAATTAAATTCACTTTCATAGAAATAAGTTTTAATTTGGTGCTTCCTCTTTTATGAAAAATCGTTTTGACTCAAGGTAGCTTTTTATGAAATTACATTTAAGAGGTGTATGATTGTGCATATATTTCTTATTTTCAGGAATCCATAGAGATATGTGAGTTTGATGAAGTATTTTTATATGGTAATGGGCCCTATAAAATGATGTTTCCATCATACAACTCCCCTCTCTCAATTTCCTTGAAGGAGATTTCCTAATTGTGCTTGTTTCTCAAGATTTGAGTTTTGAAAAATGGAAGGAGATCCTAAAGATGTATAATATGATTGGGTTAATAGGTATATTCATTGGGTTACATTTTGAGATACTAAATTATTACTCCTACAAATCCAAATTGAAAATTTTCCTTGTTCATTGCCTTGCTGGCAGAGTGTGCTCATAGTCAGCTTCTATAGGAACTCAAAGAGGTTTGTACAGAGGTGTTTGTGGTGAATATATGATGGGATTAATGTTTAAAGATATAAAATATAAAAAGAGTCATGGATTTCATTCCATGGAGGTTATAATTCTATGATAAGTGGAATTTTCCTTCAAAATAATGATTGACTATATTGGGTTTGCAGTCCTTAAAAGTTGTAAATAGAGATCCTAGAGATTTTTTGGGATAACATATTTCATGACTGAAGGTGTTTCAAATGTTCATGATTTTTTGAAATTTTATCCCTATCCACATAAAAAGGCTATACCAATTTTAAGGTCCAAAATCTAAGAGGAGAATGGAGTTTGAGTACCTTGAAAATGGTCAAAACCACTATATTATGACAGTGATATCTATAGGGTTTTGAAATATTGAGCAAATTTGGATTTCAAGACTAATATTAGGTCATGCACCTAGGTTGAAATGAATCCAATAGCTCAAAGTGACATAAATATCATAAAAAATCATCAATAAGGGAGAGTGCATGATCCTATTTCCTTTTTCATACCCCATGTTTGTACACAGGCCTAAGAGAGGCCATCTACAACAAGGTTATATGATAGGGGTGTGGAAAGTTAGTTTTGGCCTTACTTTGAACTTAAAAGGAGAATATGAGGATATTTAACCCAAATGACATTTATGGGAGGTAAAAACACCTCATTAAAACTTCAAATGACCTATAACACCTACAGGTAGGCCCTAAATGCATGAACATAGTCTATAGGGTACTTAAGCAGTAAGGTCAAAGTGGTTTCCCTTGTACTAGAAGGGATTGTGTGGGTGAAATTTGGCTAATAAAAATTAGATGTGAATTTAAGGAACTCATTATAAACCTAATACACCATTTAAAATGTCTAATCTTGCCAAGGACACACCTACCAGGGGCAGAATAGGGTCTCAGTCCAATCAAGGCAGGGGTATCCTCCTTGAGGACCTAAGCATTAATTAATTATAGTTTGAAGGATTACATATTAAAACCAAAGGAAACAAGGGTATTATGACCTAAGATACATGGAAAGGAGGTCCAAAATCATAAACCAAGCTCAAAAATCACCTATAGTTAGGCCTAAACAATGATTTCCCTTTCTAGGTAGCCATAAGACCTAGTCTATGTTTTCAAGAGCATAAAGAAGTGTTTAAGGGGAAAATAGACTAAAAAATGGTTGGAATACATAATTAGAGGAATTAAGGATACCTAAATATCCTAATAAATCTCAAGGCAATCCATAAAGCCTCCAAACCCAACCTCTACCCTACCCACCTTCATCAAGTCACCTTATCAAAGTCTACCTTGGAAATGGTGTTGGATGGAAGTATAAATGGAGGATTTAGGTGCCAAAATTTGGTACAGAGTACCATAAATACCTAATTAAGATGATCCAATGATCAATTTTCCAATTCCAATATGGAAAAACCTCTCTGCTCTATCTCAGAGCAGGGGTGGTTTTCTTATGCATAGAGATGACAACTATGAGGAAAATGATGAAATTGGTGAAAAAAAGGTCAAGTAAGCTCAAATTATGGTTTTTGGAAGTTTAATTAAACCTAAAAAAAAATATAAAACCTTTATATAAGGTCCAGGGGTAAGCAATATTCTCCATACAAGGAGGTTTAGAGTCATCAGGGTAAGGAAAGGAATAGGCATGATTCCAAATGAGGGGTCATTTCAAGTTTCAGCCTTAGGAAAGAATATAAATGTCTTAGATAAACCTCATGGGGTTGTAAATTATGTGTTGAATCTATGAGGATGCATTTCAAGTGCAAACAATGGTCTTTTGGATCCAAAGTGTAGGCAGGCTCATTGGCAAGGCACAAGCCTAATGCCAAACAGGGGTCAAGTTTCATCCTTAGATCTTAAATAGATATTATAGTGATGGAAAAATGTTAATGGGACATATTTATAGGTTTTTTAACTATGTGTTTACAAGGAAATTTATCAAGAAGCCAATTCTTGGCTTAAAAGCTCTCAAACCCTCACAAAATGCACTAAGTGGCTTGAATGGCCAACTTCAAATGCTTGAAAATTTCATAAGCTTATGCATGGGACTTGGATATTATTGGAGGTGTTAGAGAAGGTACCTAAGGATCCCTAAGTGGTGTTTTGAATAGTCTCCAATGTGCATCCTTTATGATTAATCCCTTAAGGGTTAATGCACTCTAAACCCTCCAAGAAGCTTGATTTAAACTTGATGAGAGAGAAAGGCCAAAAAAATCACTTAAATGGATGTTTTAAGATTTAAAATAATTAGTATTACCTTGATAACTCTCTTGATATTCATCTCCTGTCATTGGTCCACACTTGCAAGTACATGATTATACGGAATAGGCCAAAAAGGAGCATTTAATGTTAAAATAGGGGTCTGTACAAATGATTAAGAGCTCAAATTAAAAATGAGGAATGATGAGGAGATGAAGAATTTGAATCATAGGTTAATTTTCTATTTCACATGTCTGGGACCACAAATAGGCATTTTTAGTCTTCTAGGCTAAAGAGGCATAATTAAGCCTAATTGGGAGGACTAATTGATCTAAAAAATACACTTGCCTTGCGTGCTAAACCATGAAACTTGGAAAAAATAATAATGAGGGAAAAGGGTACTAAAAAATGGTCTCACTTAGTCTTGGATGTCTGTAAATTCTCCTACACAAGGAGACTTGTGTAAAATAGGGTTGCAAGAGGACTAAGCCTAGTGAAGGCTCTATGAGCAAAATTGGGACTTGAAGAGAGTTTTATGGTTCTAGATGGATATTTTTTTAGTCCAATAGGATTAAAATAGGCCTTAAATTAATAAATATTTCATAACTTGAGCTAAATCCAAATTTTAGCTATTTTGGCCAAATTGGGCCTAGTGAGACAAAGAGGCCTTGTGACACCTAAGAGAGGAATTGATGATTACAGGTGATGTAACTGATTGAGATGCTTCAATATTATTTCCAAATGTCCTTGGGATGTAAATATAACTATCCAATAGATCTCATGATCAAATTCTTGCCTCTTTCCACTTGTCAAGGAATTTCAAGACTTAAAGATGTTTGTGAAGAGTTTCAATGCCATATGTGAGGAAGGTGATTAGTTTGTGATGGACACATTTACACATTAGTTACTTGATCTCTCTTACATCTCATTTACATGCAAAATTTGTCCCTAACCTGATTTTAAGTGTTCAATAAATCCCATCATGAATGTAGTTTCACAAGAGAGAATGATTGAGAAGATTACTACGCCACACTTGGGGAAGAGGCTTATCTAGGATAAAATGACGTGAAAATTAGTTTCATGACTCTTCCTACACCTCATTCACATGAATTTTAACTTATTTCCACCTTTGGACACTTGTACTTGTGCCTTTTAAACTTCTCTCTCTCTCTCTTCTTCTAAATTCTATAAGTATGAGCCATCTTGGCAATTGTAAGGGAGACCACAACTAATATGGTGAGACCCTACTGGTATGACATTGAATTTTGTCTTTAAAAATTTAATACAAGTCTGATTATGATTTAAAAACATTTTTTCTAAGTGTGTGAGTGATGTATAGTGGAGCTAAGTGATGGTGTCATCCTTACTCCTCTTTATCCTTCATATTTAAGCAAGAGTTCTAATTGTAACAGGTCATATGAAGTGTATGAATGTACTAGTCTCCTCTTCAAGTATTAAATTGTCTATATGGTGTACAATATACCCCTAGATTAGTTATCTTGTTGATTATCCTATGTATGCTTACGTTCACATTGAAACACTATGTTAGGATCCTTTAATGCCTAGAATTGGTCTTGGAAAGCTTTGTTGCTTAGTAGGAGTGTGATAGTCTATGGGATATGTCTTGGTGTATCACTTATTTAGTGTATTTTCCTATTCCTAAAAACTCCTAACCCTTTTCCCATAGACAAGAATTATATTAGGTGATAATCACTTAAAGATGAATCTAGGGAGCTAGCCCTCATAATCTAGAGATTCATCTCTCTTACAAGTTCACCCAAAACTTGAGATATGATTCAATGTTGCATCAAATTGTAATAACCTCATAGAGTATCCTAGGGTGTGCAATTTGAAGACAATAGTTCTGGCACATTTGGTGGGACAACTGGTCCTAATTGGTTCCATTGTCAAGGTGAATGCTAGTCTTGACAAGCCCAAGGTTGCAGAAGTGTTTCTAATCTAACATTTGGTGACTCCAAAAGGTGAGAATCTCTGGTTGTAGATCAATTTTTCCACATTACATTTCATGGTCAGGAGGAAGAAGAAGAGATGGCTAGGCAACATGCTTTCCTAGCCTTCAACACCCAAAATCCAATCAATCTTCCTGTATATGATCCTATCCCTCCCAATGCCACCAAAAGTCTCCCTAAATTCAATGGAAAAGGTCCTATTACCCCATATAAACACATTAGGGACTTCTCAAAAATTTCAATTTCCATAATATCACTCAAGTCAACATAGTTATTAGGCTACTTGTCATGTCTCCAAAGGGTAAAACACTTGATTGGTATAGGACATTGGGAGGTGGTTGCATTACTAATTAGGATGGCTTTGGAGAGTTATTGGTAAATAGGTTTGAGAATAAGAGTGAGCATATTTCACTAATCCATTAGCTGAATGTGATAAGGAGAGGTCTTAATGAATCCATGGGAGATTTCAATGAAAGATTTCAAATAACATGCATAGGGTGCCACCTATCATGAGACCCCATCCAAGATTTGTGTTTCCAACTTATCTCAAGGCCATTAGCACTGATGTGGCAGTAATGTTGTAATCAATGGGTGGATTCACTCTACCTGATGCATATGAGATAGCTATTGAAGCTAAGAATAGTTTGATATTATCTGGGAAATTATCCCCAAGAGTTGTTATGCCTTTGTTATCTCATAGTTCATTTGAAACCCCACGTCTAGATAATGTTCCCAATGCTAATGTCAAGTCTATAATCACTCTCAAGAAGGTGGATAATGCTATAGACAAAGATGAAATGATTAGGTCATTACAAGCTCAACTCAAACAAGCTCAATTATAAGTAAGAAATCCACCCAATCCCCAATACAATCACCAAGGTCGTCAAGTTTTCAATAGGTAGCCTAATAGCTATAATCCTAATCCCATTCCATCCACAAAGGCTATTGGTCCAGTCCATACCAACTTGGTTCAAGGAGAGTAACACTTAGATCATTGGGGATAATCTCAAGGTCAGTTTGTGTATGATGGTGGAGGAGGTTGTCAAGCCTTAGTAGCACAAGAAAGAGCTATTCCTTGCCTCATATCAGAAGAACAAAACCTCATTCAAAGGTATACTCATGGAGAAGGTAGCATCCAAGGTACCATTCTTGTGAACCTTTAAAATAAGAAAACCATGTGAATAAGGTTGAAAAAACACCTAAAGGATTATCATTCAATACTTCTTATCTATTGCCTTCACATCAACTAATTGTTCCTAAGACTCAACAAGAGTTGGGGGAGGTTGTTATTTTACATGAGTTCCTTAAACACACTGAAGAAGGATCTGATGACATGGATCATCTAACAAAGGTTTGGGGAGAAGAAGACACTTCAATGGTAATACAAGAAGAAGTAGACCTTGAGTGGATTGATGAATTACTGTGCTTCATGAAAGATGATGATGATCAACCTATAACACAAGGTGAAGAAGAAGTGCCCACTAGACAACATGATGCTCCACAAAAATTTAGTAATAATGTTGATGAACTTCAAGCCCTTTATATTTACCATGAAGAGTTGGCATTTTGGGATGACCTTGAGAAATTTTGCTTGAGCTTGAGAAAAGTTTTGAAGATGTTTCAGCTGAACCTATTGAAATTCATGAAGCACCTCAACAAGAAGAGCAAGGTAAGCATGGTTCATATCAATAAATTCAAATGCATAAGATAAATTAAGAACACAAGGTGATGAGAGAGGTAGTAAGTTTTGAAAAACCTCTCCCATGCATTCAACTGCTAGAAACACCAAAGTTTGATGGAGAACTTCCTTTTCAAAATGAATACAACCTTGATGATGAAAATAAACTTGAGGTTGAGATTGAATCTGAAGATCAAAATGATTCTATAATCAATGGAAAACCACTTGAACCAAGGACTATGATTTCCCTTCAAACCAATCAAGAGGAGTATGTTTCTATTGAACACATGTTCTTGGTTGTGAAACCAGATGAAGTCAATGCAAGTACCATGAGAAGTAAGTAAGGTGTTGAATAAACAAGGACAAGACCTAAGTGGAAACTTGCACATTATTATAGTCCACTTCAAGGAGATGGTATGAAAGTATTTCCTTTTGATCTAGAGGATCAATTCTTTCTATTTAGTTTGTACACTTTAAAGTGTGTTTGTTTTAGTGTTTCCTAAGTGCTTTAGAGCACAAGTGTGTTTCCTTTCCTTTCTTTGGTGTGTGTTTTATGTGTATGTGTCAACCATATTATTTACCTTGATCCAAAGGTCTATTCAAGTTAATTAGAGTACTCATCTAGGTGACTCCATGCCCAATAGAAGGATTAGGCAACTGGTCTTAGGCATAACAAGCATGTCACACCTAGGAATCACCAAGAATGTTGACTAAATTTGACCCCAAGTTAAATTTAGGTCAACCCATACTATTTTGAACTTTTCAAGAAAGTTTCATATGTACTATGGGTTCATCTATTGTCCTACATGTCTCACTTACCCTTTCCCTAGTCCTTGCTAAAATCCATCCTCCTTGCACTGGCTCAATCAACCAAAGTCAGCATTGGTCAAACCTATTCAAACTTAGTAAAAGTGCCAAATTGTATTGAAAATGTCCTAAAATGGTCTTTGAATTGTTTAAAGGTGTCTTCAAGTCACAAATTGGCCATTTCCTAGGTTTCATGTGGTAAAAGGGTCATTTGGCCACTTTTCTAGCTAATTAATTGACTTGTACATATGGTGGGAGTTAAAAAATATGTCATAAAGGTGGATATAAATGTTGATAAGATCAAATCACATCATAATTAGTCAGGTGACAGTTAAAAGTTTGTTATGATCATAAAATGGTAGTTTTCCCTCAAAAATAAGATTTTTTGGGTACTTATACGAACTTCTCAAGTCCACCATCAGTTGAAAACATGATGGAGTGTCTCTTCATCTCCCCAAAAGTCATTTCCATGTTTGGATTTTAGGGATAATGCAAGAAATTTCATATACAACTTGTTTTCCTCCATTTTCACTTGGAAAGTAAAGAAAGGCTAGATTCAATCACTTGGCATGGGTCGTATAGGTGTAATTGGGAAGAGTGATTCTGGGGGTGGATATTAATATTAATTAAATTCAATTTAATATCAAGAAGTTGTAATTTGGTTTCTCCTCCTTTATGAACAATCATTTTGACTCCAAGCATTTTTTTATGAAATTGCATTCAAGAGGGGTATGATTATGCATATGTTTCTTATTTTTAGGAATCTATGGAGATATTTGATTTTTATGGAGTGTTTTAAGGTGTTAATAGTACATATCCAATGTTTTTTCCATCATCCAACCCCCTCTCTCAATGTCCTTGAATGAGATTTCCCAATTATGCTTGTTTCTCAAGATTGCAACCATAGATGGGTGACCTGAGTTTTGCAACATGGAAGGAGCTCCTAAAGATGTATAATATGCTTGGATTCATAGGTATATTAATTTTATGACATTTTTATATATCAAATTATTACTCCTCCAAATCCAAATTGCCAATTTTCCTTGTTGACTACCTTGTTGGCAGAGTGTGCTCACAGTTAGCTTCTATAGGAACTCAAAGAGGTTTGTATGGAGGTGTTTGTGGAGAAAATATGATGGGATTCATGTTTTAAGATATATAATATATAAATAGTCATGTATTTCATGCCATGGAGGTTATAATTCTATGAAAAGTGGATTTTTCCTTCAAAATAATGATTGTCTGTATTGGGCTCACAGTCCCTAAAAGTTGCAAAAAGAGATCCTAGAGCTTTTTTGGGATAGAATATGTCATGAATAAAGGTGTTTCCAATGTAATTAATTATTTTAAATTGTATACCTATCTACATAAAAATTATATTCCAATTTTTATGGACAAAAGGATAAGAGGAGGATGGAGTTTGAACACCTTCAAAATGGCCAAAACGCAGTGAATTGTGACAGTGATAGATATAGGGTTTTGAAATATTGAGCAACTTTTGATTTTAAGAATAATATTAGGTCATTAAAATAGGTTTAAATGAATCCAATAGATCAAATTTACATCCTTATCATAAAAAATCATCAAGATGGGAGAGTGCATGATCCTATTTCCTTTTCCATACCCTTTATCCGTACACAGGCCTAGGAGAGGCCATCTACAACAGGGTTATATGATAGGGGTGTGGAGAGTTAGTTTTGGCCTTAATTTGAAATTAAAAGGAGAATAAGAGGATAATTTACCCCAATGACCTCTATGGGAGGTAAAAACACCTCAAGCAAACTTCAAATGACCTATAACACCTACATGTAGGCCCTAAATGCATGAACATAGTCTATAGGGTACTCAGGCAGTAAGGTCAAAGTGGTTTCCATTATACTAGAAGGGACTATGTGGGTGAATTTTTTCCAATAATAATGAAATATGAACTCAAATAACTCATTGGAAACCTATTACACCATCTACAATGCCTAATCTTGCTAAGGACACACCTAACAGGGGTAGAACAGGGTCTCAGTCTAGTCAAGGTAGGGATATCCTCGTTAAGGGGCTAAGCATGAATTAATTATAGTTTGAAGGATTAAATAGTTAAAAAGATTAAAATGTGGGTATTATGACCTAGGATACATGGAAAGGGGGTCCAAAAGCATAAACCAATCTCAAAAATCACCTACAGTTAGGCCTAAACAGTGATTTCCCTTTCTAGGTAGCCATAAAACCTAGTCTATGTTTTCAAGAGAATAATGAAGTGTTTAAGGGGAAAATAGACTAAAAAATTATTGAAATAAATCATGAGAGGAATGGAGGATACCTAAATATCCTAATCAATCTCAAGGAAATCCATAAATCCTCCAAACCCAACCTCTACCCTGCCCACCTTCATCAAGATACCTTGTCAAAGTCTACCTTGGAAATGGTGTTGGATGGAAGTATAAATGAAGGATTTAGGTGCCAAAATTTGGTATATATTACCATAAAGACCTAATTAATATGATCCAATGATAAATTTTCCAATTCAAATAGGGAAAACCCTCTCTATTTTATCTTAGAGTAGGGTCAATTTTCCTATGCATAGAGATGACAACTTTGAGGAAAATGATGAAATTGGTGACCAGAAGGTCAATTAAGATAAAATTATGGTTTTTTAAGTTTAATAACACATAAAAAAATATAAAACCTTGCTATAAGGTCCAAGGGTAAGCAAGATGCTCTACACAATGAGGTTTACAGTCATCAAGGCAATGAAAGGAATATGCATGATTCCAAATGAGGGGTCATTTCAAGTTTCAGCCTTAGGAAGGAATATAAATGTCTTATATAACCCTCATGGTGTTTAAAATTATGTGTTTAATTAGTGAGGATGCATGTCAAGTGAAAATAATGGTATTTTGGCTTCAAAGTGCAGGCAAGTTCATTGACAAGGCATAAGCCTATTACCAAACAGGGGTCAAGTTTCATCCTTATCTCTTGAAGAGTTATTATAGTGATGGAAACATATTCATGGGACATATTATGATGTTTTTGAACCATGTTTTTGTAAGTAAATTCATTAAAAATCCAATTCTTGGCTTAAAAGCTCTCAAGCCTTCACAGAATGCACCAAGTGGCTCAAATGGCCAACTTTAAATGCTTGAAAGTTTCATGAGATTATGCATGGGAATTGGAGATTATTGGAGGTGTTAGATAAGGTCCATAAAGATCACTCAGTGTCATTTTTAATAATCTCTAATGTGCATCCTTTATGAACAATCCCTTAAGGGCTAATGCACTCCAAACCCTCCAAGAAGCTTGATTTGAACTTGATGAGAGAGAAAGGCCAAGAAAATCAATCAAATGGATCTTTAAAGCTTGAAAATAATCAGAATTACCTTGATAAATCTCCTAAGATTCATCTCCTGTCACTAGTCCACACTTACAAGTACAAGATTATACAAAATAGGCCAAGAAAGAGCATTTAGTGCTAAAATAGGGGTCTGTACAAATGATTAATAGCTCAAATTAAAAATGAGTAATTATGAGGAGATTAAGAAAGTGAATAATAAGTTAATTTTATATTTCACATGTGTGGGAGAACAAAACATGCATTTTTAGTCTTCTAGGCTAAATAGGCCTAATTAGGCCTAATTGGGAGGACTAATTGATCTAAAAAACACAATTTCCATAGGTGTTGAACCATGAAACATGGAAAAAGGAATAATTAGGGAAAAGGGTACTCAAAAATGGTCTCACTTAGGCTTGGAGGTCTATAAATTCTCCTACACGAGGAGACTTGTGTAAAAATAGGGTTACAAGAGGACTAAGCCTAGTGAAGGCTCTATGAGCAAAATGGGGACTTTAAGAGAGTTTTATGGTTATATATGGATTTTTTTTAGTCAAATATGATGAAAATAGGCATTCCATGAAGAAATATTTCATAACTTGATTAAAATCTAAATTTTATCTATTTTGGCCAAATTGGGCCTTGTGAGACAAAGAGGCCTTATGACCCTTAAGAGAAGAATTGATGATTGTAGGTGATATAACTCATTGAGATGATTCATTATGATTTAAAATTTTCTTTAGGATTCAAATATAACTTTCCAAGATATCTCATGATCAAATTCTTGCCACTTATCAAGGAGTTTCAAGACTTAAAGATGCTTGTGAAGAGTTTCAACGCCACATGTGAGGAAGTTGCTCAGTTTGGTATGGACACATGTCCACGTTAGTTAATTTATATATATTAAATATAATTTAAATGCAAAATTTTTCCATAACCTACTTTGAAGTGCTCAATAAAGCCCATCATGAAGGTAGTTTCACAAGAGAGAATGATTGAGAAGATTGCTATGCCATAGTTGGAAAAGAGGCTTATCTGGGATAGAATGATGTGAAAATAATTTTCATTAATCTTCCTACACCTAATTCACATGAATTTTAACTGATTTACAGATTTGGACACTTTTCCTTGTGCCTTTTCAATTTCTCTTCTCTCTCTCTTCTTCCAAATTTTATAAGTATGAGCCATCTTGGCTATTGTAAGGGAGACCACAGCTAGTATGGTGAGACCTTACTAGTATGACATTGAATTTTGTCTTTAAAAATTTAATAAAATTCTGATTCTAAGTTAATAAATTTTTTTATAAGTGTGTGAGTGACCTATAGTGGAGCTAAGTGATGGTGTCATCCTTACTCCTCTTTATCCTTCATGTTTAAGCAAGAGTTCTAATTTTAACAAGTCATGTGATGTGTATGAATGTACTAGGATCCTCTTCAAGTATGTAACTATCTCTATGGTGTGAAATATACCCCTAGATCATTTATCTTGTTGATTATCCTATGTATGCCTACCTTCACATTGAAACACTATGTTAGGATCCTTCAATGCTTAGAATTGGTCTTGGAAAGCTTTGTTGCTTAATAAGAGTGTGATATTATTTGGGATATGTCTTGGTGTATCACCTCTTTAGTTTAGTTTACTTTTCCTACAAAATCCTAACCCTTTTCCAATAAACAAGCATTAGATTAGGTGTGAAGCACTTAAAGATGAATCTAGGGAGCTAGCCCTCATGATCTAGAAATTCATCTCTCTTAGAAGTTCACCCACAACTTGAGAGATGATTCCATGTTGCATCAAATTGTGAGAACCTCATAGAGTATCCTAGGGTGCACAATTTGAAGACAACATGACTTGCATGGGTCAGTTAAGGTCTTTTGGGATATAGCTCGATGAAATGGAAGCAACAACCCTCCTAAAAACCATTGAGCATGTTGTGTTGATTTAAAATCAAATGATAGTTTTGAAAGAATCATTTTGAAATATGCATCATATTCATTCACACTCTCAGTGAACTCTTAATTTATATCCTTTAAATCAATGACACTTTGTTTTTCAAACTCAAGAATGCCAAACTCCTGAAGGAATGCAGTTTTTAATGTTTCATAGCTCACAATTGTTTGTTGAGGGCCAAATTTATAGTATTATTTATGCGTGCAATTGATCAAAGTAATATAAAATTGAGTATCCTTTTATTATAAATAAGTGATCCCCCATGCTCACCAAATGAGTTCACACTTATGAACACATTCCATTGCATTTTAGACACCTTGATATTTGGGGAGATGAAGCATCATCTCATAGTACACCATTGGTAAACTTGGTGATTAGAGTGGAACCTATTATGGAGTTACTCCAGTGCCTCCTAAAATATATGGTAGAAGTCTACTACTACCTCTAATGCCAATGCCTAATCCTCCTCAAATAGAAACCACAACTGGTGCTTCTTCCTATGTCTATTACAATAATAGGTGCACTAGAAGTAGTGGGTGCTAAATAACGTTGATATGATATGGTTGGGCCTATAGTTTTCCCACTATTGATATTAGGTCCACTTAGCATTCCAAGTTGAGCCATAGGTCATATTTATAATGTAAAATTTAATGTTAAATGTAGATTTTTATGTTAAAATTGTACTCCCAAAGATTGCTCAACTGGCTCAACTTCAAACTCTTCACTATCATTATCCTAATTTCTTACAAGAATTATGTCAAACTCAAATGTAATAGCTTGTGCTATGGTGGGGAAACTGGATCTATTTTAATTAGGTTTTGATATCAATGCCTATCTTGGTTCTTTCATATGTATTTGTGATATTATAAGGTATGAGATTATGGGCATGGGTACTCTTTATGCCTCTCTATATTCCTACATATTCTCATGGCACTTATAGTATCCTCCCATTGATGCTAAGGTTTGTTACCTCTCATATCCCTATGCCTAGCCTCATCATTCTTTAGCTTATGATGTTCCTACATTCTGACTTTGATGCTAAAATACCAATTTAATACCAATGCATACCCATCCATTTCCAAAATAGTTGTGCTACTCATGTATAATAAAGTTTATCCATCCATATAAAATTTATCAAGTCTAGAATCAACCATAAGTTTTTTAATATCTAAAGGACTGTTTGATATACCTTCCTCATGGCTCTCTTATGAAGTTGAACTTTGCTTCTTCTAGGCAAAAATATGTTGAAACCATGTATTCCAAAATATGAATTTTAAGTGTTCCTTTCCATTATACATCTATTGTATGCATCTAAACAACTTCCAACATAGCTATGGATGTCTGATGCTCTACTGACCAGGAAGTCTTTTGCCTATAATTTCTTGAACAGTTTTGTGCATATGCTAAAATCCAAGCATGAATTGCATGAGTAATTCCAAAAATAATGCTTCATATAGAGAATCATATATATTCTTCTCTACCCATGTACATTTAAAAATTCTTGATTCAATAGTTTAAGCACAAAATTTTATTCTACTATACCAATCCAACACTCAATATTCTCCAACTAAGATTGCTCAACCATTTTCCTACCATTATGATAATAAGGGGAATGCATCCTAATAACATTAAAAAAAATGTTGAGTTATTTTAATTTATTTTAACATTAATTTACTTGGTCATGTATGCAAACAGGATAAGAGGTCCAACTAGCTAGCATGTTAGCTGATCACATGAGAAATGGTCTCGTGCACTAACCTGAAGTGCACAACTTAAGATTGGTTCTCATCAGTTCTATCATGTGATAGTGTATACATTGGGATTTATATAATAAGGTTCTTAAACATGTACTTAGTTTTAACTAAATATATTATATATAAGATAATTCATATCATGCAATCATTCCATACTTAAGTTATTTATCACAAGTAAAGAAAAAGGCACAAATCAATAAAAATAGTAGTAGTACCATTAGTTCCATAACAAGTTTACATGTATTTTAACATCCCAAGTATTCCATTTTATTATGTGTCAATGGTCACCATACACAAGTCTTGATGCATATTAGGAACATGAATAAGATTAATATTACATTTACTATTATACAATAATAACCAACAACATTAATAACCTTATAAGTAAAACTAGGGGTATTTATACATGATTCTAACCTGATCATTTAGTTAAAACATTAATATGAAAATGATGACTTGCCAATGACCATTAAAAAAAATGAGTCATGGCATGTCATTACATTGAATTCCTATAAATATGGGCCTAACTAACCCTATATACATGCTCTATGCTAGATATACGATGTTGTGTGCCTATCTTCTCATGGGCTAATTCTAGATCCATGCTTGACTTATTCTCCTTTAATTCTCTATGAAGTGTTTCTTCCTTATGCACCCTTATCTAAGTCATACACAAATTTACTCAATTTCACATCCTTAGTTCCTTTGTGTTTCCTACATCCTTATTCTTCATGACTTGCTTCTTCTGCACCATCTTAAAAAAAAGCACTTAGAATAAAATGATAAAAATTTAGGGTCTAATAAAACCACTTAGTTTTATTGGTTACGAGATATATCACATGATATATTGCATTATCCTCCTAACTAATACCATCCACCACACAAATTTAAAAGAGTAAAAGGACAACCCTTTTTCACATACCATGGTATTAACGAGCTTTGAGAAAATGATTATTTTACTCTAAAATAAAAGCTTACACAACTTAAATACATAGGAGTTATTATATTTAATAAAGAGAAAACAAGGTCTCTTTCCCCTTCTTTTTCTAGAGGTTATTATAAGAGGGTCAAGGCATCCCATTCCACTCATTCTAAGGAATGTGTGGTCCATTGACCTTCACAAAAGTTCAATCACTAGTAAAAATCCTTCTCCTAATGTACCCTCTATCGAGATTGATCTCTCCCACACTGATCCTATCAAAGAATCATTGGTTGATCATGATATTGATAGTGGGACACATAGAGGAGAGATGTAAACACATTTAATAGAACCTACTCACATATTCAAAAAATAGAGTTGGGTACCAAAAATGATATGTAAAGATATAGATCATACATATAAATGTGATATAGATACATTAGTTCTAGTGACATAAACAAAACAAAAAACTCCATTACCAAATTATCATTATAATTGAGTTTAATTATTTCCAATTGGATTCTATTATGTATGATAATTTCCTCAGTTACAACTATATCAAACTAAAGGACCAACTATCAATACTTCAACACATGATAAAATATCATATTTAAAACATATTACATCAACACAAGTTAATTATTTGAAATAATACACATAAACCTTGTGCAATACCTTATACACTACATGGGCATGTTAAATCATTGATGAAAATAGGGTAATTATAGTTTACAAAATTTCATATGAGCATCCACTTGCACAAAAACAATTTATTTCAAGGCAACTAATTATCAAACCTACTAAGGTTAATCCTCTATGAAAGGGTAAGCAACATGTAATCCCCTTTCCTAGGTGGCCAGTATTTGAGAGACATTGCATCAAATATAAACATTGGATTCTATCAAATCCTCATCTAATACTATACAACATATTCAATTACCTAGAGAAACAAAACATGTTTCTATTTATACTATTACAAAGAAACCATAAAGTGCACAATGATAGGTTCCATGAACCCCCATTCATTCTATTATTTCACCACTACCATAGAGTCCTATTATACATACGTATAACAACATAAATTGTACAGTGATAGATTTTACACTTATACATGCTCCTTGGTAGTGCCACCAATTTATTACACCAAGTAATTATTGGGGACATACCTATGACCACACCTTGGATGAGATCATAGGATAAATTTGTCCATTTAAATATTCCAAAAATACAAAAAAATTAAAAAATTAGAAAATCCAAAAATATTTAGCATTTCCATGTTTTATTAACTCCTTGGCATCATTTCTATTATTTCCATGTTGGTATATAGCATATCATTTATTTTTATATGCACACATATGCTTTACACATCTTTTGTGTGTGATACAGGCATACCCATGCACATGATATATGCACATATGGATGTTGGGCCTTCCCTCTACTCACACCAACAATATGTTAGGGGTATCCTCTTTTTTATTGATCATGATATACCTAGGTTACATTTTTATATGATCATTTTTCATTATCATGTTTGAGTTTATATACTTACACATGCCTTTATCCATGCTTATATATTTCATAGTGTACTTGTTTTGCTATGTACTTAACATTTTTTTCTAACACATACATTCATAGACTAGTATGATATGCTTATGTTAGCTGTTTATGATTCCATGGTTTCTATTTTACACTTCCTTAAGTGTCTTCCTTGTGTTTCAAAGAATTTTAGCTTATATTCTAAGAGAGGAAGAAGAAAGAAACTATATACGGGAATGGTTGAAAAACCTATTTGGTTGTGCACATGTTAAATTAGATGATTGTAGAGAACTACTAATTTCCTAAGGAAGATGACCTAAAAATAAGACATCACTAAAGAAAATGGTTGGTTAGATAGATAGCTGGGTGGATTACCTAGCACTAGCTAGATCCCAAAAGCAAGAGCTTCCTCAAGGTCTGCCAATCCACACATTTTTAAACAATTAAGTTTAAAAAATAGAAGATAAAGTGCTTACAAGAATAAAAAGGTACTAAAATTGAATATAATAAGTGCTTGATAAAAGAAATAGACTAAAATGATTAATATAGCAATAAATAGGTCAATACTATTACTAAATAGGTTAGGTGTGATTCAAAAAATAGATTGGGGATCTATGAATAGGCTAAGAAAAAGAAAGTTGGATTTGGTTGAAGGTAAGTGGGTGAAAATAGATTGATATTATTTTCTACCATAGTGACCATCAATGGTTGGTGTGATCGTCAGTGATTAAGGTAACCATCAATGGTTGGTGTGATCATCAGTGATTGAGGTAACCATCAATGGTTGAGGTAACTATTGGTGATTGGATAGACCGTCGATGGTTAGGGTGACCATCAATGATTACTATGGGTTGGGTCTGGGGAATAAAAGGTCATATTAGTGGGGTTATAGAAGGAAATTATAAGAGATGGGTTTATGCTAGGCTGATTATGAAATATAAACAAAGTAGTTGATTGATTAAAAACAAATACTTATCTCATCAAAGATTGGTTGGATGAATGGTTGAGGTGGTTGGCTTGTTGATGGAGTCTAGCATGATTATAATAGAGTAAAGATGTTTAGCCATCAAATGAGGGGTGGTGGTTAGTTGGATCTTTTGACATGATGGCTAGATCACTAGATTACTGGAAGAATACCTAGAAAGAAACTTTGGATTCAAAATCTCTTAAAGTTTCAGATGCCAATCCTTTTCACCTCTTACTCCTCTCTTCTTATAGGCAAAAGGAAGAGGTGGAAGTATAGGTTCAAACTGGGATTTGTAAATTTAAATCACATATACATTAGCTTACACATGAATTAGATGAGATAATTATTAAAAAACAAGGTAGAATGAAGGTTTACTTAAGTTGGTTCAGATGGTGGAACTTGACCATTAGTGATCAAGGTGACCATCGATGGTTAAGGTGAGCATCAATGGTCAAGGGTGAAGGTCAAGCTAGTTTAAAAAGGTGGGTTAAGTCATTAGGTCAAATAGACTTGGGTTTGGTCAGGTTTGGGGTCAAAAGGCCAAGGTTGGGCCCAAGGGGGTCCTGAGGTAGTCCAGGGGTGCTTCGACACTAATAACTATCATGTGCAAATTTATGACATCTAAATTTTACCTTTTTTGTTATGTAGTTTGTATCAATAAATTGAAAAAAAAAATAGATTATCGGTCAAAGGTTCGATCACCCTAAGTATGGGAGGAGGTGTTCCCCCTCAAATTGAGAAGTGATGAGGTGAAACAATATTAGGTGTAGGTTTGATGAGTGGATGAGGTAGTGATGAAAGGTGAATATCAGAGGTTGGGTGCTGAAGTGCAACCATACACATGTAGTGTGACAAAATTATGATATCCAAGATCATGCATTGACTAGTTTGCCATAGTTGGTAAAAATTAAGGTTGGTGTTAGAAGGACAAGTAACAAGTGGATCGTGTGACTAAATTTAGGTGTGGCAATTGGGAACTCTCATAAATTCAAGTCTCTTAGGAAAGGTATGTGTTTTCATGGGTATCCGAGGTAGGAAGCGCTCCCAAGAAAAACACAAAGTGGTTTGGTGTAGTCACAGGTATTTGGGGTATAAAGTGCTCCCAAAAAGACACCAATTGGTTAGGTGTATGAAAGGTAGTATAATTTCAATAGTACAACATGGTAATTATCATTGTATTCAAAAGGATTAGGCAAGCATCATCATAAAATGCATCCTAGTTGAGCTAAAATGGATATTAATGAGGTGGTTGTTAAGGTGGGTGGAGATGGTAGATTGCATGGGTGGGTGCTTGGTGTGGGTTTTAATTTTTTTTGAAAAGTTGGTTAGGTCAAAAATGTTAAGGAGCCTGATAGTCGATGGTCAAGGTATTTAGGTTTGATCATCAGTAGTCACCCTGACCATCTATGGTCAGGTGGAAACCCTAAATGAGTGGAAATAAAAGTGTGAAGTGGAGTCATTTGAACTCATATTTCTCTCATTTGACTTTGGCATCTACTGTTTTTATTATATTGGGAAAAGTTTTTGATGGTGATTGCTAGTGGGTGGGTTGTTGAGTTGGATTGATCGAATGGACCAAGTAGACTAGAGAGGATGCAAGGTGGATGTAGACAAGCATGTGGTTAAGTAGTGGGTCCTTAGATTCCTCCTCAACCATGGTTGAGGAATGAGGTATGGGTTGTATTTAAATTGGTATATTTAGTTTGTTTTTGGCAAATGCATTTGGTTTATGACTTGAATTGGTAGAGGTTTTTGTTTGTTTGGGTAGGTTTTAGCTATGACCTAAGTATTAGGGTTTTATGTAGGTTAGTTAAATTTATAGGTAAATTTACAAATTTAGAGAGTTAGGTTAGCTAAGTAAGGCTAGGAGACAAATTTAGGTAAATTGGTGGTCTATTGAGGTGTTTATATGGGTTTTCGATAGGTAAGGTTTGGGAGTTTTCCACTGATGGTCACACATAGTGACCATTTATGGTCATGCTGACCATCGATGGTCAATGACCATTGATGGTCAATGACCATTGATGGTCAATGACCATTGATAGAATGGTTTCTTGACTATCGATAGTTATAGTGATCATCTATGGTCGACCAAGTGGCAAAGGATTTTAATAAAAAGTTTAGGTAAATTTGTTTAATATTTTTGAATGTTTGAATATTATAAAATTTGCTTAATGGGATGTCAAAGGTGAAACCTTAGGTAGTATTTTTAAGGTTATAAGGATGGATGAGGTCAAGAGTAGAGTTAGAAGAGAAGGGGTCATGGTCAAATAGTTGGCAATGAGGGTTTGGGGTGATTGGTCATGGTTTAAGGGTTAAGGGTAGATAAGGGAGGTTAAGAGGCTAAGCTCATAGGAAAAATAATATAAATAGCTAAGTTATTTTTTATTGAACCTTTACAAGCATGGAGCATATTTAGATGTGAGATTGGGTGCCTCAGATCTTTGTTAACATTCACCGAGGTATGACTAATGATGACTAGGTGCACATGGAGGAGGTGGGGCTTGGAGTGATGTTTCACTACTAGCATGTGCCATAGGATGTGACGATGATCATGACCCTTATCAAGAGATGGGATCAGACCATGAACACCTTATTTTTACCCACTAGTGAGATGAAAATCTTACCAGAGGATGTGTATAGGATCACTTGGCTACCCATATGGGGTGATCTGATTTATCACATTGAGTAAGAGGAGAGAGATGAGTTCTTAGAGTTGTTATATGGAGATGATTATAAGTTTATTAGATGGTACACTGGAGGATTCAACTACACTCTACTCTACTAGAGGAAAAGGGGTGAGAGGATATTATTGATGATTATGATGATCATATCATGCTTTATTTTTATAGATTTGAGTAGTGGGAGGTTCCCATATCTACTATTGGGGGTACTAGTTGAGATGCTACTAGGTTGTATAGTGTTTGGTTGGGTGCCTATGCTTCTAATACAAATATATAGGGAGCTATGGGGTTTTATAGCTTAGAGGAGATATGACATCAACATCAAGTTCATGCTACACTGATGGGCATATGATCACATTCGAGTTCTATGATCGATGGGGTTACCATGAGAGGGTTATGCCCAGATGGACTTTAGAGTCAGCTTTATTAGGTGGAGAGATGATTTTGCCCTCATAGGAATAGGAGGTGGGTTACATGATACAAATTAGTTTAGAGGTGTACTAGTGGCCTTGGTTGTTGGTGATGTGATTTGGAGGCCATATGTTAGGTTTCCAAGATGGGTTAGATACAAGACACACATATTATCCTTTCAAAGTTATAGGTGGATCCTCGGTAAGAAGAATGGAGAGGAAAAGCTCATCCCATTTGATAGGGTGTGGAGGTAGTTTGGCCTGGTACATGGGATTTTGGGTCTATTTCTAAGATATAGGTGGGAGGATGTAAATATTTTACTCCTAAAGCCACAACCTATTCAGACATTACTTGATCACAAAGAGTTACCAATGAGGGTTGGGATAGATGATACAAGTTTTGTAGATGGGTACCATGTATGGTACCAAGCTCTTTATACAGCCATAGATTTTGGTGGTGATGATGATGGTAGACAACCAATGGATGTTGACCTAGCTGGTAAAGGTGTCCAAAGGGCACAAGTATAGGAATTTCCCTAGGTGCACAGGTAGGAGTGATGTTAGCCATAACATAGGCTCAGGTGATAGCTTTATAGAGTTAATTGTCTACATCATAGGGTTAGATAGCTATGGTTATAGGGGAGAGGGACTAGGATAGAGATACACCAGCCTTGGTTACCTAGGAGAGAGACTCCTTGAGATAGACTAGAAGAAGAGTCACAACACCTTCAAGACCATCGAGCACTATCCTCATGGCTTGGTATATAGCCATAGTGGAGGAGATATACTAGTATGAGGCTATAGTCTTGATATGTTATCTTGATGAGCTCTGATGGAGTGAATATGAAGCTAGTTTGGTAGGTGGTGCTAGCATGACAACACCAGTTCAGTGGGATACTTATATAGGTAGGTAGGTACCTCAAGAGGACATGCACCAGGAGAGAGAGGTTCTCCAGGAGATAATGGTTCCCCAAGGGCATTTTTATGATATATTTTTTGTATATCATTTTGATATCAGCCTATGAGCTGATACAGTGAGATGTATATCTTGAGAGAGAGACATGTATATTTTTGTATACATTATGATCCTATTAATGATAGACTCATGATTTATAGATATTCTCCTTATATATTGCTCATGGTTCATGGTTTACTTTGATGTTTATGATGTGATGTTCGTATTGATCATTGATGATGTTATATGTATTGTGGTTGTGTGTGGATATTGGTAGGCTCATGATGACATTAATATGGATTCATCTTAGCTAGGTATGTGATGAGATGTCTTTTGTTTATGTTCATGATGATGTTATTTTATATTTGAGATGACCATGGATATGATGATGTTCATGTTAAAATTAAATTATTATATGCTTCCTCAGTTAGATTTAGACATGTGGTGAAAATGGTTTTTTTGCTTATTTGATCATGGATGCTATGATTTTGATACGATGATGGATATGATGATGATGTGTGCTTTTGCTTATGATATATGTTGATATGATGTTATATGGTTATGATTATGGTTATTTTTCTTAAGGTAAAACACATAAAGTAAGTTGAATAACAACACTAGATGTGCAAAAAAAAAATAAAAATCAAGAGACAAATGTCTTAGTTAATATATCAACTAGTTATGACAAGATAAGAAGAGGGCATAATGTTTCTTCTTTATGAAGGACTAAAACAAGACTAAATTTGGATTGTATTAAGGAACTTAATCCCTTAAAATGATTTACATTAGCATTCATTAGTTGGTTAAAAGGTGTCTTGATCACATAATGTCAAGTGAGCTCAAAATCCCTTGCTTATAGTGTATAAATGGGACATGGATGAAAATGGAAACTTTTTGTGAGACTAGCATGCCTCTTATAGAGGTTACCAAAGAGTCCATATAAAACAAGTCTATGTCGTATAAGGTGTAGACTTATCGATGTGAGAAGTCTACTCATGAGAGATGATTATGGATTTCAAAATTATGTTGTTATTTGGGTGCTTGATAATGGGTCTCTTGATTATTTTATTATTGCTTGGGAGGGTTGGGGAAGTTGATTGATGTGAAAAGCTTCCAACAAATTGTTATGCTATGACAAATTATTTACTCAGCCATCCTTCAAGGGAGTAGTCTAAGTTTGTGTGATTCGCTTAATGAATTTGATAACTATCCTTCAAGGGAATAGTCTACCTTATTTTGAGCAATTTTGATATGTTTCTAATAGCTAACCTTCAAGAGAGTAGTCTATGAATGTTAGGAATGACCCATGATTGTTTTTGGTTATGACATTATTTTGTGCTTATTTGATTTTTGCTTGACACAAACTTGATTATATAGGCTTAAAGGTTAACCTTTATGAAGGCAAAATTAAAATCACAAGAAGGTTGATTAGGTGTAAATAGGTTTAAGTGACAACAATAATGGGAATTCATCCTAGGAAAGGGGTAGAAAGTACCATGAGAATCATGCCATGGGTAGAGTTATGGTACCCATTGTTTAATATTAGGCTATGATTATGATGGATAATCACATGATTCTGTTTTAATTGTTTGCCCCTAAAATAAGGAGATGAATGTGGTTTGAAAGCAAGGATGAACTTAAGTTAAACAAAAGGTGATTTTGATCCTTTTTAACAAAACAAAGGATGAAAATGTGAAGCATTGAGGGGCTCAGGTTTTGGGTTGCCTTCAAGAGAAGAGAATTGGTAAGCTCTTGATCCATACTTGTGGGTTATGATATAAGGTCCAAGCTAATTGAAAGAAAACTTTCCCCACTTGATTTTATCCATATTGGTGACATGATAGTTTTCCTTTAAGACAAGGTTTCTAATGTTGAATTTTCATACTTTAAGGTTTTTTTTATAAGTATATTTGATTCAATCTTGATAGACATGAATATGGGTGAGGGCAGCTAAACGATGCTCATTAAGTAGGTCAAGTTGGGCTAACTAGTGTTTATGATAATCATCTTTAGAAATGATATCTTCTAAAGATATGCAAAGAGAAATAATTTAGACCTTGAGAGGCAATATATCCTCTACTCCAAACATAAGACAGAATGGGGTAGCACCCATAAGGATTTTAATATTAGTATAATATGCCCATAAGGCAAAGGGGATGTGCACATCTCAATCTTGATTAGATGCATTGACCATTTTAATGAGCATGTTGTTGAGATTTTTGTTAGAAACCTCTACCTATCCATTCACTTGAGGGTGATAGGGTGATAATAAACTTAAATTGATGCTAAACTTTTCACAAAAACCTTGAAATTGTTTATTTTTTAAATATTTTCCATTATCAGTGATAATTTTTTGAGGAACACTAAAATGGTAGATGATGTGATGATTGATAAAGTCGATAATATTTTTATCTTTTATTGAGACTAAAGGAATATCCTATACCCATTTGGTAAAATACTCGATCATAGTGATGATTTAATGGTGTCACTATGAAGAATGAGGGTTAATTTCACCAATAAGGTCTAGACCCCATTGTGAGAAGGGCCAAAAATTAGTGGATGTGAAGACTATGGCTAGGTGCGTGATGTAAATTGGTATGTTATTGACACTTAACACACTTTTTCACATAATCACAATAGTCTTGGTTAAGGGTATTCCAATAATAGCCAATGTAAAGGATGCATTTAGCCACGATGAGGCCACTAAAATGTCCCCCATAGATCCCATCATGCATTTCCTCGATAGCATGAGAGGCTTTGTGACTATGTAGGCAACGAAAGAGGAGACCATCAATGTCATGTTTTTAAGGAATTACCCCCATAATGGTATAATGTGAGGTAATCTAGATAAACACTCTTTAAGCATTCTTATAAATATTGAAAGGAATGATGGTAAGGTTAAGATAGTCAAAGGTTTGATGATACCAAAGATCAGGTTGGGTTTCTTCCACATTAAAGATTGTGGGAGAGTCTAGTTTGACATAAGAGGGCTAGTCAAGTCTATAGATAATGACAAATAGCTTATAGTTAGAGTGAAAATGGGATATGAGAGGTGAGGGAAGCCATGGTGTTGACAAACTTGTTGGTAGATCATGGGGTGGATTGGATATGCTAGTATTCAAATGATGTTAAGAGTTTGTCAACTAGTTATTTGTACTATCATAAAACATCATTATTACACTGATAAAAGCCATTGATTTGATTTAACACAAGTTAAAATTCACCAAAGATGTTGATCATTTTGACTCTCAAGGCTAACGTAGTTTGAAGGCCTATGATTAGGGCTTCATATTCATCCATATTATTGGTACATTTAAAATCTAGCTTGAAGGATAAATGAAGAGGTCTACCATGAAGGGGGATAAGGATGATGTCAACTCCCCCACCATGTTGACACTTTGATCTATAAAATAACATGGTCACTTGATAGGAAAAATCTTCCTGGGAGAGGGTCACAATGGACTCATCAAGAAAATCAAGAGGAAGAGGTTGGTTATCTGTTAGTAGTGCTTTGACCAATTGGTTAGTAATGACTTAAACTTTAATTGACTTATACTAAATAAATTCAAGGTCAAACTCAACTAAGAGCATGAACCACTTGGCCATACATTGGTTTTGGTATGGCTTGGAGTGCATATACTTGAGTGGGTTGGTATTGTTTATGACATAAGTCTTGTGGTTAAGAAGGTAGTGGAGAAGCTTGGTGACCATGAAGAATAAATCTAAGAAAATTTTCTTAGTATGGGTGTATTGAGTCTTGTATACTACAAGCATGTGACTAATGTAGTATATGGAGTGATATTTATGTTGTTCCTCTTGATGAGCAAACATTTCCCCTAGGGAGTGGTTGGTGGTAGAGGTATAAAGGTAGAAAGGTTGATCATCTTTGGGAGGGTGAGGAAATGTGGAGATAAGAGTTACTCTTTAAGTGAATCAAAGGACTTTTGACAGTCATTATTCCACTAGAAAGAGACATCATTTTTTAGAAGGTGATGGAAGGGTTGGCATCAATCTGAGAGATGGGAGATAAAGTGATGAATGGATTAGAGCTTCCTCTACAAACTATGAAGTTGATTAAGGTTGTCTGGAGGAAGCATGTTGAGGATTTCTTTTATTTTTTTAGGATTGACTTTGATTCCCTAAAGGGAAATGATAAATCCAAGGAGCTTTCATGACAAGACCCCAAAAATACACTTCTTGGGGTTAAGGTGGATATGGTACTGGATGAGGTGCTCAAAGATGATCTTGAAAACAACTAAATGATCTTTATGATATTTGGATTTCCCAAGAAGGCCATCCACATATTCCTCAATAATTTTGTGGACAAGGTCATGGAAGATTTAGGTCATAGCATGTTGGTAGGTTGCACCAGCATTCTTTAGTCTAAAAGGCATGACCGTATAGCATGATGAAGGCCCATGAGAGATAACATCTCATGGCTGAATGTAAGATTAATTAGCTGATCAATTATTGGTAGAGGAAATTCATCTTTTGGGTAAGCAAGGTTGAGGTCATGAAATTGCATGCAAATGCATAGTCCATTTATGGCTTTGGTGATAAGCACAATGTTTGAGACACATGGGGATAGTCAATAGGCTAAATAAAATTGATATATAAGAGACATTTAAGCTCTTCTTTGATAAGAAGGGCTATGTAAGGGTGCAATCATCAAAGTTTCTACTTAATGGGTTTGGCATCATGATTTGTGACTATGTTGTGGGTAGATATGGTGGGGTTAATTTCAAGCATGTCAACATATGACCAAGTAAAGTCTATGTTACAGTCTTGGAAGAAAGAGGGGAAGTCCCAAAGTTCTTCAAAATCTTGTGATTGGCTAATTTTGATAATGTGGGGGTTCTCTAGAGTGCCTAATTTAATATCCATGGTGGATTCATTCAACATGGTTGAAGTCTCTAGAGGTAGTGATTTATGGATGGAAGAATCTAAGGCACCAAGATACGTGAGAATAGAATCATCATCCTAGCACTAAATGGTGTTAATGTTAGGAGAGTCATCTCCTATCATCTTAGGATGGGTCATGGGGATGGTTATGGTTGCCTAATATTTTTGATAATTCAAGGGTCTAAGGTTGATCATGTTGATGGAAAAAAAATTGGGGGGATGATGTTAGAATATTCAACTGTCAATGGTGGAGAAGAGGTTGGTGAGGAAGGGATGTCTTCCTTAACAATGGTGTCAATAGGTGTTTTGGTTTTCTTTATGGGTAGGAGGAAGCTGGGGCCATGTTTTTCATGAGGTTTTAGGTTTTTATTGAAAGCAACTCATGTATCTTGTGTTCATACTAACCTAGGCTTAATCCCTTCTAGGCACACCAATAGAGGTGCATCTTGGCAAATTCTAGTTTGTCCAGATAGGAGAAGTTGGAGGTGAATGGTCAAGGTGAGAAGGAGGTAGCATAAACATCAAGTGGTTTGTCAAGTCCCCCATAGATGAAATGGGTTTGATAGTTTGAAGGTCCAAGGGGAATAATGGCTCTGATATTAAGGCCACAACTGAGTTAGTGGTCAAGTTTTCCATACTCTTGGGGGGTAGGGAAAACATCAAGGGTCAAGAGGTGATATTCCCAAAGTGAAAGATGTTAAAATGTTGATTATAAGTTGTCTATGGTGGGGATTTTATTTGAGTGGATTGATGAGCTAGTAGATGCCTCATTGGTAGAAAAAGATATGGATTCATCCTTCATGGTTAAGGGCTTATCTTTGGCTAATGAGGGTGTGTTAGATGGAGGTAGGAGGATGCCATTGGGTCGATAAGTCATGTTTCATGATGAAAAGGGACTTGAGTTAGCTTGTATAGTGACAACCTAACCTTCATACTCAAATTTGATGTAATGATGAAGGGTAGAGGGTACACAACCCATGGAGTGGATCCAAGATCATCCCAATAAAACAATAAACTAGAATTCACCTTCCACTACATAGAAGAGTCCGAGGAGTGTGTGAGGTCCTAAATGGATATGAAGGATAATAGTTCCCAAAGTAGTGGTCATAGTGTCATTAAAGGATTAGAGGATGATCAAGGTTTTAGACATGACATTGTTTGGTAGTTTGAGTTGATCATAGGCATGGAAAGAGATGATATTAATGCTACCCCATCAATCATGACCCATTTGATGAGGGTTTGGTTGATGTAGGTAGTAATGAAAAGAGGGGGATCTAGGTCATCAGGATAGATAGAAGGTATTTTTTAATCCTTAAAGGTTACAAGGTTATAGATTTGGAGATCACCAACAAAGGCTTTCAGAGGTTGAGGGTCTTTAGGTTGGACCTCTATTGATTGCAATACCTATATCATTACTTGAGGATGATGAGGTGAGGTAAAAATCAAATCATATAGGCTCATATTTTTTGGGGTTTGGTGAAGTTTTTTGAGAACCACTCTTCTAATTGATTTAGAGGGGTTAGACTAAGAGGTACCCAAGATAGACACCTTGGGTTTGGCTGAAGGTGAAGGTGCTTGAATTTGACTTGGTTGGGAGGTGGAAGATGGGTATGTCCATGGGATTGACACTTTGGCCTTCCATTTATCTTTTTTTTGAGTGTGTGATTTGGTGACCACATGAATAGTATGGATAAAGGGAAGAGTTGGGGTAGGAGATTGGTTTGGTTCCCCATCACTTTGAGGTGAGGGTGGGGTAGTAGGTAGGTGTTGGGTAGTGCTTGTTGTTTATTGAATTAGTAGCGAGATTATGGGAGGTTTATCTACTAATAGATCATCCTCATTATAGAGCTAATGGATTATGGTTTGGAGAGATTTGTATTTCTCCATGTCATGCCTGGGTGTCCTATGATAGGAGCATACTTGGTGGTCATTATACTAGATGGGTTTTAGAACTAGAGCATCAAATGGTCTGATAGGAGGTAAGGTTAAGCAAGAAGTTTGAAATAGCCTTTGGAAAATAGTCAATTAAGACTCAACTAAAGGTGGCAAGGATTTAGAGGCTTTGGCCTTGGTTGGTGAGATGGAAGTATTTTTATAAATAGGCTTGGTGGTAGAGGTCTTGGGTAATTTGGTGTTCTTAATTGATGATTTTGGTTTAGGTAAAGAAGTTTATAAGTTGGAGGTAGAAGATGTCAAGGTATCTAGTTTAGTTATTGATGTCTTGGTATAGATGGGTGTGTCAGAAAGTAAAAGTGATGGCGTAACCAAGATTGGTGGTTGAGTTTTGGTTAAGATGGTTGGATTCCCAATCAAAGTAGAGGGATGAGGCAACAAGATATAAGGCAAGGTTAAGGGAGGTATAAGTTTGGAATTCTACCCTTTTGGTGGTTTTACTTCCTTAGTTGATTTGGTTTGGTGACAAATTCCAATTTCTGAACTAATCTAGAGAATGGTTTATAGATTGGTTTTGATCCCTAGACAGTGGAGTCAAAAGATAATCCCACAGGTTGAGAAAAGGGCATGGTGACCTCATCCTTTCCCTTAATCAAAGGATAAAAGTTTTGAATGGGTGGCTCCTCTATGGGAGGTGTAAATATGGTATTTTATTCCTTGTGAATGATCTCCAAAGGGGAAGTGAATTGTTCAGTAGTTAAGGGAGAATTTAAGGTGGTGATGGTTACTTGATCTAGTATATCAGTTGAAGGATGGGTTGATGACTCCACTACCTCAATAAGTAGAGGAGGGGAATGGGTTATTTCTTTAATTTAGGTCTCCAAATAATGAGAAGGTAACTACACTACCTTGATAAGTGGAGGAGGTAAAGAATAAGTAGATTAGGTAGTAGGTTCTTCAATAATGAGCGTGTCAAGAACCATATTGATTGTATGGGCATCATGAGCACACTCAACCTTTTTTATCTCATTTTTGGTATGTGTATGATTGGGAAAAGGTTGTCTAAAAATGTTACGGGCTTGGTTTGTAGGTGCATTGGTGTTATCCAACATAAGTTTCCCCTTGTCAATGAGGGTCTGGACAATGTTTTTGAAGGTATTACACCTACTAATGTCATGTCCCACTACTTGATGGAAATCACATAGGTCATTCTAGTTGTACCAACTAGGTGCAAGATGAGAAGAATAAAATTATTGAGGGGGTTTGATAGGAGGAAACTGTATGATATTATCTTTAAATAACTTTTCCAAGATTGAAGCATGAGATTCCCCAAGTGGGGTAAATTGTTTCTGATTGTTTTGGCTTTGGTTCCTCATGTTTTGATTTGAGGAGTTAGAAGATTTTGGTTGTTTAATAGATGGTGGAGGAGTGGTATTAAGAAAAACCATATTTTTATTTCCCTTATTCTTGGTCCCAGTGTTGGTTTGGTTGCTTGGTTTATAGGAAGAGGCCTCATTGGTTTTGTAGGTAGAGTTTTTGTTTCTTAACTTTAACTTTCCTTCATCGATGGCTCTATTTTATAGCTTACATGCCATGGTCAAATCTTTGTCAAAGGTTATGAATATTTTAACATGTAATGTATAAGAGATGTGCTTGGCACATGCTCAAGAAAAAAATTATATCAGTTTGAGTTGGGGTAAAGAGAAGGAAATTTGATTGATTAGGCTCCTCCAATGAGCTATAAAATAAATAATAGATTCATCATCAAATTTATAGATAGAGTAAAGGTCTGTGATGGAAACTTTCTTGGAGATGTCTGTTGAAAAGTGATCTAAGAAGGTTTGGGCTAACTGGGTGAAGGAGAAGAGAGAATGTTTGGTTATGGCACTATACTAGTCCAATGCTAGATCAGATAAGGACATGGGGAAGGTATGAATGAGGAAATCATCATAGGTAATCAAATAACATGCATGCCTAAATGCCCTGAGGTGTTGTTGGGGGTCCTCATTACTCTAAACATTAGAAAACTTTGGGAACTCCCATTGAGGAGGATATGGTCTGATAGGGACAAATGGGTGAATGGGCTCATTAAAAATTTGGTCATATGATAAGATGTTGTGAGCACTAATGATGGATGATTCTAAGGTAGTCATCTTATCCATGAGCATTTTCATTAGATCTATTTGGGGTTATGCACATGAAAGGTTTTTAGGTGCATATTATTTTTTTGGTTGGATGATATATTGATAATTTGTAAGAGGTTAAAAAGTTACCACATACTGGTATGTGGATATGGGTAGTTGGGTGGATACCATATAGGGGTAGGTAGATGAAATTGGTTGGGTAGTAGGTAGGGGTACATGTCCTTATGGGTTAGGGATGTATCCTAAGTTTTGTATAAATGGAATCTATTGAGGGATCAAGGTGGGTTGGGTAAGAGATAAAATTGGGTTTGTAGCCAAAAGGGTAGGTAGTGACCTTGGTACTGATTGGTGGTAAGGTGGAAGATATAGACACCACAAGATTTTGAAGTGGAGTGGTGACTAATGGATTGGATGTAGCTGAAGGAAGGTTAGAAATTCTAGTAGTAGGTAATCCCATGATAAGTGGAGTATATGTGGTTAATGGTTGGGTTTTTACTAGGGTAGAGGAGTTATTGGTGGGGGTGGAAGGTGTAAGGATGTTGGTAGGTTGGGTAGGTTGGTTTTCCATGGTATTGTCAAAGGTATTATTAGTAAATTAAGATGCTTGGGTAGTCAATGGTTGGGTGGTGACTATGGAAATAAAAGTATTACCCATAATGTGGAAAGGCATGCCATAATGTGGGTTCATAGGTAGAACCAAAGCAAAGGTATAGTGAGGCATGGTGCTAAGATAATGCTAAAGGACCACAAGATTGTTATCTAAGAAGGTGGAAAAGTATGTATCTCCTTGGGGAACTACTCGAGGGAAATAATGACTTCCTAAAGGGTGAGGAGAGTCTTTTGGTTCAGAGATGTACTCCATGGGTGAGGAGATAGAAGAGGTTGATTAGTTTGGTGATGGGTTCTATTATAATAGGTTCTTTTGTTGTTGGTAAGTTAGGACCATGAAAGATAATAGAGAGAATACAAAAACAATCTCACCACTCAAACAGAGAGAAGACAAGAAATGATCAAGGAATTCAAACACACACTAAAAGGTATGTTAAGTCCTAAAATTATTTTTAGTCTCTCTTTTGGCTTATGCCTTAGGATTTGTAAGAAATTCTGTGACTCTAATTGTATTGATAGAACATGTACTAGAAAAGAAATCTATGGATGGTTTCAAGTTATGTTTTAGGATCTCAAAAGGATCTATATTGGAAATCAATATGTTTGGTATTGGGGCCTACCCCCTCACTTCAATCACCACTGTGAGAAGTGTGTCAGGTGATTAACCAATATATACTAATTTCTAGAGTTTATACTCAACTAGAGAACTGAGTTGGTTCTCTCCTTGGTAATGACCTCCAAGTAGGATTGCTAGGAAGGGTAAGGTGATTTGATAGGTGATGAAATCCTAGTTGGGCCTTATGTCAAGCTGTTTAGATCTTTTATTGATGAAGGTGATTTGGTTTAGTGTGTACAACAAGAGTGATGATATAAGAATTACTTTGATTTAATTTAACTAGGTGAGCTGAACTTGTAAGCAAGCAATTAATGCAATTGATTTTAAGCCCAAAAGAAATTTTAATTTCATTTATGAGCATATAATAGAGAGAAGAGAATATATATGCAAACAAAAGAAAATCCAAGACTCAAGGGTCCCACTGGGTATGCCAGAATGTTTCAAATAATTTCAACTTATATTTTGAGAGAGGAAGAAGAAAGAAACTAGATACAAGTATGGTTGAAAAACCTATTTGGTTGTGCACACATTTATTTAGATGATTGTACAAAAATCCTCTTTTGTTAGGGAGGATGACCTAAAAATAAAATAACACTAAAGCATATGGTTAGATAGATAGCTGGGTGGATTGCCTAACACTAGCTAGATCCTAGAAGTAAGAGCTTCTTTCAGGGTTGTCAATCTACATGTTTTTAAATAATTAAGTTTAGAAAATAGAAGATAAATTACTTGCTTGAATTAAAAGGTACTAACATTGAATACATGAAATACTTGATAAAAGAAATAGACTAAAATTACTAATATAGCAATAAGTGGGTCAATACTAATGCTAAACAAGTTGGGTGTGATTTAAAAAATAGGTTGGGGCTCTATGAATAGGATAAGGAAAAGAAGGTTGGATTTGGTTGAAGGTAAGTGGGTGAAAATAGCTTGTTGTTATTTTTTGCCACAATGACCATCGGTGGTTGGTGTGACCATTGATGGTTAAGGTGACCATTGGTGATTGAGGTGACCATTGGTGATTGAGGTCACCGTCAGTGATTGGATAGACCATCAGTGGTCAGGGTGACCATCAGTGGTTATTTTAGGTTGGGTCTAGGTAATAAAAGGTCATATTAGTAGGGTTTCAAAAGGAAATTTTGGGAGATGGGTTTATGTTAGGCTGATTGTGAAATGTAAATGAAGTAGTTGAATGATTGAAAATAGATACTTAACTCACCATAGATTGGTTGGATCAATGGTTGAGGTGGTTGGCTCATTGATGGAGTCTGGTGTGATTCTGGCAAATTAATGGTACTTGGATGTCAGTTGAGGGGTAGTGGCAAGTTGAATATTTTGACATGATGGCTAGATCACTAGATTGATAAAAGAATACCTATAAAGAGATTTAGATATAAAATCTCTTGAAGTAATAAATGCTAATCCTTTTCACCTCTTGATCCTCTCTTTTTATAGGCAAAAGGTAGAGGTAGAAGTGTAGGTTCAAAATGGGATTTATAAATTTAACTTGCACATGCATTGGCTTGTACATGAATTAGATGAGCTAATTATAAAAAATCAAGGTCGAATGAATGGTCAGTTAAGTTAGTTTAGATGGTGGAACCTAACCATCAGTGGTTAGGGTGACCATTGATGGTTAAGGTGATCATTGATAGTCAAGGGTGAAGGTCAAGTTGGTTTTAAAAAGTGAGTTAAGTCATTAGGTCAAATGAACTTGGGTTTGGTCTAGTTTGGGGTTAAAAGGCCAAGGTTGGGCCCAGGGGGGTCCCGAGGTGGTCCAAGGGTGGTTCAACACTTGAAACTATTGTGTGTATATTTTTAGTGTCTACACCTTGCTTGTTATTGTATTTCTTATTCAAGGATTTGAATATACTCCATTGATTGTGACCCTTGTGCCTATGTTTACATATTGTGAAATTTGAATATGTTAGTTTATTGTATGTGAACATTTGAACATGTCTTTATATGCTTTATGTAAATTTGACTATCATGTCGCTTTGATTGTATAGCATTTGAACATGCCCCTTATATGAGGTCTCCTTGGACCATTGCCTTTTATCTTACTTTTGAGTGATCTTTATGTGTGTTTGATTGATTGTTAAGTTTGAATTATTACTATCTAGACATTTCCATGATTTATATCATGCATCTTAGGACTTGATGTAAGCACATATAATGTACCTCATTTTTATATCTAAATAGGTATGCTACTATTATATGTTACACATTCCATACAAAAATTATGTAGTCATATTATCCTTTTGAGGTAAGTTAATTACCAATTTCTACTTCCCTTCACCTCATAAGGGGGCATATTAGTATGGGCATGCAAAAAAGGCATGACCTCCATACTTATTCAGTATTTAGCATCTCCAAATTGTAGGAGGCGTATGTTATGGAAACATGTTCTCCACACTTACACAAATTTTTAGATTCTTCAAATTCAGTGGGGACATGTCATAAGAACATGTCCTCCACACTTGGAAATTTTCAAAATTGGCCAAATTTCATAGTTATATGATTTAATTAGACATTTGTGGAAAAATTATATACATTTGTACCATTATTATACCAATTTTTAGCTTGAGACATATATGAGATGCATATGCCATGAAAAAAACACCTTAAATTACAAAATCAAATAAACTTCTAGATTTAAAATACTACTATGGACTGTTATCATACCCAGGATGGACTTTTATGGAATTTATTGAGACAATCTACTATAGTACTTGGTTCAAGTTTTGGCATGGTTGAGGTGATAAAATACTCAATCTTACCAAGTTTATAAGTTAAACTTGATTAAATCATGTAGCTTCACCATATATATATAGGGTGATTTTATTGGATCAGTCACACTCGATAGGATATAAGTATGATTGGGTTTCAGGATTGCGATATACTCAATGGCCATGTGGTAGCTCATCTTTTCACCAAGGTTGGGTTCATGTTATCCGCATATATATATATATATATATATATATATATATATATATATATATATATATATATATATATATATATATATATATATATATATATATATATGCATTTCTAGGTTTAAAAAATATTATAATCATAACTTCAAGGCTTCATAAGAAAACATCTCTCCAAATAAAATTTCTAAAAGGCAAGATGGTTACATCGATACACGTGTACTCCTACTTTTCTCTCTTTACTTTTAAAATTTTTAAATTATTTCAATTATAGACTATATAAACTTATTATATACTATAACATGTTCTTGGTTGTAGGTCATTCAATAACAAAACACTCAAGTTGGATTTATGCAAAGGCAAGGTGTGTTATACACACCTAGGTATGCATTTATTTCATTTAAACTAGAAACTTCATTACTATAATAAAAGGGTGGAAATGTAGACATCAAATTTTGAATTATATAACACCTTAGTCTTGTACACTTGGAAAATACCTATCATGGTTGTAACATTTAGTTTGAAGACCTTACTGCTACCAAAAGGCTCACATTTACTATCTCTTTGTGCCAAATTGATTATTTCTTAATTTGACCACTATTATTTTGATGACCAAGCTTTATAGACTATGAAAATGCTATAACCATGATTATTATCACTCTTTATAATTTTTGGACATGTACGTATTTTTAAACTTTCTAAACACTTGTATCCCAATCAGATGCCTACGTCGACACTAGTGTTCCTTTTTGAAAAAAGTGTTTAGTGCTTAAAAGTCATCCAATTTTAAAATGAAACATGTTCCTATGGTTATTCTAGTGCTTTAGTGAAATATATTTTGAAAAATTATTGATATATATACAAGATCAACCCTCATTCATTCCTCACCTAGCAGATCAAAAGGCAACTTACCAAAAACACATAATCAAGCATTAAAGTGAATAAATATATCCTATTCATCCCTATTTATATATCAGACAAAGGATCAATATCCATGTATGTATAAAGTACTAAATTATAATCCCATGAGTGATATTTTCTAAGTTACAAGATAGGCCACTCTATCTACTTGCTTATCATAAATTACATCCTTATGCATACACAATCCAACACGTAGGAGATAAATAAATAAGTTTGAGACCCTCTTCAGAGTATTGTATATGTAGGCAAAACCCATTGATAGAGGGGTACTTGAGATAGTTTAACACCATGTGCCCACTAACCCATTTGATAAAGAGTGAAAACTATATGTGTAATCTAAACAAACTAAAAATAAAGGTAATGGAAAACTCAGAAGGATTCAAGTTATCACATATAAATATAGCCACTATTCCATACGGGACACCTGCACCCAACTCAAAAACTAACATCGATGCAATTATCTACATCTGATGCAAGCATTAGAAGCCAAAAAATGTAAAATTCTAAGATCTGAAGATTGTTCTAGAATCTTGTTCTAGTCCACTTCCAACCTATTTTAACCTAGATCTACATGTGCACAATAAAACAAAAAAGTATTCTTATTTTCAATTTATTATAATATCAATAGATAGTGGTACTTTTTATTTTTAGCATATATTAATATTATAAATTTAGAATATTATTTATCTAAGTTTGCAAATTAATTGGCTTATTATATATCTATTTATCACCCTTGTGCTTATTCATTTATATATCCTTAACCCTATATGATCTCACACATCTAAATTTAGGATTAAACATTTGTGTGTGTATTTATTTTATATAATTATATTAAATTAGATGTTACTTATTTTTGTTAATTCAATTCTATGTGTTATTTAACCTTGTGTGTATAATTTCAATTTAGTAAGTATGAAAAGCTTATAAAACATAGATTCGTATTTCCATTCATATTTAAATTCCAAGATAGTCTATATTTCCTTTATGTAGTTTCCCTTTCATGTAAGTGTGATTTCAATTATTGTCATTTCCTTTTTTTAAGTGTTTCTACTATGCAATAATTAAGACTCCAACCTTAAAAAGATAAACTAGTGTTACACGTATAATGTTGACACCTTGAAAGAATAGGTCCCCTAAATTTATAATTAATGATTGCAGCATAATAAATAAACTAAGTGGATACCTCATTTTTGATTGTAAATCAATGGGGTTGTATGTGAAAAGATTATACTATGTCAATTTGATTAGGGAGTTGATTTTACATGTCAACAATGATCATTCATTGATTATTACATAAGTATTTGTATAAGATACTTTGTTGGTTTGTTGTTTTAATTTTTTTGCATATTAAGACCATAAAATGCAATGTTGTCTATAGATATTAAAGCTAAAAAATATGGAATGTTGATTTTTATGCCCCTCTAGTTCTCTTATTCATGAAAATTTCCATTGATTTTATGGCATATTTTATCAAAGCTGTTCATTATTTTAAAAAATCATTTCTTTAAGATTTTTTGCCATTGGGACCATATATAACACATGAGGTCATCATGTGGTAGACACATATATGCTTATTTTTTCATGGGTATTATTCTAAAATGTGAATGGGAAGAAATCTAAAAAAATAGAGGACATCCCTTGTCAAATTTAGGATATGTTAGGATTAAGAGGCATGGTTTCATGATCACTCATAGAGATCCTGCAAAATCTTGAGGAGGTCCCATGATTTTAAAAATAGAATTCTCATGAGTGCAAGTTAAGATTATTTTAATAAAATTTTGTTATGAATTATTTGACTAGTGCCTTATCTATTGGGATAATATATGATCGATTTACTCATAGTAAGGTATACATGATGATACATAATTATGCACACATAATAGAAAAAATGAACATAATATACACTAAATACTCCATTTTCATATCAGTTTCAAAATTTTAAATGAATATATAATAAAATGATATTGAAACCCATCCAAAACCAATATCATAACATAATTACAATAATTTTGAAATATTTTTGAGAGCATTCCTAATTTCCTACATGTATTGCTTTAGTTGAATGATTAAATTTTTATGCAATATAATCTGTAATAAAAGACCTAGAGCATCAATATTTAAAATTTACATATTTATTACTACTTATGAACTCATGTATTTATCTTGCATACTATCATGAGTAGGATCAACTAGGAATCCATTCAGACTGTGTCTTTACATTAATTTTTTTGGCATATATGCAACATGTGGACCATTACTAAGTAAAGTTGGGAGTAATATGTGGCCAAGGGTATGGAAAATTTTGTTCTTTGCTTGAGTCCTCATATGAACATAGAAGGGAAAGAGAGAGGAGGTGAAAATAAGTTATTGGACTAGCCCAATGCTAGTCAAAAGATCAAAGGTAACATTATTTAATGGCTGACCACCATTTTTTATATACCACCAAATATATAAACCATCAGAATAAGGACTCTAGTTATTTCTTGGGGCCAGGCAAATATGTGAATGCAAAATATTTTATTGCATCCATCCTAGCTTATTTCCTTTGTTGGGAAGTTCTATGTTAGTTTGGATGCTCACAATAGGAGTCCACATATATAAGTTGGGTCCATTACTTTCTTTTCCTTTTAGACAAAATGGGACTGTATATTTTCAATATAGTTATAAATGGAATAATTCCATATCATTATTGAGATACGAATCCATCTCCACATAATTAAAAAACTGGGCAACCCTGAGTCATAAAAATACCTATCCTATTTTAAGGGGAAGATCTTATATGGTTGATATGATTAGTCAATACATTCATCACATATATAATTTATTAATAAAATAATCACAAGTTATTAAATTTATATATTTAAAAACATAATTTTAATATTTGATTTCTTATAACTTATAAAAAGAATTAAAAAAATATAAAATCTTATTTTTTACTACAAAAAATTTAGTTACTAAATTTATGACTTAAAAAAATCAATCCAAAACATATTTTATTGTAATTAAAAAAAAATAATAAATATATGGTATTTATATTTAAAAATAAATAAAATCAATAGTTTATTAGTAGCATAATTGTCGAATCTACAATTTTTACAAAATTTAGCCTGTGTGAATTCATTTTTTATTTTTTAAATTAGTTGTAAAATACAACCTAATTATGTAAAAATAACTCAAAAACCATCAAACTTAGGATTGGTTAGTTTTACTTTTGAGAATGACATCTGACATCTGACAAACAAATAATGTAGCCATGTGGCAAACACTAATGTACATTTTTAGAAAAGGTTTTATTATTTTATATATATGGCATGGTGATAAATGTTCATTGATTAAATAATCATTTCTCCAACATAATTCACCGGTTCATGGTTTTAAAAGTTCCTCATGCTAAGACCATATGATGCAAAGATGACAGTAGATCTTGAAGCTAATGAATTTGGATCATTGAATTTTATGTCACTCTAATTATCTTATTCATGAGGATGCTTGTTGAATTTTTAGAATATTTATTCATAATCATTCATTATTTATAAAAACACTTCTTTAAGATTATTCACCATGTGGACATATCTAGAAAACGAGGTCACCACATGAAATATCTGGAAAATGGGGTCATCACATTGTATAAAATGATACATTTATTTTATTTTAGGTGTTACTATCTAATGTATATAAGAATTCCTTTGTATAAAATAGAATAAATATATCATCCAATTGATGATATCCAATGATCATTCAAGGATAACATATGATCAAGTGATGTGATTTTGTGATTAGTTGTGAAGATCCCATGATATTTCAAGATGATCCTAAGATTTATCATGGTGATTCCATGATATATTAAGGAGAAAACACAATATTTTGAGGTATCCCCATGTCCACAACAAGAGTATTTCCCACTAGTTCACTACTACTCATATAAAAAACTATGATCATTGGTGGTTATCCAAGTAGCCTAAGCTTTTGAGTCTCAAGGAGGTGCTTACCTTAAAAATTGGTTATTTTAAGTTTTAATTATTACAATAAGGACATATGTGAATTTAGGTCATTATGTGTTAGATGTTGATATTATTTATTTTATTATGAGGGTTATTCACTAGTATAGATGGGCATTCCTCCAATAGAAATGGAAGTCATCACACGATCATTCAAGGCCATAAAATATTAGAAAGTGTTTCCCAACCTCATTTAATTTGAGGGAAAAAATGATATAAATATGTTCTTGTGTATTACTAAATCTTGTTGTATTTACACATTAAATTTATAATTATAAAACTACTCATGTTTACCTTTAAAATAGGATGAACATAGTAATGCTTTTTATATCTATATTGATTTTGATGTTGGTCACAAATGTTTATAATATATTATTGGAAAATAATTAGTCAAATTGTTTTTGAAATATGGTTAATTAAATTTATATACATCCTAATTCTACCACCTTTGTGTCAATATTACTCATCATCATCTAATCTGATAATTTATATAATAATATTAGTAAACCCAATTCCATTATAAAACTTACTTCACTTAACATTTCATCCCTAATATTATCATAACATTCTAAGGTAACCATTATTATATCATCAACATCCCTAGTTGATCTGATCTAACTACAATATCACCCCAATCAATTAAAAACATTATACTATCACCTTATCCAATAACACCAAAATTATTTTTGGATTAATCAACTAATTAATCACGTTAGTTAGTTGATTAGTATTAATAATAAAATCCATGAACAATTTAAAATCCAAATTTTAAAAATAAATTAAATCAAAATCATCAAATCAACATATCTTACATCAAATCCCTAAAATCTAAAACAATCAATCAAATCTTCAAATCAAGAAACAAGTGAAAATCAAGCCCACTCTTCACTAAAATAAATCTTTACATTCTCAACCTCCCTCATTGAATAAGAATTTTGACTCAATCCTATAACTCCATCTCAAATCAAATCCAACCATACATTTCCCCTCTCAAAAATATATAAATAGAACCCCTCACCCTCATTTGCACAAACTCATTAGATTATGAATATTCTTCCAATTAAGTGAACAATCTTCATTATCCTAAGGAGATTCTACAAATTGAGTAAACAAGCCAAGAGATCCTAAGGAGACTATGCTAGTGTGAGATCAAATCATCATAAACATCATCAAGAAATCCTTCATCAACCAAAGGGGACACACTTCCATAATGCTTACACATGCCTAATTGAACAACCACATCCATTTTTAATTCAAGAAAAATACACTCAACATGGAGTTCCTTATGGTGAGTGATGGTGTGATTTATTTCCTCATTTGCTCAATCAAAGGTGCATTGCTTTGTTAGAGTAAAAATATAACGTTTGTTTGGATTTATAATGTGTTTTCTCTAATCTTGTGTGTGTACAATATTGGCATGCCTAGTGGGACAAACCTTAGTATATTTTTATTATTATTCTTTTTAGGTCATCTTTTATTGTCTAGTCATTCTTTGGAGTCTAATAAGGGTCAGAATTAGGCCAAATTTGTCAATTTTAAGCTTCAAATCACATTTTATGTAGAGTAACATCTTTGTCCTATTTAACAACATTTTTTTCCTTAGGAATGGTGTCTATTTAAGATAAGTTAGAGTCTATGTTCTATAAATTTGTTTGTCTATTTTTAGTGTATGCAGAGACATCAAGACATCTACATTCTATAAAACAATGTCTATGATCCATCAAGCAATGTCTATTCTTTTTATCTTTTGACATTTACATCCTATAGAGTAACATATACACATTATAAATCAAGATTTGCATCTATTGATTCTATTTTATTTTATTTTAGCATATGCACAAACTTCACAATGTTTGTGCCTATTGATTATGTTATGTCTATTTTTATCACCTACATAGATGTTGCATTATCTGTATCATTAATAACATCTATTATATTTTTAAAAATTATATGTTTTGTATCATAGCATCTACATCTTTTAACTATTTAAATTTTAGGTTTTATGCTTGTTGAATAATCTACCAATCCAAACTAATAACGATCTTCTTGTAGGTTTGATGGTCAAAGATATACAATTAAACCATCACACACATATAATAAATTAATATTAATAAATAAATTTGTATTTCATATCATTTTTAGTATCACATATGTTTTTACCTCATACCATAAGGCAACCTTAGGAATTATAAATGGTCTAGTTCATCTGTGTCTACTAGCAACAAAATGCGTATGATTTTTACATGTTCTAAAAGGAGCTATTGGAAACCAAAAATAGTTCATGCCTTCTTTATTTTTCTTTTCTAGTGTCTTGTGATTGGATTTCATCACCAAGTATTAAGACAAAGCCCGTGTTTCAATGATCTATACAAATTTAAGGAGGAGTTATCATTATCAACTAAGTGTTTGCCTATTTTATTGGCATCATGAGTTGAGGTGGTTTCATACACTAAAACCTAAGCCCCATAAACCACCCTTACCACATGGAATTAGGGCTCATCATACCAAAAGGTATATATAGGACACCTCTAGCCACCTAGTCAAATTTAGTATAGAAGCCTTCTAGCCACAGATGAAGGGTGGTGTTGGGAACACAAAATTCATAAATATAACCCACATTATACCCTCAAGTTATTATCTATGGGCCAATATCTAGTTTGAATCCCACTTTACTAACATAGGTTGTGCTTTCATGTGTTTTTATTTCATCTCCACTTGTGAACAACTAGTTTCAAAACTGAAATATATTCAAACCAAATTAGATATAAAATGAAATAAAGCTAAACACAAACTTATGGAACCAAAAAAATTACTTCAAATAATATAAAATATAAATCCAAATACAAAAAACCCTTTTAGTCATAATTTGTTTCACTTTGATTAAGAACACTTTCAAAATGATGGTACTACTAGCCTAGCTAATCAAAGAAAATATAATGATGAAGGTAATGCCTTGTTTAATATTGATTAAGGTATAGCCTAAGTTTACCAATAAATGTATGAAAATAAATATGAGCTTATCCAATGTCAACTCCAATCCTAACAACCTAGCCCACATCATACATCAAAAAAATCAAAACCTATCCAATCCACATCATGTTACCTCTATTCACCATGTAGAAAAAAATAAAGTCAATATTGAAACCACTTGTTAAAATCCAAATTCTAATGTCATTTGTGTCACCCCTAGCAAAGGGAAATTGGATCTAGTAGACCAAATACAGTAATATCAAAACTATGTCATGCTTAATGAAATCAAATAATTCTCTCAAAATTTGGCTAATTTTGCCTGCCATATTAGTCCTACATTAAGTGACCATTCATATTATAATCCACAATCAAACAATTAAAAAAATTCCAACAAAAAATTGAGTATTTATGCCACCCCAATCTAATCAAAAACCTATTAATGTCATTTCAGGGCACACCATATAATCTAGAGTGGCAAGTTATGAAGTATGCCCTCTAGGACTATATTCTAGGAATCAGAATAAGAAATAAAAATTTGAAGAGGTATTCCCTTATCCATTTCAATACAACATGTTTAAAGTCTTCCTTCCTTCCTACTTCTAACCACCCAAGTTTGAAAAGTAAAAGGGAAAGGTTGACCCAAGGAAACATGTTAAGGATATTTTCATGTCATGTCAAGAGGTCACCTAAAATTATGTTTATATTCTTAGATTGTTACCTATAAGTTTAGGAGGTCAAGCATTGGAATTGTTTTTACATCTACTAAAGGGATCCAAAACAACATTTTTCAACCTATGTGAAAGGTTTGTAAGACACTTCTCCTACAATGTCAAGCATGAGCTCACCATTATGGATCTATGCAAAAAATAAATGAATGGGTAGAGTTTCTCATCATTCTTGCCAAGATGGATAAGTTTGGAAAGTAAATTCCCCTATTTAATCCTAGAAAAATATCTAGTCAACATATTCATTACCAACCTCAATCAGGAAATGGATTTCAATCTTTAAGTACATTATGCCACAATATTCGATGAGATCATTGAGAAGGATGTTCAAATTGAGAAGGCTATAATCACTAAAGGATTAGTAGAAATATTATTTTTAGATCAAATAAATCAATTATATCATAAAAACTTGAGTTATTCAACATGAACAAAAACGTGGTTGGTGTTAAATTTAGAGATACAAAGCACATACAATCTGATCAAAATAATTCTAGCATTACCATTTCTTGGGGCTAACCCAAGGAATAATTCAAATGAATGTAGTAGAAATCTATAGGAGAATCATTGGCATTCATATTCCATTTAAGTTGGTTTCTATGAACATGATTGTATATCTAAAAACTAAACCCTTCTATGAGAATCAACCAAATCATGCATGGTATAAGGAAAATGTGTATTATAAACTTCATTAGATTGAGGGCCATTCCACTAATCAGTGCATGAAACTCAAAATTTATGTCTAATATTTTTTTGATCATGGGTATATTGATTTATACAACAATGCACCAGCATCAAAGAACCAAAGTTGGGATATACAAATATCCATTTCCAAAGCATGATCAAAATCCTCCTAAAATAATCAAGGTCAAAAATCCTATACCATTCACTTAAACTACATGAAATCTAATCATTCTTATGACTGAGTCATTAGTCACATCATATATCACCATGTCATCACCATCAATATGAAAATTTGAGTTTGTATAGTTACCACAAGATGTGATAATATCATTATTTAAAGGTCTCCTTTGCCTACCTCAAAGGACAATACAACCTCCTAGAATATCTTGATAAGACCCTTGATCAGATATCTATATTAGATCACTATTAATAAAGACATATTGAATAATTTTTTTGAGGGTTCAAAATTCCTCAACAATATTGACCCATCAAATTTTGAATCTCTTGTTGGACATTTGTCCTCAAGCCTCCATCCACTCACTTTCAACCAACATGACATACCTCCTACTGATCTGTCACACAAGCTATACAAGATCAAAAGAGTAATTATAGATATGGATCATGTATGAATATATACATGTTGAAATTGATCAAATGTTTGGGTTATTATAAAATAGTCATGGATTCTAAAACCATCACTATCACGACATATAAATATGTTGAGTGAGAAACAAATAGAACCATCCACCTGCCTATCACGATGGGGCATGTTATGCACCAAATACTACTCGACATCATTGATCTTAACCTCCCTTACAATATCCTCCTCATTCGACCATGGATTAATTACATTCAAACCATCCCCTCCACTTTCCTTTACTATATCAAGTTTCCATATTTAGGTATGGAAGTAACCATCATTGTTAATCCATAACCCTTCCAATATTAAAAGATGTTGAAGGGTTGATATTTTAAAATCAATCATTTCACCATCATTTAATATGATTATAAAATGGATAAACTAGTAGCACCATAAGATTTTAAGTCTTCATCCTATATCCATCTTGATGATCTCCCATCCACCTCCCATATCCTACTTTAAGATCATTGACAAAGGTTATGGGGAATATGAATTTAAAAATTCATTCCATGTGTTTGACCTCCCTATTTACCCTAAGATCCATGGCAAGACCACCTTGTATAGGAAATCAAAACATGTAGCCTATCAGTTCAAACCAATCTCTTTGTCAAATCTGGAAAGCTTTCAGATGAGAAAATTGAAGGCTCTAATGACTTCTAGCTATGTAATGATGGATTTGCATATTTTTTTCAAAGAATGAGTATCCCATAGTCAATAATATGTGTGACATAATGAATGACAAAGACAAAGGACTAGGTTTACATGAGCATGGAATCTTAGAACCTATACCTTCTTATGTAAATAGGGAATATTGTGTCTTGGATACAAACCCCATGGTGGTGATCCATATGAATACATTAGTGATTATTCTATGATTTTTTAGGGAAATTTTTTTGACATCAAAAAAATTCATTTTATAGCCTCTATGATGATCTTGATGACACAAACATATTTAATGATATTGTCATCCTTACCATTGACCTTAACCTCCAATACCTTGACCTCATTGATTGGGACCAACAAAACCATATACCATTAGACCTATTTCAAAATGATGAAGTTATTATGGAATTTGTGGGACTTTATAATGACATATCATCAAGGGATCATAATAAGGGATTCAAAATCAACTTTGACACATCAGTTTACTTTAAGGAGTAGGAAGAGTTTCTCAACTGAAATAAATAAAAAAACTAAAAAAATCAAAAAATCAAATTCCCCTAGTGAAAACCTCTCCGAGGATATATTATAAAATTAAAAAAACAAAAACAAAAACAAAGATGTGTATATTGGTGAAAACATTTCTAAGGCACCAATGGATAAGGAACTTGACCTTTCCCCTATGTTAGCTTAGTTTTAAAATAATTCTCAGCTACTTGTTAGAGACACTGTTAAAGCAAAAGAAAATTGTAAGATCATCAAACTAGATACTCTCATCTCATTTGAACAAAAAACCTTTACTAAAATCCTAATGGAATTTTTTAATGTATTCACATGGTTACTCACCATTATACCATAATAAATTTCACCTTTTATTAGACACCAAGATGAAGCTATTGGGAACTTGATAGGTGGAGAGCTTACCCTTCCACATTTAGCATAAAAATTATAGGAGGTTATACATTTTTTATTGAGGAAACCATTTATGTAAACATAGGCATAGAGTAAAACCCTAAGATTATCAAGTTTGGGGGTACACTCACTTGAGAGTAATAATAATTATAATCTCCATGATAAAAGAATTTATAGACATATTTGCTTCATCATATGCCAATATACCCAAATTGGATCCATCAATTATGGTGCATAATCTCATTTTTCACACCAATGCTAAGCCTATCAAACAAAAAATATGAAAAATGCATCTCAAGGTGGATCTCCTTGTCAAAGAGGAACTTGAAAAGATATTGGATGCAAGGTTCATCTGAATGATCAATTACTCTGAGTTGATATCCAAAATTATGTTTGTCATCGAGAAACTAATATGGATTAGAGTTTGTATAGATTTTTGAGATATAAAAAAATATTTCCCAAAGAATGGTTTCCCTCTAATTATTATCAACATGATAGTCGACTCAACATAGGGTTACTAAATGTTATCACTTATTAATGGTTTCTCAAGTTAGCTCATGGGTTTTATTTTTTCTAGAAGATGTATCAAAGTTGACCTATAAAATGTCAAGGCCATCACATAAATGCCTCCTCCATATAATCTTAAACAATTATGTAGTCTATAGGGAAAAAATTAAGTAATCAAATAATTTATTTCACAATTAGATTATAAGTGCCATCCATTCATGAATATAATGAATAAGGACATTGGATTCAACTAGAATAATTTATGTCAATTAGGTTTTGAATGGCTCAAAAAATATCTTAAAAATTCACCAGTATAAATTTTGCCTACTCTGGGAAAACTACTATTATTTATCTCACCCACATAGTTTGCCTTGGGGGCTCTCTAGGCCCAACATGACTAGCATGTCATAGATAGGGTTTATATTGATTAATTATGAATTTTGTGGCATATTAATTGAGATATACCCCCATAAATAAATCATTCCTAACCATCTTATTTACTTATCAAAACCTACAAAAACTACATGCTTAATGACAAGACTAAACTTATTGCCATGGTTGATCCTCTTAAATATCTCTTATCAAAATCAAATCTTATAGGAAGAATGGTTAAGTGGGTTTGTTGATTAATGAGTTTGACATAATTTTTTTAAATTATAATCTTATCAAAAGGTAGGTCCTCACATATCAATTGGCATAATCACTATTATCAGATAACTAACCTTTGGTTATTGGATTTCTAAATGAATCAATTTTATCTCTCATGAATCACTAGAATGCAAGATTTACTTTGATGGATCCTTCACCACCCATGGATTGGGGGCATGATTTTTTTTCCTCATACTACAAGGATATCTCATCCCTAAGGTTTTTAGGATCATATTTCCTTGCACTAATAATATCATGAAATATGAATCACTCATCACATGTCTTAAGTTGGAAATTTAATGCAACATTCAACATCTATTTATTTTTGGTGATTCTTAACTAATTATCAAACATGTGAATGATGAATATCAAACCAATGATGAAAAAATCATCCATTAAAATAACATGGTTGATAATCTAAAATAGTGCTTCATGCACATCTAGTTTGATTAGGTTCCTTGCATAAATAATAAAGCTGTAGATGTAATGGCCACCATTGGATCTCTCCTTGAGATGTCACATGATACTCCATAATGTCAATTATTTGTTGAATAAATAATTATCCCCACATATAATACCCAAGAATTCAAAATGGTATGTGATATTCCCACTCCTAATTCCCCCTGGTACCATGACTTCTATATTTAACTTCATGATCACATCTTTATTCCTAAAATTTCATGTAACCAACAAAAATTATTCATTCAACGTGCCTCCCAATTCACCCTCCTTGGTAGTACACTATATCATAGAGGTTATGAACAAACTTTATTGAGGTGTTTAAATTAAAAATAAGTTGAAATATATATCAAGTAAGTTCACAATGAAATTTTTGAAGCACACACCAGTGGTTTGGTCCTTACTAAGAAACTACTCAGAATGGGTACTACTAGTTGACAATTGAGATAGATGTTTGTCAATATGTTAAAAAGTACATATCTTGTAAAAAGCATGGAGATGTAATACATGTACCATAAAAACCATTATATCCAATCATGATTCTATGGCCCTTCTCTGATTGGGGGATTAATCTCATTGGGAATATAAACCCCTCATCATCTGATGGCCATAAGCACATTATCATTGTCACCAAGTACTTTAATAAATGGGTAGAGGCCATCCCCATCACCTACGTAATGAGAAAGAATATATCCAAGTTAATACTTAACCACCTCATTTTCCATTATATAATCCCTTACACCATCATCCCTAATAATGGTAAGTGTTTTAAGAATAGGGAAGTCAGATCCCTCTGTAATTAATTCCATATCAAACACATATGGTCCACACCTTATTATCCAGAAAACAATGCCCAAACTAAAGCATCTAAGAAAACCCTTTCTAAAATCCTCAATAATATTTCAAATGATGTAGGTCATGATTGGAATCTTCAACTTTATCTTTCCTCATGGGTTTATTATACCTATATTAACAAACCCACCAGTGCCACACCCTACTTATTGGTATTCAGAGTTGAATCCATATTATCAATTAAGATCAAGTTACCCTCTTTATGTATCTCTTTATAGAATCCAATAAATGATGAGGACTATAAAGTTACATGGATTCATAGGCTATAACTTATTGATGAGAAAAGTCTCAATGTACTTACCCATATTAAGGCATAAAAATAAGATTTGTAAGAATTACAATAAACACATCAAATCTAGGGAATTTGAAATCAGTGATCTTACTCTAAAATAAAATCAATGAAACACCAATTAGGATCATGAAAACAAGGGTAAATTTGAGACTAATTTTTTAGGTTCTTATGTAATCATCTCCAAATTTGGTTCAAGAGCCTACAAAATAGCCATATAAGATGACCACGAACTTGACAAACTAATGAACATCATGCATTTCAAGAATTTTCACACCCATAGGTTTTTTTGTTATCTACAAGTACTTGAAATTTGGGGTAGTTTCAATCCATTCTCCATCTGATATACTATTTCAAACCACTCTAACCATATTCAACCATCGCATTCTCCATCCCATCATTCTTATCCTCCTTCTTATTTTGACCTTGATGAGGACATGGAGGAAATTTTGAGAACATGTTATGGTTGTACCTAAGGATGACATGTTTCTCTATAACGGGAAATAAGAACATATGGTTAATTAGGCACATGCAATGTAGTAATTTAATATCTCCTTATGAATATTCCCATATTTCCATACCCTAAAGCTTCCATCATCGACTCCTAAAACTAGTTTATCCTTTACTACTGGCTTTTGACAATAATCTAAAAATCCTAAAAAGTAGAAAACCCAAAAAATAGAAAAAAATGAAAAATCTAAATGCCATTTAAAAAAAATAAAAAATCCAAAATCCATTTTGTCTTTTCCTTAGTCTAGTTAAAAACCTTTGATCACTTTCTAAACAAGTCATTAAAATCTTTATCAGGATATATCATTCCCAATTTACCCCTCACATATATCATTACCTAGGGAAAAACAAAGATATTGATATCATCCAACATTAAAATTTTGACTTGATACAAGATAAAACACCTTGTTTTTTATTTTATTTTTATCTAATCATGTACAAATCTTGATAGTTTGTTTTTTTGCTTGATAGTGTGCATATTTTGTTTGTTTGCATGTTTTTCTTATTTTTTATATTAGTCATACAATAGATTACAACAAGGTCATCATGGTTTTATATATCATGATGCTTACTATTATGTGTTATATCAAACACTAGGTTACTCAAATAAGTATAAATTTATTCAATATTGGTAGCATGTCTTCTTATTCATCACCACACATACATATCATCCTATCACACTATCAAGTAACATGATTAAGTATGCATCATGAACATAAAACCATGAACGTTAACCATATCAAAATAATCACATAACATCATATCATATAATCACCCAAAAAAATTTAATATATATACATCACCTCTATAACATCAAATAAAACATACACATAAATAAATATCATCACATCATCATAAAATAATGAGACTAATGAGACAAATCAAAATCAAATCATTATCATATATATCAAATATCTATATATACAATATATACAAGGCCCATATACATCCATAAAAATAATATACATATCTTTCTCCAAATCATATATGCAAAATCATGAAGGTTGGCTCTCACTGTGACCCTCTACAAGTGGACTCCTAGGTGGGCTCCTCCTAGGATGACCCCCCACTAACTATGTTGATGGAGTTGGTTACATTGATTATCCTATTCACCTTTATGAGTACTTAACATAGGATGTTACTCTTTGCTTTGTCAGTATTGCATCATCATATAACTACCTATAGTAATCCACCTCTATCACCTTGCTCAGAAGATCCATAAGGGACTTTGTTAGGCCCTACAAAGTCAAAATGGAGTGATTTGTATCTCATCACCTATTAACCTCTATACTTCTACACTTAACTAAGTCACCTCCACTATTAATTGCATGACCTACATATGTTGCACTACCATCTATGTTTGAAAGCCTACTGTAACACTCTTTAGGCCCATTATCTCTACATATCTCATAGCTATCTCCCACCAGAGACTATTAATTAGATATGCATCCTCAACTTACTATGGATGTGAAAGCCTTAACCCATCACTATCGACTAATGTTGTCACTACTACTATCACCATTTTATGTACACCTACATGCACTTATACTTAGGATCTCACTATTGATGTAATAATTTCTTGAACCAATTTTCCCATTACTATATACACTAGAGACTCCATAACATGTATGGGAGATCCACCCATTACCCATTGCCTCCTCTACCTTGACTTGGAGAACCACCTACCTGAATAGGAGTGACACTTTATCTCACCCTCCATTACAACCTCTATCATGTAAATACCTACCTAATAGCTCTAATCCTCTCCTATAATGTCCTTGGCCTCTCATCTGGTACTTTCAATCTAATTGGCCTTAGTTGGGCCCACTAAGCATCATATCCATCAAACACTCTAGCATATTCTATGACCTCCCTATCATCCTATTGCACACCTTAGAGTAACAACCAATCACTTTTAGCCATTTTATGGTCTACCAAAGGCCTCCACTATCTAATCTCCATGGATATGTGAGCAAAAACATGTGGCCCCACTAGGATATCTTTCTTTAGGCCAAACTATTACAGGATCTTATCTAAATTATAACATCAATGATGTAGTCTTTATGCCCTGTGATGTAACACTCTATCATTACATAATCCTACTAGTAAAAATCATCCAACTAACAAAAGTGGATACCCCCAAATGAACTCTAGACAATATCTACTAGTTATAGATGGTCTATCACCCATCTATATCAAGCTAGATCTCCTAGATGATGGTGTATATGTTAAATACAACTACCCATTGATATTCTATTAGATCATCACTACCTTTATGTACCCATTATACATTCCATAATGATGTACTCCTGAGTACATACTAGAAAAAATAAAAGCCTTGATGCTCTTTCCATACTAGTAGATAATAAAACTAATATCTTTGTATATCTAAGCTAATACACAAGGTCCCTCAACAAATATTGTGGCATCCTCCATCATATCTATGATCATTTTAGTGAAACCCATTTTTAAAAACTTCTTGATCTTGTCAGGAAAAATAATGATATTGATAATGGCCATAATAACGAGGGTCAATCGATCTATCAAATCCCTATTATACATGCATCTAATTCAACTGCTAATATGTGTAGAGGGATGGTTGTCTTATCCACCAACCTTTACATTACTGCTAGTGGTGTTGCACCCCTATAGTATATCCTCTATATGTAATGGTAACTATCATCTCACTAGTTAGTAGGTGAAATGTGTTGGTCTTTGAATGATAATACTTTGTCAACATGGTCATTAAAGCTCTATCTTCCCTAATCTTAGGCATCCATGCCAAATGGTATAGACCCATTACCTCTATGAGTCTAAAATAATTTGCATCTAAATATTGGACCACTCCCAACACTATGGATCATTACTCTCATGTTATAATGATAGGAAAATGCTCCTAAAATCACTAAACAATGAGAATACTTAGTCATTTAGATCAAATTTATCTCAAAATCAACATTTTTAGTACAAACACTATGCATGGCATAAATGCTATGATGTCTATGCAGACATTATGACATCTATAAAGACATCATATTCACATAGATGATACAACCTATATCTAAAATGACACCAATATAGTAGAAATGGTACCAAACACAAAAATGATACAAAGTTTAAAACATCAAAAAGTTAAGCAAAAACATCAAAGTTTGTGGGTGTAAACTTTGTTTGTACATACCCATACACCATGAGAATTTTTTTCATCATAGAATATGTTTTTTAAATGAGTTTTCACCCCTATTAATTACCAAAAAGTAAATAATAAATAATAAAAAATGTATCCACCAATAGCCCATTCTCATCTTGTCTCTGGTGTTCTCTCACCCACTCACTCTAGAATGCTCGTGGGAAGCTACATGATACATTATTTCATGAAGTATTATGAAAAGGGTAGAGATCTAATTTCAAATAGGATAAAATGCAAATGATCCATTTTCTTTCCCCATCCTCTATTTATTCACTCCTACCCCTCCATTTTTTCCCTTCCTTTTCACATTTTAACTATAATTCCTCCATTTACCCCACACTCCAATTTAAACATATTTATCTCCATTTTAACCTATTTTTTAAATTCATGATCACCCTTTTCCTTCCATTTTGGGCCCTTCTTCTCATTTTGAGAGATCATCCATGTTTTTCACCCCAACATGTACTCTCAAGGGGGCATCACCTCATCATTTAACCCCCATCACCATGTCACTAGGGAGATTCTCATTCACCCATTTTTATTCTTATACATATTTTGAAATTTTTCCACTTCCCTTCATTGCAACAAATTTTCAAAGAGGGTAAAAATGTAGACATCCTAATTCTACCATCTTGGTGTCATTATTACTCATCACCATCCAATCCACTAATATCACTTAACATTTCATCCCATAGCTCTAGTCTTATTATCATATTCTATTGTAATCATTATCCCATCATCAACATCCCTAATCTATATGATCTAACTACACTATTACCCCTAATCAATTAAACACATTATCCTATCACGTTACCCAATCCCACAAAAATCATTTATAGATTAATCAACTAACTAATCACATTAATTAGTTGATTAATATTAAGAATAAAATCTATGAACAATATAAAATCCAAATTTTAAAAATAATAAAAAATCAAGATCAATAAATCTTACATCAAATCCCCAAAATTCAAGATAGTCAATCAAATGCCCAAATGAAGAAACAAGTGAAACTCAAGCCCACTCTTCATAAAAACAAATCCTTACATTCTCAACCTCCATAATTCAATAATCAATTCCCCTCATTGAATGAGGATTTTGATTCAATCTTATCCCTTCATCTCAAATTAAATCCAACCATCCATTTCCCCTCTTAAAAATCTATAAATTTAACCCCTCACCTGCATTAAAACTAGCTTCATTAGCCTAAGGAGATTTTGACAATTGAGTAAACAAGATTTATTAGCCTAAGGAGATTATGCCAATTGAGTAAAAAATCCAAGAGAGCCTAAGGAGACCATGATAGTGTGAGATCAAGTCATCATCAACATCATCAATAAATCTTTCATCACTCTAAGGGGACATGCTTTCAGAATAATTACACACATCAAATTGAGCAACCACATCCATTTTAATCTGATCAAAATTTACACAATGGGGAGATCCATATGGTAAATGAAGGTGTGTTTTATTTCCTCATTCACTCAATCAGAGTTGCATTACGTTTTTAGTTTAGGAATTTAATGTTTATTTTGATTTATAATATGTTTACTCTAATATTGAATGTGTACAATGTGAGTCAATTTAAAATTAAAATTATTTATTTATGACTTTCTTCCAAGAATGAAATGTTGTATGAATATAATCCATTTTTTAAAAAAATTGATTATGGGCAGTTTTGGTTTTCCCATTTTAAATATTATTATTTCAATGTACAATACTACCATAAAACTAAACAAACACAATAAATTAAATAAAGACTATTTTATATTTATTATCTCTCTTCTCTATTTTATACATTGTTTCTTTGTTACTTGTCCTTGATTTGAGCTAATGAGTTTTTGAATCAACATCTCCTTGAGTTTATCTAATGTTGTATATCATTCATCATTATGATATTTATATCTATTTTTTATGGAATCTCTTCAAATTTATGAATCCACCCTAATTCGAAGAGGTTTACACAAAGGATGTCAATGATACTATTTGTAACTATATCTTTGTTAGTTATGAGACAAGGATGTTACTAAACATGTTATTGTGTACAAATCATTATATGAAACTATAATTTGCATCCATATTATAGTCATCAATGGTGGTCATACATTTATCCTCAACTCATTCATAAGGTAGAGTGGTGACATATTCGATAAGCTCATGTTGTTTTTAGGGTGCAAAGGGAAGTTGATTATTTAAAATATATTCTATTTTATTTCTTTTAATGATTTGATCTCATTCAATACTTATAATTAAGTCATATTCATAATCTACATCTTTAATGGCTTAGTCATAAGTGTGATCAACTAGCTCTAAATTCCCTAGATCATTTATATAACTAGGTGGAAATAACATTTATTCAAATCCAACAACCTTGGAGAATGACTTGGGTAAAATATATCTACAAACAAGGCAAGTTATTGTTGATTTAAAATTTTAGAGCAAAAAATTCAAATGATAAATATGGTTGCATCCCACTTATATCTTCCATTAGCATCAAATTTTATATTGTAGACATGAAAATGAAAAATATTTGACACTTAGTACTATTGGGTCCAACATGCCCCATATTCAAAATTTCATATGGGGACCCTCTTGTTTTAGTTTAAATCTTTGGTTCATAAGTTGCTACATGATAAGTTTTAAGTGACTAATATATTTATAATTTTTTAGCTCATAACCTTGGTCTATTTGCAACATTGTGGGTCTTCCTATAATTTAAGTCTAGTTGGGCCTTTTTAATGATTTATTTCCATTTAAAATTGATTAATTCTTTATAATGTTGCATTATAAATACTTAGTCATTGATCGACTTTAGAATTTATTTTGGAATTGATTAGGTCTCTTTAGATTTATATTATATTTGTTTTAATCATTAATTCAACTTAAACATAAGTTTATCAGGCCTTTTACTATGATGAATATTTGAATTTGGCCTTTGCATCATCTATTCGAGCTTGATATCATTATATTCATGCTTTTTCATAGTCTATTTTCATGTTTATCTAGACTAGATTAAATTTCATTTGGCTTATCCATGCCTTTCAAGTCTAAATGAGATTCTCAAGCCCTAAATCCCTCCATGAATCTTCATTGTGTTGAATCAAGATCTCACCCAATTTCATAAATGCCTTAGTTATTTGAGAAAAAAACCATTAGGCCCTTGGGGTCTTGAGATCATGCCATATGGCACAATCTCAGGGAGTCAGGGATACAGGTGGAATATATTTATGAAGAAGAGCCTCAGGGATTTGGATTTCTATAATCATTCTAAATCACATGATCACATAAACTTAGAGACCCATGACACCAAAGCTTTGAGCTAGGAGTCCCTATGGTTTTGAGCTCTATGATAATGTAATGTGGCATAATCATGGAGACTAGATTTGGGGGAGGAATTTTCATAGCCAAGAGTCCCACAACTCTAAGGCCCATAATGATGCCATGTGGCATAATCATATAAAACAAAATTGGCATGACTTAGTTTATTACCTATAAAATTGAATATCAACACAATGAGGAGCTTTAGAAGCCCTAACTCATTAGGATGATTCCACATAGAATCATCATGTGAGACTAGGATTCACAAAGAAAAATACATAAAATAAAAGTGCCTAGGAGACTATGGATGAGTTCTAAGTGGTAGAAGTGGTCTTGATGAACAAGATAAAGAGATCCCAAAAATATAAATTGAAGGGGAAATGAAAGTCAAGGATAGGAAAATAAAATTTATAAAGGTGATAACTAGGTGAAGATGGACCAAAAACATGTCAATTGACCAAGTCATCATAAAATGCAAAGGCCTAAATTTGGTGGCCTCTAAAAACATCAAAATGACATGAATTGAGGAAAATCATAGAATAATTAATAAAATTGGATTTTAAAGGGTCCAATTGGTCAAGGGAGATACATGGAGAGAGTTGGTGACTTCTTGACATGTTAGGCACCAAAACTCTATAGAAATTATGATAGACTCAAACCTCTTTTTTTATTATCTTATTTTAGCTTGTGATTTTTTGCCTTGAGGGAATAACTAAAAGATTTTGTAATAACATTAAGTAGATACCAATCTAGTTTTAAATTTATGTTTTTATTTAGTAATGTCCTTAATTTTTGATGAGATAGGGTTAATTAAATTTTTAGTTGTGTCAATCCATTATGTGCAGTAGCTACAATCCTTTCATATTATTTTATTTAATACAGGTTTAGGGTAATATGTTAAGTTGACTCCTCAAAATCCTTCCCATTGATTTGTTTTGGTTTGAGTTTTGGCTAGGCTTGGTACACAATGGTATAATTGTGATTATGCATGCTTTTAACTTACAATATTAACAATTTTATTTTTGTCCAGGAACCACTTACTTTTTTCCCCTGATCTTTCTCTCTTTTTTCATACTTTTTTTGTGATGAATATTATGTCCATTGTATTATAGTGTCTATACTTATGTGAATGAGAAATTGAAAGGGCTTAATCAAACATCAATGAGGATTCTTAGATAATACAAAATTGATTGAATTTATGGTGGTTAACTTCCATTGTTCACCCAACTAAATTATCGACCCTTGGATTCAACTAGATGAGTCCTAAAAATGAGGGGACATTTTGTTGCATGTGTTGATATATCCCTTTGTCCCATAAAATTCTTTAACTCTAATAAATGTTTTTATTATGGGTGACAAATTGAGCCCAACACAAACTAGTGTTAGAAGGAGGGCCTAAACCTCTAGATATTGGGATTTGTTTGAGACTAGTTAGACAAGAGGCATTATTAGAAAACTACTATAATTTGTATTTTTTAATTATTTTGGCCCTACCTTTTTTATTTTTAATTATAATTATGTGTTTAAAAATACATAACAAAAATTGACACTAGAAGGGGGCCCTAAATACTCTTTGCTTGACTTGAAATTTATAGATACTTTGTGTTACTCAGATTTAATATGTGTTGTGAGATTTTAGATTCTTTGTATTTCATTCTTCATTGGTTTATATTTATTGGTTTGAATATATCTAACCCATATTTTATATCTTAGATAATATGGAGCGTATCAAGTAAATCACTAGATCCTGAGCAATCATAGGTAGATTAATTGTGTCCCCATTGAAAATATTTAGGAGAACATGAAATAATAGAGGGATGATAATAAATTTAGCCACCTCTACCATTTCATCCTCTCCATCTACGTAGAACATACTTACACCCATTACTACACTCATGGCTTGGTTAGTAGGATATATAATCAATATTGCAAGGGATGTGAATGATCTACCTAGGAACCTTGAGATGTACCTTCCTTGCTTCACCCCAAGTAATGGGAGGACTAATAAATAACATGTCAATCTTATAAAACTTCCCTTAGGTTTATCAAGGTCAAGCATGAAGATGTGGCATGTAAGATTTTCCCTTTTACCTTGATTGATGTAGCCTATGATTAGTTTCTTTACTTGCCTAAAGATTTAATTAGGAGATGGAATCAATTGAGTAACATATTATTATCTTAGTTTGGTCAAGTGGTAGACTCTAGTGTTTTATATCAATAGTTTAATTTCATGAAAGGGAGCCCAATAAGCCTATACATAATTTTAATGCCTATTTTCAAAAGATGTATAGTAGGGTGACAACCTTGTATAGACCAGATGATTAGTTAGAATTGGAAATGTTTAAGAATGATTTATACCCATGGATAACCATTTTCTTGAGGAGGGATCCAACTATCTCTAATCTACCCCTCACCTATACACAAGTAATAAAAGTGGACAAACAACTCAGTTCACAAGCAAAAATGATCGCCCTAACTTTTAACATCCTCCCAAACATGCTAACATTAAACCCTATCCTAGGATAAAATCAAAATGTCCCATTACTACAACCTCTTCCCATCATGAATAAACTTATTTTTATACTTGTTTCCCCAACTTAGAATTTGGGATTTTTGAATTCTAGTAAAGAGGCTACACCCAAGTCTTTTAATTAAGCTTTAGTACCAGTTGCAACTAATAAAACCTAGGATTTCAATCAAGAATCAACCAAAATTGAATTAAATGTGATCCAAAGGATGATCTAGAGGCTAAGCATTGATTTAATTAACTTGAAATAATAAGTGGGTAAATCAAACAGTGGAAATTCTACCCCAAGTTTTACTTATCAATGTAATTACAAGCCTAATAATAGGCAAGGCAAATAAGCTGAGTCTCCATATAATAAAATGTCTAAAATCAACATCATGGAGATCACCCTACCTAACTGGTGTCATGTGCATAACACATACCAACATGGATAACATGATTGCGTTGAGTTTTTTAATGCCTTCAAAATCTTGCAAAAAGAGATTGATGAATATGATGTTGCTTTAAATATCTAGAATACTATGGGTCACCTTAATTTTCTTAGTTTCATCAAAATCACTTGATACAACCATGGTTTTAGATACCCTATAATTCCCTAGTGAAGGATACAATGAATTAGAGGAAAATATCAGTGACATTTAGGCTATCCAATAGTACCATAAGGGGAATTACACCCATAATAACAAGACACACCAGCGCTTGACAACCTCAACACCACCCAATAACATTGCTACACCTCTTAATCCAAGTGCTAAGAATAATCCACACCTAAAAAAATTAGGTGACAATTAGCCCACCATTAATAAGATAATATATAACATAGTGGAAGATATGAAAAATATAAAGGCCAACATAACCCTCCACAAATTGGCCCAGATTCCTAAATAAATGGATTTATGCCTTAAGTATCTTACAGATAAGAATATTCAGCCCAAACATAAAGCTATTACTAATGCCAATGTTTTAATACATAGAGAGAAAAGTGAGGTTCCATCCTTCTTACTCAAAGTATGAATATTTGGCAATAATTTACACAATTGCATGTTTTATTCAGATGGATCATCAAATGTCATGCCTGTTAGAATTTGTATAAAATTAGGAATGGTAGCTATAAAATTAGACAAAGTGGTGGTTTAGCTAGACAAGTTTGATTTCAAGTTTTTAGTGGAATTATTAAAATTTCATATGCAATTTTAGTTTGATCCAAAAATGTATCAATTCATAGACATACAAGTAGTTAAAATCCTAGAGGCATATGGCATGCTTTTGAGTAGATATTGGTCCAAATCTTTGAATGGTTATATGGCAACAAAATTCTCTCATATATGGTTGCCATAGAGAGGAGTGGTGAATCAGATAAGCATTGATAGATATCCAAGCATACAAGTAATGATTACAAAGTATAATGTAATTAATAAACAAGTTAATTTCACCCCCACTAATTTGGGCGTTTATGTTTTGAATACCAAACCAACAAACAAAATGAAACTTAGCCAAGACTAGAATTAAGATATGTGGTATTTGTATTTTGATAGACCATGATCTAAGCATGGATCAAGAGCATGTATTGTGCTTATTGATCCCTATGGTAAAAACCATGTAACAACATATAGATTATAATTTCACTGTACTAATAACATATCTGAATATGAAGCACTAATCTTGGGATTATAGTTTATAGCCAAGTATGATGTCCTTTAACTAAAGGTATACGATGACTCTGAATTAGTCATCAATCAGGTAAGGAATAAATTTCAATTCAATATTTCTCATTTGAAGAAGTATAATCACCATGCTTAGGATTTGATGGAATCTTTCAATGCATTTAACATTATGGCCATTCCTAAAATTGATAATTCCATGGCAGACTCACTAGATGTTTTTACTACTAACCTCACACCTTTGGATAATATGGATTTATAAAAGTTTTCTATAGAATTGGTTTCATGTCTATTTGTACCTAATAATGTGAATAAATTTTAAGTGTTTGATGATGATAGATACATACTTAATTTTATTTCTAATTCTAATGCTTTTGAAACATAGGTAATTGATGAAGATGAAAGAATCAATTTAAATAAAAGAAGGATGATGGGGATGGAGTGTTGAATATTAAAAATAATTAGATTCCAAAGGAAATGATTTATTTTAAAGCATTTTTTATTTAAATAGACCTAAAACTAGAGCTAAAAATCCCACTAATTCTAATTAGGAATTGTGAATTATCAACATGAGAACATTTAATCAACATTAAAATATTAGCATGAGACCTAAGTGCAATGACGAAGAGATGGAAAGGTTGAAAATAATGTTGACCTACTAAAAAGATGTCATTGTTTGGATGTATGACAAATTAAAAGTGTTTTAATCCAACCTCATGACACATAGCATTCCTTTGAATCCTGATAAGAAACCACTTAGACATTTCCAAAGGCCAATTAATCATATTCTTGAGCCTCTCATCTTGAAATAAATTCAAAAAATACTATCAGCTAGTATAATTTTTCCAATAAGACATTCAACCTGGGTAGCTAATTTAGTTTTAGTTAGAAATAAAAATGGATAAATTCATCTCTGCATTGACTTTAAATTTTTTAATCAATCTTCAAATAAGGATAATTATCCATTATTATCCCTAGATGAAAGTCATCCAAAAGATCATTAGATCTAAGATGATGTATTTCCTAGATGGTTTCTCAGTGTTATAATTAAATTTTAATTGACAAGGAAGACCAATATAAAACAACCTTCACCATAAAGTAGGGCACATTCACTTATAATAAAATGCCCTTTGGTATGATTAATGTTGGCACCACTTTCCAAAGAGCCATGGACATAGTGTTTGAGGGGGGAAATGGTAAGTGAATTACTATGTATATGGAGGACTTAACATTTTTTTAAAATTTAGATCAAACCATTTAAAACACTTGTAAAATACCTTTGAACACTATCGTAAGTTTGGTATTTCACTCAATCCAAATAAATATATTTTTTGTGACTGAAGGTAATCTCTTTGGTCACATAATTATGAAATAAGGTATGCCAATTGAACTTGATAGAGTTTATGCCATTTCTAAAATTAAATTACCAAACAATAAGAAGGAATTGAAATATTTTTTTGGTAAAATTATTTTCGTATGAAAATCCATTTCAGGTTTTGCTGAGATAACTAAACCATTGAATGCCATGTTAAAATATGGAGCTAAATTTGAGTGAATGCCTACCTTGAATAAAGCCTTTCAATAAATTAAGGATGCCATAATGCAGGACCCTATTTTGGTTAGTCTAGATTATGCAAAATATTTCTACTTGTATTCATTTACATCTAATCATACCATTACTACCATCCTTACTCATAAACTAAAAGATGGGGGCATCCCATAACTTTCATGAGTACTAATTTGAAGTAAATTGAATTAACACACCCCATTTTGGATAATTAGGCTTATGTATTGGTAAATACAACAAATAAATTTAGACATTACATCCTAAGTAATAAAGTTTATGCTATGGTTCGAGATCCTACTATCAAAATGATGTTGGGGTAGAATGAACTTGGAGAAACAAGGGGATTTTGGGTCTCAAAACTTCAAGAATATGACATTGAAGGTAGGCCCATGAAGTTGGTTCAAGGTCAAGGTATGTCACAATTAATCTCTAAAATTGATCCTAGTATTATTGTTGTCCAAGTGAACCAGTCTAAACTAAAATACAACCCATGGTATGAATATGTTATTCATTACTTGATGTATGGTGATCTAACGGATGGCTTGGATATGATACAAAAGAAAGCATTACATTTAAAGGATGCCCACTACATGATAAATAAAGGTGATTTGTACTAGAGAAATCATGAAGGGATTTTCATAAGATGCTTAACATAAGAGGAAGCATTAGATGTCATGAATCCTTTACATGATAAATTAGGTATCAGTCAATCTTTTGGTAGTGTGATAGCCAACAACATCTTAAGAGTTGGTTATTATTATCTAACCTTGTTCAAGGATTCTCATACTCATGCGAGATCTTGCTATCTCTTCAAACACTTACAAAAAGGGAAACTCATGCTATTATGACTCTTTAACCAGTAATTAAGGAGTGTCTATTTGATTATTTGGGCTTTGAACTCATTAGTGTTATAAATCCAAACTCTTTACCTGGCCAAAGATTAATTATCATAATAATTGACTATTGCAAAAGGTGGGTTGAAGCAAAGATGACAAGGAACAAAACTACTGAGGAGGTGATTAGATTTCTTGAAGAACACATTACAATCAAATTTAACACCCCTTTGGCACTTGTGTGTGATAAAGATCCTACCTTCCAATCAACCAAGTTGACTTAGTGGGCATATCAAAATAGAATTGTATTGAAGTTCTCTTCAAACTATTACCTACAATGAGATGGTTTAGATGAATCCAAAAGTAAGAACTGGTTAAGTATCATCAATAAATCATTATAAGATAATCTATGTAGTTTGCATATACTGCTCAAGTATGCTTTATAGGATGATCAAACAAGGCACAAGAAGAGTCTCAAGATCTCCCCTTTCATGTTGGTTTATGGCATGGAACCAGTATCTCTAATGACACTCAAAAGATACATGTATCGATTCATCCAAAACTACATGAAAGTAAATGAAATGGGTTAGTCTAGGCTATTGGACCTAAGTGATATGGATGATATGAGAGATGAATCCTTTAATTTTTTTATCAAACACTAGGCATCTGTGAAAATATGGTTTGATATAAAAGCACAAGTGAAATACTTTTGTATTTCAGACTTAGTTTTATTATGGGACAAAGCCCATGAGAAGAAAGGTCAAGATTCTAAGCTAATTCCTCTTTGGATCAGCCCCTATCAAGTTATACAATTATTAGGACATAATGCTTTCTGATTAAAATATCTACAACAAAATAACCTAAAATTTCTAGTCAATGAACAATTTTTGAAACATCACTTCTCAGTTGCTTCATCTAATTCCATTCAAAATGAGAATCATGAGGTTTGTTGCATGTATATATCATACAATTTAATTCATGCTTTCTTAGTTTAGGTTTGCTTTCTTTTTGTTTGTTTATTTAATTTACTTTGATTTTTTTGTTTCTTCCCCCCTACTCATTTGATTTGGCTTGTTTCGTCCAAGCCATTGTTGTCTTTTTAGTGTGTTTTTTTAAAACAAAACTGATTGAAGCTAATTATTTGTCATATCATGAGAAATTAGTTCTATTAGAGGTGGTCTCTTAGAATTATTATTTCAATTCTTCCCTTGTATCCCATTGGTTTTAATTTTATACATAAAATAAAGCATGCTCACAACCAACATTGCATCAAATTAGATAAAAGAAGAAGTAGAAAATAGAACAACAATATGTTGAAGTCGAGATGATATTAGATTATTTTGGGCTGGTCCTTTCAAATGATGAGTAAGTGTATGAGAGTCATTCATATTTTAAAAGGTATAAAATATGTGGTCATTCTTGAATAACTTCATAAATTGGAAGAAATCATTTTGTACATTTTTAGAAATCTGAAGGCCAACGAGTCAAAATAAAACTTGTGGATTTAGAATAATATATTTTTCTTGTCTAAACCATCAATTGTACTTAATTAAACATCTAAATTAAATGGAAGCACTGATTTAAGTTTTAATTTATCTTAGTAATATAAATTTTATGATTCTATAATTATACCCATGGCTTGGTTCCCAATCTTGAATGGATATAACTACAAAATCTTTTCATAATAAAATATCAGAGGAAATTGAATCTAAATTCAAAATCCAAGTCTTCCTCAAAAGGGTGATTCAAGCAATTCCACCATAGGCTTTTATATTTGGATGGAATTGGAGTAAGGCCTTGAGTAGGACTATAGGTATATCTATTTAGGATACATATACCTAGATGGAAATAGAGCAATGCCCGTGCCACTCCCCCTAAGTTGGATAACTAATGTTTTCCCTCTTAGAAGTTCTAGTTGCTTAGACATGTATGATGTATCATGTGAATTCAAGATCTATAAATAATTAATTAATTTTACACACACTAATGGTTTAAGGATGAATTGGAACTTAGTATGTCATATGTTAAAGCATAATTTAATGCTTTCATCATATGATTTTGTCTAATGAATTATTTATAGTTTGAGTTTGTTTTCCAGGTGTGAAGATTTACAATTTAGGTTTCAAATTCTGATGCAACATTATACCTATATAGGTCACCATTTATTGGTTCAAAAATGCCCCATATTCAAATTTTCATATGGGGAACCTCTTGTTTTAGTTTAACTCTTTGGTTCATAAGTTGCTAGATGATAAGTTTTAAGTGACTAAGATATTCATAATGTTTTAATTCATAACGTTGGTACATTTGCAACATTGTGGGCCTTCTTATAATTTAAGTTTAGTTGGGAATTTAAAATGATTTATTTATATTGAAAATTGACTAAGTCTTTATAATGTTGCATTATAAATACTTAGCCATTGCTAAACTTTAGAATATGTTTTGGAATTAATCAGGTATCTTTATATATATATATATATATATATATATATATATATATATAATCATTTTTATCATGAATTCATTTAAACGTAATTTTATTAGGCCTTTTACTATGATGAATCTTCGTATTTAGACTTTGCATTATCTATTCATGCTTGAGATCACTATATTTATGCTTTTACCATAGTCAATTTTCATGTTTCCATCAACTAGCTTAAATTTAATTTGGCTTATCCATACCTTACAAGTCTAAATGAGATTTTTAAGCCCCCAAATCTATCCACACATCTTCATTGTGTTTAATCAAGATTTAACCCAATTTAATAAATGCCCTAACTGTTTAAGTACAAAATCGCAGGGTCCCTAGGGTCCCAAGATCATTCCATGCAACACGATCTTGGGGAGTTAGGGACCTAGGCAATGAGGATTTTTTATGAAGGGCCCTAGAGATATGGATACCCAAGATTATGCTATGTGGAATGATTGTAGAAACTTGAAGGCCTATAACATCAAAAAATTGAGCCAAGAGTCCCTATGACTTTGATCTCCATGATGATGACACATGGCATCATCATGGAGATTGGATCTAGTGGAATGATTTTTTATAGCTAAGAGTTACCATGGTTCTGAGCTCCATGATGATGCCACATGGAATCATCAAAGAGACCAAAGTTGGTAGGACTTGGTTCATTACTTGAAAAACTAAAGATCAACATAGTGAAGAGCCTTTGAAGCCCTAGCTCACTGAGATGATGCCCATTTCATAATCCCATGATCCTAGGACCAAAAAAGCATAATGCATAAAATAAAAGTGCTTGAGAGATTTTAGATGAGTGACAAGTGGCAAAAGTGGACTTGATGAACAAGGTAAAGAGATATCAAAGACATAAAGTGAAGGGGAAATGAAAGTCAAGGTCAAGAAAGTAAAATGCAAAAAGGTGATGATTGGGTGAAGGTAGACCCAAACCATGTCAACTAATTGAGTCATCATAAAAATCACATACCTAAATTTGATAACCTATCAAAATGTTAAAATGGCCTGAATTGAGGAAAACAACAAAATAATCAATCGAACTAGCTTTTAAACGGTATAAAATGGTCAAAAGAGATACATGGAGTGAGATGGTGACTTCTTGACCCAAATATTCTCCTAAGTGGATTGAGTGAAAGCATAGTTTTTGATAGGCTAAGTTGTAATCGGTTAGAATTCATTGATTATCCATGAGGGCCATGAACTTATTGAATTATCTATTTAAGTGAGTTGCATCTCCATTTTAAAGGGGTAGAAATGTTAGGCACTAAAACTCTATACAAATTATGATAATCTCATACCTCTCTTCTTGTCTTGTTTTGGCTTGTGATTATCTACTTCGAGGGCACAAATAAATGAATTTTTAATAACACTGAAGTAGATACTAGTATGGTTTGAAACTCATGTTGTTATTTAGTAATTTCCTTCATTATTTGATGTAACAGGATTAATTAATGTTAAGAAGAGATTGCAAGGCTTGTTTACTAATGGATATGAATTTTTATTGTGTAATAGCTAGTCTAATTGGCTATACATTTCTATTAAATTTAATTTGAAGTTGTGTCAAGCCATTATGTGTAGTAGTCACGTGCATTTCATATGATTTTATTTAATAGAAGTTTAAAGTAATATGTTTAGTTAATTCCTCAGAATCCTACCCATTGAGTTGATTTGGTTTGAGATGTGTCTAGGACAAGTACATAATGGTATAATTATGATCAGACATGTGTTAAACTTTTAACATTAACAAACTCATTTAAGTCAAGGAACCACTTACTTTCCTGCCCTACTCTTTCTCTCTTTTTTATCCTTTTTTGTGATGAATTCCATTGTATTTATTGGTTTTATTTATGTTAAAGAGAAATCAAAAGGACATAAACAAACATCAGTAAGTAATCTCAAACAATACGTAAGTAATGGAATTTCTAGTGGTTAATTGCCATTACTCACCTAGCTAAATGATTGGAAATTTCTCAGACCTTAGATTCAACTAGTTGAATCCTAAAAATGAGGGAACATTTTGTCCCATGTGTTGTTATCTCCCTTTATCCCATTAGATCGGTTAACTCTAATAACTTCTTCTATTGTGGGTCATAAATTGAGGCCAAAAAATACCCAAAAAAGTGTGTATGAATTGACATAGAAGAGTTGAAATAATACAAGAAAAAAATCACATAAAGGAGTTAGCACATAGAATAATTGACACATTAAAATTGTAAGTGAGACACATGATTACACATACCATATTATAATTAAATAAATCTTCTTAATTTTTTAAACGATGCTATAACTATTGTGGCCCACTAGATTTATTTTTAAAAATAGTTATTTTTTATATTGGATATTGGACAAATATGAGAAAAAATACAATAGATGTCAAAAAGCAAAGATCCCCAAGGGTGACAGTCAACAAGCAACCAAATAATAATAAGTTATTGAACATAGCACACAAAAAAAAAATTATCTATATGTAAACCATATCAAATTTTCATCCAATATTTGCATTTTTTTATGCTCCCCATCATTATTGATGCCATTGTAGATTTATACACTTGAATGATGTTTCACTCACATATCCTAGAGACAAGATTGTTAACAATAGAATCCATGGATGGAAAATTAGGATATATATCAACATTAGGGACAAAATTAAAAAATATATAAATTATAAATATTTTTTGGTCATGTAGTTATTTTCAAACTTCAATTATATAAGAAATTCATCTTTTTTTGTATGGTTCTAAATATTGAATTATGGGAGCATCATCTAGGTTTGGTGGAAGAGCTGAAATTATTAAAAGCATAAAAAAATATGGGGGCATGGTACCTCCTCAAGTTATTAGTAATGTTTGAAGTATTTATATAGCATGATAAAGACAAATATCTAGTTCCATTAATGTCCCTAGATCTCTTGTACGTCCTTAATTGGGTAATACATGGTAGAAACAACCTAATTAATAGAATTCATTTAGTAGGTTTTGAATGTACAAAATATACATGATTTAGTTGAGAGGAAACAAGTTTCTAAACAAGATAAGTGATATATATGCCCATAACCAAAAATATATGCCTCAAATGCATTGAATGGAATTATAAAATAAACATCACTGTAGTAGTTTTACAAATTCAAACTATAACTAAGATTCACAAAATTTTAGATTTCTAAAATTATGTTTTCATAAAACATCTAAATATAGCTATGGGTTGATTGAATATAATTGTGTACACCAAAAAATATACTAAATCCATGAGTACCTTTTTAGGCATAGCTATATACATAGGGTTCCTTGGGCCAAGAAGGAAAGGCATGTTCTCATACCATTTTTTCGATAGGTCTTAGTTGTCTTCCCATTAAGTCCAACTGTTATATTAACTTTAGCTTGGTGTTCTCATTTTTCATGTCAATTATAAAAGATCCAGATTGGATTGAGTTAAGTCTTGTTTTGTGTAGTGAAACTATGATCTATCTTGTATCATTTCCAACTCATCCCAAAAAATTTACAACTCACTTTCCATGTCACTTGATGCATCACCATGCCTTAATACTTAGCCCTCCTCTACCTTGAGATGTTGTAATTTAAGGAAATCAATAGTTTCATCCACACCAATTTTTCAAAAACTTTTATTGATCCTTGGTATATTGGGTTGGTCATGAAACCACCCATTTCCATTTCCATTTCCCTAACCTGAAAGAACTAGTTATTAGTTAACTAGATTCTTTAGCACCACCTATACATATAATTGTCCAAATAACAAATTGGGTATATGCCTATGATTAGGATCCTCTCCATATGTTTAATAATATCAAATGAGTGATATGCACTAGATTTTATTATTTTTGATTTATTTCATTGTCAAATCAGTTCTTGGTTTTGTTCCTTCCAAATGCCCACTTTTATCTAAAAGCATATCCTTTTATTTATATAGTACTATCATAACAAGGGGTAAATAAATTCCACATAATCACATAAGATCTTAGAAATGAAAAGGATTAGTATGTTGCATGAAGGGTTTGGAGTCTATTTCAATTATTTGGTATACTTATTCTTTTCTTATAAGGTCTAAAGTTTTATTATAAAGTATTAAATAAGATTGTGGGTTCCTAAATACTTAGGAGTATTTCCCCATTGAATCACCATTTTTGTACCCCAACACACCACATTTTAAAAATTAAAATAAACACCCATTATTATCATAAAATATTCATTTTATGGTCTAGATGAACATTAAAATCCCAATATTGAATTAACCCATGCAACCTACGGTTCTTTAGGATTTAATTTTACATTTTGAAACAAAATTTCAAATTTTTGGGCATGACATTTGATTATTTTATTCATCAACTTTGAGTTCATCTTGAATGATTACTCCAAGTTGAATTTTTAGATTTATTTAACTAAAAGAACTAATGAGATAGTGTTCTATTACATCTTAACTTTTGTATATGTGTAGGATTACTTTCAGGACTTAGGCTCATTTCACAATTGTTCCTTGGCCAGATTTTGTAATTATGTGGTTGCATCTCATTGAATCTAATTTTCCATGGCTATAGTTTATTTGAGACCTATGGAACCTTGAGAGTCACTCACATTTTGACATCATGGCTATTATAGTATACATTTCAATAATTGAGACTATTTTCTTCACATATCTCTTAGTTCCCCAAGATTCAGACAGGTGGCATGATCTCATTGACTCAGAAACTAGTCGAGGTAAATACATTATCAAATTATTGAAGAAACCTAGAGCCCATAGATTGTTCCACATGACATGATACCTTTCACTCAAAACATCATAGACCACAACACATAGACTTACCTTAGAATTTCTCTAAATTAATGTAGACTGTCCACATGTCATGATCTTGTTCCCTTAGACCCTGTTAGAAAGAAGATACATTGTCAAAGTTCTAAGTTCTTAAGATCAATGAGAGTCATACACATGGCATGGTATCATTGTCTCAGAGCCGATTATTTAAATGGTACATTATTGAATTTATAATTCTTTAGATCAATAATATCCATCCACATGTCACAATCCTAAACATTTGCCACTTCATAGGTCCAAGTATAGTCCAAAGACTCCAAATTAATGATGTCATCCATATGGCATAAATATTGTTAACTCATAACCTATCAGTCAAAGGTATATTGTCAGGATTATATTTTCTCTAAAATGTCAATATTTGACCATGTGTCATCATCGTAGAAGCCTGTAACTTATCAAAGAAAGGTACAAGATTAAAATAAAGAGGAACCTTTTGATCCCTGAGGACCATCCAGTTGGTACCATCCCATTCAAATAGATCCTAATGGGAATATGTACATAGTTAACTATCAAAATGAATATTCAAGATTCAAAAAAGTGGTATAATCTCATTAACTCATAGCTTATAAAGGGTATGAATCAAGATTATAAAACCAAAGACCCTAGCTAAATAATATTATGAAAAGTTTCATGATCACAGAGATGCATAGCTAGAATGAAAATACAATTTTGATAATTACACCAAAATATGATAGATGGGAAATGCAAACCTATCTTAAGGTGATGACTAAGCACTCATAATGAAAAAGAAGTTACCACATGGAAAAAAGGCAGCTACTAAAGATGATTGAAAAATTCAAATCAAAATGGGAAGTTAAACCAAAAGTCATTATTTCAGTAATTACACATGAGCTAAACATTCAAGTCTTAATATTTTTTAAATATACACAAATTTCCAAATGACATCAAGTCACTATTTCCATCAATCAAATATGAGTAAATTACGAATTTGAGCTATCATGTTATAAAAAAACCTAGTTTTTCTCCTAGTGAATTTGCAAATACCTTCAATCATCTTAAGAGAACTTTTACATATCTCCAAAGTATAAAAATGGCTTCTTCATCATGATCATATCAGATTTAACCTCCTTCTATATACACCATCATAAGTGGGCCCAAATATCAAGACATAGTGTTTGATAAGGGAGCACTTGAATTTTGATTTTGTCATTATTCAACCATTTGGGATGGAGTGCATGACATAGAAACATATTCAACACAAGATCAATTATCTTAAGATGTTCATGTGTATATTTATGATTTAATACTAATAAATACCATGGGATTACACAATACAACAATAAAATATATGGTAATGCCTTGCATTGATTTATTGTGTGATTTTTTATTAATAGTGTTATTATTAGAGACTACCTATACCTTATACTTCATAGAAGTATGATATCATATATTTATAGGGATGCATTCAAGGAATAATTTGCATCTTCCAATGCCTTAAGTGACATATGATCATGTTTCAACCAATTATTGGTTAGATCATAACATAGTTGAGGGGAAACTCAAGCAATGGCTGAAGAAAGGATGAAGGTTGAATATTTGAGGTGTTATATCCTCAGTCCCCATATTTACGTGCAAGCAAAGAATTTGAATAGAAATGGAATTGATGAATAAACTACATGGTTTTACGAGCACCACTTATATACATGAGTAATTGGTGCCCTTGTTAGATATTATTTTGACCACTGATAAAATTATTGCACTCATCAAAGTCATCAGTGTGAGGCTAAGGGCATAAATGTTTCAACTTGACCAAAGGCCCTATAATGGTAATTTATATATAATGCCCTATGTAGTGGATGCAATCTTGGGGATAATATATAAGACTCATAGGTAACACTGTCAACCATAAAATGAATAGGGCCTATGATGATTAATCCATACTACATGTTTATAGGTTTAGAAGTGAAATCAAAAGAATTTCATAAGACATTTATTCATAGGTCTAACAAGACATTAATAGGCATCAAATGCCTAGGATTTATAAGAATATGAGAAGGAATTATATAAAAGGTGGGGATTATTGGTACTATCTTGATTGTACCATAATCAAGATAGAGGGAATTAAGGCACCTCCCTTGTATTTGTCTTTTTATGTCCTTAATAAGGTAGTAGAGAAGGAAATATTTCATCAAATATAAAACATTTTAGATGAGGATCTCAATGCTAAAAACATAAGGTAATACAACAAAACCCCTTTGAGCATTGGTCAAATTTAGTACTTAGTGAGGAAACACCTCAATATAAATGGAAAATTTTGGTCTCATTATGGTTTTGAAGAAGCATGATACAAATATTGGGACCCTAGGGGAAGAGTCAAGCAATACCTCAATGATCCAAGGAAAAAGGGATTTCATATTCCCAATGTCCATAAACTTTTTTGAGCATGGTGAAATTTTTATCGATGTTGTAGATGACTCTTAGGTTTACAATCAAGTGAACAATCATTAAATTCCAATGGTGGTTTCATAGAAGATTCAATATTATCCTTTGATTACCAAAGGGAGGTAAACAAAATTATAGACAAAGTGAATAGGGCTGTAAGTTATCAATGTACCCAACCACATGCCCAATTATCTATAGGGAAAGACCATCCTCCATCTCCTTAATATCAATAATATAACCCAGTAGAATAATATGCCACTCAAATTGAGATGGATCCCCAAATCAAGAAGAATATTCTTAAAAGACTTATGAAGCCTCAACTAGTGGATCCAATGCAACCATCTATATAAACTGCAAGGGCATCACCTCCTATAAGAGGGAAATCAAGATAAATTTATTTAACACCTCTTTTGACTATATTTTATTGATTAAATCTTCTTAAAAAACTTAGAGTTCTTTTGTGACAATGCCACCCATAATAACACCCCATCACCTCTAACATATTCACTAGTGGCATCTATAGTTTCAATGCCTCCACCTTCATCTATTGAATCCCATTCATCTTTTATTCAATCCACTTCAGGGCAAGGCCCCATTACTACTTAGCCACCCATTTCTACTTACCAAAAGAGTCCAAAAATATTCTAGTCTCTCTTGAGATTGCCCAAGAAGAAGAAAGACCTACATAGGTTCTACTCATTTGTGGAGGTCCTCTTTGTGAGGAATCAAAGGAAGAGTAAGAATAAGTAGTCTCATTGGTATATTATGCCTATGATGAGGTAGAGGAGGAACCAAAAACTACATAGGAACCATCAAAAATGGAGAAAGAGGAACAAAAGGTTAAAATTGAGACTATTGATATAACATAGGATATAGATCCTTAAAAAATTAGGAAAGAATAAGATAGATTGGTAGACACATAGTTGTCAGAGGAAGAAGATAGATCAACCTCTACATAGGTTGAAAATGTTCTTATTAAAGAATAAATTTAGGCCCTTAACAATTTTAAATACTAGTGTTGTTTATTTTCCATCTACCAATCTAGCTACTATAACCCTTTATCCATATGAGCCATTGCAACAATATTGTTTAAAAACTAAGCCATTATATGCCCATGCCAATATTGATGAATCTAGGCAACAAACTTCTAGTTCATTTGATTCTTTAATTCTCTCAACCATAGCTTCAATAATAGTTAGACCCCAAGCCCCTAATATGAGGGTCCATTTTGATAACTTGGTAACTTGTTTCCATTTTTGATACCTAAGCACTGCCTACACCTTTCAGGCCATCTACCTGATTGGACTTGTCTATTCCCTAGTCTACTTAGACTAAGTACTCTGTTATGACCATCTTAAATACTCCAATTCAACTAATATATGTGGTAGAGACTACACCCCAGAGAGATATCTCAAGATGGATCAGATTCGATCAACCATCTCTTCAATTGCCTATACAAATAAGTGACTCAATGCTTCCATTAGGATCCATTCCACCTTCCACATATATAGAGGTTAGTCATCCTAAAAAATAAGGGGAACTCATTATCCTTTATTGGGTCAAATAATCCCAAGAGCAAAAAAGGATAGAATGGGTTTGGTCCTCATAGAGTTTCCAACAATAAGTACACACATTACTAAGTAATCTGACTGACACCTTTCAGATGGTGAGGAAAAGAAAGGAGGTGGATAGGAAAGGGGAGAAAATAATATTAGAGCAAAGGGAGAAGTTGTTACCCTTAGAAAAGAAACAAAAAATGAACCTCAATGATATTGATGAGTATGAAGAAGATTTTTATGCTTTCATAGACTCAATAGGGGAAGCCGTGAAAGAAATGTACATGAGTCAGGACCAAGCTAGACAAAGGATTATACAAAGGTAGATTATTAAGGCTCTAAGAGAAATAGTATATGATGTTTACATCATAGTAAAGAAGTTATATAATATCCTAAACATGATAATGACTTTAAGGGGGGAGTCACAACCTCATTGGGGAATGGTGTTAACCATATGAAACCAATTAAAATAACTATAAAAGAGGATTAACTTTTTGGTATCTTGTGAAATTAATAGTGCTTATAATCATTTTAACCTAATGACCACTCAAGAAGCTATATGGGCCTTAAATTATGCGATTTATAAAAGAGACACTATCTTTACTTAGCATGAATAGATGAAGGCCTTGATAACACAATTTGTGAGTCAAGAGAGATAGGCTATATAAGTTATCATGGATTTGAGGGTCATAGGGTGATTACCTCTATATGGAAACTAGTAAATAGGCCCAATTTTGAAGGATTACTTAGAGCTATTGAATAAATATTCAAGGTTGAAGTAGAAGGTATGTTATATAAGACTGGGGAAGAGATTTTACAACTAATTAATTTTGAGAAAGACAAATTTACTAAGGCAAAGGATATCATAGCTAAATTCATAGCTTTAGAAGTTGAGGACAAAAGGCTAATGGATGAAATCACATGAATATTTAAGCCATCTATGCTCAATTTTGGCATTATTAATATTGATTTCAACATTATCTATGCATTATATAAACAACTCAAATTTGTTGAGGAGTCTGATACTATAGCCTAGAATACATTACTAGTACCTCCTACAAGCACTAGGCCTTAAGTGTAAATTCACATAGTAATACATATTCCTACTAGGCCCACATTGAATAAAGCTTCACATGCAAGGCCTCAATCTAATTTAATAACTACATCTAGCATGCATTCACATTCCTATTCTAGTTGCGCCAAGTTGGCACCACATATATATGTATGTATGCATGTTTGCATACATGCATGTATTGTAATATAATGGGACTTAGGTATATATTTTATTTTTAGGCATTTATGTGTGTACATGTAGACACCTAAAATTAGCCATCGATAACCTCCAACCAGGGTTTTGGCCAATTTCCACCCAAAATGCACAATTTGGCCTAAAAACACTAAAACATGCTAAATGATGTAAAACTGACATATTTAAGTTCCAATTTTGGCCATGGTATCACTAAATAGGGTAATTCAATTTATGGGCCATCTAACTTTGATCAGATCATTTTGAGTTAAAATGCCAAATTTGCACTTGGGTGCTTTGGATTGCTCTTTCCTATCAAATCTTCTGCACAAGACATGTGCCTTTGTTATTTGTTGTTGGTAACATCCTAAATGGGAATAGAGTTCTAATGCATTTGAAATCACCTTCCAATTCTAATCTAGTAAAATTTTGGACTAATAACATGTATTCTGATCAATTTGAGTAATTTGTGCATAAAGTGCTTAATCATGTTTAAGAGCTAATTAACCCAAATCAAGAGCCTAATCAAGAATTCAATGGAAATTTGTTGAATACTTGTTTTTAGAAATTAATATGGAATATATGCATCATCAAGTGACCTCATTTCTTGGGAAGACATTCCTAGGCCACAAATGCCATAAATATCAGGATTCATGCCCTCTATGCCTCATCAATGCCTTCCATGATGCCCTCTATGCCTCTTAATTTGTCATTTTTCTAATGTCATGATGAGGATAATTACAAATCTAATTCTAAAAATTGAATTAATCCTCAACCACACATCTCAATCTTGAGATGGATGGTTGAGGTTAATTCTGATCAAATCTAAAAATCTATAAATAGGAGGCCTCATAACATCATTTCTAAACTATGTTGGTGCAAACTTATAATGCACAAATATCTTTAAGGAGTCATTTAAACTAGTGTTACCATGCCAAATTGATTCCAATCCAAGCCAAGCTAAAGCCAAAGGTGCCAAGGAGAGATGGAGGTAGCCAAGCTTCCATTTCCAACGACTTCATGAGCACAAGCCGAGTAAGCCACTACTACAAAGGCATTTGGAGCATCCAAAGAAGGTGAAAGAACTCTTGTATTTGATCCCTTGATTTTTAGTTGTGTTTGTCATTTTTTTGGTTAACTAAGCTCTCCCTAGTGTCTAGGCCTAGATATGTTATGCTATTAGTGTGTTTATTTCATTTTGTTTTCATTTTAGAACTAACACGATACTAACCATCCTCTCTTCAATCAAACTCCTAGATCATAGTACACATACACACACACACACATATATAATACAAGTTTGGTTGGTTTTATTATGAACATCTTATACATACATGTTCTACATGAATTTTAACTCTTGATTTTATTGTTAAAATTTTAAAATTAGACACTACTTGGAGGATGAGGCAACCCATCCCCAAGCCTATATATATTCATAACCTTGTTAGCTATCCAGATAGTACCTTACTTTAAGGCTTGGTAGATTTGGATCTAAAACCTTCACACCTAGACTAACATTGGAATGATCTAAGTTGTGGGACACCTAAACTTAGATTAGACCTCTAGATTTTAGTGAGACTAACTTCTTTGATGTATCACGTTGCACTACTTACTAAACTATTGATTATTGGGTTGAAAAGGGGGAGAAGGAAATTGAAATGGAAATCCTAATTTACTATTGGTGATACACCTATATTTCTAGTTCATCCACTCAATTTTAGCTCTTAAAACACTGATTAGATAAGAAAAGACTGAATCTATAACTTCAAATATCTCCTATGCATCAGTATTTCATGTAGAGGCTTTATTAAATAATCTATGGTTAAGGGAAATGGTGGAATAGGCTTTATTCAAGACACGAACCAGCCACTTATATCCATTGTAAACTTAGCTAAAAGATATTAAACACATAGCATGACCTACATAAGCTAGCTTTCTAGTAACTAGGTGAAAATCAAAACTTGATAAAGGAGAATTTCTCTACCACATATGCAAATTAGCTTAAAAAAACACACTATAACAGCATTATAAAATCTGAAAACAATATTTTATTTCTCTGAAAAGGTTACAAAACTCAAATTTGGTAGAGTTTGGTCTTGCCAAAAGAGGGATCCTCAAAAATAGCTAAAAAGCCAACTTATATAGTAAAAGCATAGAATAGAATAGAGATTGGCATTGGAAAGAGAATATGAGGTGAAATTCATGTCAACTCAATTCTAATTTCAATTATAAAAATATAATGAGGTCTTGAATCAAAACTCTTTTCTCTCCTTGTCTTACATGAATCTCTTCTTTGGCATTGGAAAAGGAGTGGTGGGCCCTTTGACAAGTCAATCTTATTTTACATGAAATATAAGCCAACTCAGATGCCTTAAATACACTTAAAAATATCTTTGAAGTGTTGGAAATCCTTTAATTACATGATAACTAAGGATAGATGCATCACTTGTCAACTAGTCAACTGAAGTGCAAGACTAGTCAACTCTAGTTTAGCTTTTACTTACATGAAATGGTCCTTTAAAGATGAAATATGCATGATATATCCATGGAAACAAAGTATAAGTGGTATTGAAACTCATTATGAACTCCTTGATATCCAATTCAATGCAAAACTCAAACTTGAAACTTGATCAATTAGACCTACTAGGCCAAATAGGCCTAATAGCCTATTTGTGCACTTATACTCCATTAAACCTAAAAAAATACACCATTAAACCTAAAAAAATAATTATATTATAATTTTAACAACTTTTATTATCACAAGATATGTGATTTTGATGAGAAAACTCTTACCATTCAATTAGCAGGGTTGATTAGGCCCATTTTGCTCCATTTTCCTGCAAACTGACCATTTTTATTGAGATATTATGGGAAATTCCAATAATATTTATAAGCAAATAAATATTTTAGGATGAATACAAGTCTCAAGATTCAAACTCCATTTATTGGATCTCATTGAACTACCTTGTACTTAATTTTCCATGCTTTTTTCCACAAAAAACATGATTTATGCCCTAATCCATATATATATATATATATATATATATATATATATATATATATATACATATGTCAAATTAGAATTCATATAATCCTATCTGAGTTTAATTTATGTTTGAAAAGGTTTTAGGTTGATCCATGGTGATTTTATGGCAATAAAATCAACTTTTTGAAAAACTAGTTTTTTCAGGGTTTGGGAGGGTTTTAAAGCTGAATCTTCAAAATGATGATTCATGAATTACAGACCTCAAAATACAAAAATATTTACATTTATGTTTATAACATCTACCCCCCTAACATTCTTGAAAATATTGGGTTCCCATGCAAAAGATATACAAAATTATCACGTGGAGGAAATTTGCTTTTAAGGTTTTGATTGCACTTTAGGCTGCCCACACTCTTAACAATTATTCATACATCACAGCCCCTTAAATTAAATTAATTATTAATTAATTATAATTACATATGGGTCCTCAAAACATACTAAGAGTGTTCAGCCAAACTTCTGACGTGGTGAAAGATATGAGCATCTGAACAAGAGGCTTGGAAGGGTGTCTAGAATTGGAAAAAGTGAAAAACTTCACCAGGATAAAAATTAATCTTCTCCTAGACTTAAAACATCATCATTTGGTATATACCATGCTATAAAAACACTCTAAAAACATATTTTTTGTAAAAATTCAAAAAATGCCTTTTTAGCCTATATGCATGTTTGCTTGCAAAAGTCGGTAGAGCATGGTTTGCATAATATTTAGAGTTTTGACACTCTTTAATGGTTATTTGATAATGTAAAACATCATACCATGATTTACAAACTTTAACTTTGGCTTAGAAACTTCTATGGCACTTTAGAACACTACATGTTCTAATGGTGATCACGAATAGATATGCTAATGACTGTGACAAAATAGTGAGCACTTCTACTCATCCAATGGCTTGAAACTTTGATATATGATTATTCAACTCATTATTACCTTTCATAACAAATTTTAAGTTAAAACTACACCTTTAGATGCAAGAATCCTCAAAATTCCTTCAATTTTTTCCCTTTTACATGGACTTAGCATGAATTTGACTGAGTTTTTATATTTTAGGAGCTGATTTCATGGTGTTTATATGTTTTCAAGGTCAAAATCATCTTCAAATTTCTCAATATTCCTTTCAATAGTTTGAAAACAACCTCTACCTATGTTTCAATCATGCTTAGCCCTCCAAACAAGGCAATCTAGGCCTCACCTAACTGTGTTTTCATATCCAATAGCCCCTGTATGGACTGAGAGTAGGGTCTCATAGGGTTTAGAGAGTGTGAGAATGATAATAATTACACTTTATTCCTAGGCATGATAAATATTCTTTGAAAACAAGATCCTTTTCTTAAAGATAAAAAACCCTCAATGGGACATCAACACCTCTTAGCCACTTGACTGTGGCTCCTCTTAGTAAGCTGATTATACTCCCATAATAGGTCCTTAAATAGCTTTAAAGTGTCCTAAAAATTCATGATATTTTTACTCTTAAATTATCCTTTCTTTTGATGACCAATTAGTCTTTATACTTTCAAAATTCCATTTTTCCTAGTAACTAGGCCCTTTTGACTATGTTATAGGCCTAAAGGTTTCATTTATATGGTTGTAGATGCTCTCTTTGGAACTTGGCATATTTATTGATTCCTTTTTCTTGGTGATTTGATGCATCATATGCCACATTTTATAGATTTCACAACCCTAGATTGAGGCATGCTTACATTCCTTGGAAGGTTTATTTGATGATCAAAACCCTTGCCAATGTGGATATGTCTATATAAGCCTATAGGGTTACAAAATGTCTCATTAGCTCCATCAAGCCTTATATGAACTATAGGATTCCTTTTTATCTTGATGATCAACTATCTATTGAAACTATATGCCTCTTAAGGACTAGGCCCTTCTTTTACTATGATATAGGCTTGTAGGGTTCCAATTGGCACTATAGGTGAGTATAGGGACTGTCAAATAGGTTTTAACTTGGTCTTAACCCAACAAGACTCCAAAGTCACTAAAAATTTCTCCTCTTTTAACACTTCAACAAACTCAACCTCTCCCTTTAGACTACTTTGTAATTGACTCATCCTTTCACCATGGCTATAGGTCACTATCTATATAGGCCTGTAGGGCTTCATTTAGTGTTTTGAGTATATCAAAATTAAAACATACTTCAATTTTGGTGAGTATTGGAAATCATAGGTTGCAAATATTCATTTCATCTTTGAATATTACTATTTCCATATGAAGTATTATGCATTGTTAGCTCTGCCTTAAATAGGCCTATAGGATTCTTCCTGTAGCATTGTAGGTAAGCATTATGACTTGGAATTTATATTTCTTACTTACTCCTTTACCACTTATTGTGTCAAGAATTCTCTTACTACTCTTATTTATTATGCTTAATGAAGGTCATTTCATTATAGAGATAATCCCACTATCACTTTGGCTTGATGTATATTATGAGCTCATTGTAGGGACTATCAATTATAAAGTGTTTGGAAAGTCCATTATGTATGAATATGACACCTACTCTTGCTTCTCACATTCTTGGTGAGACTACTTATATGCACCACTAAAACCATTAATACAATCATTCTAAGATTTAAACCCTTGAGACTTGTATGACTTCATTTGATTTCCCTGGCTATATGCATCTGTTGTAGGTGTATAAATTGGTGTCATGGTGTCAAAAATGAAGGTCCAATTTGTCTTTCTTAGCTCTATGGTGGCTTCCTTCTCACACCATGTATTTTTTTATTACACTAGACCTGAGGAAGGTCTCTCTCTCTTCAAATCTCCACTAAACCTTTATGGCCACACTTGATTGTGTACCCTGCTATAGGTGTTCATTTATGACTGTGTTTGGTGCTTGATAGGTGATTCTCACCTTGATCATGCTTTGATGATGTCTCTTTTCAACCTTGACACTCTTGAGATGAGACTAGATTATGGATATGTGTGGAAGGGTGGTGGGGATGAATAATGTGATGGAAACACATGAATGGAGATGGAAAAGACACAAACATAGTAAAAAAAGGCAGTGTAGGATAGTGAGGTGGGGATGAATGGGATGGTGGTGGAAAGGATGGAAAAACTAAGATGAGGAGATATATACAAACATGGTAACAAAAACATCACACCACATGAATTTTTAGGTCATTAGAGGAGTTCAATAGGGTTAAACACAAGCCTAGTTTTTTATAAAAACCTTATAATTTGCAAAGAAACCTTAAAGAATGTTAAACTAAGCCTCTTTAGGCACTTTGAGATCATAGGATGACTTCTTGGCCATGATACTTGTAAAAATCCTAATAATTATGATTATAAACCATAAAAAAACTTGATGAAACCTTGCAAACACAAAATCATGAGAATTTGAGGGTGCCTTCTTATTCCATGACCGTACAACTTCTCCTTGCAAGCATGTTACACTACAGATTAACTAGATAAATTTGTGAGCTTTGTTTGACCCTAAATCACATGAATAAAATTTTACTGAGGACATGAAAAGGTATAATAAGTTCCCAATATTCTAAAACAACTTGAATTTTCTTGAAACTCTACCCAGGTGAAGAGAAAATGGAGAAAATTGGTTGCCTTTTTGGTTGCAGGGAAATAGAAATTAACCTATCCTCAATTGAATGGTTCATGATCTTAGAGAATACAATTTAATATCCACTTGAACCATCAATAATCTCTCTAAGTCTAGTTTCTTCACCCCAAAATTGAGACTTGTACTCTCCTCTAGTAAACCATATCATCAAAAAATCTATAGGTAGGTCACTTTATGCAAACAAGGAAAGCACCTACAATGGAATAGTTTAATCCTGGTAATGTCTTAAATTCGATCTCCCCCTACCTTGGTTATATGGAATAGGTATGGATTTTCTACTCTTCTTACAAAATGAAGGAAAAAAGAGTCTTTTTTGCCTTTTAAAAGAAAACCAAGGCCCTCCACCACTTGAAATAGAATATTTGAGAAGGTAAGCATGCCATATCATGGAAAAATATAAATTTTTAACCTTTTTCATGTTTTAATATGGAAATTTGGCACATTTTAGGGAAAAGGGGACTTTTTGGCTTAGAAAACTCATTAAAACACCTTTTCAAGATTGGAAACTTTGGACTTAAGCTAAATTCATATCTTTGAATATGTTAAAATCCTTTTTGAAATAATTAATGTCATTTTAAAACCATTTTTTGACCAAAATATATGTTTTAGGCTACAACTTATTGGTTTGACCAACTTCAGAGGGTTATTAACCATTTTTCAAAAAAATCCATATTATGGGGTAGTAATTTGACCTTAATAGGTCAAATTACTAACAATTTTGGTGACTCTTGGGGGTTGATCAGTGTACTGGTCAAAATAACTCATGTGATAATGGTAAATTGAAGTATAACACATTTGACTGGATGACTTTCTTCATTGAGAAACAAAATCTTTTGAGCATTGTAATACCCTTTTCTAACTAACACAACAAGACTAAAGGGAAACATAATAGCTAAACTAGAAAGCAAAGAAAATTAACCTAAGTAAAATAGGAAAATAATGAAAGGGAATCAGATTACCGCTTGTACTAATCACTTATTAACATAAATAAAACCTAAAATAATTAACCTGAAGCATTATTCTTTCCTCCAAGATCAAATAGAAAGTTATTTGATGCACTACGAAAACTTGAAATGTATTTGTCATCTCTTGATAACTCTCTTCTATAACTAGGAGAAATTGGAGGCTCCTACCTTCTGGATGGTGTATTTGGGATTCTAACCTCTAGTCTTAGGTACATTTATTATAGTTATGGATCTAAGACCAAATCATCATGCTCCTAGATCTATGTACTTTGCAAGAACATCTTCAATTCTTCATCTTTTAAGAATTGTTGATCATGATCATGTAGACCAGCATGTTGTATCTCCTTTGTCATATCTTCAAGGCTGAGCTCTAAGTGATATGGATCTGATTTTTTCACTTCTTGAGGCCATTTATGTTCAAACTTAGCTTCTAAAAGTAGACAAGCATCTAAGATGATGAGAGAAGTTGATAACCATGCTTGAGATACTCAAACATGTCATCTTCTATGAAAATAATTTCTTTTTTCTTGATAAAATCACTCTTCTCATCTTAAAATGGATCACATTCAAGTAAAGAATACCCTGAACAAAATATATCAAATAAATCTAAAGACTTTTTCTCATGAATTTGAAGTACAATTATAACTTCTTCATTGTGATCATAAGGTTGCAAATTATCTTTAACTTTTTGTGCTAATTGGTACTCATTTTCTATCACTTCTACAAGATCTTATTCTCCATGATTGATGGTAGCCATTGCTGGATCAATGAGTTCATAGAAAACCCATTCTACTTGAACAATTGGAGTATCTTCCTCTTGAATTTTATCATCTATTCTCAACTAATCTTTAATCATAGTAGAAACCTCTTTGACTTCACTTTATTGTACAGCTTGTATGATTGAATCAATATCTTCATTAACACCGAGTATGTCTATGATGATGTCCTCATTATGTTCATGAAAAAATCTTTCATCTTCATCTATATCAGCTGTAACTTTATCTTTTAATTTAAAAATGATGGGTTCATTCTCTAGGGTAGGCATAGTAGATCCTTGAAAGTATTGAATAAGGTGAGAGAAATCCAATAGTTGTGCTATAGATACCTATTTTACTCTTGAGGCTGCTAAACTTGAACAACTATCACCTCCTCTCTCTGATACACTATTTCTTGAATTTATTTCAATGAAGGAAATAACTTTGGCTTTTGAGGAGAAATGAGTGGAGGATGAATGATCAATGGTTTGCTCCTAAACTTAGCATCTTGAATGATGCTTGATTGTTCCTCCTTCTCTCCTAACTCTTGAATCTACTTCTAAGTCATAAACTTGGGTTTATGAACCTCTTCTTATATACTTTTGGTATCCATGGGTGTGAAAGAATAAATATGTTGTGGTGTTGACTTTGCAGCTACCATTGAATATTGGAGATGCTGATTTGTAAGCTCAATTTTTCTAGCTAGATTAGCCTCAAAATCATGGATTAAATCACTGAAAATTTCTTCCTAAAAAATTGAAGATATAGGCTCCTATATGATCTCTATAATCTGAAAATAAGAATTCTCATAACAAACTTCTTCAACTTTCTTGGACCTCTCTTGGATAGTCTTCTAGGTAGGAAATCTAGGCAAGGGTTTGGTTTGATTCATGAAGGTTGTGATAAACATTAGTTTTTTTTATCATAATGGTAAAAAGGGAGCTCTATGGGAACATACTATTGATTATGATGACCGTGGGGTTTCTCATAAACCACTAACTTCTCTTCAATGCTTACTATTCAACCTCCAATGTCTAAAATATCAGAACTAGACTTTGAGTGACCATGCCTTATGAAAGTTGCACATACCTCTTTAGCCCACTACAAATCTGCTCTCATGCTCTAAATTTTGTACTTGGAAATCTCCTCTCTATATCTCTTCCTAGTATCTATACTTATCATCTCTTTCTCATATCCAAACAAAGTTTTCTTGAAGCTTGAGATGGATTGATTTGAGATTTGATTGGGCTGATCAAGAGGATAACAAGACTCATGAGAGTGGTTATAGGACTGGTATGAGCTTTCATACTGGTGATAAGGCTCTTTATATTCATTGTATGGCTGATATGGCTCATGTTAGGACTAATATGAGTCATGAGGGTCATACTAGAATTATTGATAAGGAGAAGAATGACAAAATTCTTCTTTATAGGTTGTCATGGCTTAAAAAATCATGAAGATAACTCAAATTATGAACAAAAATGTACCTTTTACCTTGAGATGAGGGCCATAAGAGTAATATAAAATGGATCTAAAGATGAATGTGATACAAACTTATACTCCACTAGCTAAACTCATGTCCCACTGGGCATGCCAGAATTATTAGCTATCTAGATAGCACCTTACTTAAAGTCTTGGTAGATTTGGCTCTAAAACCTTCACACCTAGACTAACATTGGAATGATCTAAGTTGTCGAACACCTAAACTCATACCATACCTCTATATTTTGGTGAGGTTAGCTCCTCTAATGTATCACTTTGCACAGCTTACTAAACTACTGATTGTTGGAGTGAAAAGGGGGAGAAGGAAACTAAAAGGGAAATCCTACTTTATTGTTGGTGATACACCTGTATTTCTAGTTCATCCACTCAATTTGAGCTATTAAAACACTAATTAGATAAGAAAATATTGAATCTATAACTCGAAATATCTCCTATGCATCAGTATTTCATGTAAAGGTTTTATCAATTGATCTAGGCTTGAGGGAAATGGTGAAATAGGCCTAATTCAAGGCACTAAACAACCACTTACAGCCACTATAAGCTTAGCCAAAAGATATTAAACACATAAGATGACCTGCATAAGCTAGTTTGCTAGTAACTAGGTGAAAATTATAACTTGATAAGGGAGAATTTCTCTACCACATATGTAAATTAACTCATAAAAACACACTATACTAGCATTAGGAAATCTGAAAATGATACTTTATTTCTCTAAAAATGTTACAAAACTCAAATTTTGGTAGAGTCTAGTCTTGCCAAAAGAGGGATCATCAAAAATGGATAAAAAGCCAACTTATATAGTAAAATCATAGAATATGAAAGAGATTGGAATTGGAAAGAGAAGATGAGGTGAACTTCATGTCAACTCAAGTCTAATTTCAATTATAAAAAGATAACAAAGTCTTGAATCAAAACTCTTTTCTCTTCTTGTATTGCATGAAGCTCTTCTTTGGCATTGGAAAAGGAGTGGTGGGCCCTTTGACAAGTCAATATTATTTTGTATGAAATCTACACCAACTTGGATGCCTTAACTCTACTTAAATTGAGCTTGGAAGTGCTGGAAAGCCATGAATTACATGATAACTAAGGATATATGCATGATTTGTCAACTAGTAAACTAAAGTGCAAGACTAGTCAACTCTAGTTTAGCCTTCACTTTCATGAAATGGCCCTTGAAATCTTAAATATTCATGATATTTCCATAGAAACAAAGGATAAGTGGCATTGAAACTCATTCTAAACTCTTGGATAGTCAATTCAATGCCAGACTCAAAATTAACACTTGATCAATTAGGCCTACTAGGCCAAATAGGCCTAATAGCCTATATGTGCACTTAGACTCCATAGAACCTATAATAAGACACCATGAAACTTGAAAAAATAATGATATTATACCTGAAACAAATTTTATCATCACAAGATATGTGATTTTGATGAGAAAATTCTTGCCATTCAATCAACAAGGTTGACTAGGCCCATTTTTCTCTATTTTCTTGTAGATTGGCCATTTTGATTGAGATGGTAGGGGCACTTCCAAGAATATTTCTAACCAACTAAATATTTTAGGATGAACAACAAGTCTCAAGATTCAAACTACATTGATTGAATCCCATTCAACTGCCCTGTACTTCATTTTCCATTCTTTTTTTCATAAAAACATGATTTCTACCGTGATCCATACATATCCATATATCAAATGGGAATTTATGTAATCCTATTTAAGTTTACTTTATGTTTGAAAAGGTATCAGGTTGATTCATGGTGATTTGATGGCAAGAAAATCAACTTTTTGCAAAACTAGTTTTTTTAGGGTTTTAAAGTTGAATCTTCAAAATGATGATTCATGAAGTACAAAGCTCTAAATCCAACTATTTTCATTGATTTTTAGCACATTGACCCCCCTAACATCCCTAAAAAAATTGGGTTTCCATGCAAAATATATGAAAAATTATCATGTGGAGGAAATTTACCTATAGGGTTTTGATTGCATTTTGGGTTGCCTACACTCTTAACAATTTAAATCATATCCCCTCTATTGACCTCAATTATTCATGAATTATAATTAAATATGGGTCCTCAAAACATACTAATAGTGTTTGTCCAAACTTCTCATGTGGTGAAGGATACGAGCATCTGAACAGGAGGCTTGGAAGGGTGTCTGGAACTGGAAAAAGTAAAAAACTTCACCATGATGAAAATTAATCTTCTCCTGGCCTAAAAACATCATCATGGGGTCTATACCATGCTATCAAAATACTATAAAAACATATTTTTCTTGAAAATTCAAAAAATGCCTTTTTGGTCTATATGCTTGTTTGCTTACAAAAGCCTATATGAGCATGGTTTGCATAAAATTTGGAGTTTTGAAAATCTTCAATGGTTCCTTGATGATTTAAAACATTATCCCATGATTTTGAAACTTTCACCTAGGCTTAAAAACCTTTATGGCACTTTAGAACATGGCCTACTCCAATGGTGATCATGAATAGACATGTTGATGACTGTGATGAAATAGCGAGCACTTACACTCATCCAATGGCCTTGAAACTTTTATATATTATTCTTCAACGCATGATGACCCTATGTACCAAATTTCAAGTCAAAAATCCACTTTTAGATGCTATAATGCCCAAAATTCCTTCAAATTTATCCCTTTTGCATGGATTGAGCATGAATTTGACTAAGTTTTGATATTTTAGGAGCTAATTTCATGGGTTTTATATTTTTTTAAGGTCAAAATAATCTTTAAATGGCTTAATATTCCTTTAAAGAGTGTGAAAATAGCCTCTACCTCTATTTCAAGCATGCTTAGACCTCCAAACAAGGCAATCTAAGCCTCACCTAATTGTGTTTTCATATCCAATAACCCCTATATGGACTAAGAATAGGGTCTCTTTAGGGTTTATATAGTTTGAGTGTGCTAATAATTCCACTTGAGTCCTAATCATGATAAATATGCTTTGAAAACAAGAGCCTCTTCTTAAAGATAAAAAACCCTCAATGGGACATCAACACCTCTCAGCCACTTGATTGTGGATCCTCTTAGTGAGCTGACTGTAGATGCTTATACTCCCATATTAGGTCCTTCTATAGCTTGAAATTGTCCTACAACTTCATGATATTGTTACTCTTAAATTATCCTTTCCTTTGATGACTAATTAGTCTGTACTTTCAAAAGTCCATTTTTCCTAGTAACTAGGCCCTTTTGACTATGTTACAGTTCTGAAGGTTTCATTTATATGGTTGTATATGCTCTCCTTGTAACTTGGAATACTTATTTATTCCTTTCTCTTGGTGATTTTATGCATCAAATGACACATTTGATAGCTTTCACAACCCTATATTGAGTCATCTTACATTCCTTGGAAGGCTTATTTGATGATCAAAACCCTTGCCACTATGGATATGTTTGTAAAAGCCTGTAGGGTTAAAAAATGTCTCATTATATCCATCAATCCTTATATGAACTACAAGGTTCCTTTCTAGCTTGATGATCAACTAGCCATTGAAATTCTATTCCTCATAGGGACTAGGCCCTCCCTTTACTCTGTTATAAGCATGTAGGGTTCCAATTGGCACTATAGGTGAGTATAAGGACTATCAAATAGGTTTCAGCTTGGTCTTACCCCAACAAGACTCCAAATTCATTAAAAATTTCTCCTCCTCTTGAAACACTTCATAAACTCAACCTCTCCTTTTAGACTACTTTGTAATTGACTCATCCTTTCACCATGGCTATAGGTCACTGTCCGTACAGGCCTATAGAGCTTCATTTAGTGTTTTGAGTAGATCAACATTAAAACATACTTCAATTTTGGTGAGTATTGACAATCATAGGTTATGAATATTCATTCAATATTTGAATAGGCCTATTTCTATATGAATTATTATGCATTGTTAGCTCTACATTAAATAGGTCTATAGGATGCTTCCTGTAGCACTGTAGGTAAGCATTATGACTTAGAATTTGTATTTCTTACTTAATCCTTTAGCACTTACTATGGTAAGAATTATCTTGCTACTCTAATTTATTATGCTTAATTAAGGTCATTGCATTGTATAGATAACCCCACTATCACTTTAGCTTGATGTATACTATGATCTCATTAGACAGACTATCAACTATAAAGTATTTGGAATGTCCATTATGTATGAATATGATCCTTGCTCTTACTTCTCACATGCTTGGTGAGACTACTTGTGTACACCACTATAACCATGAATACAATCATTATAGTATTGATGCCCTTGAGACTTGTATGACTTCATTTGATTTCCCTGGCTATATTCATCTGCTATAGGTGTCTAAATTGGTGTCATGGTGTCAAAAATGAAGGTCCAATTTGTCTTTATTGGCTCTATGGTGGCTTCCTTCTCACACCATGGATTGTTTTATTCCACTAGACCTTGAATAAGGTCTCTCTCTCTTCAAATCTCCACTAAACCTTTATGGCCACACTTGATTGTGTACCTTACTACAGGTATTCATTTATAACTAGGTTTGGTGCTTGATAGGTGATTCTCCCCTTGATCATGCTTTGATGATGTCTCTTGTCAAAATTTACACTCTTGAGATGAAACTAGATGATGGACATGTGTAGAATGGTGGTGGGGATGAAGAATGTGATGAAAACACATGAATGGAGATGGAAAAGACACAAACACAGTAAAAAAAGGTAGTGTAGGATGGTGAGGTGGGGATGAATGGGATTGTGGTGGAAAGGAGGGCAAGACCAAGATGAGGAGATATATGAAAACATGGGCATAAAAACATCACACCACATGAATTTGGAGGTCATTACAAGAGTGTAAGAGGGTTAAACACAAACCTAGTTTTCTACAAAAACCTTAAAATTTGCAAAGAAACCTTAAAGAATGCTAAACTAAGCCTCTTTAGTCACTTTGAGAACATAGGATGACTTCTTGGCCATGATACTTGGAAAAATCCTAAGAATTATGATTGGAATCCTTTAAAAAAACTTGATGGAAACTTTGCAAACACAAAATCAAGAGAATTTGAGGGTGCCTTCTTCTTCAATGACCATACAACTTCTCCTTGCAAGCATGCTACACTATAGATTGATTGGCTGAGTTTGTGAGCTTTGTTTGACCCTAAATTTCATGAATAACATCTGTTAGACACCATGGAAAGGTATAATAAGTTCCCAAGATTCTATAATAACTTGAATTTTCTTGAAACTCTACCTAGGTGAAGAGAAAATGGAGAAAATTGGTTGCTTTTTTGGTTGCAAGGTAACATAAATTAACCTATCTTCAACTATATGGTTCATGATATTTTATAATCCAATTGAATATCCATTTTAACCATCAAGAATCCCTCTGATTCTAGTTTCTTCACCCCAAAATTGAGACATGTACTCTCCTCTAGTAGATCACACCATCAAAAAACTTGTAGGTAGGTCACTTTATGCAAATAAGGAAAGCACCTAGAATGGAATGGTTTTGGGCCTATAGCTCCTAAAATCACCATGAAACTATTCATGAATCTTGGTAATGTCCATAATTTGAGCTCTCCCTACCTTTGTTGTATGGAAATCGTACAAATTCCGTGCTCTTCTTGCAAAATGAAGGAAAAAAGAGTCCTTTTTGCCTTTTAAAAGAAAACCAAGGCCTCCCACCGCTTGAAATAGAATATTTGAGAAGGGAAATGTGACATATCATGCAAAAATATAAATTTTTAATATTTTTCATGTTTTAATATGGAAATTTGGCACGTGTGGGGGGAAAAGGGGCCTTTTGGCTTAGAAAACTCATTAAAACACCTTTTCAAGATTGGAAACTTTGGACTTAAGCTAAAGACATATCTTTGAGTATGTTAAAAGACTTTTTAAAATAATTAGTGTCATTTTAAAACCATTTTTTGACCAAAATCTACGTTTTTAGGCTACAACTTATTGGTTTGACCAACTGCAGAGGGTTATTGACCATTTTTCATAAAGTTTCATATTATGGGGTAGTAATTTGACCTTGATAGGTCAAATTAATTAAAAACCTCTCCATTCCAAAAGAAGGATAATTTTGAATATTAAGGGGAATAAAAAATTTTATGGATTATTCTGCAAGTTCATCTTGATGTACATTGTTTATTCTTCTCCAAACCTTGTGATTCATTAAATAAGTTCCATCATTATAGTATTATTAATCTTTGGGTTATGTATAAGTGTTTTCAATATAATTATTGACATTGTGCAGCAACTATTATGAATTCTTTTGTGTTTATTGATCATAATCTCCCTTTGAAAATGTGTAATTGCAATCATACATTAGCGACAACTTTTGATTATGAGAATTAAATTTTATTGTATTTATTTCCTTAGACTCCTAACTATCTATTTATTTTGTGTGTTGATAGTAACTTGTAATAGGTATCAATTCCCAATCACTTGTATAACCCATAGTGCAAGACCTAGTTTGGAAGGGTTTCATTTATCTTTGGTTCAAAAACCCTCTTTTATGTCCTACCTTTCCCTCTTTTTATGTTTTTTTATCTAGTCCACCTTAGGTTAGATTCACCCATCCATCTCAAGTAGATCTTAGACTCATGTCACATCTGAACCATCTGAGGTAAAAAAAACTAATTTGCTCACCACTATTCCACCACCAGGTTGTTTACAAAATTGAATTGTAGACACCAATATCATGTCAACCCCCCTTGCTCCCCTTCTAAAACATTAACACCCCTAACCCACACTTGAACCCCTTTCACCTTGGACACCTCATCTAGACACGTCGCCTAGACACCTCACCCTAAGACCATTTCTTACCCTATGAGTCACCCTGAGACTAGGTCCTCCAAATCGTAACTACCCATGACCTATTCTCACTCCCTAACCAACTCTCATGCCCCATAAGCCCATGTTTTGACCATTCTCCACCAAAAAAGGCACTTGGCAGGTGGAGAAATGGGAAAAGAGCTAAAAATATCCCTTTTACCTATTCTCCTCCGCTGACATCGATCAAACCTCAGCCGACGCTGGTGGTATTGCTGACATCAGTTAAATAAGCCTAGATCTAACATTGAGCTACCCCCCCTCGCCTTCTTGCAGATTAATGCGCACACTCTGATCTCAAGCATTAGAACTTGACTATCATTCACCTGGCTAACGAAGCTCTGCACAAGTCATTCCAGAGACTGGATTGAAACATTGTACGAGGACCTCAACATCAGCCACAATGGGAATAAGCATTCTGACACCTCTGGTTCTTCAACTAATAGAGCTAAGTATTATGTTTCTCATTTCAGTAATTTAGAACACATTGGTAATTAGTTTCCATTTGATATTTCTAAATATTGTCAAGAGGCCCAACTTCTTTCATGGAGAGGCTGAAAGGCCTTCCTCTTATTCTCACCCCCTTTACACACCAACCCTCTACCTCAACCCTTCCTCAGACCTTATTCACTTTCCCACAACCCTGCACAAACCTTTGAACTTCTAGAAACTCTTCTGATTATTCTAAAAACATTTTAAAACCCATCCAAGTCCCATTGCCCCTTTCGACATCGGCAACACAATTGACGTCAGCAAAATCCACCATTCCTCCCCACTTGTTTGAGTTTCTTCTTTATGCAGACAAACCGGTGCACACTTAATCCAGGTAACGTCAAACCCAAAACCTTCTTAACCTTAGTTTCTTCTTTCTTCTGAATGTAATTATTAAAGTCAGTGACTGTGCAAACCAGAAACCTATCCAAATAGCCCATAGACCAAATAAAACCTTCATCCAGCTTTTTGCAACATTTAGAGACACACAAACTGCAATCAAGAATCAATCAAGAATCACTGTCAATAAATTTTCTTTCTAGACAACAAGCTTAAAACCCTAATTTCTTGCTATTTAACACAAATTTTGGTTTTCTAAAAATAAAACACATAGTTTTTGGAACTTGAACCCCTTTCGCTTTGGATGGTTTTGACACGCAGTCAATCCAAATCTCTTGTTGACCACGTGAGTCAACATCCACTCCCACCTTCGCCCTTTGTGTCAAGTCATCTAATGGAGTATACTTCAGACACTGAGGATACTCCTATCCAACCTACCCCTGATTGACCTCCTATTGTTCCTAAAGGGGATCAAGAATTTGAGAGATTCCTTGACCACAATGTCAAGGCTCTCCAACACTATCTCGCTAGAAGCCAAACACGAGATCCTTTGGGTAACCCTATTTATGGGATGCCAACTTCTTTGGTTGAAGTGACAATGATATCAATAGCATCTATTACCCAACCTATGGTCACTCAGGCCACTGCCTTGGCTAGTAACTCAATCATGGCCAATGTTCAAGATTTGGCCTCTCCTTCCATCCTTTCTGGCCCTACCTCCATCAGGGTTTCTATACCCCCTCAACCGTACAAACAATTCAACCAAGTTCAACACCTTTCTAGAACTTGATTGTCTCTATCCCATCCACTTTTTCACCCATAAACATGAGAGTGACCACTTATCCTTTAGCTAGTCTTGCCGCCAATCAACCACCCTTGGTGGTATTTAGTCAAGTTGTGCCCTCCAACTTTGTGGCATAAGCCCCCATGGCCTTAACATCAGCCCCTATGACGAACTATCAATATGTTGCACCTAAAAAAATGCAACCAAGTATGTCATATGCCCCTCCTAACACCTTCTAGGTACCCTATAACTTAGGGGGTGCCCCTCAAGCCAATCCATCTGCTGATCTAATTAAGATGTTGATGGATAAGATGTCCAACCTTGAGACATCTATTTTAGGTTCAAGGAATGTTCTTTCATACGAACAAATATACAACGAACCTATCCACCCTTCAGTTCCTATTCAACCATACCCTAGCCAGTGGGAACTCCCAAAATTTACTCGATTTTAGAGTAAAGAGGACCCACAACAACATCTATGAGTGTTTAGACATGCTTGCTACCTCATAGTGCATAATGATGTGTTATTACTTTGCACATTCCCTATGTCACTTTCTAGTGCCACCCTTGACTAGTATAGCTCCATTACCAATCATTCTCTCTTCACCTTCACTCAACTCACTCAGCTATTCCTCGATCATTTCTCAATCAACATCACCAAGAAGGTCTCCATCACAAACCTTTATTCCATTAGACAATTCGAGGATGAGTCAATAGCTGACTTCGTCACCTGTTGGAGAGGTTTGATCAACCAACTCTCCTTCTCACTACCCCAACCTGAGCTCATTGAGCTCTTTTCAAGAGCATGTGCCAAGCACATCTCGTCTACTCTGTGGGTTCAAAATTTTTGCACATTCGATGAAGCTTTCACTATGGCCCAAAAGCTTGAACTCTGCACAGTCGAAGAAGATAGGGTCAAATTGCATAGCAAAAATACTAACACAAAATCCAATGACCCTTCTTCTTCCAAACCTTCTTCACATTCCAAGTCCAAGGGATCGACAAATGCTGTGGTCCTTAGGTCACCATCTTCTACCACAACCAACTAATCTGAGCCTTCCACTTCACAAAACATCACAAGACAATTCCAATAATGGTATGAACAGCGATGACACACTCCAATAGGAGAATCATATGCTTTCGTATTGGATAACTTAGTCAAGCAAGGGGTCCTCAACCTTCCTCAAATCTAACCTATCCAATTTGACCCCTCATGAGCTATCCCTGCATGGTATAGGGAAAATGACTTTTGTAACTATCACCATGTCAAGGGTCATGACACAGATAATTGCAAAACCCTCAAAAACATTTTTCAAGACATGTTAGATAAAGGGGACCTTGTTTTGGATAACCCTAATGCACCGGCCAACCAAAACATGGATGTCTTTAGGCAATTATTTCCTAACCATCCCCCAAGTCAAAACAATGTTCAAACCATGGCCGATGACCCTCAAGAATGCAACATATGCACAGTTAACATTGTCTTTCATTTCATTCCTAACCAACCTCTCCCACAATCTGAAGAGGTTAGACAACCCATTTCTCCACCATGGGTAGAAGAACCTATTTTACCCATACCATTCCCATGCAATGAAGAGATCCCTTTGCCTCGCCCTCTTCCTCACATGGATGAACCCATTTCACTTGTATCACCCCCAAGACATCAAACACCTCTTCTACCTCATGAGGAATCCATATTACCTGTTCCTCTTGCCCTCACCTTCCCTCTTCTTCTACCATTAGAAGAAGTTACCATTCATAGCCCATGCCCTCATGTAGAAGGGGCCATCATCCCTCTATTTCACCCTTTAGAGGAGCCTTCCTCTCCTATTTTTCCTCCACCAATGGAGGATAGTCCTCCATCCACCCCCCTTTCACATGTAAGAGAGTCTACTTTGACCTCTCCCATATTAGAGGATGCTTTGATGGCACCAACGCTGGTGGCCCTGCCCTCATCCTTCTTATTACCAATGGGGGATCATACTTTCCACACTCCTAGACCACACGTGGAAGGAATGATCATCCATGCGCTCTATTTGCTTGAAGAGCCAAATTCTCCAATCCCTTCTCCACTGAGAGAAGAACTCACTACCTCACCCACTTCGGCTGAGGAAGATCCGGTGATGGTTCTCTCTCGCCTTTGACCCATGATCATTGTGTCCAATACGTTTCCACTCTCACAATCACCCAAATCCTCCAAAAGACCGACTGTAAATCCTCACACGACATCATCTAAACCCTTCTCTCGATTGGAAAAAAACTTAGGATTCCTCCATTCTAGGAACCTAAAACATGAGGCGCTATGGGAGCGACTTAAGACTCCTTATCTTACACATTCCACTTCGCCTTATACTACCAACCCTTCCACAACAAATTACCCCAAAGTCTCTAATAAGGATTAGGTTTCCACTCCTAAATCATCAGAAGCTCAGCCTTCCATGTCTGAATCCAAACCCTTGCAGGCATCCACCATGCTAAAATAGATTAAATCTCTCGGTGTTCATCCTGTATCAAACCTCACTCACCCACAAGTGAAGTTAGATTTGAACCTCGCCCCGCACAGTAGTAGTTCTCACACTATACTAAAGAAAGCTACTAAACTACGTCGAGTCTACTCCTCCCCCACCTTCACCATTGCCCTCTATCTTGGGTCCACATCCTTCCACTTTAACAGGAGTGCTCCCTATTCCAACACCTCATAGAAACAAACTGCCTCCATTACTCCCTCTACCCATCAAAAATATATTTCCTCCAAGAAATTTGACATCTCTCATCAAGAAAGTGCCATCCACACATGTGGCCACACCACCAACCAAAAAGGTGGTATAAAAAACTCCCCCTACAACTCCTAAATAGAAGTTATCAACCCCTACTACAACAACGAGTGTAGACCCATTAGTGGGTTCCTATGCTTCACTGTTATTCTGATTGTTGCAGTCTTCTAACATCATTTTCCCACCCATTAAGCCATACCAACCTCTCTGATCAAAACCATCTTGGTTTGATGACACTCAAATCTATTGGTATCATCGCACACCTGGGCATGATATTGAGAATTGTTGCACTCTAAAGGTTGTCATTCGCTAACACCTAGAAAAGGACACCCTTCTCATTGAGGATTCTCTTGACCACCTTTTTGACAAACTACCGACACCATACTATGCCTCCCAAACCTCTTCACTTGAATTGGGATCCCAATGCGAGATTATGGTCCCTCTACCACCTTCTCCCCCTTTATTTGAAATCAACACTATTAATGTGGCCACCAGGTCCCAAACTCTAAAGGATAAAGGAAAAGAGCAGGTTTCTACCCCTTGGACATATCCATTTGCCAAGCCCTCTCAACCACCAAAACCCAAGATTTCTATCTTGGACACATCTCAACCAACATCTTCGAGGGTAATTCCTCTTGACCTCTCTATTCCACATGATGTTTGGTATAAACAACTTGTTGACTACTTGACTTATTATATCATTCCTCCTGACCTCTCTAGCAATGGACAGTGGTCTTTTATCAAGAGTACTATTCGATACACCATGCTAGGGGGTCTTCTCTACAAACGAGGCTTCAATGGCCTCCTTTTCTAATGCCTAACCACCACAGTGACATCTCATGCCATCAAACAAGTCCATGATGGGATTTGTGGAGGATATTTTAGTGGTAATTTGGTTGCAAAGCACATCCTCTGCCTAGGTTATTATTGGCCCACTCTTAACCAAGACTGCAGTGACTATGTTCGGCATTGTATCAAATGCCAGCAACATGCTAACCTACTTCACGTCCAACATCGCATCAAGCGTGCCTACAACAAAAATCTGAAAGAGCAAGATTTCAAAATTAGAGATCTCATCCTTAAATAAAACCAACATGTGACCAATATGGAAAGAAGCAAATGAGGCAAGTTTGCTCCTAATTGGCTCAGACCTTATATAATAATGCACAAGTATGGATCAGGCACTTATCGTCTATCTTTTCCTAAAGGCCGACCGGACCCTAAGCCCCTTAATGCCTTACATCTGCAACCATTCTACTATTAACCAAGTACTCATTCACTTGATGTTTCACTTGAGCTCATCTCTTGAGCAACCCTCATCATCCTCATTCCTATTCCTTTCAAACCCTTTTTCCCTAAAAAGATTAGTTAACCCTTTTTGCATTAATGTTTTGTCCTAATAAAAGGGAAACCCCTAAACCTCTATAGTCTAGTCAATGACAAAAAGTTCAAAAAAAGAAAAACATAAAACTGGGATGCCTAACAAAATATTAAAAGGTCATAAACTATAAATGTAGACTGCTCCCTCGAAAGACAGTTGCATTATTTCTATAATTAGTAGACTGCTCCCTTAAAGGACAGCTATTCAAAGAAGTCAAAACCATACAAATTAAAATGTAGACCACTCCCTTGAAGGATGGCTATGCCCAAATTTTGCTACATAAACAGCACCCTCTTAGAAGCTTCCCGCATCAATCAGCTTCACATGACCACAAAACAAAACATCCCAAAGTAGACTTCTCGCATTGATCAGTCTACCAAAAAAAAAACTGACTGACAAACTATTAAGTCATGGACTTGCCTATAGTCATTTTTAGGGTCACCTATAAAAGGGGCAAAGTTATTCCTACTAAAAAAGGTTACACTATCCTCACATATCACATAATCACACCTATTACCCCAAAATACCCAAGGGATTTTGAGCTCACTTAATGTCAAGTGATTAGGATACTTCTCTAACATAAACCAATGGTCAACGATGTAATGCATGAATGGGGATTTTGTTTCCAAAAACCCTATCTATGATATCATTATGGTCCTTGTCAATGAAAGAGCAACGCGCCTTTCACTTCTCACACACCTTCGTCACATGCCATTTTATCTTTTAGGACGTAGTGTCTTAAAATTATATGCTCGCATATTATCATCTCATAATACAACCAAAACCTTTTCTAACCACTACCATAATATCATGATTTATTTAATGCAAATACCAATTTGTGTTATATAAATTATCATAGCCCATTCACATTAGTTTCTATGGAAAACAATACACATGGAAACTATCAACCAAACACAATTTATGTCACACATATACATCACCAATATGGAAACTTGCTGAAGCATAAATAAACTCATTTCATTTTTAGCATACACCATCACCAATATGGAAAATTGCTAAGGATGAAAAACCATATAACCTATGTTATAGCATACACCATCACACAATATGGAAAAGGCTATAACATCATCATACACTTATCATTTCAAACATAACCAAATCAACTACCAACCTCTTTGACTCTTCTTCCCTTTTTGGGGAGAACTACATTGGCCTAAGGCCCCTAAAATAAGGGTTATATAGCCAGCACTCAGTTTACATGGGGTCTTCTGAGGTTAGCTCGGCCATTCGTTTGTCCATCTACCTAATGGACCAACAATCTAAACCCAAGGCTCAATACCTACCCTGAACCTTAGGATCACCGCCTATCCTAAACTACCTCATTTTTTAGTCTTTTTAACCATATAACCTTTAACCATGACCTACCCTAGTCAAACCAAATCCATAACCTACACTCTGCTCTCCCTTTTTGGGAGAACTGCATTGGCCTGAGGCCCTTAAAATAGGGGCTATGTAGGTAGCACTTAGTTGACATGGGGTCTTCTGAGGTTAGCTCAGCCATTCATTCATTCATTTACCTAATGGACCAACTATCTAAACCTTAGGCTCATTGCCTACCCTAAACCCAAGGCTCACTGCCTACCCTAAACCCTAGGCTCACTGCCTACCCTAAACCCTAGGCTCACTGCCTATCCTAAACTACCTCATTTTTAACAATCTAACCTTTAAACATGACCTAACCTAGTCAAAACCCAATCCATAACCTACCCTCCGCTTTCCTTTTTTGGGAGAACTACATTGGCCTGAGGCCCTTAAAATAGAGGCTATGTAGGTAACACTCAGTTGACATGGGGTCTTCTGAGGTTAGCTTAGCCATTCGCTCATCTGTCTACCTAATGGACCAACTATCTGACCTAAAAACATAGGTCTTCTCTAAAATTGCCCAAAATCATGACCAAACAACCAGCCCTGACACTGTAGAAGTCACCTTAGACTTCTCATGGGGCACATTGGAGATCACATACCTCTCCTTAACCATAACAAACAACACTTGAGATCACTTATATCTCAGCCTAACTCGACAAAAGACCTCAGAGATCATGACTATCTCCTTAAACCACGACCACTTTTGAGATAACTCTGCCTTAGTTGTTTTGATTGCATATGCTACCACACAAATAGTTAGCAAATTGTACGTGCCCCTCACACCTATTATCAAATCATGACCAAGTTGATCCCCAATATTTATGACATTTTCATGTTTTCCAGGAGCACTTCCTAGCCTGAGATACTTGGAACATGATGACCATTAGAGCCACAGCTACCACTAATAAGCTGGGGACCGGTTAGTTTAATTTTAGTCCTCCTCGACCATTAGAGCTACAACTTTGATCGATTAACCCAATTAGCTACCACTAATAAGCTGGGGACTGGTTACTTCAATTTTAGTCCTCCTCGACCTTGCCTGTGACAATTTGACCTACCTATCAAGTGAAGTGGCATATGTGCAATCTCAACTATTACAGCGTTCACACTCTAACCTCAGCCTACACATCCACTACTTGTCAAATTGGCACTCAATTTTAGCTTACCTTCTCTCGATTCCCGCTTTGAGGGGGAATACCTCATCCCATACTTAGGGAAACCTACATCTATTTTTGTCTTACAGTTCGTCAAGACAAACCACAAGACAAAAAGGGGCAAATGTAGACACCAATATTATGTCAACCCCCCTTGGTCCCCTTCTAAAACATTAACACCCCTAACCCACACTTGAACCCCTTTCACCTTGGACACCTCACCTAGACACCTCGCCTAGACACCTCACATAGACACCTCACCCTAAGACCATTTCTTACCCTATGAGTCACCCTGAGACTAGGTCCTCCAAATCCTAACTACCCATGACCTATTATCACTCCCTAACTAACTCGCATGCCCCATAAGCCCATGTTTTAACCATTCTCCAATGAAAAAAGCACTTGGTGGGTAGAGAAATGGGCAAAGAGCTAAAAATAGCCCTTTTACCTATTCTCCCTCCGCCAACATCGGTTAAACCTCGACTGATGTTGATGGTATCACTGACGTCAATTAAATAAGCCTAGCTCTAACATTGAGCTACCCCCCTGCCTTCTTGCAGATTGACGTGCACACTCTGAGCTCAAGCATCAAAACTCGACTATCATTCACCTGGTTAATGAAGCTCTGCACAAGTCATTCCAGAGACTAGATTGAAACATTGTACGAGGACCTCAACATCAGCCACAATGGGAATAAGCATTCTGACACCTCTGGTTCTTCAACTAATAGAGCTAAGTATTCTGCTTCTCATTTTAGTATTTTAGAACACATTGGTAATTAGTTTCCATTTGATATATCTAAATACTGTCAAGAGGCTCGAATTCTTCTGTGGAGAGGCTGAAAGGCCTTCCTCTTATTCTCACCCCCTTTACACACCAACCCTCTACCTCAACCCTTCCTCAGACCTTATTCACTTTCCCACAACCCTATACAAACCTCCAAACTTCCAAAAACTCTTATGATTATTCTAGAAACATTCTAAAACCCATCCAAGGCCCACTGCCCCTTTCGACATCGGCAACACAATCAACGTTAGCAGAATTTCCCCACTGAACGTGGTAGATAAACTGGCATCGATGACTGTGTAAACCAGAAACCTATCCAAATAGCCCATAGACCAAACAAAACCTTCACCCAGCTTTCTGCAACATTCAGAGACACACAGACTGCAATCAGGGAATAGGTACACACATTCTACCTTTCCATTTCTTTAATCTTTTATCATTTCTTTTTATACATCACTCTTTTCTTTAAATAGTGGACTATCATCCCTTAGGGAGCTTTACGCTATTGGGACCGAGCGCATAGCTAGGCAGTCCACCATGTCCTCCTCTAACATTTTCCTTGTTTGAGTTTCTTCCTTACTGTAGGTGTTTCCTCCACACCCAAAGAGGAGCTCCCACAATGCTTGGATACGGTGCGCACTTAATCCAGGTAACGTCAAACCCAAGACCTTCTTAACATTAGTTTCTTCTTTCTTCTGAATGTAATTAGTGAAAAATATAAAGAAACATGAATACCCTACAACTCATTCCTTAGAGTGAATATTTTAGAAAATCCTAAAATGTTAGAGACTACCACATAAGGTTATATGGTGTGCATAAGACCCACATCAACACTATGTAAGTTTTGGTTAATTTCAAACCCCTATGTTGGTGTTTTTAGGAAATGGAAGAGATCCCAAAATATTGACTTCCCAATGGATCAAAAATAATTGATTTTATTATTTCTAACGTCCAAAAAACCTATGCTAACAATTTTGAGATTATTTTGAGATGGACAAGAGATGAATTGAGAGATATAGTATTAGATTTGGGAATGAGTGTGTGGCTCTAGGGGGATGAGGAATATGGTTGGCCAATTTTCTTGATTTGGAATGTGAGTATTACTCCTAAGGTTAATTATTTTTTTGGGCTTACATGTTTGAGAATAATCCTCACTTAGGACAAGCTACAAAAAATAGGTTTTATTGATTTGTTGATCTATATAAAGTGTAAATAAGAAAGGGAATATTTAGAACATATCCTCCACTATTATTATTCTAGTAAATATGGCATTGCCTTATCTCTAGTTTGGATCAACCATGGGTGTGCCCAATATTTGTTAAGGAAACATTTTCATATTAGCATATTGCTTTAAAACTCATTTCCAACCTTTGGCTTGTTGCTCTTGCAACTATCATCTAAAACATTTGGAAGGAGTGGAATATATAAATTTGAATATAAGGGGATTGAATGGGAAATATTCTTGGAAATATAAAATATGTTATTTTTTATGAATTTTTTCTTTCAACTAGAATTAATTAAAACTTGTAATTACAATAGAGAGAAAATTTGTATAAAATTGGCCCAAGATTGTATTGTATGTGGTTTAGTAACCCAAGGTTAAAAATAAAGATAGGTCAAAACCTAGATGGATCTCATAAAAATATGGAATTTTTAAGATTATTTTTTAGGGTTATTTTTAAGTTAATCCTAAGTCATTTGATGCAAGATGTTTGATCTGTTGGCCCCAAGATAAATATTTTTATTGGGGTTCTTTTTTTTCTACCTAGAGCCATAAACAATGAATTTGAAGTCATGTCAATGTTGGAAGGGTTTAATATTTAAAAGGGTAAAATTTTATAGAATTTCATTATATAAGGAGGCTTAATTGTTATCATTGATGTTATTGTTAAATGTATGACTCCAAAATTAAAACTAGATAATATCCTTTATGGTATTATAGTGTTAGCATGGAATTTCTCATTTGTCTCTTTTCAACATTGCTTTGAAGAGTGTAATAAAGTTGTAAAATTGCTAATGAATGTGAGGATCAATCAAGATATATTGTCCTCATTTTTTAGTAGGCATTTAAGTGCCTGGGTTGGTTTACTAAAAATTTTGAATTTGGATTTTGAAAAGTTGATGTTATAAGAAAGTTTAAACCTTTTATGATTGGAATTTTTTAGACCTTTTTTTCATAAGTTTTAGTAGGGTGGTTATTGATTATATTTTAATAAATTATTTGATATTATTTTTTTGGATTTACTATAGTGTGCATGACTTCTTGTTATTTCATTTTTCATTTTCTAAGTTTTATTTTTCAATGAAACTAGTTTTGATTGTTTTAATATAAGTTACAAAAGATATGCATGTTTTACTACATAAGTGGTAAATTGAGGCATATATTTTTTCAATGTTTATTTCATAATAAACATGTATAGTTATTATATGCAAAGGTTTATCTCCTTCAATTGTAGAATATATTTTTTTAATATGACTTTTTTTAGAGGAAATTATTTGGTGCTTAAGCAATCTTTCTACTTAAGATAATTAATTATTTATTATTTTGTTGGGGTACAACTCTAGATAAGATTTTTTTAGGCTTTCTATCTTTTGTAAAATTATTTGTCACTTTATTTGTTATATTAATGAAATGGGTAAGGGAACCCCAACCCAATTTTATTGATAAAAAAACTATAAATTTGTTGATTCTTATGAAATTTAATTATTATGGGTACTTATTTAAATAACATGCTTAGTGGGATGGTTTCAAGATAAGGAAATCATAACAATTTTGTGTATCATAATAAATATAGGCTTCAATTCACATTATTTGTAGGCTAAAATCACACATGATACAATTATATAATCATATTTCACATAGGATTTTAAATAACATCAAGTATTCTAAGACCATATTTTTAAAATATTATTGTGTTGTTGACCATTTGAATTTTTATTTTTTTAACTTATTCTTTCCTCTATTGTTGAAGTGTTCATAGTTCATGTTATATAATGTAAAATTTCTACCACCTTTCCTCATACTCTATGGGATCAAATCTTTTGCACCTATGTAGTTTCAACTTATGTAACTCTTTATAGTAGTACGACATCCTCACCAACTCATTATAATTTGATTCATTTGACATAGATTCAATAACCTATAAACAAATATCTCATATGTTAGTGAAAATAGTAAAAAAGTGTAAATTTTAAATATATATATATATATATATATATATAAGCAAAAATATACCTTCAAAATACCCTTGTGATTCCATAGTATCTTTTCAAATATCTATCCATCTAATTTCCCATAACTATGATCACTTTATGTATTTATTTTAAGGGTCTATGGTTCCCCCAACCTGGCATGAATCCCATTTTTTTTAATTGTTTTCCATATTTGGAAAAACGTTACATCTTTATATATTATGGTCCCTTTATTACTATCATATTCCTATGTTATTCTTATAATTTACTGAAACATCTTCAAAACTATATGCACTTTGGCATGGGGATAATAATAAACAAGTTTCAACATTAACCCGTGCATTAGATATAAATCACAACAAATGACTATGAACAAAATTGTATATGAAAATGATCAATTATATTAAGGATGAGCTAGGTAAATTTACCTTCTTGTTATTCATTTTTTAAATGGGATAGTTCCTCATAATTTTAAATGTCATGACACATAATGTCATGAATATGCTTTCAATATGATTCCTACTTTGTCATCCCATTCTTGTTTGAGTAAAATACATACATGTTTATTTCCTAATTTGAAAAATAATTGCAAGTTATTATGTCAATGTGTGAAAAAACATTGTAAACATGGAAGTTATTATAAATTTCTTACAAAGAGTAACTTTTGCATCATCGAATGTAATTTTTAAACATTGGAGATTGTATCTCCTTTCTAAATCTAATAGTCTTCAGTTACCATTTGTATGTCTTTATTTTGAAAAATTCACCATGGTATTTTTTTCCCATTGGTGATATATCATTTCTAAAAACTAAATATCAAATGGTTATAAAATCATGAAACTTGTAAAATTTAACATTTACAATTATTACATATATCATTACAATGATACATTGAAAAATAAAGCATATTTGCTTCATTATGTTGTCTTCAAATGTAGGATCAATTACATGTGCTTAGATTTTTTTTATATTATTTATTTCCATCCCATTTTATAAGTATTATACAAAAAATTATTTGATTATATTGTAGTAGCTCAAATAATATTTCACACACTTGACCACCATAATCATATTACAAAAAAAATTAATATCGAGCTTAAGTGTAACTTCATCGACTATTTTTTTGTTCCTTCCCTCATTTGATTAAAAAATAAATAAAACACATGCCATTATGTTTTCCACCCTTATTCCAAAGGTACATCCATATGTTCTCTTCCAAATATATATTCATATTCTTGTCTTCTTCACACTATAATTTCATTTTTTTGCATATCTTTTTAGAATTAGCCCCTTAAGTAAACCATGCCTGCCAATTTCCTTCATATTTTAAAATTACTTAAGATTCATACTTGAATATAAGAATATTGAATCAATGTCCCTCAGTAAAATGTCATTATAGATCTCTTCTACAAAAATTTAATAAATATTCCCCATTATTTTGTGTAAGTGTTCAAATATGTCCTCTATTTTAAAATCATCGTCACAAATTTTGCCTATGAATAACCCAATCCATAAAATTATTTCATAATTTCTAATGTCATCAAAATATTTTCAAGAATAACATCTTTCAATTTCATTGAACTTTTATTTTACCCCTTTTATTCTTTCATGAAACCATTCTCCCTCTTTATTAAGTTTCATGATACATTTCCTTATATGAAGTGATTCCTTATATAGTTTGATTAGTCCATTTATCCTCATATCTCTCTAAAGTGTTCATGTCCTGGTAATTTTTTGGAATTTTGAATGGATAATGTATCCATAGAAGTATCGTCTACAAATTGTTTCTACAAACTAACTTTTAATTATTGTGTGAACTCTAGGTTCCTAAAATTTTCTAAGTAACTAAGTACAAATGGGGTCATTTTATTTGAGATTATTCTTAAATAAATTCTTTCTACCCCATTTTTATGTTCTCATTTCCTTGGGATACTAAGGATAAATCTTGTTTACACTAACTTGGGTAGAACATAGTCTCCCCTAGTTGTAGTGAATTGGGGGATGATGTTAGGTGGGTCCAATATAATAAGATGATCATATTAAATATACTTGTATCCACCTATTTTATAGGAAAAATTATTTTGGGGGTTAAGTTTTAAATACTAAATTAGTTACTCTACATAATAAATTAAAGTACTCATTCAAAAAGTCTAACATAGATACAATTATGTATATATATGTAGCAATGGGTAAATAAAGTATCTTGAATAAGGGTAATTGCATGTATCTATATAAATATACATGTATTTCCTTGTAGCCACATGTTATTACAATAATATCTAAGTAATTTTTGATATCTAAAATAATGTCATTTTATATAAAAAAAGTTTGATGGACCTCGGAGGCTAAGGTAGGATATTTCCTACTAGAATAACATGGTTTGTACTCCATTAGTTATCTTTCCATTTGGTTTATTATGTTTTAATCTAAAATATTGTTTGCATGTATACTAGATGGATGAAAATTTATATCTTCAAATAGATATTACACTTTACAAAGTCATAATTCCACTTGATAGTTTTATCACTATAATTTATTTTTTGGAGTCACTTATATCATGTCATCATTGACAAAATTAGCATTATATTTGACTTATTATCAAATATGATTTAATTTTAAATAAATAATTTATTTACATATAAAATTAAATGACCCATGTATAGAACTAATGTAAACCATAATTCAAATCATATGTGATTTCATTTTTTTCTAGCCCAATCCAATCTAGTTATAAATTATCTAAACTACAATAAAAAAATTCTCTCTTAAAATAACTCAGTGTAAAAGACTAAAACCTAGTTTGATAGAAAAATATCCAACCATCAAATTCATGTTCCAAACAAATAAAAAAAATAAAATGTGTTAGGATAAATTATTTTGAAATGTGTAGAGGCCCCAAAGGTTGTATACAAACTCACAAACAGATATTGATGGGAATGAATGTTTCCTATCTTATTTTCATACACCCAAAATTGTGCTCACTAAGTAAAATTTTGAATTTATTTAAATCATATTGAATAGATTTTTTGATAGATTTTCATACTTTATTTATTATCATGTAGATTTATGTGTTTAGAGTGCTCTATTAATCTTGAAATTGATAGTTTTTGTTCCTTCATTGATCATGAATACGCCAATTATCAAATCAATGAAGTAGAAAAATACCCTTTCCATATTTCAACCCTCATTACATCACTAATATATAGAATTCACATATATTAAATTGACAAATTTTCTATTTGGTTATTGATCAAAATAATCAATGTCCCATATCTACCATAAATTCAATCAACGGTGCTCTTTGTATCAAGGATCTAAAAAGTGATTAATATTTTAAATAGTGAACCCCATTGGAAGAAAAAAGTCCCTCAGTTTCACCACTTGGTAGATCGATAATCAATTTAAATTCACTTTGAGATTGACACTTATCACTAAATCAAAGATTGAAAACATTAACACAATTTATGATAAGATTTAATATTGTTTCCATGTACATACAGGTATATCTAGGAAGATCATTTTAGCTATAAGTATTTCCAAGTAGATAAAAATAAGGGTAAATGTAGGTATTTATATGTAAATATAGGTAAATCTAGGTACTTCCACATGCTTCCTAGTATTGTCCATTTGATACAATCAACCATAAAGTCCCCATGAATAGTCATGATAGTCCATGACCAATAATCATGCCATCTAAAATGTCGTGTACACATCAAATTATAAGTTAAAAAATTGAGGTGCCTCATTTCGGTTGAGGTTCCTCATGTCAAATCAAGGACCCTTTGTACTATTCATGTCATCCCACATGTAGTTGTTGTAGCATGGGAGAATTAATGAAGAGCATGTGATTGATTGACTTGTATTAACATTAAATTCATCATAATACTCTTTATAAATTATATGAGTTTCACAATGACTGATAAACCATCCAATTCAACGTGAAACAATAAAAAATTATATTTAGTGCCTTTATATTATTTATATTATCATTTTCAAGTCATTAAATATAATATCAACAGTAACAATTAGTCATTAGTATGAAATAAATATAATAAAATAAAAATTAACTCAAATTTTAATTGAGTTAACCCTTTTTATTTGATAAAACTTTAATATTCCAGTCATTCCATTAGATAATGTGTCAAAACTAGATAAGTTTGGAGTAGTATTAATTTTTGATGAGCAATTTTGGAAATGGATTTGACATGTAGAGAGATATAAACATACTACTAAATCCATTCAAAATAAAAATTAAATTGTCTAGCCAAGAGGAAGAGGAATATGAATTGAATATGCTTGTGATAAAGGATTTATTCTCTTTTAGGTGATTAGTTATGTCAAATTCTACCTATTATGTGGTGTAACATAATGAATAATTATTATATAAAATGAGTTTAAATCAATCGATAAATGATCAACTACTACTCAAGAAAGGATACATATATTATTCATAAAGCTAATAGGAAATATAAAACAATAATATATTTTTTAGACATCATTATATGCATAGGTTTAGAATATACTAAATATGCCATAGTGTAAATGATAACATGGGTTTCCTTCAATATGTGATATTTAATGTCAATAATGATGCATGATCATCCAAAGGTTTGGGAAATCTTGCATCAACCAAAAAATATAGTGATGTTGTGTTTTTTTCATTTGTTTATTTGTTTGGAGGTTTTTTTAAGTTTCAATCAATTCTAAAAGCTCCTTTGGGTAGACCAAGTCGAAGTGGTGAATTTTCATATTTAACACTTAGTCCAAAAAGTTCATCTTGAGTCCCAAAAAATCAATTTCTTGATACTACTTTGGATGCTGACAATCCTATTGGAACAAAATCAATGGATTTGCCTATTCTTATAACTATGTCAGATGTCAAAATTCCTCTTGGAACTAAATTTATCAATTGTTCTATTCTCAAAAATTGTGTTAGATGATAAATTTATTAAGGGAACTAAATCAATTGACTGACATATTCTAGGAATAATTTCAGATGATGGCATTCCTGTTGGAATAGTTTTGGCTGACCCACTTCTAAGAACATAGTCAATTCTTGATAGGTATGAAAACTGTATTTTTTTTTAAAACACATAAAAATATTTAAAACATTTATGAAAATTCACTACATAATATGAAAGGTTCAACCCATTCCCACCTATCCCTTTAAATATTAAAATGGCATTTATTCTTTTAGAGGTTCTTTTGGGTGGTTCTTTTTAGGGTTCTCTTTGGGAGAGGTTCTTTGGAGTGGTTATTTTTGGGGTTCTTGGGGAGTTTATTTTGGGTGATTTTTGGAGCTTCCATTATTGAATGAAATAACCTGTAGGTGAACCAACTGATATTTGATTATATAATGAGTATTTTCTCCATGGTTATGCATTGAATGATATTGGTAGAGGCATGTGTGAGTGTGAGTGTGAGTGTGAGTGTGAGTGTGAGTGTGAGTGTGAGTGTGAGTGTGAGTGTGAGTGTGAGTGTGAGTGTGAGTGTGAGTGTGAGTGTGAGTGTGAGTGTGAGTGTGAGTTTGAGTGTGAGTGTGAGTGTGAGTGTGAGTGTGAGTGTGAGTGTGAGTGTGAGTGTGAGTGTGAGTGTGAGTGTGAGTGTGAGTGTGAGTGTGAGTGTGAGTGTGAGTGTGAGTGTGAGTGTGAGTGTGAGTGTGAGCGTGTAATTTTTTATTTGTAATGCATTAATGAATGCAATAAATATTTTGTGTTAAATGAGTCAAGTCTAAATAATGTGTTGAAAGTGTGTCCATGAGAAAGTGTTCAAACCTAGTAACACATGTGTAAAAGGTTGTCATTAACTTGATAAAACAATATATGGTATATTGATAATTTCATGAAGAAATAAAAAAGTTTGGAAAGAGAAATATTTGAATACTTTTTAGTCATGGTCAATAGTATTTTGACATATATAAAAAACTTTAAAAATATACAATTCAATGTTAAACAAATACAAAATTATTTTATAGTCATAGTTTATAAACAATCTTTTCAATTTCCTTCCACCATAGATAACATACAATTGTTTCTACTAGATTAATAAACTGAATACTAATTTTTTAATACATATATAAATCACCAAAAGTATCACATAAAATCTTATCAATAATATATACCATGTTAACATTTGTGGTACATTCATTAAAAATAGTTTAATACATGAACTAAATTCAATATTAAATCCTTAAGTATCAATATTGTCATAGTGACCAATAGCTAGAGAATGATATATGTATATCCTTACATTAACCCCCATGGAGATATAAAAGATTTAGAATTTCAAATGCCTTACATTGAAGATTCATTAGAACTCTCATAATGAATAGTAGTAATAAGATTGTGTCCTTTACAAAGCATTACAATCAAGCCAATATTAATATATCTAAAGATCCCCCATTAATAAGTGTATGATCATGCCCCTAAAATCATACTCATATTAGTTGTAAAGGTCTTGAATCTAAAAACATACTCATCATTGCTTTCATTAAATTCTTGTCTACATTTAGTTCATGATATAATTTTAGTTTTTTTTCATCACAATTTACATCAAAATCAAGCTCTTGTTTCCTATATTTTTTTGTACAGAATGAATGTATTTTGGTGATGTATTTTGTGCTAATAATCTTGAAATGAAATGACATGTTTTACTATATCGGTGAGTTAGTAGGAAATTTGGCACAGACTTTAGGTGACACAATTTTTATCAAAGCTTTTGCATCAGAGTTGTTAACTTTCCTTGATTTTGAATTTTTTTATTTTGAAATTTTAGGGGGGGGAATCTAAAAAAAATGAAAAAATGACTCTTTTCACATTAGTTTTTTTCCAGACTACTTTATTAATTTGAGTTTGAAATTTTAATTGAAGTTTACACATATTTTATACCATAGTTATGATAGGAATTCCATTAAGTTTTTCTAACATTATTTGGGTTAGAACTAATTTTTCTATTAAAAAATAAAAAATAGTGAAATTATACTAATTAATTATATTACTTTAACAATTTAATAATTATAATTTGACTAAAATAATAATCAAAATCAATAGTGTTATAAAATTGATAGTTATGATAAAATGTAATGAGAATAAATAATTTCTAAATATACCTACCAATTAATTTTTTTGTAATTATTGTCACAAAACATTCATAAACATCATCATCATTAGTAATATTTCAAGGGTATCCATCTTTACTATCCAATACAAATTACATAACCTATCATATTAATTTCAAATGTTTAGCCCTTATTGTTCTTCTTGTCAACATCATCAACAAAGTCGTTATCATCATCATCATCCTTTTGATGATCCTCTTCAACATATTTCTCATCGTAACTCATTGTGTAAAAATATACCTATCATAAATCAAAATTTGAACCAAAGAAAATATAAATTCAAATATATAAATTAAAATTCATTTATAATAATAAATAAAATAAAATTATTAAATACATTTTAATCTCAATCCAAACCTTACAATGCATTCAAGATGCTACTCAGATAATTGTTAATATTGAAGATCAACCCAAATCTCATATATGCATTGAGTTGGAATTTAAAAATATTTGATTAAAAGAAATCAATTAATTTTTTTTATAAAACTATGTAAAAACTACCTAATTTTTTTCAAAATGAAATTATTAATTTAAAAGAATAGGGATTTTTAGAGTCATTTATAATTAAAAAACCCTTTAAAAATGTTTAGAAAGTTACTAAATAATCAAATTAAAATTAACCAAAAAGAGAAAAGATAAGAAGTATAAATAGGAAATTACTTGATTGTAATAATTTTGTAACTTATGTGTCTTTTAGGAGTGTTTTTCACACTTATATCAATGTCATATCTTTGTGATATTACATGGGTTGTTATTTAAAGGTTGTTTTTTGAAAAAAAAAAAAAAATGTTAAATTTAGAAAAGAAAAAAGAAAAAAATGATAAACTATCAATAATATATATATATTTTTTTTAAATGCATATCTACAACATCAACATGGAGAAAAATACACATATTTCTAAAAAAAACTTAATATAAAAAAATGGAAATGTTGAGACTTTGTTTTTTCAAACCCAATGTCATTTAACACTAGGTTTTGATAAATGTATGCCAAAATTATTTTTTTTAAAAGGATAAAAATATAGATAATTTAACAATATGAAATAAAATTCAAACAAGTACAAAAAATAATAATAAAATTTATTTTTCCTTAATAATGAGGTTAGGGGGTATTGTGCCCCAAAGGTTTTATGGTAGCATATTCCTTATAGATTCATAAATTTAAATTTCAATGGAGTGAAAAAAGGAAACCTACATTCAATTGGTGGGGAAGGTGTGTTTCATAATGAAAAGGGATAAAATATCTTTATTAGATGTCAAGATCAATATAAATAATCAGGGTGAAGGTATAGTGATTCTCAAATGATATTTAGTTAATAAGAGGATGGAAGAAGTTGATGATTAGATGTGATTCACTATACCTTCACCCTGATTATTTATATTGATCTTGACATCTATTGAAAAAATAAAGATTGAGATAATAAGAGGATGGAAGAAGTTGATAATTAGATGTGATTCAAAAAATGTTAAATGGAATTCAGAAGGTGACTATAGAATCTTGGTGCTTGAAAATTGTTATTTTTTAGGCTCAATGGATAATTAAGGCTCGGGGAAGGGTGTTTCCGATCCAAATAAATAGATATAGAAATCATGTTATTGATAGATCTGAAAATAAGGGTGTGAATATATGTACATAAATTGGGGTCTCAGATCTATATTAGGTTAAGAATTTGCTTAATGATTTAAGGCAACTGGTTGTTATGGATTTAAGGGAGTTTTTATCCTTTGAGAAAAGGTGATCCCTAATTATAAATAATAATAAAAACATGAAATAATGAAAATAACCTTGATTAATGTCTTGAGGGGAAGATTTTGTTTAGTATGGCATTCTAAGTCATCAATAGAATGCCTTGAATTGTGATGGAAAATTCATTATATAATAATATTTTAGAGTGTGTGAAGAAAGTAGTTATTAAAATTTGAGGCATTGGTGGCACCTAGATTAATTTCTAAATGTGGGTGATGAGATGGATGAAAGACAACCTTTTATCCTTTCAATTAATTAACTTATTCATCTCCCATGTGAACTAGTATGACATGTGTGACTGGTTAACATGGAAAGGTATTCAAGATAGAGGAAGTTGAAATGTGCAAAGGTAAACATAAGCTCATTGTTGAAGTGGTAAGTGATTTCTTATCTTTTTTTTTATAGAGAGATTAAAAACCCTTCATATGTGATTATGGAAATGGGAAAGATTTTAACTAAGGAATTAGATTATGTTAATGCCAATTAGACTATAAAACATATGAAAACCTCATTTTGGACCCTAAATAGTCTATTGGGAACATGAATATGTTCAAAATGGATGAAAGTTTGAGTGGTGAAAATGTGATTTCTAATCTTTTTGAGAATATTTTACCACATGAAGATCACATTTATATGGAAAATAATCTATTTTCAACTCATGAAAAATAATTATATCATCATAATATACTTTTGCATGGCGTTAGTGTACTGATTTAGGGGGGGAAGGATCTAACTAAAAATAAAGGTGTAGTTGTCATAATTAACCATGGTGGAGATTCATCACTACTACATTCATTCCTTCAGAGAGGAAGATGAGGTTCATCACTACTATCCTTATTCCCCCTATGATAAATAGGATGAGAAGTTTATAATTCTAGAGTAGGTCTTATTATGTCTATTAAAATAAAAATAAAACATTTTTTATTTCATATAATTTTGTGGTTGTAAATGGCTTGAGTATTTTTTCTATCTAAATGTTAAATCCTAATCTAAAAGTATGAATACTCTAAATCTACTACGAGATTGTAGGATTTAATGTATGATATAGATAAATTTAGGCATTTTGATATTTGATGTAGGAGCATTAGGGAGATAGCTTTTATAACTTGTAAATAGGAAAAATATGATGTAAATATGTCTCTAAGGTCCTATAAATGTACTAGGATGTCAAAAAATATCCTTAAAAGGATCTATTTGTGATCCATTAGGAATCTCCCTCCAATCTAGATTTGAATATTTGAATCTAAGCTTATAATCCCTTATGAAGGGCATAGACTTAGAAATGGCCTTAGAAGGTCAACAGAGTGAATTAGAATAAATATTCACTTATTTAAATGTTCATTCTCTTGTGTAAAAGTGAAAATATATCCTAAAGTGTATTAAGAAGAAAGCCGTCTACCTAGGATGTCAAGAAGGCATATAATTGGAGAGAATATTGGTCTTATTTAAGACCAATCTAAAGCTGTAAAAGAGGATAGCTCTTACACCATGTATTAAGGATCATAATAAGGCAAATAGATAGATATATAATATAAAATATGAGAGGTTGTGGGTAGAAGCAATGGAGGAGTGTAAGTAGAAAACAAGCTTTTAAGACTTTATGATAGACTACAGAATTGTGTGTCTTATGTGAGCATTTGATCAATTAAAATAATTTATTTCTTGATGTGAAAATTCATGTGTATCTCTTTATATAATAGAATGGTTTCTTGTATGTTCATGAGATCAGTATGGATTGAAGACTTTTGAAGGCACTCAAACATGACTATGTAAAGGAGGTATGTATAAAAAAACATGCCTTGAATGACATGGAGACTCAATTATTATTACAAGGTATGATCTAATTATATATTATAGATGAAATATATTTATTTTATTCAAATAAACAATTATAACATTCTCTCAGTTTTAAATAAAATATGATAATTATTCATAGTCAAACTCAGACCATCTAAATTACATGCAAGAAAATATAAGGGATTGAATATATGATTATAAGCATTAAAGGACATAAATGGGATTATATTAAATGTGTTATAATATTATTATAAAATTAAACTCCTCATTATGCATGTGTTTGGGTCTATCAACTAAGATTTATGGGTATATAGTAAAAAATATTATTATTTGCATGTATGAGTTTGATCTACAAAATTCGAGGAGGGCATCTACACAAGGTCATGTTTATCTAATTGAAATTGTAATATATATAGTAAGTGTACAATGAAAAAATATTAATTTAGGCTCTTTGGAATCTTTTATAATTGTGTTTATATGCTCTCAAGTTCACAAATAATATTTTGCCTTGTGACAGTCCATAATAATGAATTATTTCACATTATTGTGGTGTCTGAAAGAGGAATAAAGATTGGGATAAAAGGATATGTTACTATAGGTTATGTTCCAAGTGAAAATATGTTATAAAATGATTTATATTGTTTAAACCATCACTTAAATGCTCTTGAATTCCTTAATGATTGTGTAAAACTAGAACTAGGGCATGTCTAGTAAATTGATAATATTTTGAAAGTTATCTAAGGAAAAATTTTGATATTTATAAAATAAGAGAGCCTTGAAGAAAGGAATCCAATGAATCAAATTTTGATTTTATTGGATAAGTATTTAGTAAATTATGGTTAAAATATAGTCAATTGTAAGGAGGAAAACATAGCTTTTAAATCTAGAAAGGTAACATTTTGTGTATTTCAAATGAATGAAAGTCTATATGATTGAAAACTATCATGAATGTGATGAATTAGGATGTATAAATTCTCTTAATATAATAAGTGTGAATATTTTAAATCTTCATTAAGTAAATTGGTAAGTTTTTGCATAAGCATACTGATAAAATTTTGAGTTTTTGAGTTGGGACTGTTGGTGAGATATTTAAGAGTTTGTTTATGATGTAAGAAACATCTATTCAAGTGTTAAGAGTTATATAAAATAAGATTTAAAGATATTTTTATCTTCATAGTTGATCTTTATATTGATATGTAAACTTGTATGATGGATTAATGGGTCTAAACCTCTAATTGGATGATTCATGTGTATTAGGGATTATGAAGGGAATGAGTAAAGTATGTGGATGATTTGTGAAGGAATATAACAAATCCTAAATCTCTCTATTTTCATATATTAATCTTTAAGGTGAATAAAACTTTTAACACAACTTTAAGGAAAGCAGACCTAAATCATTTGAAAGGTAGTGAATCAGACCTCAAATTAAAGATTGTGAAAAGACTTAAATCAAATCAAAATTGGCCATTGAATGAGTGATTGAGATAAACAAGTAATATATAATCATTAGAAACCAATAGAGTGGGTGATGGATTAATGATAAAATGTTAACATATAAGAGGTAATTAATTATGATATATCCTAGTTATTAAGTGGATTACGGGTAATTATTATCATTTGTGGTATCAGAGCTCAACAAGAGCTCTTGGGTAAAATAAAATTCAGTGATTTGTTAGATTATAGCTTTTTTTCTTGTAAATTGGCATGGTGACTAAGTGATTTATAATCAAATGTGTGGATGAGTTTGGCATTTCCTTGAGTTTATTTTAGTTGAGCATGGTTGTTAATGAGTTGTTACAGTATTTATTAAAGTGATCAAAGTTACAAGAAAATTGGTCAAGGTAGTTTAGAAGCCAAGGAAGACTTAAGAAGAAGGTGAAAATCTAGGTAAGGCTTGGAAAAATATTGAAGAGCTTGTGAAACTCAAGAAATAGAAGAGCATAGAGATTGCTCTTGTAAAAAGATCCAAGGTAGAGTTAACTTGGAAATTTTTCAAAAGACCAAGGTGAAATATACTTGGGTGAGACAAGAAAGATGGAACAAGGTACAATATACTTGTTTGATAGAATAGAGATGGTGAAAAGAGTGATTAAAGAGCTACCTAAGGAAAAAGACCAGCTTAAGAAGAAGAAAGAGAGAAAGATGAGAAAGAATCAATAAGATGAAGATTTCCTAAGATAAATGAATGAAGTAAAGTAGAAAATAGTAGTGATAAAACTTATGATTGAAAATATGAAGAACCTATAGAATGGGTTGTTAATAAAAAAGACTGTAAGATGGCCAATCCACCAAATAAGAGAGAGGATAGAAAGGCTAAAGATGAGGATAACATTAAGAAAAGAAATCAAAATGCAATGTAAGCAAGAGAAAAATATCAAGGACAAAGAGATTAAGAGGGAATGGCAAATGAGAGAACATCAAGTAGCCACTCAAGAGGCTAAGTGGCCATTTTTTGTTGCATTTAACATTGCTTTGTGTGTTTTGTTTATAGGTAGACAAGTTGGTTATGTAAATAAAACCCTTGAGTCAAATATAATCAAGAAGCATAAAACAGAAATAATTTAATTAGTTCATGATGAAGATTTGAGTCCAAGAACAGGCTCATGAGTATGAAAAATGATAAGGCCTTGGTACTTAAAGAAGACCAGGAGATGGAAGATCAAAAAGAAAAACCTACAAAGGTAAATTGTAAAAAAATTCAATTGAAAAATAGTGGTTGTTTTGATAGTAATCAGAACATGTTAGTTACTAATGAATATATCTTAAAGGAGATAGAAGATCTTAAGTAAGTTTTAGATGAAAGAGAGTTGCTAGAGTAATAAGATAAGGAATTTGTCTATGAAATTTAGGATCAGTTGCAGGTAGAGATGGTAATATTAGAACATGCCATATATGATAAAATAAAGTTTAAGGGTTGTCTTAAAATAGGAATAGAATATATGAGTAGTTTTAATGAGATAAATGAGTCTCAAAATTAAGAAATTGAGATTGCTAAGGTAGATATCATACTTAAGAATCAAGTATGGAAAAGATGGAAATGTTAGAGCATGCCATATATGATAAAGGAAAGGTCAAGGGTTGTATTAAAATAGGAATAAAATATATAAGCAGTTGCAATGAGACAAATGAGTCTCAAAATGAAGAAATTGAAATTACTAAGGCAGATAGCATACTTAAAAAGTAAGTATGGAAGTAAGAAGGATGGAGACAAACCTCTAGGTCTCAAATTTTTATGGCTAATAGCTTATTGTATTGTGTATGTTCAAGTTTGTTGGACAAGGAGATGCAAGTTATAGAAAAGAGGTTTCTTCAAAGAGCTCAAAAGAGGAAGATAGTAGCTAATATCCTCATTCAAGAGGATAGACATACAAAGAGGAAGCAAGAAGAGAATATCACCAAGAGGACAAAGTAAAGATGTGGAATCCAAGAACATGTCCACATTTATGAATGGGAAATTGAATAAAGGTAAATAAAATAAATAAATGTAGGGATATATAGCAAGCAAACTCATGAGAAGGAGCTCATAAAATATTTTGAGCCTAGGAGTCTAATGCAGGAGCATTAGGGAGATAAATTGTATAACTTGTAAATAGGATAAATATGATGTAAATATGTCTTTAATTTCCTATAAATATACTAGGAGGTCAAAAAATAGCCTTAAAATATCTATTTGTGATCCATTTGGAATTTCTCTCCAAATCTAAATTTGAATATTTGAATGTAAGATTATAATCCCTTATGAAGGGAAAAGACCTAGAAATTACCTTAGAAGGTTAATAGAGTGCATTAGAATAACTATTTACCTATGTAAATGTTCATTCTCTTGTGTAAAAGTGAAAATGTATCCTAAAGTGTGTCTAGAAGAAAGGCTTCTATGTAGGATGTCAATAAGGCATATAGTTGGAGAGAATATTGGTCTTATTTAAAACAAATCTAAAGTTGTAAAAGAGGATAGATCTTACACCATGTATTAAGGATCCTAATAAGGCAAATAGATAGATATATAAGTATTAAAGATGAGAGTTTGTGGGTAGAAGCAATGGAGGAGTGTAAGTAGAAAATAAGGCTTTTAAGCCTTTGTGATAGACTATAGAATTGTGTTTGTAATGTGAGGATTTGATCAATTAAAATAATGTATTTCTTGATGTCAAAAGTCACGTGTATTCTCTTTGTATAATATAATGGTTTCTTTCATGTTCATGAGATCAGTATGGGTTGAAGACTTTTGAAGGCACTCAAACATGACTATGTAAAGGAGGTATGTATAAAAAGAAATAATGTGCCTTGAATGACATGGAGACTCAGTTATTATTGTAAGGTATGATCTAATAATCTATTATAGATGAAAGATATTTGTTTTATTCAAATAAATAATTACAAAATGTTCTCGATTTTAAAGAAAATATGACAGTTTTTCACAGTCAAACTCAAATCATCTATATTACATGCAAGAGAATATATGGGATTGAATATATGATTGTAAGTGTTAAAGGACATAGATAATCTTATATTACATGTGCTATAAGATTATTAGAAAATAAAATTTCTCATTATGCTTGTGATCATGTTTGTTAACTAAGATTTATAGGTATACAGTCAAAAATAGTTATTATTTGCATGTGTATTTGCATGTATGAGTTTGATCTACAAAATTCAAGGAGGGCATCTACCCTAGGTAATGTTTATCTAATTTAAATGGTTATATTTATATATACATACATACATAATACACACACACACACACACACACACACACACACACACACACATATATAGTAAGTGTGAAATGAAAAAAGAAGAATTAAGTCTCTTTTGAATCTCATAGACTTGTGTTTATGTGCTCTTAGGTTCATAAATAATATTTTGCCTTATGACAGTGCGTAATAGTGAATTATTTCACATTATTTTATATATATGAAGGATAAATAAAGATTTGGATAGAATGATATGTTAGTCCAGGTTATGTTCCAAGTGGAAAGAGGTTCTAAAAGGATTTATATTGTTTGAACCATCACTTAAATTCTCTCAGATTCCTTAATGACTATGTAAAACCAAAACTAGGGCACGTCTTGTAAATTGATAATATTTTGAAAGTTATCTAATGACAGATTCTAAGATTTAGATAGTAGGATAACCTTGAAGAAAGGAATCCAATGAATCAAATTTTGAGTTGATTGGATAAGTATTTATTGAATTATGGTTAAAATACAATCAGTTATAAGGAGGGAAACACAATTGCTAAATTCAGCAAGGTAAAATTGTGTGTATTTCAAATGAATAAAAGTCTATATGATTGAAAATTGTCACGAATGTGATGAATTAGGATGCATAAGTTCACCTAATATAATAAGTTTGAATAGTTTAAATCTTCATTAAATAAATTGGTAAGTTTTTGGATAAGCATATTGAAAAAATTCTAAATTTTTAAGTTAGGACCGTTGGTGAGATATTTGAGAGTTTGTTTATGATGTAAGAAACATCTATTCAAGTGTTAAGAGATCTATAAAGGAATATTTAAAGAGAGGTATATCTTCATAGTTGATCTTTATATTGATATGTAAAATTGTATGATGGATTAATGGGTCTAAACCTCTAATTGGATGATCCACGTGTATTAGGGATTATGAAGGGAATGAGTAAAGTATATGGATGATTTATGAAGGAATATAATAGATCATAAATCTCTCTATTTCCATATATTAATCCTTAAGTAAAATAAGACTTTTGAGACAAATTTAAGGAGATAAGACCTAAATCATATTTGAAGGGTAGTGAATCACACCTTAGATTAAAGAATGTGAAAAGACTTAAATGAAATCAAAATTGGCCATTGAATGAGTGATTGAGATAAACAACTAATCTATAATCATTAGAAACTAATAGAGTGGGTGATGGATTAATGATTAAATGTTAAAATATAAGAGGTAATTAACTATGATAGATCTTGGTTATTAAGTGGATTAAGGGTAATTGTTATCAATATTATATTTTGATTTCCTTTTATTTGGTATGGAAATTCTAGTATGTCATGCTTATTGATGTTTGGATGTGGCTTCTCTGTTGGATTCAAGTTGAAATGATAGCTCCATGATGATGTTTTGATTAAAATCCATTTCATATATGTGTACTCTACTATGAGTAAATTATATTCATGATTCAATATTGAATGACTAGTTTATATTATGAATGAATAATGATGGGTATATGCTTGTGTGTTTTTATGCAACTTGAAATCCAAATGATTAAAGTTTTTGGGGGTTTATAAACGGTTGTCTTACTTGAAACTAATTGAATATTAGTATGTGTTCAAGGCTATATTAAAATTCACACATGTAGTCAATGGTGATCATTTTAATTTTGTATTTTTTGCATGAATACATACAGTGCTTGAATACAAGGTGATGAGTCATTATTTTGGGTATGCTTCCTAGGTCGTGATTAGAATGATAAAAATTTTGAATTTTATTTTAGTGGTGTACTATTATATTTTCCTTCACCTCTTGTTTCATGATAAATTTTTATTTACTTTTGGATCTATTGAGATTTTATGCCAGTATCTTCCCTTGCTTTGATGTTGTTTTTGTCAGGCTAAGGCCCTCTCCCTAGGTGCTTTAGGAATATATATATTGAAATATTTATTTAAATTTATAAAAATACAAATAAATAATGATATATAATATTTATGAAATTTTATTCTTTCTCTTATGTATTTTCAAATTTCTTTTCAAACCAATCATCTATGTTTTTATATTAATTACTTTTCTTTGTCCATTCATTTTATTCTTCCTCTTTCTAGTTTGTCTAACCCTATAATTTTAAACACAAGCATCATAAATATATAGATAAATTTAATAGTATAAGATAAAATTCAAGCAAATAATAGACAATAAAAACCATCACACCCATTCAAAATACTTGATTTTCTCTTATTATTGTTCTCTAACTTATGAAAGATAAATGAACATTGTTTTTCCTTAATATGTTTTTGGTAGTTTTTTCTAATTTATGGTGTGGTTTGAAAAAAACCTTGATGTACTTACATTAGATATAATTTTCTGAATTTAATAAAAAATTGAGTAGGTCAAATTTGAAAATTTTATGATATTTTATTTGAAAAAAATTTAGGAAATACTTGTGTCACTATTTGAATCAGAGTTTGTGTCAGGCCTTAGTAATATAATTGGTGTCACTTACACAAACTCTAACATTATTTTCATTATTTATTTTATTTTGGAGGATTTCCACCTTTTTCAAGGTGTTTCCTATTTATTTTATAAAAATTGAGCTTTGACATAATTTATATAATAAACATTTGTCTGTTCACTAATATCACTAGATTTGGAAAAAAAATGTAAAAGTGACACTTTTTCTAATGCAATTTATTTAAAAATATACTAGTGTATAATTATATAAATTTAACCTTCTAAGTAGTATTGACTTTAAAATGAGCCAATAAATCATCAACTAGAGGTGGAAAAGAAAGTATGGAACCTATAAACACCTAATTCAATACAAGTCATGTCTTTGTCATGCCTTACCACACTTAACTTATTTGTGTGCATCTAAATATTTTTGAGACACTTCCAATTCACATTGGACACTTCATATCCTTGTGTCTTCCACATTCTCCCATGAAGACCTCAAATTTGTAAGTTTTTAGCATCAAGATCCATTTAATCATCCTTAGTATAGCTTGATCTCTATTTTTGGGTCTTTTTATCACATGACTTAAATTGGCCAAATGATTTTGGTCACCTACCATAATCGATCATATAATTATAGTCACCTAGATTTTATGGGTCATTTTAACTATGTGTTGATTTATTGTGCCTTAATTTTTAGTTAACACTCTTTTCCATGGTTGGCCTACACACAAATGTTCTTTATAGATCCTATATATACATATTTTCCTATTCATTTAATATCTTTAAATCATTAATTGATCTCCTTCATTCAAAATTATTAAGCTACATATTGAGTATATCTATTACATATTTGTCAAGGATCTTACACATTGTTTATATTCTACCCTTGTCATTTATTGAAGTTTTATACCTACACACTTTTAAAAAATAAGTTTGAATTATTGATCATATAGTTGCGTTCAATTATCTAGGGAGAGGAGGTGAAGTTATTTTTCTCATTTGTGTTAGGAACACTCAAAATTAATATAACTACATTGAGCCCTAATTTTGAGGCTACAAAATATGTTTTTTAAACCCTATATGGGGCCTAGACTAATTAACATTGCATATTTTCTATAATATTGATGGTTATATGGAAAATAATGGTTACTTAAAAAGATAATATATTTTGACATTAGTGAGTGTCATTAGATCATTCTTAGTGAGATTTTTGTGTGCCAACTACCAACAAAGCATCCTTAAAAGTTTTAGACCTTCAATATAAACAAAGACACAATCACAAATTTTTTATATAATTGGCCAAATTGACCATAATCAGTGGTATGATTATGGTCCATCATTTACTAATAGTGGTTAATTCTATTTATCATTAGGAAACACAATCTAACTTTTATATTTTTGTCTACATAGTTCCAAAAAAAATCTCTATATTTCTAGGGACTATTTGAACCTAGATGTTTTCATTTTAGTTATTTATCTTTCTCATTCTCTTTCCTTTCATTTATACTAATCATTTATAGTTTATGGTACTCTCATCTCTTCCCTTTTGCCCTAAGTAGATATTAATTGTTATAATTTACTATAATTTTCCTAATTTTCCATATGTCATCATTTTACCTAATTGGTGTAGTTTTATATAAATGGTGGATAAGTGGTGAATATATTATACCAATTAGTTAAAATAATGATACAAATTAAATTAGGTGAAGTATACTAGGTTTCAATAATTCATATCTACCTAAGGAAAAATGGAATATTTAAAAGCATCATGAATTGTAAATGAGAAATAACAATAAAAAGAAAGATAATAATAAAAATGAACACACTTGGGTTTTTAAAATGTCTATAAATATAGAGATGAAAGTTTTAAAACTAATCATACTAAAATCCTAAAATTAAATTGCATTTTCTAATGTTGACTAGAATTGACCACCACTGATAATAGATAAACCAAAATCGTATGACCAATCATAGTCAATCAACAATTATGGAAATATTATACAATTATGGATATGTATTTTTAATTATTATCACAACTAATGAGTTGGGTTGAATCAATGTACAAACTTTTCTTTCAATTCCATATATCATTCATTAACCTTTCAAACCAATATAGTGATCAAGCAATGTATAGAGAAGCAATCATATAAACATGAAGCAAGATATCAACACATGAACACAAGAGATATGTAGAAAAACCTCATGGGGTATCAAACCCATTGACATTTCACTTATACTATAGTCCTATAATCAATGGATCAATATTTAGTGAGGTTTTAACCCCACTAAGAGCACCAACCCCTCACTAGTCAAGCACCAACTCAACTAGTCCTTTAGCAAGCTCCAAATTGTAAGGAGGAACCAACCCCCTAAGTGACTCAAAACCAACTCAGAAACTTCAATAACACTTCTACAATATTTCAATTCCTCTCTCACTTCTTCTTGATAAAGCACCAACTTAGTCAAGATCAACTTTCTCACCTCAAGACACCTTGTTGCTCAATCAACAGATGGTGACCTCTTCTTTAGCTCTCTATATTATCTATCCTATATCATAAATTATGAACACATATATAATGTATGTATAATGGTATCTAAACTTAAAATCAACTCATTTATCTCTTCTCAACCTTCTACCCCTCTCAAAATAGCCTCTAGGCTTCTTCACTCAAATATACCTCTTACTAGGCTTATCAAGTCATCTGACCTTGCTTATCATACTTAGAAATTTTTTAGGATATTAATGATTGATCCTATACTCCAATTTTATGGTATACATGACCTAATTATTCTCCTCAAATAGATATTTTCTTTGCTTGATTTCACATTCCCCTTTTACTTTTTTTACTTGTCAAAATAGGCCTAATATGCCTTGTATAAATACAAGACTCTTGCTTGCACCCTCCTTGGTTGGCCAAAAATATCTCCATACTTATATCACCATTGAAATTAATCAATAAATATGTTTCACACAATAATGGTATAACCATTGGGTAATCCAAACTCATTTAGACCTCAATCTTCTTTTAGGCCTACTTAAAGACCTAATGCATTAGGTTTGTCTCAACCACACATTACCATTCTGACCCTCTATAACATATTGAGGCATATAAAATAGATGAAAAACTTTTTTAAAAATACCAATAGGCCTTATCAAACATCATCTAGGATTTACACTACCTATTAGGTCCATTCACCACTTGAACCACACCATTAGCCCTACTCACAATTAGGCCTTTACACACAAAAAAAGTCTACCTTGAATATCTGAAGCATACAACCAAATATCCCACTCAAACATGTCCTTAAATAATATTAAATAATATTCATTACCTAAACAACATCACCAGGTGATTTAGTCTTCACCACATAGGCCAAAAGGCCTCAAGAACACTCATATAAAAAGGCTTACTCCAAACTGCCAAACACTACCAACATTCAGTCAAGAACATTTTACTCTCCATAATTGAAAAATAACTTATTATGAAGATGAATAAATTAAAATGAATATTTTAGACATAAAAACATATTCATATTCAATATATCCTTTAACTTTATCCAAATCATCCCAAACTCATCTCTTCTACATGATTACTTAGAACTACCTGAATGCTCAAAAACACAGTCATGTAGAATGTTGTTTTCAAATATTGTAAGGATAATTCCAAGACATCTCATGTACATTAATATTTCCTATGTTACCTATAGACCATATTCCAATAGATATATCACAATTTCTAATGTCAACTATTGGTCTTATAGACTAATTTGTTGAGCTTCACTCCCATAGTCCTTACACAGCTAGATAAGCCATTTTGGCTTCCATATTACAAACTATTAAATTGAATATCAAACTCATATAAATAATTTATATATCATATACATATTAAAAAACATAAAAAAATTCATTGTATACATCAACTCATGATATCACATTTCAAACTCATCACTTCATCTTTCATACCCTGAACTGGCATTCTACCTTGAGAACCAATCATGGTGAACATGCATCTTAAAACCTATGTATACATAATAAATATATTAAAATTCATTAAAATTATCATATAATATCATTATATATACCTCCAATATAAATATCATAGTCTCAAAGGGCAATATTTGGTCTTGCAGACCAATCTCAGAGTATTGGGTTTTACTATCAAAACTGAACTTGACATGATAACTTATGAACAACATTTTCACCCCTTAAATATTATTATTAACCACTAAAAATTATTTTTAAGTGATAAAATTCCTATAAAAACACTCCATGATACATTTCACACAAATTGGGCCTATTAAGGCTTCCCTAAACACCTTCTCACTTTGACTAGTTTTTCTCACTAGTTTCACTATTAGCCCAGTTTAATGATAGGTCAACATGAGTGAAAAAAATAGTTAAAATAAAGTATATAACTTGAATATATACATTAATTTTAATAATTCATGCATCTCTAGCTTCTCCATTCATCCATTTTCATACTTGTCTAATGCAAATTTTGTCTTCTATATCAACTTCTTCAGAAACAAGCATTTTCCTATAGGTTTCACTCATTGTCCTGAAAAACCACTACCACCTGAAGATTTTTTATGGAGTTAAATACAACCTAAAAACACATACCTATGCATACAAGATCAGTCTAAGAACTTTTGAACAAGTTCTTCCAAATCGGGTCATTATGAGGGTTTTAGACCAGTTTCTTTTCTTAACATTTTTTCATACAACTTTGTCCCTAAAACCAACTCCTAATGCTTGGAAAATATTTATAGGACCCTTTTCCATCTCTCCCAAATATCTCATCTTCCCATGCAAGATTCACACATGTCAACAATCATCAAAATTTTCTTCTCAGGTTTTCATTTCTTTATTCTACACACACATGAGACCTTCAAACTCATTTGCATGATTTTTCCTTCAACTCAAGACTTGAAAATTCATGATCACTCTTGAAAAAACATATTATACCTCTATCAAAACTCAAATTATCTCTATCACCTTATAAACTGACTTTGATCCCTTAGTAGGCCACACTAGGTCTATTTACACATTAGGTCTTAAATTACTAGTCATACTTTAGACCTTGAATATACCTTAAAACCTCTTTCACTAATCTCAACACCTCATACCCATGTCACACATCCTCATACCATGTTTACACGATCTCACAAGCCTCCAAACCTGATCATGATGCCTTATCATGCCACATATATGCTCAAGAACAAGTCCATTCACACAAACCTATTAGGCACCATACCACTTTGAGACCTTCCTACCTTTGTATGTGTAATCTAAGACTCATTATCATGACAAATAACTTCATTCCATGGTCAAATAATACCATAAATATTCTCACAATCCCAAGCTCACTTACTCCACCAAGCTTCACTGTGCATTCATATACCAAGACAAGACTAGGTTTCACAAAACACCATGTATCTTCACAAGATCACTTCTAGTACATCAATGAAAATAAATTTAAATTTTAAATCAATGAAAAAATTAATGCATTAAACACAACAATAGGAACATATCTCAACAATATCCCCCTTTTAATTGATGCCAAACACTCTAGTAATATATATCAATCTCATATCTCCAAGTTGGATCTTTCTCCTAATCAAGTCTTTCTCCCCATTTAACATTAATGACAAAGGTCATCTCTAAAAACAATACTATTCCTTATACTTAGATTAACCATAGAACCATAAAGATCCCCCTTTGTCTATACATACTTTTTTTCAAGATTTTCAATCCATCATGGCTTAGATCACTTCATAGCATATTCATGGAAACACATGATAAAAAAGGTCTTGTTAAGAACAACATAAAACTTTTATCATACACAAGCCTCTAAACATATTCATGTCATGAAAAAAAATCCCTTTATGACCTTATAAGGTCATCTTGACATCAAAAGAACATTTCAACTTATGACACAACTTTTAGAAAAACACCACTTCAACATTCTTCAAACTTGTTATGTTACAAAAATGGTCACCTTCAAAAATTTTTTACTCACCTTCATGGTACACTCAAATTTTAATCTCACTCTTAGAAGCAACTTCAATTTATGGATTACATGATCAACACTTTCTACCTTCAAAGGTATTGGTCTTATAGACTAATCTTTAACTCTCTCACTATTTGTTCTGTCTTTGCTACTTAGGCATCACTTTGCACTCAAACAAGCATTTCAAACATGATAACTATTGTAGGAAACATTTTAATAAATTCATTTAATACTCCAATTATCTTTATAGGTCAAATAAGATCCATTTTCATCATGAACATTCACGTTAATTTTTATAGACACAAGAAGCCTTGAAACCCTCATACATCTATTCATCATGTCTTTCACCTAATCCTTCACAATTGGGATCAATCTAACCATTTACAAACATTAATAGGAACTTTAAGACCTTAAGGACACATTCAATAATTTTTATCAACCATTCAAAGTGACCAACATCTCCACACCACTCATCAAGTCACTCTATGTCTACCAAAAACATAGACCTTAAGAACAGTCCTCTTTCATTGACATTTTATCACACAAAGGCATACTTTCATAACTTCCTTAGTGCATTGAATAAGACTACAATGAGGTCAAAAAACATCATCTAATACTCATAAAAACAATTCAAGACCAATAGAGAAGATCTAAATCTACTTTATTCATCATAAGTTATCTAAATCAAAAACACAGTCAACAAACTCTTACTTTTATCCATAATAAATTTACCTATATGGACATCCAAATCTCTAAATCCTTTTATAATTCTTCTTCTTAGTCAATCTTGCTAATACCATCATGCAGTCCTCTTTATAAACCTCAATCATGGCCTTCACAAGCTCAGCCATTTTGTGCTTCTAGGATCACCTTCGAGTTGTCAATACTTCTCCAAAGTACCTAATATTATACCAATTATTTTAATTAAAACCATTGAGAGGGGGGGTGAATCAGTTTACAAACATTTCTTTCAATTCCATATATCATTCATTAACCTTTCAAACTAATATAGTGATCAAGCAATGTATAGAGAAGTAATCATATAAACATGAAGCAAGATATTAATACATGAACATAAGAGATATGTGGGAAATCCTCATGGGAGATAAAACCCACTAACACAACACTTGTATTATAGTCTTATAAGCAATGGATCAAGATTTAGTGAGGCACCAACCCCTCACTAGTCAAATACCAACTCAACTAGTCCTTTAGCAAGCTCCAACTTGTAATGAGGAACCAACCCCATAATTTATTAAAAACCAATGTATCCACTTCAATAACACTTTTTAAATATTTTAAGGCAGCTCTCACTCTTACTTGACAAAGCACAAACTTAGTCAAGATCAACTTGATCACCTCAAGACACCTTATTGCTCAATCAACATATGGTGACCTCTTCTTCTGATCTTTATCTTCTTTATACTCTATCATAAATTAGTAACACATATATAATTCATATTTTATGGTATTTTAACTTAAAATAAACTCATTCATCTCTTCTCAACCTTTTACCCCTCTCAAAATAGACTCTAGGATTCTTTGCTCAAACAAGTCTCTTAATAGGCTTATTAAGTCAACTGACCTTGATTATCATACTTAGAACTTATTTAGTATATTCATGAATGATCCTATAATACCATTTTATGTTATAAATTAACTAATTATACTCCTAAAATATCTCTTTTATTCACTTGCTCTCACATTCCCCTTTTACTTTTTTTTACTTGTCCAAATAGGCCCATTATGCCTTGTATAAATAAAAGACTCTTGATTGCACCCTCCTTGGTTGGAAAAAATATATCCATAGTTATATCACCCTTTAAATAGATCAATAAATAAATTTCACACAATAATACGATCACCATTAGGTCATCCAAACTCATTTAGACCTCAATCTTCTTTTAGGCCTATTTAGAGACCTAATGCATTAGGTCTGTCTCAACCACACTTTACCACTCTGAACCCTTGGAATATCTTGAAGCATATCACATAGATGAAATACTTTAGAAAATACCAACAGGCCTTATCCAACATCATCTAGGATTCATGCCACCTATTAGGTCCATTCACCACTTGAACCACGCCATTAGCCCTACTCATAATTAGGCCTTCAACATAGAAAAAGTCTTCCTTGAATATCTGAAGCATACAACAGAATATCCCACACAAAAATGTCCTTAAATAATATTAAAAAAACCTTAATGACCTAAAAAACATCACCAAGTCCTTTGCTCTTCACCACAGAGGCCAAAAGCCCTAAAGAACACTCCTACAAAAAGTCTTACTCAGAATTACCAAACACTGCCAACATTCAATCAAGAACATTTGACTCTCCATACTTGAAAAGGAACTTATTATGAAGATAAATTATTTAAAATTAACATTTTATAACTATATAACATATTCATATTAAATATATCCTTAAATTATATCCAAATCATCCCAAACTCATCTCTTATAGATGATTACTTATAACTACCTGAATGCTCAAAAACATAGTCATGTAGAATGTTGTTTTCAAATCCTGTGAGGATACTTAAAAGAAATATCATTCAAATTAATAGTTAATTTTTGACATTTATACAATACTCAAATAAATATATCATAAGTTTCAATGTCACCTATTGGTTATACAGACCAATTTGTTGAGCTTCACTCCCACAGTCCTTACACAGTAAGATAAGCCATTTTGGCTTCCATATTACAACATATTAAAGTGAATATAAACCTTATATAAAACATTTATATATAATATACATATTTAAAAACATAAAAAAATTCATTGGATACATCAACTCATGATATCACATTTCAAACTCACCACTTCATCTTGCATACCCTGAACTGCCATTCTACCTTGAGAACCAATCATGGTGAACATGCATCCCAAAACCTATTTATACATAATAAATATATTCCAATGCATGAAAATTATCATATAAAATAATTATATATACCTAAAATATCAATATCATAGGCTCAAATGGAAATATTTGATCTTACAAACCAATCTCATAGTCCTAGGTTTCACTGTCAAAACTAAACTTGACATGACAAATTGTGAATAACATTTTCACCCAATATAGATGATTAGGAACCACTCAAAAATAATTTTAAATTGATACAAGTCATCTAAAAACACTCCATGATATATTTCACACAAATTGGGCCTATTAAGGCTTCCTTAGACACCTTCTCACTCTAATTGGTTTTTCTCACTAGTTTCACCATTAGCCCAGTTTAGTGATATGTCAACATGAGTGACCAAAATATTTAAAATAAAGGCTAGAAATTTCATATATACCTTCATGGTCATAAATCATGAGTATATATATTCTCCATTCATTCATTTGCATACTTGGTCTAATCCAACTTTTGTCTTCTATATCAACTTATTCATAAATAAGTATTTTCTTGTAGGTTCTACTCACTGTCCTGAAAAACCATTACCACATAGATATGCTTGAGGGAGTTAAATAAAACATAAAAACACACACCTTATAATATAATATCATTCTAATCACTTTTGAATAAGTTCTTCCAAATCAGGTCATTATGAGGGTTTTAAGAGAGTTTTAGATCAGTTTATGTAATTAACATTTATCCCTAAAACTAACTCTTAATGATTGGAAAGAATTTATATGACCCTTTTCCATCTCTCCCAAATATCTCAGCTTACCATGCAACACTCACACATGTCAACAAGCATCAAAAGTTCCTTCTCAGGACTTCATCCCTTCATTTTGCACACATAGGAGACCTTTAAACTATTTTTCATGCTTTTTCCTTCAACTTAGGGCCTAAAAATTAATTATAAATCTTTAAAAAAACCTCTCACACCTATTTAAAAACTCAATTTATCTTTATCACATTGAAAACTAACTTTGACCCCTTATTAGGCCACACTAGGTCTCTTTACATGTTAGGTCTTAAACTGCCAATCATACGTTAAACCTTGAATATACCTTAAATCCTATTTCACCATTCTCATTACCTCATACCCATTTCATACATCCTCATACCATTCTTAAATGAGCTCACAATCCTCCAAACCTGATCATGATGCCTTATCATGCCATATCCATGCTCAAGAATAAGTCCATTCACACAGACCTAATAAGCACCATACCACTTTGAGACCTTCTTGCCATTGTAGATGTAATTTAAGACTCGTTATCATGCCAAAAAACCTCATTCCATTCTCAAATACTACCATCCATATTATTACAAGCCTCAGCTAACTTACTCCACTAGGCTTCATTATGCATTCCTATACCAAGACAAGACTAGGTTTCATAAAACATCATCTGTCTTCACAAGATCACTTCTTGGACATCAATGACACTCAATTTACCTTTAAAATAAATTAAAACATTAATTCTTCAAACACAACAATAGTAACATACCTAAATATATTCTTGTGGGTATGAAACTTTTTAGAATGTTTCATGGAAATATAACATGAAAACCTTGTTAAAATTGGTCCAATGATACTGATAGATGTCAAAATTAACTCTAATTTGATGTAACCCTAATTAACCATAATATCAAAAGAATATAGATAATTTTCAATGTTAATAGCATGTTCCCTTTTGAATTTTGAAAATATATATCCCATACACTCAGAATCATGGTTAATGTATTTTTAATGATTGTGAGTGTTCTAAACCCAAATGAGAGAAATAAATGCACCTCCTCTCCCTATATGATCAAATGAAACTACATGATATATAATGTAACCTTATTTTGGTATAATTTTTTAGGCACAAGACTTCAATGGATGATAAGGGAAGAATATGATCAAATGTGTTGGCTCCTTTATAAATGTGCAATGGATGTAATCAAAGTGCAACTAAATAATATGGAATGAATGAGCTTGATTGATTATTCAAAGATCTAAATGACTTAGGGTACATTTTTATATATAAGATCCATAAAGACACATTCTAATGTGGTCCAACCATGGAAAAGAGAGAAAGCCAAAAATTAAGGAACAATAATCAACACATGGCACAAATGCCTTTAAAAATATAAATGACTTAAATCATATGGCCAATTATAGCAGGTGACCAGATTGGTACATTTGATTTTAGTAATGATAGAAAAAGATCTAAAAACATAGATCAAATTTAACTAAGGATTTTTTAATTACCTTGGTGTATAAAACTAACATATCTATGTGTTCATGAGTAAATGTGGAAGACACAAGGGTACAAAGTGTCTAATTTTAAAAAAAGTGTCCCAAAAAGATCTAATTATACACCAATAAGCCATGTGTGGCCAGGCATGAAAAAATAAAACAAAAACATGACTTCTACCAAATTTAGAAGTCTACGTAATTCCCTACTTTGATTTGTTGAATTCTTGATTATTACTTGATAAGGATGGGAGGATGAAGACTCTGTATTCTTGGAATTGGTTCCCTCATGCTCCAATGTCGACCACTTGTGTGTACTTATAATAAACTATGGAAACATGTACGTAGATCAATGTCTTGGTAAATTAGTGTGAATACAAAAAAATGAAATAAGTACAACTTATAAATGAGTAAAGGAACAAATACACGTGGTGGTATGCAAACCATTCTATTATTCTTGTAACTTTACTACTAAATTGAAAACTAGAATTAAAAACTATGAATCATTAGTACAAGGTAAAAAAATCTAGTTCTTGATCAGAGAAGGAAATATATAGTGACTCTTGGTATCTCTTGGTTTGGTTAGATCAACTATTACAATTATAATATATAATTGGAAATAAAATAAACGGTGATAGATAAGTCTAGATAGATGCCCCTTTTTTGAGGTGAGAGATGGTCATGAGAATCACTCATCTCAAAAGAAAAGGATTAAACACCCCATGTGTAACATAGAAACTAAGCTTAGTTTTTTAATCATTGAAAGTGCATTTGTAACACATGTATGTAACTATAGAAATATATCATCATGTAAGGCTCAATATGAATATGTAACCCATATGAGGTTTTAATATGACAAAGGAGGGACAAATTATATGGCCTAATGGTACCCATAAAGAGGTAAAAATTATGTGTCTCAATGTGGAAAATATATAACAATAAAATTAATTAATATAGTAATTTCCATGTTACTAGGTATATGGAGGACATGGGATACACTAATATAAGAAATGTAAGAACAATAAGCACATGTGTGTATTATTTCCCCAACAGAAAGATATAGGAGACAATATCAATATGTAAAGGGGAAATTAATATGCCTTAATGTAAATGTAAAGAGGGACAAGTGATATGCCCAAATGTAATAATGTACCCCTAGGAGGGAAAGATATAAAATTGAATAACAAACAAAATATAAGTATGCCCTAATATATGCATGGTAGAGACCATGACAATGTATGTGGTGAGCATAGTATATAAAAAATAGCAGCATGCATAATATGGATCATGGTGCAAAGCATATAATATTATATAGTATAGGCAATGCAATCACACACAAACATGCAACCACAAATTGAGAAAGAAATGTGACCTGACCATAACCAATGACATGACATGATGGCTAGATGATCATCTATGAATAATATAGGACAAAACATGATAAAAACACACACAGACACACAAAGTTACAAAGACACACATGTAATAAATCGAGCACTCATATGGAAAGTAAGAGAGCAGATGATGTATCTTGTAACACAATACCTAAGATGTAAGATATAATGAGATATGAAAAAAAACTATAAAAATCTCTATATGAAAATGGAAACTAGAAATGATAGAACCTAAGACTAATTGAAAATATTCCCCCAATATGGGTGATGAGGCCCATTAATGGCCCTCATCTTATCACTTAGTATTTATTAAAATACTTCACTTATCATGTTATCCTCATTCTTTGGACTCATAATATGTTGATATATACATATATAATATAGATAATATATCTACATTTTATTTTATTTTAAATATTTTATCTCCAGATTAAATGATATGATTTAATTGTTTTAATTTTTATTTTATTTGTAATTGTGAATAGAATACAAAAGTATCTTGTTTGTGTATATATTTTGTCATTGCAAGTGTTTTACACATATAGATACCATGGAGGGACCATGTATTGTGACTCACTATCTAATTATTTTTCAATATAAAATCATTGATCACCCATAGCAATTGATTATATTATCTTGTAGCAATGTATGTTTGTAAATTTGCATTAAGTTACAAGCAATTAAACCAAAACTACCACATGTCATACCTCCAACTACCTCAAATAGACTTGAGGATTATGGATGATTATTTTATAAGCTAATATATCATTCTGACTTCACTCATGGTGTTCCCATTATTGTTGGACTGATACTTGTTTGTATTCATTCTATATATGTTAGTTTTGTTTCTTGCCACCTATTTCAACCTTGTAGGGTTTTACTGTGCAAATCCTAAGCTAGATTAAAGGGTTGGGTCTATTTTTAATCTAGAATAAAATTAGAATTTATCTATTCTATGTAACTTTTCAAAAATAGTAAATACAAAGAGAAAGTGGACTTATCTGGATATACATAGAGTTTCTCATGGATCTGAATACTGGATATGACTAAGTAGACAGAGAGGAATCTTTCATCTGTTGACAATTTTTTAAGATTTGACTCTAGACAATAGTGCCCCCTTAAGATAGGGTGCTCATATATTTCCTATAGTGACTATCTACAACCTTAAAATAAGTTACAAGAATTCTTAAGGATCCTGTAGGTGATTTTTAGTTATGTGGGGGCTCATATGTGTCACTATTTTGGTCGATTCTTCTCTAAAACCCTAATGAATACCTACACACTTGAAATAATAAACTAATTAAGTAAAAAATAAAAGGAAAAATTGGTTATGGGATGCTACGATCACATAGATAAGAACCCCTATTATCATGACCACTACCTACATTAACCCCAATGTTAGAGGTCTCATATTGCATGTAGTTCTCCATTAGGGAATGTGCACCATCAACTTGCATGATATTCTAGGATGAATTTTGCTTAAGCCTTGTTAAATAATTTAACCATAAGTCAAATTAGGTCAACCTCCTATGAATTTTAAACTCATCATAGGGCCCCTTAGGGTGTAAAAAGTGTACCATGGTCTTAATGAGGTCATTTATTATGTTTTCACCATTTTCACTTTTGTATAGGTGGGTCTTATGTCATCTAAGGGTCACTTTTTGAGTCATTTAATGAAGTGGTAAAATTTACATAAGAAAACAAGTGTATCCAAGTGTAACTTAACATCCTACATGTCATAATATGTCATAGAAACCATTTTAAGACAAACATCCTACAGGTTCAACATTGAAAACAAGAAGATCAAGTAGTTTCAAGGGAGTTTCAAGTAGTTATATAGCCTATACAACACATTTGTAACATGATAGAGATTTAGGAGTGTCTCTTGATATCCCCTTAGTTCATTTCCAGTTGCTCAAGTATCTTTGACAATCTCAAAAATGGCAAAAAACATTCTATCTTCCTATCGCTCTCCTAGATAAGGTCAAATAGTCAACCAATTTTAGCTTGGTACGGCTAGGAGGATGTGAGTCAAAGTAAATGATTTTATTGGGTGATAATACTCTCTTTTTACTCCAAATTTATGGAAATAGTTAGATATTTTGTTATTTGTGCTCTATGAACCATTTCTATCTTCTCTTTTATACATGTACATCCCCATGGCTTCAAGTTTTCTCCTCTATTTGGATTGAATTTTACAAAATGAGTATTGTAAGGGATCTTGAGGAGTATTAAAATCCTTATCACAAGGTTTCTAGTATATTTTTCACATGTGAGTGTGAACTGATAGGTAGGATCACTCTCATCTTACTAGTGAAAGACTCCATTGCTAGTCTGTAGACATGTTTTTGATCAATAGCAAAGTCTTACATTCCTATATTGGTCTTTAGATAAAATGTTATGCTTTTTCCAACCTCTCATATTATGGTGACCATCTCCTCCTTTGAAGGTTGAGTCTCAAAAGTTGCATTGATGGGGTGAAATATCTAAAACATAGTCAAAATTACACACAGTTAAGAAACCCTATGACTGTCACCTACAGTCAAGTGGCAGGAAGCTTTTATCATTAATGTTGATAAATAAAGGAGGTATTAAGATATTGAAGGGACTCTCAAAGTGTAAATATTAAGATTGAACTATCCAAGTGATTAGATATTGGTTGTGAGAACCAATTCCACATATACAATCTTATATCATGTAGATATATAGGTAGTCACCAATAGTTATCTGATACCAACACCATAGAGGTCTGAGAGTGTTAAGATGATGATGTTTGATCTCAATGTAAACCTTTATTGAGGTCTGAGAAGATAGAGAAGCATCATGGTGACAATGGTAAGGTCATTACATGTAATCATACTTGAGCTCAATGTTTATAAGTTAGGAAAGTTAAAATTGGGATAACTTACCTTAACTTCTCTGAATCGCATTTTCCTCATTTGTTATGTCACTCCATGGTGAGTTGTCATGAAGTATAAATAGGCTTAATGGTTTATTTCATGTATCCCAAGCCTAAATTAAATGTCTTGACATGAAAAAGTGGTTATTTGGTCAAGGGAAGGTGATGTAAGTAGGCTTCCAATTCAAACACGTTCTTATTGTATATTTTCAATAATCTACAGTACTTTTGAAACCAAAATGGTCTTATAACACAACATGACATAATGGTTTTATGACTCAAGACAAAGTGACCTCATTTGAGTGAGAGATGACACTATGACCTTAGGATAACTAAAATGAGTTGATGTTTAGTTATTTGACATATGTCATCACCTACAAGAAGATCACATAGTTTCCCAAATGAAGCATCTACAGTTTAACTATAGACCCAGTGTGTTGGTAATGGGAGGTAAGAGGCATGGCCTACATGCATTGTGAGTCTATTTGGGGTAAAGATGATCTAATAACCTCAAGAGAAATTAAATGAGTTGGATAATAATGATTGGACATAGGTTATTACCTATAAGGGCCCTTTGAATTCTCCTTGATTATCACCTACAGGTGACATAGTCTGACTGAGTAGATAGAATAGCTTAGGCTAGTGAAGATAAAAGTTTGAGAGGGTTGGCAGAGATGTAGGATGGTGAACATGTGGATACCACTCCCATAGTGGTAATTTCAACTTAATAAGATTCTCAAACCAAATAGATATATCAAGACAAGTTTCAAATCTCAACCTATAGGTAGTCCAAACCCTACAGACAGTACATAGTCTTGAATGTCAATTTTAAGGGTTTGTGATGTTTAGAACTTTACACAGGTGACCAAGCCTTGAAACTTAGTATATAATATATTAAATACCTATTATATCTTCCCATGGTTTTATTGTGTCTAATAAAATAGGTGAGATTCCCTTTTTTATCTCATATAGAGGGCACTCCCAAATAGCCAAATCTATAGGCATAGGGTGTGAGATGAAGAAGGGGATGAGATGATAAGTATTGAAACACTATGGAGTGGTTTGTAATGTTTATTTTCACATGAAAAAATATTTATAATCACTCATAATCCTGAGAAACCTCTCAGAGGTGGTGATAGACCATCAAACAGAGTTAGGCCTATTAGGCTTAAAACTAGGTCTAAGCCCTAATGATGCTCATCTTCTCTTCTAAGATATATGAACCTTCCAATCTAGTTGGTTACCTTTAATATTAATTTAAATATGGATCACAACCATCATTTTTCAAGGGATTACACAAAGAGGTCATATTTGGTGTAAAACTATCTCAAAGGTACACAGAATGTAGGAGAAAGCTCGAGAGGCTATTTTCAAACACTAATACATGTACGGACACATTGCATGGTGCTTCAAGGAGATAGGAGTAGTTTAATATGGTCATGAAATTAATAATTTTGGAATTGGTTTAGGCATTGGAAATTTGGTTTTTATGAATCATCCCTAAGAAGTAAAACCTTCTAGAACCCTCTTAAAACCTTGGTTTTGACCAGATGGAGAAAATATGCAAGTAGATACATTTAGGGGGTATTTTTGCCTTTAAATTGTTTTATACTTGTTTAATACTCTCTTAGGGTCCTGTACATCCAATTGGTATGTACCATATTTATACGAATAAGCTAAATTCAAGGTTTTTTCATAGGATTTGATTTTTTTTGTAGGTACATAGTAGAATTAGTGGATGAAGGCCATTAAATGAGGATAATAGGGACTTATTATGACTCCATATTCTCATTTATAGCCTTAATTATACATTAAATTTCCTCTACTACACCATTCATCATAGGCAATCTTGGATAGATAATGAAAATGAGTGACTACCTAGTGAGAAGATGAGAGGTCTGAGTTTGGATCTTTTTGAGGTATAAGTAATGGATTAGAAGGAAAATATACTTTTAAAAATTGTATTAAAACCTCTTACATGGATTTTGTTGAGAAACTATAAGTCATTTAGGTGACAAATGTGAAGTTCTAGGACTACAAGGCTAGTAAGTGACTATGAATGGTGAACACAAGTGTCATGAATAAGACTATCAGTTAGGGAAGCATCTGATGACTGTCACACCTTGTTTCCAGCCCCCATGAGATATTTCATATTTTTTAAGTCTTCCTATTTTAGTTTCAATTGGTCAAGAGATGCTTCATCATGAAAATGGTTTCAAGAAGGCCAGTTGAAGAATCTCTATGCCAGATTGAGGGTTTGTCATGCTTCAAATGGACACTTGTCTAAGAGGACATTCATGGTCTATTCTCCACTTCATTCTCCTAAAATTTAAATGGTTTTCATTATTTTACACTTTGCCTTGTGACCTTTTCACTTCCCTTCTTCTCTCTCCTCTCACATGCTCTATAAATGCAATCCATTTTGGCTTTTGTAATGAAATCCACACCTAGTATTGCAAAGCCCTACTGGTTTGATTACTATATTTTCCTTTGAAATAAATATTTTCAATATAGTTTTTATCTCATAATATTCTTGTATAAGTGTGTGAAGTGGTGCATATTGAAGTGTCTAGTGATTAGTATATATCCTTACCTTCTCTTTACTCTTCCATGTTTGATGCAATTAGTTTCCACTCTAACAAGGCACATGCAGTGTAATTAAGTTCATTTATATATATTTAAGTGTAAGGAGTAGCCTTAGTATCTATAATCTGACCTCTAGTTTACTCACCTTGAGTAGTTCAATGCATATCACCTTCATGTTTGAAATACTAATGTTAGAGCAATCTAGGATGTTGAGACTAGTGTTGTGAGTGATGTTTCATAGTGCACTTGTATGGTAGTCTAGTGGATATAATTTTGGTGTATCACCTCATTAGATTATTTTAATTTAATGTTGCTTTTATCCCTTTTCATCCAACCAAACAAGTAGTGTAGGTGATAATCAAGTAAAGACAGATATAGGGAGCTACCCCTTAAACCTAGAGTTTTACCTATGCTATAGACAACCCAATGGCCTAGAGGTAATCCCATGTTACCCAAATATTGAAGTAGGATTGAAAAACCTTTCCTAGGGTGCATGATTTATTTATAATAATTTTATCATGCTCGATGGGATATTTATCTCAAGTACATCTTGTCAAGGTGAATGCTAGTCTTGACAACATCACAGTTGCATATGGTATTCTACTCAGCATTTGGAAACTCCATTCAAGGTAATTTCTCATTTTAGACCATGTTTTATAATTCCTTTTATTCATACATCATGGTCTTTACTAGGTTAACTACTAGTAGAGGTATCAATCCCATAAACCCACTTCGTCAATCTGAACTTCCTCTTGAAGTTCAACATACTCAACCTATCTTCACATTTGAAGGGAAAGAGGAATTTTCAAGCCAATAAGATCAATAAATTGAAGAGGAACTTGAGGATAACATGGCTAGGCATCATGCATTCTTGACCTTTAACACTAAAAATCCTATTAACCTTAATGCATATGATGATATACCTCCTAATTCTACCAAGAGTGTTCCCACTTTTAATGGGGAAGGTCATGTCACCCCTAGTGAGCATATTAGGGACATATATAACTTATAAATATTGAAAAATGTTACTAAAATCAATATTACCATTAGAATACTTGCCATGTCCCTTAGACAAAAAGCATTTGACTAGTAAGGACATTGTCAGGAGGATATATCACCACTTGGGATGATTTTGGAGAGTTGTTGACCTCAAGTTTTGAAGACAAAAGTGATCACACATCATTCATTCATCAACTCAATGTAATTCAGAAGGGTCCTAAGGAAACTATGTGTGACTTCAATGAGAGATTTTAAAGAACTTAGTATAGGTTACCTCCTCCCATGAGACCGTATACAAGATTTGTTTTCCCTATATAAATCAGCACTATTGGAACTTACATATCCATCATGTTATAGTCTATGGTTGATTACACCTTACCTGAAGCTTATGACCTAGAAATTAGAACTGATAATGGCATAATACAAGCTGGAAAACTACCTCCAAAAGTTTCCATGCCACTTCTTCCTAATATTTATACTACTACTCCAAGTGTTGATCAAATCCCAAATGTAAACTAGATTTTCCCTAAAGAAGGTAGAAGATACCATTGATTGGAAGGCAAGGTCTAAAGCCTTAGAGGCTCAAGTTAGGAAACTCAATCTACATTATGGAGTTAATCAAAACCCATAACCCTATCCTTAATAAGTAAATAGGTTCCCACTTCAGTAATATGGTCAAGGGAGAGGGCAAGGACAAGCTAACTTCATTAGGCCACCTAATGCATACAATTAAACTTCCACCTCTAACACAAGAGCTATGGTCCTAGGTAAAAGTAAATTAGTCCAATAAGAATAATGGAATCAAGGAAAATTCATGGATGCAAATGAATATGGAGGATACTATTTGGTTTAACAAGGAGTTACTCATCAACTGTTAGTAGAAGATGAGAATTACATGCAAGTTAATGAAGGCTGGTAACTCCAAAAAGTGAACCTTATAAAATTTATAGTGGAAGACACATATGTCCTCAATCATAATAATTTAGTGGCAGCTAATAATAGAGCAAAGAGGAAGTCTTTGGGAGATGTCCACGGTGTTGATACAAGTTCAAATAACCCTCCTATAAGGCAGCAAGGTGTGAGTCCAAGTGTGATAGTTCCTACAACTTATACACCTATTTCAAATTAGAATATAGGAAGGGTGACTCAAAGTGCTCCAATGACTCAAGCTAAAGTCACTTATTTGACTTAAATAATGCATGAAAAGTTGATTTTTCCTACTTTGAATATTGTTGATTCTTTAAAGATTACTAAAACTAGTCTCTATCTTTTGGAAGTGTTTCACATGATCGATCATAAAGAGCTTATTCAAGAGTAGATATCTCAAATTCACATTGGTCCTCAACCTTCAAGCTAGGGTAATGTTTCCCTCACTAATTATCCCACTGACATTATGTAACCCTCTTTCAAATCTGAAAAACCTCCACCCTTCTACCTCACTCTCATTGTTGATACAAGCTTGTTCACAATTGTATTATGGATAGTGGGGCAAGTACCTCAGTGATGTCCAAGCTTGTGGTAGATAAATTATATTTTAAATATGAACCATGTAATAAGGGGGTGATAAAACTTAATGGGACACTAGCTAAGTTAGTGGGACTTGTCAAGGGTTTGAGAGTTTTCTTACATGATTGTCCTAGCTTCCCAATTCTTCAACATATAGTAGTGGTTGGTTTGCCTACCCACTTTGCTATTTACCTCTCAATGGATTTCACATACTATTTTAGGTACAAATACTGAGAGGGGGTGAATTATTTTTACTAAAATATCCCTCCAATTTCACTTAATATTCATGAATCATCCATTCATATACATATATCAATTAATGCATACACAAGCATATATGAAAATAAATAATATAAGAATAGGAGATATATGTGGGAAAACATCTAGGGAAATAAAAACCAATGATTCACAAGTTGGAATACTATCCTATAAGCAATTAATCAACCTTTTAGAGAGGTACCAACCCCATAAGGAGCACCAACCCCTCACTTAGTCAAGCACCAACTCAACAAGTGTATTTAGCAAGCTTCAACCTGTAAGGAGGCTCCAACCCCCTAAGAAACAAAGCACAAACTCAACTACCTTGAATATTTTATCACCCTTGGACACCTATTAGTTACTCAACTGAATATGATCTCTTTTATTTGCTCTTCTCACACTTCTTTCTCTCTCAAACAACCTATTAGACCTTCTCACTCAATTAGCCCTCTCCTTGGTAGAATTAGGTCTCAAAACCTTCAAAAACATAGTTAAATACTCATAAAATATTTATTTCATTTATCTGATGATATTCAATCCCTTAACCTATTCTCTAAAACTCTATATCCTTTGCTTAATAGCTCAATATTCTAACTAGTCAAAATAGGCTTATTAGGCATTGACTTTATACTTGATGCTTTCTCATACCAATCATGGTCGGCTAAGGACCTCACCATAATTGTATTATGATTTAAATATATTAATACACGTTTTTCACAATTTAAACAAACATTACATATATTGGTCATTACCCTTAATGGATAAAACCACCATTAGGCTTAATATAGAGTTAATACAATTAGGCCTTCCCTAAGCACGCATTTCACTTGGACCTCATTTGAACATTATAATCCTTAAAAAATGGATTAAAAACTTCATATTTAACTTTAATATACCCATAATAATATATAATTATGTCCCCTACACCATATGTCTCTTTTCACTCCTCGAACCATCTAATTAGGTCTACTTACCAATAAGCCTTCTCACTGCCAGAAAGTCTATCTTGAAAGTTTGAACCATATACACAACTTTTCCACATGAATCACATATTAAATAAAATTAATAGGATATTAATGACTTAAAAAACTTACCCAAATGATTTGGTCTCCACTAAACATTACAAAAGGCCTTAGGAACACTCATGTAGATGGCTTACTCAAAACCACCAAACACTGTCAACAAATAGTCAAAAACATTTGACTCTCCAAACTTGAAAAGGGACTTCAAATGAATAAAAACACATTAAAATTATCCTATGAGATATTTATAACACCTTTAATATTGTTTTATCCTTAAACTTAGTGAAAAATGACTCAGTAACATTCTTTTCACACACTCAAAAAGTTGTATGTAGTACCAAAAACATAGTCAAGAAAATTAGTTCATAGAACACCTATGAGAACACTTTTGTGACCTTAAAATGAATTTTTATTAACTTTTATCATACTTATATAATATTTTAAAATATATATTTCATGGTCATATATCAACATTGGTCTTACAGACCAATATCACTACTTCACTCTACACAGACTTCATTGTGTTAGACCAATATGATGATAACTTTTTGATTGAGTATAGGCATCATAAACACTTATAAAAAAATGGGATAGGATGTATTTTTATTTAATAATTTACCTATTCATTATAATCCATCCCTATTACTCTAAAACCAATCCCTAATCTCATTCTCATTCTCACCTAGTTTTCTCACTATTTTGCTCATTAGGTCTGTTTAGTGCTAGGCTAACTTTCATGACTAGTTTAGCACATTTTTGGTTTTAAACCTTATCAAAAAAATTAATTGGTATAAATTATAAGTATTATAAATCATATTTCATCCATTTTCATGCTGTGACCTGGTCAACCCTACCAATTACATCAAAATTACTAAAAACAAGGGTTTTCCTATAGCTTCTACTCACTGTCAATGCAAATCAAACCATATAAGAAAACCTTGAAGAGTCCTTTACATGTTAAAAACATAAAAATATGTCAACAAGACCATTCTAATACATAATTTATTAGATCTTTCTTATCAGGTCATTATAATGATTTTGATTGGTTTCACTTCTTAGCAATCATTCATAAAGGATTGCCCCTCATCTCCAAAACCAAAAAAAGGAAAAAAAAGCTAAGAACCTTCCCCAAATTACATTGATTTATTATTCTCTCATGAAAAGTGTGCACATTCCAACAAGTATAAGAAATCTTTTTTGGGGTCTATAATACCCCATTTTGTGCACATAGGGAACCTTGTCACAGGTTTTCATGCTTTCTCCTCCAATTATTGACTTCAAAATTTTTCCACACACTTAACATGACCTATAAAACATTTTTCAATTATTTCAAGAGATCTACCATCCTTTTAAATTATCTTTACCCCTTAATAGGCCACTATAGATCACATTGCATACTAGGCCTTATGCTACTAGTCACACTTGAACTATGACCATGCCTTGAAACTTATTGAAATGTCTTCAAAACCTATTCCATGTGTTATGTGGCCTCATAACATGATCACATGCTACCTACCTTACTCACATGGGTCTTATATGGCTCAACACATCATGCTACCAGGCCTATGCCATTTCATTAGGTATTAAGCCTCAAAAATAGTCCTTGAAACTCAGATATAGGCTTCTTTATCTTGTGATAATTATTAACATAGCTTATAACACTTTCTTATGACTATACTAACCTAAATCAAAAGTATTTTCCATGCATACACCTTCTATTAGAACTAGACCAAGCTACTCAAGATACCTAGTACTCAGAGTTCACAATCAAGCTAGTTCTCAATGCTATCATTCTTCAAAACATTTTTCTCTAAAGAAAAGGCTATTCTCAATAAAATTTATGAGATCTATCACATCACAACCTTGTACCAAGACCTCATATATAATACAAGTACTAGTTGACCCATGTGTTTACCTTGTATGCTCCTCAGTACTTAGAGCTTAATCAAGATGCTTCTCTTATATCTTGAACATAATCTTGATATGTCATTAAACCTCAGAAAAAATACCAAGTTGCCTTGAAATTTTCTCTCAATAGAGAAACAAAACTTATTTTTCACACACCACTTCACCAAGTATGACATTAATTCTAACTTCTGACATGAAGGACATTCAACTTTACTTTGACATTAATGACAACATTAATGCCTTAATACCAACACTAGGAACATACCTCAACACATCCAAGATAGGAGGCTACCTCTCATATGATTTTTCCTTCTTAGCCTTCAAGAAAAGGTATGGAGAAAAGGTAACCATTATAAATCAACCATTAGCTAATTTTCATATTGAGCCCTATGTGGAAGCAAGATCTAATCTTAATTATATAATCAATGATAAAGAGGAGTCTATTGTGGATGATGGAGCATCCTCTAAACTTGAAGGTATCTCTGATGTTTTCCTAGATGAGTATGGTGTTGATACTTATGGACATGATCCATACACTTTATTTGAGTAGAATGATCATGGCACATACATTATCCATGAGGTAAATGATGAACAATCTGAAGTAAGCATTGAAAATTCTTTTCCATAAGTTGTTGAAAGTAATTACCTTATTCATATGCATGATTATCATGGTTTGAAAAGCATGATAGATCAAGATGATGAAGAAGACAATTCCATTCTTCCTTCACAATAAGGAGGACTCCTTGAAGGTGACAACCATGAAGAGGAAGATGACCTATGGAAATAGTTTCATGACATAGTTTAGGAGTTTGAGCATCTAAGTAAGTTAACTTTTCTTCCTAAGAAACATGAATATGATGATAAATTTTTTTATTAATCTCCTAAGCATGAAGGAGAGTGTCTTGTTAAGCATAAAAATGTATGTCAAACTACTATCATGAAAGATGCAGTCATGAAGGAGTCCAATGAACATAAGGCATAAATGTGTGTGTTTGAAGAGTAGTCTCAACCTCAGATTGATATTAAACCACTATAAGATATGTTAGAACATAAAGAAGACAAGATTGAGGTTCATATACATCAAGTGCATCATATCCTAGAAGGGAGTGAAGTTTAGGCAACTTTGAAGACTCCCAAGATTTAGTTTGAGAGGTGCCAATTGGACATGACATAAGTTAGGCAAGCTGTAGGATCAAACAAGCCTCTTGGAGGGAAGTATGGGGCATTCTTTAGAGTTCCAAGTGACATACTTGCAATTGAGAGAAAACCTAAAGATGGTAAGTCATCTAACCATCAACATAAGCAAGTGTTTATTTAAAATTATGATTCACGTGGTGGATTGATTTCATAGAGAATGAATAATGAAAGAGGTACTATCTTTGATCCTAGTTGAATTTATGGTGATTTTTCTTCACCTCAAGTGTTTGATATCTTTTACATAAAAGGATAGGTGTGTGTTTTTGCTTATGTTGTGTGTGTTTTCCCTAAGTGTTCTAGAGAACACAAGTGTGTTTACTCTAGTGTGTTGTTTTATGTATTTGTTTCCTATTGTTTGGCATTTTTTTGTGTTATTTTAAAGGTAATTCAATTTCAACTAAAATGTATAGGTGACTCTATATCCCAATGGATAGGAGAAGGTTACTAGTCTTTAGCATAGATGGCTTGCCACCCATAGGTAATTACCAAAATGTTGACTAATTTGACCACAAGTTAAATTAGGTCAACCCCCTATGAATTTTAAACTAATAATAGGGTCCCCTAGGTGGTCCTAATGAGGTCATTTATTGTTTTTTCACCCTTGTCACTTTTGTATAGTTGGTCTTATGTCATCTAGGGGTCACTTTTTGAGTCATTTAATGAAGTGGTATGATTTGGATAGTAAAAAAAGTGTGTCCAAGTGTAATATAATGTCTTACACATCATAATATGTTAGATAAACCATTTTGAGATTGACATCATATAGGTTCAATGTTGAAAACAATAAGATCAGGTAGTTTTAAGGGAGTTTCAAGGAGTTGTACAGCCTGTACAACACATTTGGCATGTGGGATAACTTCAAAAGTGTCTTTTCAGATCCCTTGAATTCATTTCCATGATCAAGTAGCTTTTACAAGCTCAAAATTTTCAAAAATCATTTTATCTTCCTATCACTCTCCTAGACAAGATCAAATGGTCAACTGGTTTCAGCTTGGTGCGACCAAAAGGATGTGAGTCAAAGAAAATGTTTTTGGTGGGTGATAATACTCTTTATTTACTCCAAATTCATGGAAATAGTAATAGGATTGGTTATTTTTGATCTATAAACCATTTCTAAGAGTGTTAGCTCCTCTTTTCTACCTATACATCCCCATGGCTTTTAGTTTTCTCCTCTATTTGGATTGATAGTTACAAACAAAGTATTGTACATGATCTTGATGAGCATGAGCATCCTTCTCACATGGTTTCTAGTATATATTTCACATGTGAGTGTGAACCGGTAGGCAAGATCATTCTCATCTTGTTAGTGGAGGACTCAATTTTTAGTCTGTAGATATATTTTTCATCAATAACAGAGTATAACCTTCTTACATTGGCATTAAAAGCAAATTTTATGTTGTTTTAAACCTCTCATATCATGGTGAATAAATCCTCCTTTGAAGGTTGAGTCTCAAAAGTGGCATTGATGGGGTGAAAGTTATAAAACACAATTAGAATTGCACACAGTCAAGAAACCCTGTGACTATCACCTACAATCAAGTGGAAGGAAGCCTTTATCATTCATGTTAATGAATCAAGGAGGTATTAATATGGTGAAGGGACTCTCAAAGTGGAAATAATTAGAATTATTTATCCAAGTGATCAGATATTGGTTGTGAGATCTAACTCCATATATATAGTCTTTTATCATGCAGACCTACAAGCAATCACCAATAGTGATCTGATGCCAACACCACAGAGGTCTAAGAGTGTTGAGATGATGGTGTTTTAGATCACTTCAAACCTTAATTGAGGTCTAAGATGATATAAAAGCATCATGGTGACAATGGTGAGGTCATTACATATATTCAGACTTTAGTTCAATGTGTTCAAGTTAGGAAAGTTACAATTGGGACAACTTACCTTAACTTCTCTTAATTACGTTTTCCTCATATGCTATGTCACTCCATGGTGAAGTATCTTGAAGTATAGATAGTCTTATTGGTTTTTATCATGTAGCCCAAGCCCAGATAAAATGTCTTAACATGATAAAGTGGTTTTTTGGTCAAGTGAAGGTGTTGTAAGTATGCTTCCAATTCAAGTTCATACTATAGACTTTCATTAATCTATAGTATTTTTGAAGCCAAAATGGTCTTACAAAACAACATGACATAATGGTTGTATGACTCAAGACAAAGTGACCTCATTTGAGTGAGAGATGACACTATGACCTTAGGAGAAGTCAAATGATTTGATGTTTAGTTCTTTAACATAGGTCATCACCTACAAGAAGACACCATGGTTTCCAAAATGGAGCATCTATAGTCTGACTATAGACCCAATGTGTTGATAATGGGAGGTAAGATGCATGGACTACATGCATAATGAGTCTATTTGGGGGTAAATATGATATAATGAACTTAAGAGCAATTAAATTATTTTGATAACAAGGATTGGACATAGGTTATTACCTATAGGGTCCATTTGAATTCTCCCTGATTGTCACCTACATGTGACACAATCTAACCGACTAGACAAACTAGCTTAGGGTAGTGAAGAGAGTGATTTGAGAGGGTTGGTAGAGATATAGGATGGTGAACATGTGGATACTATTCCCATAGTGGTAATTTTAACTTAATGATATTATTATACCAAATAGATAGAGAAATACAAGTTTCAAATATCAACCTATAGGCAGTTCAAACCTTATAGAATATACACAGTCTTGAATGTCAGTTTTAAGGGTTTGTGATGTTGTTAGCTTTGCATAGGTGACAAAGCCTTGAAAATTTGTGTATCAAATATTCAATACCTATTATATCCTCCCATGGTCTTAATTTATCCAAAAAAATAATAAATATTCTCTATGATTTGTCTCATATAAAGGGCACTCCTAGACAGTGTAATATATAGGCATACGATGTGAAATGAAGAAGGGGATGAGATGAGAAGTCTTGAACCACTATGGAGTGGTGTGGAATGTTTATTGGGACATTAAAAAATATTTATAATCACTCACATTCTTTAGAAACATCTCAAAGGTGGTTATAAACCATCAAACACAGTTAGGCCTATTAGGCCTAGAACTAGGTCTAAGCCCTAATGATGCTCATCTTCACTTCTAAGACAATATGAACCTTAAAATATATTAAATGACCTTTAAGATGAAGTTAAATATGGATCAAAACCATTATTTTTCAAGGGACTATATAGAGAGGTCATATTTGACCTAAAACTATCTCAGAGTTACACAGAATGTAGGAGAAAGCTTGAGAGGCTATTTTCAAACACTCATACTTGTATAGACACATTGCATGGTGCCTTAAATATCTATGGGAATTTTATAGGGTCATGAAATTAATAATTGTGGAATTGGTTTTATGTTTGGATGTCTAGTTTTTATGAATCATCCCTAAGAAGAAAAACCTTCTAAAACCCTAGTTTTGACCTGATGGAGAAAATATGCAAGTAAATGCATTCATGAGGGCTAGTTTGGATTTGAAAGTGTTTTAAACATGCTTCAGACTCTCTCAGGATATTTTACATCTAATTGGTTTATACCATACTTGTATGGACAAGCTAAATTTAGGGTTCTTTCATAAGATTTGACTTGTTTTATAGGTACATAGTAGAATTGGTGGATGAAGGCCATTAAAGGAGAATAATAGGGACTTATTCTAACTCCTTATTATAATTTATATTCTCGGTTATGCATGAAAGGTCCTATTCTACACCATTCATCATAAGCAGTCTTAGATAATGAAAATGAGGAGTGATTACCTAATGAGAAGATGAGAGGTCTGAGTTTGGATCTTTTTGAGGCCTAACTCATGGATTATAATGGAAAGAGACTTTGAATAGGTGTCCTAAAAACTCTTTCATGGATTTTTTTGAGCAATTTCAAGTCATTTAGGTGATAAATATGAAGGTTTGGGCTTAGAGGGCTAGTAAGTGACTGTGGATGGTGAACACAAGTGTCATGAAAAAGACTATCAATTAGGGAAGCATCTAATGTCTATCACATCTTGTTTCCAACCCCTCTAAGATAGTGAATATGTTTCAAGTATTCCTATTTCAGTTTGAATTAGTCAAGATATGATTCATCATGAAGGTAGTTTCAAGAAGGTAAGTTGAAGAATCTTTATTCCAGTTTAAGGAGTTTGGTATGCTTCAGATAGAAACTTATCCAAGAATACCTTTGTGGTCTATTCTCTACTTCATTCTCATGAAATTTAACTAGTTTTTATGCTTTGAGACTTTCCATTATGACCTTTCCACTTCCCTTCTCTCTCCTCTCACATGCTCTATAAATGCAATCCATTTTGGCTTTTTTAATAAAATCCACACATGGTATGGAGAAGCCCTACAAGTTTGAATATTGTATTTACCTTTGAAATAAATATTTTAAATCTAGTTTTGATCTCATAATCTTATTATCTAAGAGTGTGAAGTGGTGCATAGTGAAGTGTCTAATGATTAATAGTTATCCTTACCTTCTCATTACTCTTCCATGTTTGATGCAAGTACTTTCCAATCTAATAGGTTACATAAACTATAGCTAAGTGTATTTTTCTATATTTAAGTGTAAAGAGTAGCCTTAGTGTTTGAAATTTGACCTGTGCTTCACTCACCTTAAGTAGTGCAATGCATATCACCTCCATGTTTGAAATACTAATGTTAGAGCAATCTAGGATGTTGAGACTAGTGTTGTGAGTCATTTTTCTTAGTATACTTGTATGGTAGTCTAGTGGAGATAATTATAGTGTATCACCTAATTATATTAGTTTAATTTCATGTTGTCTTTATCCCTTTTCATCCAAGCAAACAAGTAGTGTAGGTGATAAGCAAGCAAAGAGAGATCTAGGGAGATATCCTTTAAACCTAGAGGTTTACCTTTGCTATAAGAAACCCATAGTCCTAGAGGTAATTCCATGTTTCCAAAATATTGGATTAGGATTGAACAACCTTTTCTAAGGTGTAAGATTTGGTGACAATAGGCCCTTTTTTGATAAAGTATGCAAATGTCTAGGTGTGAATGTTGAGTAGTATGTAGAGTATTTGAGTTGTACTATTGATTGATTTTATGTAAATAAGTGTTAAAAATGTAAGTGTTAGATGTAAAATGCCTTGTGAGGCTCTTTATATAGGAGGATTTTTGTTTGGAATATAAAACCTTGTTCATTGGCCAACAAGTCAGAAAAAAGATATAAAAATATAATAGAAGGGTCACAGAGGGGTCAAGACTCAAACATAGGTGAAAGGGCCTATCAGACACTGAAGGAAAAAGTGGACAGTAACATTATGTGGTACTAATATCCTAAAAATGGAATTGGTGTCTGAAGGCTCAAAACAAAATCAAAAATCAAGGATGATAGGCTAGGGGCCCTTGGGACTAGGAAAGGGTGACCTGTGACTGCTAGATGTGTCAAAAATAGGGAAAATAAGATATAAAAAAGACCAAAAGACTCAATATGACCATGAAAATAAGGGCTATAACCATCACTAAGACCCTTTGTGTAAAAGAGCAACAAAAGACATAGTACTTGTGATTTCTTGACCAAATTAGGGTGTTTACACCACCATTAGTCTTATTTGTATTCCATATTTGTATGGTTTTATTATTATAACCTCTAGGATCTTAAATCATCTAATAAAAATTATGTCTTATCTATATAAATATAAATTTTTAGGCTATATATGGATAAAATAAATAAATCATAATTTTTGGTATCAAAGGAAAGTTTTTAATCAAATTGTTGTAAACAATCATGTAGCAATTCCTTTATTGTTATAGTTTTAATATCAATAAAAACAATTGTATTAAGTTAATATTGTCTTAACAAGGAAATCAAGCTCTAATCCAACCAAGGTAGGGCCCACTCATGAATATTTGGTGGTGAATGCTTCCATTTATTAGTTATTCTTTTATGTTGTGTGAGTATTTCCTTTATATTTCATTACCACAAGTGTGAGTAATCCTTCTAATTATGTGTGTGTACATTAATTCAATAGTTAACTTGAATGCTTTATTTATTACATATTATATTTTATTTCAATCAAGTATTGAGTGTACTTATATTTATGTGATTATCATTCAACATTCTTTGTGGGAAGCTTCCAAACTTTTAAATTTTCAATCTTACTTGGAATTTCAATTTCTAGTCTTTGAATTATAACAAGAGTATTAGTTTGAGTTCAAATGTGGCTATTCTCATTAAAAATAGTTTGGATTTAATTCAGTAATTGCTTGGAATTATTACACTCTATGAAAAAACTTGGATAATAATATTAGTCTTTCAAATTATTTTAGTGTTTCATATATAGTGTAGACCTCTTGTAAAGTATGCATTCCTTGATTGAAAATTAAATGTATAACCATACATTTTTAGTGTCATTACTAAGGAAAGGTTGTAAAATTACTAAATATTTGAAATATTAAGATAAATTTATAATTTATATAATATTTTTATTTCCTTACCATAGGTAAATGTTAGGAATTAGAAAAGAAATCAATTTTTACTAACCTTGTGTAGGATAGGGAAGAGCATCTAAAATAAAAATATTGATTGCTTGCATGTAGCATGAGAGAGATCACCTAGGTAGATTCTTTCCTAAGAGATTGAAATTTAATATAGAAATAGAATCTAAGATACCACCTATGTCTACTACAAATGGTATAAGGATACTTATAACCAATACACACCCATCACCTAAGGATTTATTATAAAAGGATACAATTGAAAAGTTAATGGAAAATTAATATATCAGTATGAAGCTAAGGAATAAGAAGAGCCTAACAATCTTGAGAAGAATATCCTTACATATTTTTAAAGACTACCAATTTGGACAACCCATATGAAGTATATTTGAATTTAGACCCTCCCTTTCCTCACCTAAAATCCTCTCAAAAGAGAATATTATGACCTACTAACCCCAACAAGAAACTCAGACCAATAGTACCCAATGAACCAACAGGTTAAGATGACATATTTATTCAGTTTCCAAAATAATTTTTAATAGAATTCACTCCATCACCACTAACCAGAAGAGCCTCTTTTCTACAATAAAAAAACAAAACTATAATGCATTACTCACCATGGGCCATAATAATTAACAATGACTTTGAGAAGTGGGTTGCAAAGATCATCTGTACACAAGTAATATGAAACATCATGGGAGCTCTTCAAGGAGACAACTTTGTTAATGAAACTTCAATTTTTGAATTCTCCATTATCACTCCATTATGTGTTGCACCTAAGATGAACATCCATCCCTCTAACTTGCCTAATTTTAGAGGGATCACAAGTGAGGATCCTAATACATTCATTTTCATTTTTTACATTTTGTGTCATAGTTAAAATAATAATAAAAACATTCAATAGTTGAAACTATTTCCAACCACTTTTAAATATGTATCCCTATGTTTCTCTATGGGATTGGAGAAAGATATAATCACTAATTTAAAGGACATGAAGGAAAAATTCCTTTCCAATCACCGAGAATATTGTAGAGGAAAATATCCCAAGGAAGATGACATTTTTATAATGTCACAAAGAGAATATGAGCCATTGTATGATTACCTAAAAATATTTTAGTATATCCTAAAAATATCTAAATAGAGAAATCTAGAGCAAAAATCTATTAAATTGGTTTTTTGAGAGGTATAAATGAATAATGAATGGATTCCCTAGACCTCATGGGTGGTGGATATGTGTAATAAATTTCATTTGATGATACCATCCATATGTGTATAAATTACTCAAGATATATGATTAAGAAGACCCATCATAATAGAGGATTACCATCATCATCTAAATCTACCAATAGAATCTCACATATAGAAGTTAGCATAATACTATATGATATGAAGTAGGATATCATCAACCACATGGATACACAATTAGATACATTTCACACATGAAGAAAGTTAGAGGAAGCAAAAAAATATTTAACTATTTATTTTCCTGATTATCATAAGAAGAAAGATGAATAGATGCCAAGCTACTCATGCAAAGGTGTAAAGCATATCATAGGATAATCTATAATAAAGTGAAATATATGTAATTATAGGTAATAGGATCAATCATTTTATGTGGCAAAACTAATACCATGGTCACAAATACCATAAAACACATGTATGCCTCATGACCCTTCATTTTTCAATTCATGATTTGAAAATAAAATGTAGGTTTATCCTCCTAAAAACTGGTATGGACCAAATCCTTGGAATCTAATGCCCCAAATACCACCTCAAAATTAGAGCTAACCACAACAATATCATCATCTTCAAGCCCATTGGCATCATCATCAAGGCCAAAATTAGCAACCACAATCCCAAAATCTATAATGGAAATAACCTCCCAACCCATTGCAACATCCATGGAGAGGAAATTGGTTTTTGATATCAACCACATTAAAAATACAAACCAACGACCTCCTCATACACTGCAATTAACTACCAAACCTGCACCTGATCCAAAAAATAAACTATCTTAACTGATATATAATAATAAAATAATGACATATCTTATGTAGGAAGTGGAGTTGAATGATGTTTAATTTTGTTCATGAAAGGTTGTTTATATGCCCACCACACCCATAATAATGGAACCCCATAATGAGGTTTCTAAGAACACAATTAACCCATTACTACCATCCAATAATAAACCCATCCCTAAACCAAGTACATCAACTAGTATAGTTGTACCAACCGATCCTCATTTTCTTGAATGCCTTAATAACAAAAGGGAGGAACCCCAACTAGAGTTTGACTTTGTAATAAAACTAAAAAAATTATGTATGTATAGCCTTGTTTTAATCCATCAAGGGCATATCCATATATACCAGAATGATATAGGAGATACGCTTACAAAAACTTGGTTGAAAGAGGAAAGATCTTCAAATTATTTCACCTAAATATTCCAATCTTGGTGAACCAGTTAAAGACATGCATATCAAGGGGATCCTAATACAAAAAACTATAATGACCTAGAATTTATTATCAATGTCATGACTAAGGAGACCATAAAATAACTCAACTTGAAGGGCCTTCACCAAAACCCAATTATCCTTCAAATGGCAGATAAATCCATCATGCGACCTATATCGGATATTGAATACCTTGTTATATCTAGAGATTCATCAGAATACCCAACTAATTTCATGGTTATGTATCCAAAGGCCATATTAAAGGTATCATTTCATCTTGAGAAGGCCTTAGTTGGTAATAACACATGCATATATCAATTTGGTCAAGAAACATGGCCATTTCCAATGGGACTAGTACCAAAAAAAAAATTATTATTCCCAAAATCCATCCCTCACAAGAAATGAAAAAAATCCTTTGGTTGGAGATGGAAGAAACTAACTAGCCACCCATCCAAGATATCCTCACATTTGACTAAATCTTGTCATTAAATCTACCACATGAGAACACATCAATTTAAAATTTTGTAAAAAATGTTTATATTGTTGTAGACACCTAAAATTAGACACTTTTTATCAATTTTATACTAACATCATCCTAAATACTAATTTATTCATCTAACCAATCTTATATCCACTATTCACCCCTAGTCAGTTAATTAATTTTTCCAATATCACATCCTTTATCATGAATTCACATCATGTTACTGTTATCAATCAGACCTACACCCTTGTGAAGGTAGTTTCAGGGCTTCATAGTCCACTAAAACATGGAAATAATCCTAGGTTGTCAGTGACCTAATTAGTGGATTAAATCTCTAGATTCTAATGGCTAGCTCCCTTTGGTGTATCAATTAGGATCTTTGTTCTACGCTATAAACTGCCTAAGAAAAGGGAGAAATAAACTTGAAAGAAAATCCTATCTAATGATGGTGATACACCTTAATTTTGAATTGATCCACTCAATCTGAGCTCTTAAAAACATTGATCTAGACAAGAAAAGGGCTAAACTTTCAACTCTAATTGACCACTATGCATAAGTATTTCATGAAAAAAGATTTATCTAGTGATTAAAGCTTGAGGGAAATGATGGAATAGGCCTAATTTAAGGCACTAACCAACCACTTATATCCACTGTAAACTCAACCAAAAGACATCAAACATAGAACATGACCTGCATAATCTGATCAGCTAGTAACTAGGTAAGAATCAGGACTTGGCAAGGAAGAAAATTCTATCACTTATGCAAATTACTGACATAAATACACTATACCAGCTTGCCAAATTTTGAAAACAATAGTCCTATTTATCTGAAAAGGTTACAACTCAATCTTTCGTAGAATTAATTAGTTAATTAATCTCAATTAATTAGATAATATTATTACAATGAAAAATTATGAAATGCACCATTAATATTTTATATAAATCATTTAATCCTATTTTCCATCTCATATTCATGACATCATGCACCATGACATTATCCTCTTCTTCCTTAACGCAAGTCAATGCAAAATTGGAAGTTTACAAGAAAGGTCTCTTATACCCTCTTACACACTCCAAAATTATCATATGTCGATTTATTACACATCATCTTACACATTTCATCCTTATTCTTAAACACTCCATATTCCTTATCATGGAGATGTAGGACTGATTCTTAAACATTGATCCTCATCTTAGATCAACCATCCACATTGATTAGATAAATCTATAAATAAGAGTCACTCACTTCTTCAAAAAGTTTTGTGCTAGACTTACTCTACTAAAACTCCAAGAAAAGCTTCACCAATTTCTTCAATTGCTCAATAAAATCACATATAATGCAATGGGATATGTTATCAAAATAACACCATAACATTGTTAAAGACCTCAAACTCTATATCTAGGCCAATTTACACTTATATTTTAGAAAGAGAGAAATCCAAAGAGAAGGTAAAATTGTGTTTTTTTTTCTTTTATTATACTTGTTTATGATATTTCTTTACCTTTCCCAATCCAAATGCATGCACTTGGGTTTTAGGTTGTATGCATTTCAATTCAATTTCATACCAACAATAAAAAAATCCTTCATAATTGTGTGATCACATATATCACACCTAGTGGATCATGTTACATGCCCTAGTTTGTTGCTTTCATTTATCTATTAGATCAGAGGTCAATCCTTACACACATTGTATCCACATCATCATGATGTTTTATATCATAGTCCATACCATTCTATGCTATATCAAAAATCAAGTGCCTAAGGCTTATAAACAATATTGCACTATAGTGGCATTTAATCCCTTTGAAAAATCATCATTATCAAATCAAATCATTTTGGTCATCTTTGATCGCACCATATCATCTCATCCTTCTTTGATATTTTTCAACAATAGATTAGATCATCTATTATATTCTTTATCATTTCTCATCATATTCTTCCCATTTTGGGAGAACTACATTGGCCTGAGATCTATTTTGACTATGTAGGTAGTGCTTAGTCACATGAATTTTATGAGGTCAGCTCGACCACCATTATCATTCTCATTCTTTTTCTTGTCAATTATTTCCACATCCCTTCCTATTAACATCCAACTCTTCTAACTAACAATCATTTTCACAGCCTATGAGTGCAAACATAAATCTACCATGTCTCATATTTATCTAATTCTTACCAAATAATTATCACATCATTATTTTCATCACCTTGGGGCATCCTTATGTGTTTTTTTTCAACTTATTCATTATTTTAAAAAAAATTATACTATCACACATACATTTGTGTCATGATATCAACTTACTATCATTCATCAATGTGATCATATCATCCTTAATTTATGCATTAGGTTAAATCCTTGATCTATGTTTACCAATTAATTAATCAATTAGTCTCATTATCAATAAAACCCACCTTATTTAGATAAAATTCAATAAAATATACCCTACTTGGGGTGATTAAATCAATCAGTCATCTAATCCAAGCTTGTAGCTTTCACCCTATTTGGCTAAAATCAAATTATGAATATCATTATCTTTGGATGTATCCTTCCCAAGTCCACTTTGCTTGGGGAAAATCATTCTATCATTCTCAGTAATCAAAGCATTCAATCACTAGCTAGATTGAGTTAAAAAAAGTTAGATCAATGCTCAAGAATTAAAGGGTCTCGATCCCTTAAACCATATATAGTATATGACAAAAAGGTGGTATGGCTTAACATTAAATAATGTTAAGGAAAAATTAACCAATCAAAAACCAGATAGAAAATTTTTCAAAATAACCATAAAGCCTTTAAAATAAAAAAATAATCAATTATAGTTATGCATCCTTCTTCAATAATAGTAGCAAAATAAGACCATGAGAAAGTATTAACTACATACATAATTTAAGTAGCAAAAAGAATGATTCAAAATATTATCATTCCAAGATCACCAGCTCGATTAGTTTGCCATTATAAAGAATACCATCTTGAGAGAATCTTGAAGGTTATACTACCTACACCTGAACCATGAGGGCTCCATCCAAAGAAGCCTTTAAAGTTTTAGAATTTACACCCTCGACTTCCACCAACTGAGGATAAACCAACTTACACTGATAACATGCAGCATTCTTGGATAACAAATATTTATCATGCCACCAAGGGGGGATTGGAAAGACCCCCATTCCACCCCTATAGTGAGCCACTTAATGGCCTTGACATGGTTAAGATTTTTATGAATATCCCAACATCCCTTGAGAATAGAGATGGGTTGAAAAATCTCATACAAATTAGGCATCATAATTCCCCTGCTACCAGTCACTTTTGAATTTTGAGCACAAACAACATCCACTTATTTCATAAAATGAACTAGAGCCAAAAATTAGGATTCTAATTTGTGAAAATTAGTTTAGAGTCTGAGACCAAAATACAAATATTGTTGGAGAATAGTGAGGCTAAGTCTGAGTTAACATGCACCCTATTTTAAGTTGTCAAAATATTTATGCCCAAAATTAATTTAATTACTTCTACTACTTTTGATGAAGGGATCCAAAAGACATTAAATAAGTGAGTTATGGATATTGAGCCACAAAAGATCATTTTTCTTCTCTTGTTCTTACTGAATATAAGAGGCCATCTAGCTGACTCAGTCTAGAATTTTTCCATCATAAAAAAAAACAAACAAAAATTGACGTCCTACCTCAAACTCAATCCAAGAAAAGGAGCCACCCTATAATCATTGTGAAGTTTGAGCCAATTTTAAACATTAATACCCCTAATTTAGATATAATGGATCCATACTTTCTAATAATGATGAATCGTATCACATGGGAGGGAATTTCTCCACCATCATAAAATATTGATTATCAAGCATGCAAGCCCAGCCTAGCTCTTAATGGAAATCATGAATCACCAAACAATAGAAAACATTTTATTTATGAAATTAAAATTATAGACCTTATATATTATCTTATTATTTTTAAAAATCAATTTGATCAAAATTGTTACAATCAGCCCAATAAGAACTGACATTGTCTATTCTAACTTCCATAAGTTGATCTATGGTGATATTGGCTAAAAAGTCTGCCACTAAGTTACTTTCCCTGAAGTAATGTGAAGCTGTCCATTTAGTAAATAAATCAATTTTTGGCCAAATGATATCCAAGATATTTGTTAATTTCCATGATTTTATTCTTTGATTAGTCATTGTTTGAATTATAACTTGTAAATCTCTTTCGATCTCCAACACAATTATTCCACAATCATAGCCATTTGAATACTAGCTACCAATACTTGAGCCTCTACTTCATTATTAATCTCATCAGGGACTTTCAAAGGTAATGATATGATTAAAGATCTGCTATAATATTTAATTATGCATCTTACTCTAGATACCCCTAGATTGCCTCTAAAGGCCCCATCGAAATTCAATTTAAACCATCTAGGATTTGGTGGAATCCAGATTGCTTCTTTCTTATTTTTCTTATTTTTCATATTTACTATTGACCCCTAAACATGATAGATTGAATTAATTTTATCCACAGGTTAATTTCATTCATTTTCATCATATCATACATCACCTTATTTTTTAATATCCCATATGCATCCTTAATTCATGCATGTCCTCTCAAGGAGGCATCATCCATCATATGCTTTCTTTCATCATCATCTAGTTTTCATCCTCCCACCTTTTTTTAACTTCTTTATTTGAAATAATCCAGTACTACACTCATCATGTCTCACAATGCCTTCTCAAATAGGGGCAAAATGTAGACACCTAAAATTGGATACTTTGTGTTGATTTTAACTATCTACACTAACATCTTCCTAAAACTTAATTTCTTCATCTAACTAGTCTTTTATCCATTATTCACCTCTAATCAATTAATTACTTCTTCCATTGTCACATCTTTTCCCATGAATTCACATTACATTGCATTAGTTAATTAATCTCAATTAATTAACTAATCTTCTTCTAATGGAAAATTATGGAATGCACCATTAATATTTTCTATAAATCATTTAATCATGTTTTCCATCTCAAGTTCATTATTTCATCCTCTTATTCCATAAGGAAAGTCAATAAAAATTTGTAAATGTGCAAAAAATGTCTCTTACACCCTCTTACACACTCCAAAATTCTCATAAGTGGATTTTTTACACATCATCTTACACACTTCATCCTCATTCTTACACACTCCATCTTTATCATCATGGAGATGTCGGACTAATATTTAACCATTGATCCTCATCTTAGATCGGTTTTCCACATTTATAATACAAATTTTTAAATAGAATGGGTCACTCACTTATTCAAGAAGATTTTTGTGCTAGACTTACTTTACCAAACCTCTAAGAAAAAAGCTTCACCAATTTCTTCAATTGCTTAATCAAACCACATGTATCGCAAGGGGAGATGTCATAATAGTGCCACAACATTACCAAATACCTCAAGATCTATATTTAGGCCAATTGAAACTAATATTTTGGAAAGAGATAGAAATCCAAATAGAAGGTAAAATTGTGTTATTTATCTTCTATTATGCTTGTTTATGCTCTTTCTTGACCTTTCTCAATTTGAGGACATGCACTTAGGTTTTAGGTTGTATGCATTTCATTTTGATTTCATATTAATAAGAAACTAACTCCCTCATAATCATGTGTTTACAACCATAGATCAACCTGTAGATAATTTTATTCCATACATTAAAAGTCCCCTTACACATATATTTCCAACATAATCTAAGGATCCCAATGGTGTTATCATTAATTTCAACCAAATTTTACCACATGGGTGTAGCCTAATTAATATTATAGGTATTATTGAGTCTATGGATTTACTTTCCAAGGTAGTGGAGATCTTACTTGGCCAACCACTCAACATAAGTAAGCAACTATAACCTCAACAACATGATGAGATAGTATCCATGTTGCAAAGGCACAAAACCAAATTCATATGGGAATATCATGATATGAAAGGTATATACCCAAACTTGTGTACCCACCATATTCATATCAAATATGAATACAAACCCACTCACCAACCTCAAAGGTAGATGAATTCTAATATAAATAAATTTTCAAAATCAAAATTGTTGGAAATATTGTCCTTGATGTCAAATTAGCATTTAATGTCTAAAAGTGTTTTTAATGTTTATATATTGGCTAAAAGTGTGTTAATATTAATTAAATAGTAATGAATATATTTTTGGTTGCATAAAGACAAAAGAGGGCCCATGAGGAAGTTGAAGAGTCATCACTAAAGATTAAAGAGGAAAAGGATGCATTTCTCCATGAAGGGTCACCTTGAAGAATCTGAAGAGTCATCACTAAAGACAAAAGAGGAAAAGGGTGCATTTCACCATGAAGGGTCACCTTGAGGAATATGAAGAGTCATCACTAAAGACAAAAGAGGAAAAGTATGCATTTCTCCATGAAGGGTCACCTTGAGGAATTTGAAGAGTCACTAGGTAAAGACAAGAAAGAATTCAAAGGGTCATGCAAGGGTGAATGCCAAAGGTTATTTGGAAAGCTATAAAAGGAGGCTTGGGAAGCCATTTTTTATTATGGAAGTGAATGATTTTATCTATCTAAGAAGAGCAGAGGAAAATAGAGAAAAGAGAAGAGATATAGTAGTGTGCTATCATTTGTTGAGAAAGCAACATTGAGAGATAGTTGGTGTTTTATACACAAGAGGGGTTGGTGCTCCTGTGGGTGGGTGAACACATGAATCATTGATGTGTTGGTGCTCAGTAAAGGGGTTGGTGATCCTAAAATTTGGTGCTTGTAAACTTTACAACTTGAGTTGGTGCTCATTTATATACTTGAGATTGTTCTCTGTGGTTTTTCCCACTTTGGGTTTCCACATAAAATCTAGTGTCTCTCTCTCTTATGTGGTGCATGTTATTGATTTCAGTTTTATTGCATATATTTAATGTATGATTAAGTGGTTAAAACAAAATTAATTTGATTAAGTAAAATATATATCCCGTACTTAATAAATATTTAAAATTCCCTTGATGCAAGATTCATCTACCCCATTCTTGACAACTAGTGGGTCTTTCTACAGGTCATTATGCCTAAAAAGGTATAAAATAAAATATTTATGTGGACTACTTGGAATTTAACACCGTATTAGGAAAGATCATTTCCCCTTACCATTCATTGATCAAGTCCTTGTCCCCTTTATATAAATAATTACTTTTCCTTCCTTTATGGATTCAATGGGTATAATAATACTAGAATTGCACCAGAGGATCAAGATAAAACAAATTTTCCATACCTCTAGGGGATATACACATAATGTGTTCTTCCCTTTGGACTATGTAATGATATATCCATCTTTCAAAGGGTTGTTCTAAGCATATTATATGATCTCTCTCATGACTGTGTAGAGGTAAACATGGATTATTTTACTATCTATGGGGATTCCTATGATGACACAATTAATAAATTGGAAAACATTATTCACCATTGCCAAGATAACATCCTCTTGTTAAGCCATGAGAAATGATACATGATTTTGATAGAAGATATAATATTAGGAAATCACATCACACCTAGAGGGATATAAGTGGACCCAACAAAAATATAATTTATCAAAAAATTCCAACACCATAAAAACACAAATATGTTAGAAGTTTTCTTGGACATGTTGGCTATTATAGATAGCTTATCAAAGATTTTAATATAATTGCATCTTTGTTGTCTATTGTTTAATCTAAATATGTTTAATTTAACTATAATAATGTATGCCAAGAACATTTTTAGGTTCTTAAATATAACCTTCTATAAACACCTATGTTGTGACGACCAATTTGGAATTTTCCTTTCATATCCACATTGATGCATCTGATGCAACACTAGGAGTTATATTTAGCCAAAAGGATAGAAAATTGATCTATGTTATCTATTTTATCAGTAAAAATATTTCACATGAAAATTTTAACTATATGGTAATAAATAAATAATTTATTATTGTAGTTTGTGTTATTAATACATCACTCAGTATCCTATTTTCATACCCACATATAAGTCTATAATCAAATATTTAATGAATGAACCAATAATTAATGGTTGAACTATATTATTATTATTGTTACTCCAATAATTTGATATCATTATTGTGGATAAACCTATAAATAACAATTTAGTTGCATATTTAAGTTCTCATCTAATATCTAATACATAAACTCCACATATTGATGATTATTTTTTAGATGAACATATATTTTCTCTTTTAGTGAAATCACCTTGGTTTGAAGATAGTTATAACTATTTAGCTATAGGTATATTCTTAAAATTCTCATCAAAGGAGAAACACAATTGGGTCAATCATAATGGCCCTTTTTCTTCTATTTCATGTTATCTCTTATGCATTGAGCTTGACTCAATCATGCATTAGTGTGTGAGATAACAATAGGTTTTTGACATCCTTTGATCTTGTCATGATGAACCCTATGGGCAGAAATTTTTATTAAAGAGGATTTACATTAATATTATCACAACTAAATATTGTTGGCATGTTTTGCACAAGGACACAAAGGAATATACCAAACAATGTGATAAATGTCAATGTATTGGAGAAGACACACACTTGAATGATATGCCTCTTCATCTTGAGATTATTTTAGAGCCTTTTTAAAGGTGGGGGACATATTTTTTTGGCCATATATATCCTCCTTCCAATCAAAGTGATTTTTTTTTTTAAAATTAACTCACCAAATGGGTGGAGGTAAAGGCACTCAAACATACATGAGACAAGAAGGTTATTGATTTTTTGTATGAATATATATTTACATGAAATGGATTCCAATAAATATTTTCATAGATTAAAGGACATAATTGACCTTCAATCTAATTGCAACTCTTGTTTGTGATTATGAATTACACCATCAGAATCCAACTCCATATCATCCATAATCCAATGGCTAATTAGAAGTAACAAATAAAGAGTTAGAGAACATTTTTGAGAAAAATAGTAGCCTCATGTCATCAGGATTGGGTAACATGAATTTGAGATTTTATTTGGGCATATAGAACCACATTAAATACCACTATAGGATTTACACCCTATTAATTATTCTATGGTAAGAAGGTTGTTATAACCATATAGTTTGGAATTAGAACCCTAAGGCTTGTATTATAACTTATCCTAGATATTTCAAAAGCTCAGAAATAACAAATCACTCAACTAAATGTATTAGATTAATTTTTTTACAAATCACTTTATCACATAGAGTTTGATCAAAAACAAAGAATCATGTGGTATATCAAGTTCATCAAGACATGAAATTTTTAAACTAGAGATTAGGCCTTACTTTTTGACTCAAAGTATAAATATCATAAGGGCAAATTTCAAAAAATATGGATCATTCCATGTGAGGTCAACTGAGTACTTAATAATGGAACAATAATGCATCAAGTTGTACAAGAAACCTCAGATAAAAGAGATGTTTTCACTCTTCAATCAAGTGTTGATGTGGAGGTTATTGATGTTGCGGTGTAGCCTCTACTATAACTTTCATTATGTCATCATAAAAAATGAGTTTTAAAAAATATCAAAAATTAAAAATATCGTGCATTATTGGTAGTTTTGATATAAAAAAATACATAATAGCTGGCCAAATTTTGATTAAATATCATGTTAAGTGGAAAGTCAGCTTCTTGACCACTTAGGAGTAAAAGAAATCAATAAATAAATTTGATGTCCTTTTAATTTGTAATTATATATAGTTTTTTTCATAAATGTTTCCCTTTAGCTACATGCCTCTATTTCCTTTGCATCTTTCCTTACAAAAAGATACAAGTTCTCCTACTAGTGCTTAGTATAACCTAACATTGCTACAATTTTTACTCCATAGAATTTGCAGAAACACGATCATCACTACAAGTGCATTACAAGGGATATCAATCCATGTTCCTCATTGTCCATATTTTATATTCTATCCTACCTTGATATATATTTCCCTATCCATTATTTAGCTATAGATTCATGTTCTCACTTTTTTATGTGATCATGCACTCCTTCAAAATAGTAGTTGTAGTTTCAAATCTAGACTCATATCCACTAATGCTTAGTGTTCATTATGTAACTGATACTTAAATTATTGGACCTATAGCCACTACCACTATTTTTATACCAATTATTTCTTCATTGACATGTGCAATCATTTTTTATTCTTTGTCACCTATGTGGGCATACAACAAACTCATTTTTTGGTCAGGTCCATCAAAAACTAATCACTACACAATTGGGATGTTCACTTCCTACCAAATAGATAGACATTCCATAAAAATTCCATCAGTGGTTTATGGTGAGAATTGAAGTATTTTTTTATCTCACAAAAGACAATTTTACCAAAACAACTTCTTTAGCTCTCAACTACCCTACGTTATAACACACTAACTGTAAAATTTAATTGTCACTATAGTTCCTAAGTGACTCCATGGTGCCATTACATCCATATTCCTTTAGCTTTGATACTATTGGTAAACTAATGTATTTTAACTTTGTTTATTTTACAATTTATTTAGAATAGTCACATTTATTTCATTTTTAATAGCTATATATATTATTTATAATCTATGTGATACATCCATTATCTGTTATAAGTTTTAAAATATTTATATTATACCCATGTAAATTATTTGATCCAACTCAAATTCTATGTCCTAACCACCCCATGCCTTTCCATCCCACTTTTTATCACATCGTACAAACCAATCATTATGACATCACTATTTGTCTTTTCAAATTGCCTCTTACATTAACTATCGACATATCACAATGGATGCATGATTCACATCTTCATAACCATATCCAAAATTAAAAATCTAAATCACTTGAGTCAAAATAAAAAATTAATTTATGGATTAAGGAAATCTAGCTCATCTATTTCCTCTGATTTTCTTGATTTTTGATACTAAGTTGGGGGTAGAAAATTTCATGATGTCACACCTATTAAAATAAAATGACATGAAAATAGTTACAAAGGAAAGGATGTCATGGATATATTAATTGTGCCATCAAAATTTAAATTTTTTAGCTTAAGGAAATGTATTTCGATATTGTCTTAAATTATTCTTCTATCCATATCATAAAAACCTTGGTCCTTCACTTTCTAAAAACACATTGTAACTTTTAGTCACCATTAGAGTATTATATTTTTGAAATTTTGAAGTTTTAGCTACTATAATCATAAATTATAATGTCATCGGAGGTGATTTGGATAGAGTGGACCACATAAACTCATAATATTGATGAAAAATCTGTATTTAGTTATCATATTTCAAAATGTAAATTGGATGACACTGATTGAAAAAATTACAAGGTTTGACTTGGAAGTTGTTAAGGCTTTTGTACAAACATTACATGATCATTTCACCATTGTGAAATTTTTTAGGTTATCCTCATAGTATTAAAGGTTACTAGATAACTAATATATGGATAATGATGACAAAAAAGACCTACTATGGTAGAAGCATAGGCTAGATTTTACATTATAGGATAGAGGGTCAGATTTGACTCTCAAGGAACAAAGAGACTATCACTTCCTCCACCACAGGATGAAGTATCCACCTTCATCACCAAGTACATCACTTGTGAAGGTATAAATTATTTTATCTATGTTTCACATCTCAATATTTTGATTAATTAAAGATACGGTATTCATGTTAATCTACCCAACTGGTTTCTAAATTTCTTAAGAGTAATGAAAACTGAATATCAAAAATGGAAAGATAAATATTTATCACACCACTACCTAACAAAATTAATATTAAATGGGGTTTCAAATGATAATAGGTTTGATATAATTTTGGGAAGAATTTTTTTTTTACCCCATCTTCTTCAATAAGATGCACATGCAGTAGATGCCCAAGATAGACAAAAGAGGATTGCATCCTCATCATCTAGACCCCATAAAAATAAGCAAAAAATATCTCAAGTACCCTAAGGACAAAGGGATCTAGGTCTAATAAACAACCTTCAAATATTATTATGATTGATATATTAGATGATGAAGAACAATAAAAATGGGAGGAGTCTGTTAGTGAATATGAAGAAGAATTGGAGCAGTAAGAAGGATGGTTTGAATATGAAACCAATGATGATGAAATAGATCTAGAAGAATAATTTGAGATAGAAAAAAATTAATAAGCCATGAAAGAAGAAGAGGAAGGGACAATAGAGGAACCTGATATTTATTTAGCAAGAGAAGATGAATAAAGGGCACCATCAATAGAACCTAGTCTTAGGCAAGATATTAATAAGGAAAAGGATGAAGAAAAATCCTTTGAACATCTTGGTGATCCTATTATTTTTCCTAAAGATGAATTTGTAACACATACAAAACTCATGGTCGTATATATAGATAATAAATTTCTTAAATCTAGAATTAGAGATTTAGAGGCAATTGATAGTGGTCTAATACTTTGATAAAGATAGAAAAAAAGGTTGAAAATTAGTTGAAAGAAGAACTTGTATCTAGTAGTATACCTATATGTAAATCCATGGAATTACCTTTGACCATAGCAGATGATACACCTTTAAACTTTGAACCACTGAAATAGGAACAACCGCATCCATCAATTATAGTTACCAATAAAGAGTCATCACCCATTGTGGATGGTGAGGATCAAACTTCCATAATTGTAGTTATATCACACTCCCCTACTCCTAGTAATCCCAATATTCCTTTTGATTTTACATCACATCTAGTAGATCATATCCCTAGATTTGAACATCAAAAAATTATCCAAAATATGAGGGATGCATGGTATGTATTTTATGATACAAGTCAATAAAGGATCCACCAATTACTAGATGAAATAAGAGTTCTTCAAATGTAGTTGAGTGAAAAGGATAAGGATATTAAAAAAAATATGTGGATATTTCCACAATGAAATCATATGTTGGGAGGATTTTATCTTTTGCCATGGATTTGTTGCATTGTAGTCCACATACCAGAGTCTATGCCTTATACTTAAAAGAATTATAACTTTAGTTTCAACTTGGAAGATTAGCCTCAGGGTAACCTAAAGTAATATGTCCTACTATAGATTTTTTTGAAGCATATTTTTATAATTATGTAGATATGATGGATTTACTTTATGAATTCCAAAAGCATTATTATGCTTATAATTATGACCTCATGTGGAATCAAAACCTAATGGCAAGTGATGTTATGATCAAATATTTCCCATCCTACTTTAAAAATGATGTAAGGAGATAGAAGTAAATGGTTTCCTACCAAGAGAAGGAAAAGACTACTCCACTTCCAACAATGTAAAAGTTTCAAAGACTTGATGAGTTCATTGATGAAATCAAAGATATGATCAAATATGAGGGAATAGTTAAAACCATAAGGAAACATCAAAATCATTTTTTTCCTATTATGTCACCTTCTCAAATTTTATAGAAAGGATGTTTCTAATGCTTGCAAGGTAAGATGGGGAGAGCTTCCTTCTCCTCTAAAGAAAAAGGAACCATATTATTTGTATAAATTTTATGGTACCAATTAAGATAAATCCCCTATATGTCAATGGTCTATAAATTTATCACATCCAGCAAGTTAGATTAAGATTAAAGATGCCCAAGTCTTGGTTTCCTATCCCTAATTGGAAAAGGGTAATTTATATCAACATGAGAGATGAAGATACAAGGTAGAAAAGTATTATTAGAGATTTTGGGTACCTTGACAAGTCAGTAGATGGACAGACTGAGTTATTTCACTTTAGTAGTGTTTATGCATTTTTCATGTATCGTTATGTTCCTCCAAACTAATTTTATTTTCATAAGGATGTATAAAACCTTAAGTTTGGGGGTTTAATGAGACCCAAAAATGGCCCTCATCTTATCACTTAGGATTTTCTAAAACACTTCCTTTATCATGTTATCCTCACTCTTTGAACTCATAATATGTTGATAAATGTGTTAGGATAATCAATACAAAAATATCCCATAAATTACAATTAAGAGAAGATAGGAAAATGGAAATAAACAAGGTAAAAAATAAATAAAACAATGCACAACATAGGAGAAAACAATATAATGTTTTTCACTAAATGGGCTACATCCACCAGAGAAATTTGTCCAATATTTTATTACCAATAACAAAAGAGAGAATAACTAGTAACAACACCCTGTCACACCTCTCTCCTATCTCTCATCCTTGTGTCTTCTATGCACCTATGTTAAGATCACACCAAGCTTGCATATAAAGACTTAACTATTCTTCATATCTCTTCTTCCAAAAATGTACGAATCATAAATACAAAGGGGAAGTTTTGCTTTTAAAGAATTTACGAGAGAGAGAGAGAGAGAGAGAGAGAGAGAGAGAGAGAGAGAGAGAGAGAGAGAGAGAGAGAGAGAGAGAGAGAGAGAGAGAGAGAGAGAGAGAGAGAGAGAATAAAAGAAGAGAGAGGAAATATGGAACCACATTCAAAGTGGGTGGATAAGTGATCCATAAAGTAGTGTATACCACTTATGCAAAGGTTTAAAATTAATGGAGTTACTTTAGACAAAAGACAACACCACCTCCGTGTGACAATAAATATTTATCTTTCATTGAACCACTAAAGTCAGTTGATGTTAAATAATCTCTTGTCTTTACCCAAACACTTAGACAATGGAGCCTCTACGTGAAATGCACCCCACTCCTGCTCATGAGTGCATAAAATCAATGGAGATCTTCTTTGTCCTTGTCCACCATATGCACCCAAGAGTCAATCTACTATAATTCCTCATCTTTTTTTCACATCAAATTTACTACATGAAATATCCTCCATGGGCCATGCCATATCAACAATATGCCACATCACCATGAATAGTTATTAGAAGTACAATCATTAGGGGGTAATCAGTGAGCCATAGAAATTCCAACTTCAATTTTAATCACATCAAAACTCTTAATTAGTTACCATAAGCATTCATGAAGCATACCCATCATTCACAATAATGAAATGGAGAGACAATGCAAGACCAAGCACATAACACATGATATATGTGGGAAACCCTCTTGGGGAAGAAAACCCATTGGAACCTATAATTGGACTACTATCCTATAACAAAAAGAACCAATTTAGACTAACTACAACTTATCAAAGAACTACCATCCCTTATTTTAGTGAGACTACAATCCTACAAGGAGATTATACACCTATTTAGATGAGCACCCACAACAACTAGACCTTTAGAAATTTATACCTTCCAAGGAGGTTACAACCCCCTATATGTTGAGCAATCACAACAACACCTATGAACAACTCCACCTTTGAATTGATGTCTTTAACACTTGAATATAGAATTATGATTATCACTCTTCACCTTCTTAGAAATAACTCTATCACCACATCAACAACATGACCAAATGGTCATACATATAGACCTTAATCTGATCTACTCGATAATCCATCATCCATTGAGCACACTTATTCTCCTTCACCTCTAAACACTTCATTTTAAACCCCACACACAAGCCTCTGACAAATCTTGAAACCATCATCTTTTGTTTCACTATTTATATATCATACATGATTATCAATACCTTGATCATCCATTAGGCCTGACTTAACCCTTAATTCATATCTCATATTAGCACATGGCTCAAAACAATCTTCATAGGTTGTTCATAGCATCTATGGGTCACCCTTAGGTAGCTACACCTTTCAATTAGGCCCTTGTAGCTCTTATAGATCTCATGGAGACCTATTCACCAATTTAGTACTTCATAAAACAAACTAAGAACACAAGAACACTTTCCAACTCATGGACCCATGCCATATGATCTATAGGTCCTATTTAAGTGCCAACATCCATTATATCACTCTTTTGCTAAACCACAATTAGCTCAAACACTTCTCTATACACACAGTCATTATGAACAAAAACACAATTGAATTTTAACCCTTTATTTATACTATATATGATTTTTCAAACCTTCATAATGCACAAATATGGTCCTCATGGAGTCTACAACATACTCCAATAACTAGTTCACTTTTAAATGTTGAGATACTAATAAGCACAACTCAAATATCCTTCTCGAGTTACTTGCATAACATGCATGAACACATACTCAACTTTGAACCTCAATATATTTGAGTGTACAGAATTTCATAAATTCAAATCTATATTTATATATTTTCCTTGAAATCCTCTATAATTTTTCTTTTTACACCATGAGCAAATTTATCCTGGATTAAAAGTTATAGCAAAAATACATAGAACTAGTTTTTTCCTTTATTAAATTCAAATATTCAAATGAAAATAGTCACAGTTAAACCTCAAATAGTTGACCTTATCTTGTGAAATATTTAAATCTTGACTCAATGCACACTATTTATCTATATGGATCAAATTGATCTTATCTTATACTGCTCATTGTTTGATCAATCTGTACTAACACCTGCTCATTGTTAGATCCTTATCCTTTACCTTTACTTAACATTAAACCTCAAAAACTTTGACCTCTTTGACTTGACACGTGTCATTAGATAAATTTTTATGATCTCTCATGAGTTGTTGGATCTCCTTTTGGTCTTGAACTTTAACTTTTGCAAAATCAACCATGTATAGGAACCATTTTAATCTGCTTGGAAGGCCAACTTTGGACCTCAATAACTTTTGTTGCGCTTAGATGCATGATCTAAAATTTGGACCATATGTCTCCCCACATAGGAAAATCCAACCATATGTCAAATTGATCTTTAAACCTTCTCATGTGTGAGATATAACACCACTAATTTTCTTACTCATATTTATCAATCATAGAGCCAACTATGTCAAGAACTAGTCTGGAAGGCTAACTTTGCACATGCATATCTTTTGACACACTTCATTGCATAACCTAAAAATTAGCACAAATTAACTAGGCACTAAACTAAACTAACCCATATAATCAACTTCTCCTAAAAATTCCACACATTTTAAATATAACACCATCAAAATACCTACTCAACTTTTCTTATCACATTCAAATTTCATTAAATATGGGAAAACACTATCAAACTACCTAAGATCCCAACTTTGCACTTGCATATATTTTGTTGTGCTTTATCACATGACCTAAAATTTAACATATAGTAACTAGGAACAATATTGAACAAACCCATGTGACCATTTCCTCCTGACACTTCCACATGTGTGAATGTTGACATCATCAACATGCTTGCTTGGCTCTATTTAAACATAGAGAACACTATCAAAATGATTGAGAGCCTAACTTTGTACCCACATATATTTAATTACACTTCATTGCATGACTTGAGACTTGTACCATAATAATTTGGGACTAATGTGATCAAAACCTTATGACCAACTCCCCTTGAATCATCGACATATGGTAATTATGATGTCATCAATTGCCTACTTAGATTTTTTGCTACTAGACCCAAAAAGTCTAGATGAAATCCACTCATGCACATAAGCACTCAAATCATTCTTGAATTTTGATAGGACCCATTGCACATGCTCAAATCACCATACTCATTTGTTAACATCTCTAACCATGCCAAAACTAAAGATCAACCAAGCCAACATCAAGCATACTAAGACAAGCACATTGCACACTTTGTCATTATCACTTAGACTATCAAGGCACTTCATCCACTCAATTGGACACCTCCATGACAACATTGAAAACTCTCCAAAAATATTATCCTTTGTATTTAATGTCAATATCCATCATTAAACAATGTACATCTCACCTTCCTTCTCTCTTTTCAATCACTCTCACAATAAGAACTTTCTCCCCCTTTGAAACAATGAAAAAGTGGGCACCAACTGATCTTGAGGACCTGAAAAGACCATCAATAGGAGAGGACTTCTTTATAAATATGATAAAAACTCCCCCTTAACTTGAGCCTACCTCTTCTTACCTTGACAACTTCCTCTTGATCCATTCCAATAATCTCTTCAACCAAGCACTCTTGAGCATCTTCACATCTCCAACCACCATGAAGAACCACCACATAGGCTCACTAGCCTTCTCTCTCTAGACACTTCAAGGACCACAAATAAAAATTCATACCACTCAAAAAATAAGAAACATGATCTAATCTAACTTGATAACTCTCTTAAAATACTCATACCTTGTTCTTTTGAAGAAACTGAACACAAAGAACTCTTCTTCTCATTAGGCCTATCTAGACTCCTTGTAGCCCTACCTAAAACTTGCAGAGACCATAACTTTCAGTAGATTCACCTTCAAAACTTGAAACTTCATATCTATATCACTATTATATTCCTCCTTAATCACACCAATTTTTATCACCTATCTAATCATATGTAACATACTTCCTTCAAAAACCTACTAACCAATTAAGCCTCCATCTTGACAAAAACTTGAATAACTTAAAATCCAAAAACCTTAAAATCTCTATGAATCTTTATTTGACAACCCATTTATCCTATTAAATATATTGAAAATCCTTAGGCCTCAAATCATAATGCAAACCACTTTTCCAGTATAGCCTAAAACCCTAGAATTTTAAAACAAACATAGTCAACAAACCTCCATCTAGTCAACATCTACCTCTGAAACTTCTTCTACATTTGGATACAGCCATCACAAATTTATGAACCAATATTTGGGATTCTATACCTTTGGAAACCTTAACTTCCTATACCATGTATTTTTGACCTTTCTAAACACCAAACTCATATTGACACTTCATCAACCTTAATCAAACACCTAAAAACTACCATTCCCTGATTACAAACCTTGCACATACTACCAACATTCTTTCATGACAAATAACACTAAACTAGGCTCAACCATGCATTGCAAACATGTCATCAAATGATGAAAACATTGAATATTATTAATTTGATATTCACTTAGCTCCATATACTAAAATTAAGTCATTAGCATCATGAACACATACCTTAAGGTTTATAAACATCAAACCCTCAAGTCACTACCTTTCATCCTTTGGGCTAGTTTTTCAAAAAATGAGAGAAAACTTGACACATAGGTATTACAATCCATAAAGTCCATATTAAGCCAAAACATCTTCTCATAACCTTCATTATCTTACAACATTAATCAAGACCTAGCTAGCATCCATCATGTTTCCTTTTTCTATAAAGTGTCTCCTTGAATCTTAGAGAGAGACACCCTTTTTACATAGATAGACTAAAAGTCTCAAAACTCTGGAGAGTCCCATATCTCCATAATCTTATCTACCTTATAATCCTACTTGACTTTGAAATAAATATTTTACTTCATTCTTTTATTCAGTTTTGTCAATAAATGTTGTCAATAGAAACTCTTGACTTTTCTCCATGTCAATCATGGCAAACAAACCATCTTTGGTCTCAGTCTGATCTCTTCTAATAGGCTTAGGTTTCCATGCCCATTTGTGACCTCTTCCTTGCATCTTAGGATCTCCATACACCTTATTTTGCTTTGGGAACTCATTCAACCTATTCTTACAATACCTAGAAATGTGACAAACTCTATGACAACTATAATAAACAAGATCATTCATACCTTTTGTTTGATGATGATTGTGATCTTCTTTTTCTATTTGGACAAAAGATAAATTCTTATAGCAGTCATGTATCTTCTTCATATCTGATTCCTTCTTTGTTTATGACTGATCTAAGTTATGATTTCTCCATGACCAATTGCTCCTTCTTCCAAGGCTCCATGAATGTCCATACTTGACTGACTTCCTTCTATAGTCCTTAGCTCTATGACCATACTTATTACATGTATAACAATGACCATGGAATAAATTTTCATACCTTGAAGCATTTGATTATCTAGTAGGCCATCTTCAATTACTTTCAAAGCTTGCATTCTCCTTGACATACTCAGGCTTTTCATGCTTCTTTTCAAGTTTATCCAACTTGACTAAAACAAGCTCATGTTGACTCTTCAAGGACTCCCTCTCAATCTTTATCTGAGTGTACTCATATTCTCTTGCTTTCATATTTTCATTTACTGTCTTTTGGATCAAACTTGATAAATAGAGACCTTAATACCTTTTTAACTATAGTAGCCTCTTCAAGGCTCTCTCCAAGACCTTTGATGATGTTCACAATCTCATCAACTCTCTATAGGAAGGATGCCATAGAATCTTCTTCCTTCATCTTAATACTTTCAAATTGCCTTTTGCGAATCTGTAGCTTAACAAGATTACCTTTGAATCTCCTTCATATATTATCTCCATTTTGTCCCATATCTCTTTAGGATATTTACAATGGATTACCTTGGTGAACTGAATTTATTTAAGACCACAAGTGATGGCATTCATTGCCTTCGAATTATTGTCAAACAACTTCTTGTCTACAACACTAGATGGAGGAGTAGTAGGATAAACATAACCATCCATAATATATTGCCATACATTAAACCCTGAGTACATAATGTATGTCTTCATCCTTACACTCCAAAAATCATAATTGGATCCATTGAACATCAGTGCTTGATTAGTAGAGAAACCTCCTTGATGATTACCCATATTGTACCTTGGGTCACCTTCAAGCTATCAAGACTTTACCAAAGGACCTTCTTTGATACTAATTGTTAGAGGTATAATCACTGAGAAGTGGGTGGCATGAATCAGTGAGCCATAGATATTCCAACTTCAATATCAATCACATCAAAACTCTTAATTAGTTACCATAAACATTCATGATACACATCATTCACAATAATGAAAAAGATATACAATACAAGATTAAGCACATAACACATGACATATGTGGGAAACCCTCTTGGGGGAAAAAACCTACTAGAACCTATAATTGGACAATTATCTTATAATAACAAGAACTAATTTAGACCGGCTACAACTAATCAAGGAACTACCATCCCTTATTTAAGTGAGACTACAATCCCACAAGGAGCTTCTACACCTATCTAGATGAGCAACCAAAATAACTATACCTTTAGAAATTTTCATCTTGCAAGGAGGCTATAACCCCCTATATGTTGAGCAACTATAACAACACCTATGAACAACTCCTCCTTTGAACTGATGTCTTCAACACCTGATGATGGACCTCTGATTATCACTCTTCACCTTCTCAAAAACAACTCCATCACCACAATAACAACATGACCAAATGGTCATACATATAGACCTTAATCTAATCTAATCAATACTCTATCCATTGATCATACTTAATCTCCTTCACCTCTCAACACTTCACTCTAAACCACACACACAAGCCTCTCACAAATCTTAAAACCATCATCTTTTGTTTCACTATTTATAGAGCATACATGACTATCAATACCTTGGTTGGCCATTAGGCATTATTTAACCCTTAAATCAACTCTCACATAAGGACACAGCTCAAAAAAATATTCATAGGTTAGCCATAGCATCTATGGGTCACCCTTAAGAAGCTACACCTTTCAATTAGGCCCTTGTAGCTCTTATAAGTCTCATGGAGACCTATTCACCCATTTAGTACTTCATAAAACAAACTAAAAACATAGGAACACATTCCAACCCATGGACCCATGACACATGATATATATGTCCCCTTTAAGTTCCAACATCCATTATATCACTCTTCTACTAAACCCTAATTAGCTCAAACACTCCTCTATACACACAGTCATTATGAACAAAAACATATTCAAATTATAACCCTTTATTCATACTACATATGATTTTTAAAACCTTAATAATGTACACATATGGTCCTCATAGAGTCTACGACATAATCCATTAGCTATTTCACCTTTAAACATAGATATCCTAACAAGCACAGCTCAAATACCCTTCTCAGGTTACTTGCAGAACATGCACGAACACATAGTTAAATTTCAACCTCAATATATTTGAGTGTACACACTTTTCGATATTCAAATCTATATTTATAGATATGCCTTGGAGTCCTCTATAAGTTTTATTTTTACACCATGTGCAAATTTGTCCTCGATCAAAAGTTAAAGCCAAAATACATAGCATTAGTTTTCTCCTTTGTTAAATTCAAATATTCAAATGCAAACAATCATAATTAAACCTCAAACATTTGACCTCATCTCATGAAATCTTGACTAAACACACACCATTTATCTTTTTATATCAGCTTGGTCTTTATCTTATAGTGCTCACAATTCGATCAATTTGTACGAACACTTGCTCACTATTAGATCTTTATCCTTTACCTTTGCTCAGCGATAAACCTCAAACACTTTGACCTCTTTGACTTGACACGTGTTGTTAGATCAATTTGTATGATCACCCATGAACTTTTGGATCTCCATTTGGTCCTAAAATTTAACTTTTTCAAAATTGACCAAGTATAGGAACAATTGTAGTCTACCTAGAAGGCCAACTTTGGACATCAATAACTTTTGTTGTGTTAAGATGCATGATCTAAAAACTAGACCATATGATCTCCCCACATAAGAGAATCCAACCATATGTCAAATTAATCTTGAAACCCTCTCACATACAAGACATAATTCCATTAATCTTCTTACTCAAATTTATCAATCACAGAGCCAACTATGTCAAGAACTAGTCTGGAAGGCCAACTTTGTACATGCATATCTTTTGGTGCACTTCATTACATGACCTAAAAATTAGCACAAATTAACTAGGAACTAAACTGAATAAACCCATATGATTAACTTATCTTTAAACTACCACACATTTTAAATATAACACTATAAAAATTCCTACTCATCTTTTCTTGCCACATTTAAATTGGGTTAAGTATGGGAAAACACTGTCAAACTACTTGGGAGCCCAACTTTACACTTGCATATATTTTGTTACATTTCATCACATGACCTAAAATTTATTGCATATAAACTAGACACAATATTTAAAAATCCCATGTGACCATTTCCTCTTGACACCTCCACACGTGTGAATGATAACATTATCGACATTTTTACTCAACTCTATTTGAACATAGAGAACATTGTTAAAATGCCTGAGAGCCCAACTTTGCACCCACATATATTTGATTGCACTTCATATAAATACTTAAGACTTAGACCATATAAAATTATGGCCAATGTGATCACAACCATATAACCAACTCCCCCTAACTCATCTACACATGGAAATTATGACATCATCAAACTACCTACTCAAATTTTTTGCTACTAGACCCAAAAAGTCTAGATAAAAATAAAGATCATCCAAATGAAATCCACTCATGCACATAATAACTAAAACCATTCTTGAATCTTTATAGGAACCCTTGCAGTAGAGGATACATGGTTTAAAATCACCATACTCATCCCTAAACATCTCTAACCATTCCAAAACTGAATATCAACCAAGCCAACATCAAACATACTAGGATAAGCACATTACACACTTTGTCATTATCACTTAGACTATCAAGGAACTTCATCCACTCACTTGGACACCTCCATGACATCACCATGACATCATTGACAACTATCCAACAATAATGACTATGAATAGTGACTCCACTCCTAATATTCTCCCACTTGAAGTCAATATACACAAATGTATATTCCTTCTAGCTAATGCACTGAATAAATTCCTCAATATTCTTTTCATCCATTAAGACTAACTAAAGTTTAACAAAACTTCAAATTTTTTCTTACAATCCCTTAGTCATTATATCTAAAATATTTTCACTAGTATGTATCTTTTCCAGTTTTAATTTCTCTTTCTCCAATACTGTTTGAATGAAATGATACTACAACTGAATATGTTTTATCCTAGAGTGAAAATTTGAGTTTTTGACTAGATGGATAACACTTTGACTGTCATTATATAGTATACCTTTTCCTTACTTGTGTCCTAACTCTTCCATCAACCTCTATAACCAAATCATTTCCTTACTTATTTCTATAACAAAAGTATGCTCAACCTCTATGGTTGAAAGTGTCACAACCTTCTATAGATACGATATCCAAATAACTAATGTACCACCTACTATGAACACACCTTGTAGTGTTTCTTATACCATCCAAATCACCTGACATGTCTAAATCAACATACCCTTATAATGTGACATCTAATTCACCATAAAATAACATTGTATTTGTGGTCCCTCTCAAGTAATGAAGGATCCATTTGACTTTCTTCCATTGTTCTTTTCCTAGATCATTCATGAACCTACTCACTAATTCTATTACATGTGCAATTTTTGGCCTTGTAGACACCATTTCATACATCAAAATATCAATTTTTTATGAGTAAGGTGTTTTGGACATGATATTATTCTCTTATTTTATTTTAGGGTATTATTTATTTGTTATTTTGAAGTGGCCTACCAAAGGTGTCCCAACTAGCTTCACATCCTATATGTTAGACATATCCAACACTTTATTGATGTATGCTCCCTGTGATAATGTCAACTTATAATTATTTATATCTTTGGATATTCTCATACAAAAGATCTATTTAGTAACACCTAGATCCTTCATAGAAAAAAAATCACTCAATTTTCTCTTGGTTGCATTGACATCCTACATGTTAGAACTTGTAACAAGCATACCATCTACATACAAAAGTAAGATAATATAGCTGCCATTTTTTAATCTCTTAAAATAAACACAATGATCAAAATGACATAAAATTTTTCAAATTTAATATACCACTATCTTGGAGCTTATTTCAAGCCATACAAGCTCTTCTTTAGTTTGCACACCAAATTCTCCTTATCATTGACTTCATATCCTTGTGGATGCTCCATGTAAATATATTAATTTAAATCCCCATGAATGAAATTAGTCTTCACATCCAACTGTTCTAAGTGCAAATATTCAACTGAAACTAAACTCAAAATATTTTTAACTGAAGTTATCTTAACAACTAGAGAAAATATTTCATCAAAATTCTATAACTTTCTTTGGTGTAAAACCTTTCACCACCATTCTGGCCTTATACTTCCTTTTACCTGCATCCTCCTCTTTTATCTTGTACATCCACTTTTTATGTAATGCCTTATTTCCCTTGGGAAGCTTCACCAAATCCCATGTTTGGTTTGACATTATAGAGTCATACTTCTCATCCATAACTTGCTCCCACTTATCCTTGGCATCAACATGCATTGCTTCTTCATAGCTCTCTAGCTTACCACCATTAGTAAGTAACAAATAATTTAAAGGAGAGAGCCATTCAGGTGGTCTATTTACTCTAGTATATATTCTAACAATAGGAGTTTGGGGTTCCTTTGTTTGTTACACATTTTGAACTAGAACCTTTGGGACATGTTATTCTATAATGTCCTCAAACATTATGTACTCTTTCTTGGATTCTTCTTACTTATTTTCCTGTAATTGATCCCTATATATGAATTTTTCATTGAAGATAACATCTCTACTCCTAATGATTTTCTTATCTTCCAAATTCCACAACCAAAATCCAAAGTCATTAGTGTCATAGCCAATAAATGTATATTTCTTAGACTTAGCCTCTAATTTGGTCCTATCTTTTTTATCAATGTGAGCAAATGCCTCACAACCAAATTTTTTTAGAAATGAATAGTCTATCTTCTTACCATTCCATGCCTCCTTTGGTATGCCACCATCCAAAATAGTCAAAGGTCCTATGTTTATCATGTAAACTATTATATCCACAGCATCCACCCAAAATTTTAAGGAAAATCCTGATGCAGTCTCATGATTCTATCATGCTCCATGATAGTCATGTTCATCATTTTTAACACACCATTCTACTTTGGTGTTATTAGAACCATCTTCTATCTATGCATTCCATTTAGTGAATAGTAGTTATCAAAATCCTTACTACAATATTCACCACCATTATCTGACCTGAGGCATTTTAATTTGAAACATGTTTCATTTTCAACTAAATCTTTCCATCTTTTGAAAGTATCAAAAACATCAAATTTCTATTTTCTATAGTAAACCCAAACCTTCCTAGTTGTATCATCAATATAACATAATAAACTGAACCACTAAGTGAATATACCTGAGATGGTCCCCATAAATCTGTATAAACAAGCTCTAATTTTTTCTCCTTCTTGGTTGGTCCAACTCTAAGAAACCTCACACATTTTTATTTCCCATATACACAATGCTCACAAAATTCCAAGTCAATTCCTTTCATACCTGTACATTTATCCTTTAAATGTAGGATCTTCCTACCATTTTCACTCATATGGCCAAGTCTGTAGTGTCATAAAGTTGTGTGTGTACATGTAGTAGTTAAATCAAAATATGAATTAGTAATAACTATGGCTAGATATAAATCACCCACTTTCTCACCTTTTACAACCACCAGAGCACCTTTGGTAACCTTTCAGGAGTTGTTTGTAAATGTGACAATACAACTATGAGTACCCAACTATCCTACAGAGATTAGATTTCTCCTTAAACTTACAACATGCCTAACATATTTAAGCACCCAAGTATTTTCATTCTATATTTTAATATGAACACTACCTTTTCCAACAATGTTGCAAGGTTATTTTTTCACCAAGGTAAACATGCCAATAATTCCCTTGAACATAATTTTGAAATTAATGTCTATGAGTAGTAGTATGAAAAAATCACCATAATATAAAATACAAGATTCAAATATATTATCTAAGGAAATAATAAGAGCATCCTATAATATGATCACTTGCTACATTTGCTTTTTTATTACCTTCATGTTATTCCTTTGTTGATTTTCCACATAGGATCTAACAATCTTTCTTTGTGTGTCTTGGCTTCCCATAATGCCAGCATTTCATCTTGCCTCTAGATTTGGATCTTGAACCGTTATTTGATTTTCCATGGTTCCCTCTTCTTCTATTCTTCTACATTTCCTTATTATCCATTGTTAATGCATTCCCTGACATGGATGTTTCACATGTGTTTTTCCTTTACATTTCCTCATTTGAAATCAAACCCACCACATCTTCAAACTTCAAGTTAGCATTGTTGGAGATGGTGTTGCTTACTACCATTACTAAATTGTTCCAACTCTTAATTAAGTAACATAGAATGAGAATATCCTTGACTTAATCATCAAAGTCAATATTCCCATAATTTAACTGATTATTAACAATGTTTAACTCATTTAAATGATTTAACACTGAACTATTTTTAGACATTTTCATGTTAAAGAATTTCTTCATAAAAAAATTATTTGAGGCAGAGAGTTTTTCATATAAATTCCCTAGTATCATCATAAGACTTTATGTCATATTTTATTGAGATATTTTAAATGCTATAATAGATGCAAGGCATAATTAGATGGTTCTGAGTGCTTTCCTCTCCAACAACTCCCACTCCTCATCTATCATTTTCATTAGCTTCTTGGTTGTACCTCCTAATGGAAAGTAGAGGTTCTTCTGAACAAGGTTATCCTCCATCGACATCTTACACAATCTAAAGTTTTGTCCATTGAACTTATATACCTTTGATTTATAGTCATATGTCATATCTCCCACTCAGGATCAAATATTATGCTTTCTACAATTTAATCTTCATCAATAAAAAAACATTTACTCTAATACTACTTGTTAGGATAATCAATATGGAAATATCCCCTAAATTTCTATCAAGAAAAGTTATGAAAATGGAAATAAATATCTTAAAAAATAAATCAACCCATGCACAACATAGGAGACAATAATATATTGTGGTTAACCCAATGGGATATGTCCACCAAAGATAGTTTTCCACCCTTTTATTACAAATAATAATAGGAAGAATAACCAGTGCCAACACCCTATCATAACTATCTCCTATCTCTCACCTTCATGTCTTCTATGCACCTATGTTAAGCTTACACCAAGCTTAAAACCAAGCTTACATATAAAGACTTACCTAGTCTTCACACCTCTTCTTCCAAAAATGCAAGAATCCTAAATACAAATGGTAAGTCATGATTTTAAGAATTTACAAGAGAGAGAGATAGAAGAGGGAGAGAGAATAAAATAAGAGAGGGGAAATATTATTCCAAATTCCAAGTGATTGCATAAGTGATCCATAAAGTAGTGTCTACCACTTGTGCAAAGGTCTAAAATTAGTGGATTTAATTTAGACAAAAGACATCACCACCTCCATGTGACAATTTGTCTTTGTCTTCCACTCAATTACTAAATTCAGATGATGATAAACCATCTCTTATCTTTACCCAAACATTTAGATAATGTAGCCTCCATGTGAAGTGTGCTCCACTCGAACTCATGAGTGCATAGAATGAATGGAGATCTTCTTTGTCCTTGTCCCCCACATGCACCCAAGAGTTAATCCACTAAGATTTTTCCCCTTCTTATTTTACATTAACTTTACAACATGAAAGATCCTACATGGGCCATGCCACATCACCTATACACCACATCATCAATATGCCACATCACCATGAATAGTATTCATGAATAGTGATTATGAATAATGTTCATGAATAGTGACTTAATTCCCAATAAAATGCACATATAATATAGATTAATATGTATATATATGGTTTAAATATGTTATCTCTAGATTAACTAATACAATTTAATGGTTTTAAATGTTTTTGTTATTGTTATTGATGAAGAGAATGTATAAGTATCTTTTTCATGTGTATATTCCTTCTTAGAAGGTGTTTTTCACCTGTAGCTACCATGGAAGAACCACTTGTAGCCATTCATTTGCTAATTAATATTTCTCTATAAAAACAATAATTACCTACATCAAATGATTATTTAAACCCTTAGAAAATGTTTTATGTGAATTTATACCAAGATACATATGGTAAATCCAAAACTGCCATAGGTTATACTTCCAATTTGGTGAGTACAGAGGATGATTTTCTAAGATAAGAGGTCATTATAACTTCACTCATGGTGTCCTCATTCTTATTGGAAAAATACTTGTGTAGATGATATTTTATTATTATATATCACCTCAATCTTTTATACTTGGTAAACTCAAACCTTGGTTGTTCCTCTTTGTTCTTTACCTTTCCCACTTTTGCAAGTCTCTCATCTACTCTATCTTATGCCCCTTGGCCTATATTTCTTAGTCTGACCAGTCTTATGTTGATAACCCAAGTATTTTATCTTGCCCAAAACTCTCAAATGTACTTATCTTCCATCTCTATAAGTTTTGAACATGTACCTACTTTTTTGCTCCCTATGCACTTATGTCTAGGACAGACAATAGCATTAATGTTATTATCTTGTCTTGATGTAAGTGTCTAGTACCCTAAATTCATCTAATTTTCAAATTAAATGTATCTTAATGGCTAGCCTAAGTTATTTATTTTGATTTATTAATCTAAAAGTATTGATATAAATATAAGATCAACCCCTCGCCTAGCTACACCTAGTAAAAAACCAAAGAAACCAAGGTAACTTATCAAAATCACTCTATCAAACATTCAATTAAACAAAGCTTACCTATTTCCATATCATTCATAGTTATAACACATCTACAAGATGAATTACTAAAGGAGCATCCCAAGGGCCCAATTTTCTAAGTTATAAGTTAGGTTAATGTTGTACTTGTTTTCTACATATTGTATGATTCACACACAAGCCAATATATAGGGGGAAACTACATGAATATAAGGTGATCTTATAGAGTATTGGATATGTAGGCAATGCCCTTTGATAATGGGGTCTTTTGGGTCAGCTTGACATTGTGTGTCTACTAACTCATTTTCCCCGAAGGTCACTATGAATATGGAGAAGTAGGGTTTTATCATTTCATAAGGAGTGATAGTCCATGACCCAAATATGAATGCACTAAAGTGACAGACCTTATTCCTTATAATGTCTCTCTCTATCTCCTTAGATATATTCACTTTAAATATTTATCCATATTTATCCTAATCTCAGTTTTAAATCCTTACAATGATACATATTTTTTTAAATAACTTTCCAATAGGAAAGGTAGTTACATCAACACATAGGTGTGATCTTAAACCTTGATCTTTCAATTTAAATTATTTTTTATTATAGATCATATACATTGATTATATTTTCTAACATGTTATTGGTTTTAGGTTAGTCACTAGTAAAGCACTCAAGTTGGGCACACACAAAGATAAGTTGTGTATATACACCTAGGTATGCATTCATTTCTTTTAAACTCATAATTTCATTACTAGATTAAAGAGGGGTAATTTTAGATGATATATTATAATTATATATCACCTCAGTCTTGTGCACTTATAAAACTCATACCTTGATTGTTCCTCTCAGTTCCTTACTTTTGCTTCTTTCACGAGTCTTGCATATACTCTATCTTGAGCCCTTTGGACTATATATCTTGGTCTGACCAGTCTTATGTTGATGACCTAGGTCTTATATCTTACTCAAAATGCTTAAAATGTATTTATCTTACATCTCTACAAGTTATAAACATGTACTTAATTTCTTGCTCCCTAAACACTAACATTTAAGATAGACAGTAGCATCGATGCTATTATCTTATCTCGATGCAAGTGTCTAGTGCCCTAAAGTCATCCAATTTGTAAATGAAATGTATCCTAATGATTAGCATAAGTGATTTAATGTGAGTTATTACTTCAAAGGAATTGATATAAATATAATATCAACCTTCATTCATTCCTTACCTAACTATACCTAGAAAAAGACCAAAGAGACCAAGGTAACTTATCAAAAGCACTCTATCAAGCATTCAATTGAATAAAGCTTCTCTATTTCCATACCATTCATAGGTATAATACATATATAATTTTGAGATACTAAATTAATATCCCAAGATCCAGATTTGCCAAGTTACAAGCTAGGTCATGATTGTACTTATTTTTCACATATTTCATGATTAACACACAAGATAACACATAGGAGAGAACTACATGAGTTTTATGCCCTCTTATATAGTATTGGATATGTAGGTAATTTCATCTAATATTAGGGTCTTAGGTGTTGGTTCGATACTATGTGCCCACTAACCATTTGTCTCCAAGATCACTATGAAGATAGAGAACTAGGGTTTTGCCATTTCACAAGGAGTGATAGTCTATGACCGAGATCTGAATGCATAAGAGTGAAGGTGAAGTCAAATATAGAAGCATCCAAATTCATCCTATTTCAATAGGCATTATATATAGGAAACTTGTATGGAACCTAGACATTAACATCGATGTAACCAACCCAAATTGATGTTAATGTTGAGAGCACCAGAAGTGTCAAATTTAGAATCTTATGACTATTCTATAATCTCCTTCAAACCTAATTTTTGCATGTTCTAGATCTATAATTTTATTATCATTAGAATAAGCCAACTACATCACTTCTTTGTCATTTCCATATTTAGCATAGTTGTACTTTCCATATTTAGACTATCTCAATAGAATGTATTCATTGTATGCTTATATTTGAATATAGCATCTAATTAGCCTACTATATATCTTCTTATCATGCTTGTGACATTTCATTTCTATATACCCCTTTTAATTCAAAATTTAGGTTTAATGATAATATCACCTTAAATCTAGGGTTAAAACAACTTTTTTTCTTTCATTTTTCATATGTCAGTTTTGTTTCTTAATACCATTAGTCTTATTTATATTCCCTATTTTTATGGTTTTATTTTTCTAACCTCTAGTATATTAAATCATCTAATAACAAAGTTTCCTTCTCTATATAAATAGAAAGTTGTAGGTTGTAGAGGGCTATAATAGAATAACCATAAACTTTTATATCAAGATCAAGTTTTTAATCATATTTTTGTAAATGATCCTATAGAAATTACTTTATTTATATAGTTTTAATATCGATAATAATAATTACATTAATTTAATCCTATCTTTAAAATGAAGGGATTAAATTTCCTATCCAACTGAGGCAAGGCCCACTTGTGAGGATTTGTTGGTGAAGATTCCCATCTATTAGTTAGTATTTTATGTTATGTGAGTATTTATTTTGCATTTCATTATTTTAATTTTGAGTAATACTTCTATTTCCATATGGGAATTAATTAAATATTTAATTTGAATTATTTATTAATTGCATGCTATATTTTATTTCCAACAAGGAGTGAGTGTAATTATGTTTATGAAATTATCATTTAGCATTGTGTGCAGAAAGCTTCCAACCTTAAGTAGTATTTCAATTTAAAAACTTAATAAGTATTTCAATTTTCAATATTTGAATTATAAAAAAGAGTGTTAATTTTATTTCAAGTGTGTTTACTTTCATTCAAAAGAGTGTGTATTTAACTACATAATTACTTTGAGTTATTATTCCCTATAAAACAACTATGATAGTCTTCTTAGTCATTCAAATTAAATTAGTGTTGCACATATAGTGTAGACCCCTTGCAAATGGTGTGTTACTATAGTGATTACTAAATAAATGACCACATAATGGGCAAGCCCCAAATATGATAATACCCCCTGGTGTGGGCATAATGAAGCTATAAAACATCTAAAATTACATGATCATATGTGACATGTATATCTTGAATCCATCTTAAAATATACCATTAGAATCATGTGAATGATAATTAATATGTAAACCTAAAACATAGGTAGATAAGTAATGGTATGTATCAGTGTGTAATTATGTAATTAATAAAGGCAAATAAATTTTTTATTTTATGGTTTTACTTATTTTTTCATTTTCATGATTTTCAAAAATAATGAACCATTAAAGGAGGAAGCCAAGGGGTGAAATAAAGAAGATGAAATAAGAGGTCAATAAAGAAAGAAAGAAACCAATGGGAGAGGGAAAGAAGAATAAATAAGAAACAATAAGAGGAGGATTTGAACTAACCTAAAACTTCCCTCATAACTCAAATCATGCTAGGGTGGAAGGCATCATTATATATGTGTTTTCATCATTGGGAAATTCTCACAGGAATTTGGAATGGGATCAAAAATCAAAAGGGAAGGAGCTAAGGGAAGAAAACAAGAAACATAAACCAAGGGGATAGACAAATGTCAATGAAAATATAGGAAATAACATATATTTCAAACCTAAAATAATCATGAGGCAATGTGAAACTCAAGGGAAAAAGTAATGAAAAAACAAAATCAATCATGATACAACCAAAAGTGAAACAGGACACTAGGACAAGGCACATGAAAGGAATGAAAAATAATAGAAAAGAGAAAAATAAACTATGTGCAATACATCATAGCATTGAAGTGTATGATATAGGCTATCAACATCAATATATAATCTCATCTAAATGCATATAAAGAGACTCACATTCCTCCTTTAAGGGTGTCATGGACCATGAATGTGAGGATTTAGATGTTTCATTATAAGTATCAAAAATGTGATCATGAATTGTATGGTACCCTGAGTCATCACTAAGAGATTCATCATGGTGATGGGCTATAGGATCTACCTTAACTTCTTTAAAATAAGTGCATGTATTAGTTTGAATGTTTTTTATTTATTTGAACTATTTGTATATGATTTAGCATGAATATATGCAAGAGGTTAAAAAAATAAAATCTTGTGATGTGGATGAGTATGCACTGTAACTCTAGGAATTATAATTGTATGATCTATAACTCTAAGAGATGTAATTGTAGATGTGATAACTCTAGGGATCATAATTATGAGAGGTTTAACTCTAGAAGATGTGACTTTAGGTTTTATGATTTATTGTTTAGCAAGCCCTTTGAATAATACCTCACGTTTTTGTTGATGTTGTACAGTTAACTAATAATGTGTGTCATGAATAGTAAAGACTTTGTTATCATACATGAACTTAATACATGGTAATATGGATGGGGTAACTCTCATTTGATTTATCCATGAGCATATAGATAGTATATCATATGTCATGTTATCCAAAATTACATAAAACCATATTAAAAGGGTTTTAGGACCTATAGTGATAAGTAATGTGATACCCTTGAGATATGTCCTTGTCATACCATCGTAATATTTAATAACCATGGTTATACCAAGTAAATATTTTTGATGGTATCCTCTACTAGCAAGGAATTATATTGTACATAAGTTTTGACTTGAAGAATTAGTGAGCATAATGCCATGTGTAATCATAAGATGTGTGTCAATAAAAGCATTATGATTAGTGGACCATTGTTAGAATTATTTGTTGGAATCTCATGGATGTATAATATAATAGATGCAACTTATATTTTTAAACCTTTAACCATGCCTATAATACCATTTGAGATACAAGTATTATAAATCATTGTTTATTATGTAGGTATTTCCCTATGAGCATTATTTTGCTTTGTAGTATCATGATTTGAAAGTGAATTGTTAAATATTTTCAAGTATTGATTTAGTGTAGTAATTGATTCATTAAATTTATTATTGTATCCATCCATTTAAATAAAATTAATATCAATGAGATCTTTTATCTTATATTTAAATGCATAACATGTGTTGGTAGTATGTCCCAAAGATATATGGTACTCACAATATGAATTCACATCATAGTTCTTAGGTAAAGGATAGGATTTATCCAACTCCTGTTGTGGGGGTAAATAGATCATATTGTATTCAAGTAATTTCTTAAGCACTTGGTGAGGATTCTTGATAACCTTGTAAAGTGTCTAACCTCTCAAAAAGGGATAACAAACATATCGAGTAGTTGTGATTATGTGTTTACTTCATTTTTTTCCTCATTATTGGCTTGAAAATTAGAAGTATCATTAGTCTTAGCTTTAAATTTTGATTTACCTTGATATTTGTATTGTATAGATGTAGAATTGGCATGTCAATAAAACACTCCAATAGTTTTCTTCACAATCTAAAAAAAATCATTTTTACATATATCATTATCTAAAATACAAGGTAAAACAACATCCCTTCATGTTTGCAAATGTTTTTTTAAAAATTATGGGTAAGTGGTGAATACACTAGATCATGTAAAATTATTCGAAGGTAAAAGCAAAGTATAGTAAATTATACAAAATGGTAGATTAGTGGTGAATACATGACACAAATTAGTGTATTCACATTGGGTTTACCAAAATGTTTTACAAAAGTGGTGGATACATGATAAATAGAATACGTTGATTATGAAGAACAATTTTACAAGGTAAACTAGCCTTAATACAATAATAAAAAAAAATTAGATCTACCTAGGGCTAAAGGGGGAGCTAAAATTACTATGAACTATAAATGATCAATAGAAATGAAATTAAAGATAAATATAAATATACATAGCTAAAACAAACACATTTAGGTTCTAACAATGCCTAGAAGTGCAATTTCCAGAGGAAGGTGTTGGAAATTTTTATTGATAATATTTGGCCCACCTATTTTTAAGCATTTTTTAATCACTCAAGCAATTTTTTAAGCACTTGATGAGGATTCTTGATAACCTTGTAAATTGTCTAGCCTCTCAAGAAGGGATAACAAACATATCAAGTGGTTGCAATTGTGTTTACTTAATTTTTTTCCTCGTTATTGGCTTGAAAATTAGAAGAATCATTAGTCTTAGCTTTAAATGTTGATTTGCCTTGATATTTGGATTTTCTAGAGGTATTGGTATTGGAATCATTTTTAAGCATGTCAACCTATAAAAGTTTGATCTCCAATGGTTTTCTTCACAATCTAAAAAAATCATTTTTACACACATCCAAAAAAAATTACATTAAAATACACCAATTAGGTAAAAAACCATCCCTAAGACAAAGTCATGTTAGGTTGACACATTTGTTTTAAAAATTATGGATAAGTGGTGAATACACCATGCGAATCATGTAAAATTATTCAGACAAAGTATAGTAAATTATACAAAATGGTAGATTAGTGATGAATACACTACAAATTAGTGTATTCACATTGGGTTTACCAAAATGTTTTACAAAAGTGGTGGATACATGATAAATAGAATACGTTGATTATGAAGAACAATTTTACAAGGTAAACTAGCCTAAATACAACAATAGAAAAAAATTAGATCTACCTAAGGCCAAAGGGGTAGCTAAAATTACTATGAACTATAAATGATCAATAGAAATGAAATTAAAGATAAATATAAGTATACATAACTAAAACAAACATGTCTAGGTTCTAACAATGCCTAGAAATGTAATTTCTAGAGGAAGGTGTTGGAAATTTTTATTGATAATATTTGGCCCACTTATTTTTAAGCACTTTTTAAAGCACTCAAGCAATTTTTTAAGCACTTGATGAGGATTTTTGATAACCTTGTAAATTGTTTAGCATCTCAAGAAGGGATAAAAAACATATCAAGTGGTTGTGATTGTGTTTACTTAATTTTTTTCCTCGTTATTGGCTTGAAAATTAGAAAAATCATTAGTCTTAGCTTTAAATGTTGATTTGCCTTGATATTTGGATTTTCTAGAGGTATTGGTATTGGAATCATATTTAAGCATGTCAACCTATTAAAGTTTGATCTCCAATAATTTTCTTCACAATCTAAAAAAATTATTTTTACACACATCCAAAAAAATTAAATTAAAATAAACCAATTAGGTAAAACAACATCCCTAAGACAAAGTCATTTTAGGTTGACACATTTGTTAAAAAAAATTATGGATAAGTGGTGAATACACTATGCCAATCATGTAAAATTATCCAGACAAAGTATAGTAAATTATACAAAATGGTAGATTAGTGGTGAATACACTACAAATTAGTGTATTCACATTGGGTTTACCAAAAAAAATTACAAAAGTGGTGGATACATGATAAATAAAATACATTGATTATGAAGAATAATTTTACAAGGTAAACTAGCCTAAATACAACACTAGAAAAAAATTAGATCTACCTAGGGCCAAAGGAGGAGATAAAAGTACTATGAACTATAAATGATCAATAGAAATGAAAGTAAAGATAGATAAAAATAAAACAAACACATTTAGGTTATAAAAATGCTTGGAAATTTAGAGGTAGGTGTTGGAAATTTTTATTGTTAATATTTGACCCACCTCTTTTTTTTATATGATGCCCAATTACCCTTTCCATTTCACATTTCAATCCTTTACCATCATGACTTCTTGCAAGGGCCAACCTCTATGTTATACATCTAGTCATGTAGGCTTGGTTTTATGTTCCTTAAATGTTTTATAATGATTTTTTTTATCTCCATGAGTATATTGATTTGATTTATTTTTGGCTATGAAAAAGGCGTCATGACAATCAAATCCTAGACATGTAATTATGGTGAACATTCACTTAACATTTTAGTGACAGTGATTTCAATTTTGATGATATTCTAGATAGGTGTTTGATCATGATAAATATTATTCCTGGCTTTGATTAATTTAGGTTGTCATATAATGTTCACTTTAATCATGACACATGACTTATTGTCACCTACTATATAGATTTTATGGTTATATATTTACATGCATATTGTTTGATTACAACTATTATTGAAAAAGGATTTCAAAACTAGTTATAGATGTTCAAATTTAGATATTAAAGCAGAGGTGATAGTGAAAGTGTTAGATACTTTATATAGGAACCTACATTAATGGCATGATAGTAGTGGGATGGACATTTGGTTGGATTTTAATTCATTAAAATTATTGAAACTTATTGAAGAAGCTACCAAAGAGTCTATTTAACCTATAAACTTTGTTTGTTTGGCATTTGGTTGCAAGGGTGGTGAAGCCTATTAAAATTATTTCTCAATGCCATCATAATCAAATTAGTATTGGTATGCTATCTTACTTACAAATCATTAAATGTGTGATAAAAGTAGTATGGATATCATACAACTTTTTTTCTTTGTGATAGCATTCTAGAAATAATATTCAATGGTTTATCTTTGAAATGAAACTTTTTGTGAGTTTAGTTTAGTTGCCTATATAGTGTTAAATGTGAGAGAAATCAAGAATTATGTCATGAAGATGAATTATAATCGTGAATGCATCAAGGCTTCTTATTTTGTGGTTATGTAGTTTTAAAGCTATGGATAATAGTAAGATAGTGTTATGAGTTGGATTTCAGCATGACTGTTGATTTGGTAAAACCTTAGTTATGTCTTTATTCTTTGATAAACAAGATTTCTTAAAAAAATAGTACAAAGATAGTCTATGGTTGTTTCTAAATGATTAATACAAGTGGGAGTGCATTTTTTTGACTGGGCTTGCATCTCGAGGAAAAGGCATTAAAGTTCCTTGTTCAATATATTTTTTCTCTTTTGCTCCCGTTAGCTATATTATAATTTGTTTGATACCATTTGACTTGTTTGGAAATGATAATAGTATGCATGCATTAAATTTGTAAGTCATTTGATAGTTTTTTTATTATATATATTATGAGAAGTGATAAATGAAATGATTTTTCTTAAGTTTTGGAAGAAATATGTTAGGTAAATAAGAAAGAAAATGTTACTTGGTAGTTGTGATAGGGTTCATTACCAAAATGGAATGTTGTTTGTCCATGCAAAGAGGTTTGTTTTTTGGTTTATGTTGACATGTTTTAGTTTCTCAGTATTTGTTTTCCATTGTGTGGAACATTTTGGCCCATCATGTTTTATTCAAAGTTTTTACTTTCTTTCCTTAATCAAATTTTTATCTATATGCACTTATCTTGAGAATATTGCAAGGTTGTATTATGTTTTCTTACAAGTACTTGAATCGTACAACGAAGGTCATGTTTTTAGTAAGAAGTATTTCCTTGACATGTTTTCTTTGAGATGTTATATTTTAGATATTGAAACTTACATGGTCTTATAAAAATAATGTATAAGAGAAACATATCTTGAAGTCAATTGGCATGGTTAGATGTTTGATATGATTTGTCATAATTTCTTTACTCATTTATTTCCCTTGAAGATTAATCAGCATGTGCAGTTTTGATTATGAAAATAAATGTGGTTAATGACAATAGAATGTGGGTAGATATGATGTTTTGAGGCCTTGCCATGATTTCACACTGATAAATGTCAGGTAATATCTCACGATGTCTTTTTGGCATACACACTAAGTTTCAAAATAAGGTGCAAAGTAAATTTTATATTTATTACAATATGGTGTGCAAGGTTGTTGTCTTATGTTGTGTGGACTTTATGATACTAAAATGATATTATGTAAGCATTTGTTAACAAAAACCTAAGCAGATTTGATATGGTGTGATGTTTTTTGAATGCAAGGTGTACTATTTTTTTAATTAAGAATTTATTGTGTTCCAATTTTATCTACATATATTTCCTTTTTGATTGCTCATTATCCCTTGTAGACAATATGGTGGATCAATTTTCAATTTTTAGTAAGGATGTTTTTATTTTAGCCATGGTAAATGCATTGAGGTTGTGAGGTGATGTTCATTTTAGATGGCTTTGGATTATTATTTTGCTTTGACATGTGTGAAATCATATTGATTTTGGTGGCATGTGGATGATTTGATATTACATATTAACTAAATGGATGTTTCCTAGTGTAATTAAGAGAAAATAAAACAATTTATTTTCTCTTGATTACTTGGATGGAATGTAGTTAGATTGTTGGGCCCTGCTCAATGAAATTATGTTTTATATAATGATCTTGATTTATATTTTTAGGTAAATAACCCAAGTATTTTATTTGGGTAATTCACTTTTTTTAATATAAAATTTATTTTTGTGTCTTGTGAAATTTATAATAAATTATTACTTTATTTTTGTATATAGTGTTATGTTATATGACTAATTTAAATTACAAGTCAGTTGTAACTAAGTATTGAAAAGTGAGTGCATAAAATGAATTATGTGTTTCATATTTGATAAGGTCACACGTAGGTACAAAGAGCTCTGACAAATATTTCATTTGCTTTTATACTCTAAAGAATAACAAGATTCTGAGTTAGGTTTTAATTTTAAGAAGACTATAGAACATTTGTTATAATGGTATATTACTTTCTTTGAAGCACTCATGTATATCTTGCTTCTATTATTAGTTCAATTTTAGTATTTGATTGATGCTTTAAGACTAATATTTTAGTGATATGAGGTAATTATAGTCACATGTTTGGTCGTAATCATGGTGCTTGATTTCAAATGATTGATATTTTGTGCACATGCTCACATGACAATTTTCTTACTTTTTCGTGGTGTAATCATAACTTACTTGATCAATGTTTAGACCAATTTTATTTTTTGTTCCGATTGTATACGAGTTGTGACTTCAATAAAATATTCATTGCAATTAAACTAATTTTATCTCAATGACAATTTTATATACTTATGTTTATATGTTTATATTTATCTTGTATGTTAACTAATGCATGATTTGTATATTGGTTTCTTGTTTCTTTTTTAGTATTACATTATTTTATATTAGTTGTCTTTAAGTGTTTATGTTTTAATTCTATTTTTCCCATGGCTAAGATCATTTATTAAAATATATAAGTATTCAATCAATAATAAACTAAATTTAAATATTGATTACATCTTTAGTTGGGTTAGTATTTTTATGTTTACATTTGAATATTGTCTGTAAATGACTATTTTCTCTAAGTGGATTGATAACATCATAGTTGGTTATGTGATGTACTTTGATTCATCATTCGAGATAACCTTTTCAATGGTTATTTTAGATAGTGAATTCTTATAATATAATTTCTCTTAAATTTTTTAGTTCTTCTACTCACTTGTTGAGGAAATTTCTCAATAATTTATTTCTTGGTGGTGATCACATTTTAGTAAATGACTTGTATTTACCCATAATTTTATTAGGTTTCTTCTTTGACACACACTTAGTTAGACTTAATGCTTAAACTATCCTTCACACTTGAGTTGGTCTTCTAGTTCTCAGGTTCCTTTTAATATTAGCATCGGTTTGATTCTGATTTTAACCAAATTTTCAATGTCAACAAATTTGATGACTCCACTAGGAAAAAATATTGAGTCTTTTCTTCTCTTGAGTGTTTTACACTCTTTTTTGAATTCAAATTATAACTTTTCTAGCCAATGACCATAATTGGTTTCTAAGAGTCGTTCTTATTGTTCCTTCAAAATTGGATAGTCTCCATGGCCTTGATTCTTGTTCCATTAATTTTTTTCCACATCTTTAATCAATAATAGTTTAAATGTCTTACAAGAGTGGTGTTTTGTGTGTCATATTTTTCAAAACCAACAACACCCAAATATTTAAGCCTGAATTACATTTAATTAGCAATAAGATGTATCCTTTGAAAAAAAATCACAACATTTTTTTCTTTGAATACCTTAAATTACTTTTTCTTCTAGGTTAAGAGAGGATTTTGATTTGACTTCTATTTTTATTATTTTAAAACCATTGGATATAGAATAATGGAAACTATGGACTAATTAAGATTAAATAAATAATGGCAATAAGTATAATAATCAAGATTTAAACAGGCAATAGATATTGCAGAAGATTATTTATGACAAAAAAGGCTAATTAAATGGACAAGATACTTAGCTCATATGGACTATCTATGAATTTGAGAACAGCTACAAGATCAAAAAATACTAATCATTAAAAGACAAATAGATCCTGTAAGTGACACAATGCTCATAACCTCTTGGACACTACCTTAAAATCAAACCCCTACAATAGGTACATTACTTGACTTTTTTGGTAGCATTTTCAAACTCAACCTCTTTAGATCAGTGTTACATGTGTTCCTTTACTTGATTTTGTGTAATCCTAATTCATATGCTTGCAATGATGTACATTTACCATATAAACTCCTTCCCTTCCTTTATATCCCTAGCAAGACACTTGGATGAATATAACCTTAAAAATGGGTTAGTGTTTTTGGGTTGGACTAACCCCAATCACTCCCTACTAAATGATTGAGCATTGCCTACATTCTAATACTTATGAGAGGGCTCAAACCACATGCATTTCTACCAATTATGTGTGTGTGTGCACGCCAAATCATGTGAATGAAATTATATATTTGATTTCAACAAGATATTCCTTTGGTACAAGCATGTAAGTGATATGTGTAATCAAAATTATTTCTTAGAAACTTCAAAAGGATGCTTAATTATATGTAAACATTATAAGTCATCTAGGAGTCTCTTTTTATCAATTAATATTTATCCCTAAAGTTACTTTAGGGGATTTGTATATATAGTGATCTCAAGTTTGAATTAGGGAAATATTGGCATGCAAAATCTAACCCAATGAAACCCAAAATATAATAATATAATGACACCATGGGTGTTTGACCCAAGAAAAGAGTGCAACCCATGTCAGGACACTATTAGCAACCTCAAACCCTATCGATAACTAGCATAGTCTAAGTTTATCAGTAATTTCCTAAGCACAAAGAAAAGATAAAAAATAAGACAAACTAGGGATCCATATGAGACACTAAGAATAATAAAGAGATGACAAACAAAAGAGTGAGATCAAATTGAGAAGATAAGAGAGTAAAATACTAAGAGTAAAAGTGCCAATAAATGCTTAATGTTCGTAAAACTTGATGACTATTTTACTTAAAACTTATGTTCTTAGTGTTTAGTTATAGTAATTAGATTTTTTAATGAGATACATGTGTATTTTTAATTCATTAATCCAATGTCTAAGTGATACTTTACTTTGTCAGTCTCCTAGAGTGCATTATGGTAATTTTTTCTAAGTCATCTTATGTGACTAACTTAACGTACCCTAGTTATCGCTCTCTGCCTCATGTGAGTGCACAAGTCCACTTGCATGATATGTTAGTGTGATGGTTTATATCTATTAGGATAAGTGTATCACAAGTAAGATTCAGATTCCAAAACTCTTTTATGGAATGTTACCACATCATGGACTTTTATGTATTGATACCCTAGTTAGACTTTTACAGACTTTATTCAGCCAATCTACTATAGTAGTTGGTTCACTTTTTGGTATGGTTGAGGTGATTAAATCACTCAATCTTACCAAGTTTTTAGGTTGTACTTGATTGTATCATCTAGCCTCACCAAATTATAAGTATGATTAGGTTACACATTTGAGCTAATCTCAACTTCCAGGTGACAAATCACTCTCTCTCTCTCTCTCTCTCTCTCTCTCTCTCTCTCTCTGGATATATGCATTTTCTAGATTTATCTATATTTTTGCTAATCTTAATTTCAGAGCCTTATAATGATACATCTTTTCAAATCAAATTGTCAATAGGAAAGGTAATTATATTGACACACAAGTGTAATACTAAACCTTTCTCTTTCAATTTCAATACTTTCAAATAATTTCAATTTTAGATTACATGCACTGATTATATATTGTAACATAATTTTGGTTGCATGTCAGTCACCAGCAAAGCACTCAAGTTGGGCACACACAAAGACAAGGTGTGTTATACACACCCAAGTGCCCATTCCTTTCCTTTAAAATAATAATTTCATTACTAGATTAAATGGGGGGGGATGTAGATGATATTTAACAAATTATATAGCACCTCAATCTTGTACACTTGAAAAACTCAGACCTTGGTTGTTCCTCTCAGTTCTAGAATTTTCCCACTTATGCAAGTATTGCATCTACTCTATCATGTGCCCTTTGGCCTATCACTTAGTCTAACCAGTCTTATGTTGATGACCTAGGATTTTTATCTTGACTAGAATGCCTAAAATTTACTTATCTTCCATCTCTACAAATTATGAGCTTGTACCTACTTTCCTTCTCCTTGGACACTAGTGTCTAGGATAGACACTTATATCGATGCTAGTGTCTTCCAATGCATGTGTTTAGTGACCTAAAGTCATCCAATTTACAAATGAAATGTATCACAATGGTCAGCATAAGTGATTTAATGTGAGTTATTACTCTTATGGGATTGATATAAATACAAGATCAACCCTCATTCATTTCTCACCTAGCAATACCTAGGAAAGACCTAGCACAGACCAAGGCAACCTATCAAAAGCATTTAATCAAGCACTCAATAAATCAAAACTTCCCTATTTTCTCCTATTTCTATACCAGTCATTGGTACAACACATATACAGGTATGAAGTGATAAAGGAGCAACCCAAGAGCCCAATTCGCTAAGTTACAAGATAGGTCACTATTGTACTTGCTTTCCACATTTGCATGATTCACACATAAGCCAACACATAAAGGATAACTACATAAGTTTAAGGCCCTTTTAAGAGTATTGGCTATGTAGGCAGTGCTCATTGATAAGGGGTCTTTGGGGCAGCTTGACACCATATGCCCACTAACCCGTTTTTCCCCAAGGTCACTATGAAGATGAAACACCAGGGTTTTGACATTTCACGAGCAATGATAGTCAATGACCAAGATTTGAATGCACCAAATTGAAGGCAAATTCAAACCCAAAAGCATCTAGGTGGTTACATCCTTTTCCATTGGATATTCCATATAGGACACTTATGTTGAATCCAAATAGTAGTGTTGATGCAACCATCCCAAGCTAGCATTAGTGTCTAGAGCTCTAAAGGCACTTATTCTAGAATCAGATGACTATTCCAAAATCATCTTATAGTCTAATTTTTAATTATTTTAGATCCATAACTGCATTAGCATCAAAATAAGCTAAGTTTATATTTAGCCTATTCTCAATTTTATAAATTTAGCATATGTTATATCTAGGTTTAACACCCAATTGGCCTATTACAGATCTGATTATCACCCTTGTGCACTATCATTTCTATATACCCCTTTTATGGTAGTTTAAGCTTAAATTCAAGTACTTAGACCAAAACCATTTTATGGTTAAATGGTTGGATGCATTTGGTGATGAGTGGCACATCCTGTGGAGAATGTGACAAAGGATATGACACCTATATTTAGATCATAATTATGCAACGTCATTTCTTAGCAAAGACAAGGTTGGAGAGTAATAACATGTTTAAGTGTCTCAAATTTACATATGGGGTTTTATCCCATTATATGGAGTGTGTATTGGATAGGGTACCCAACACAAGGATGAAGAAGGTTAGTGTGGAGAAGATAAAAAAAGATATCTTGGTCCTCAAAGGACTTTATAAGTAACCAACCAAGGAAATAGTTGATGGTGATATAAAATCAATCAATGGTTCCCTTTTAATAGACCATGTACTAGTGGATATGATTGAAAAATACCAAGATTGCAACATCTACTACATTACATATGAATTACGATCCATAACACAAAATAAGAAGGGAGAGTGCAAAGGAAAACCAAGGTAGAAGTAGGTTTTGGATAAGTATCAACAGGTCAAAACTAGGAAAGATGATAAGGATAAAAATGAGATGACACCCCTTCAAATAAATAGAAAGAAAGACATGTACAGTGAACAACACTAGGCAAGGCTTTGGCCAAAAAAATAATGAAAAAAAGTAAAGGGATTAAAGAGTCATAAAGTAGGATGTGTGCAGTAACTGAGGTAGAGGTGAAGGCCAATACCAAAAATTCAAATTGCACAATTTCTATCTAAATAGAATCTATGCAAAATTTAGACAAAGAGAATCGAATAATGTGTCAATTTAAAACTTGAGACGGCCACCAACCCATCCAATGAAATCACCACCAAAACATCATACTCCATCATGGCACATGACAAGAAAAGAAGAACCTCTCAAGGTAACTCCACAAGAAAAGGATGGCTTTGTACCTATACCCTTAGAGGAGATTCAACAACTACAAAAATTTAACAAACATAGGAAAAACTAGATGGCAATCCACTACATATCATGGTGTGCAACTAACTATGGGGATGATAAGGACTCATAATTGACATCGGTTGAGGAGATCATTCATGATGATAATTTGAGTAGATAATATGAGGTAAGCATGCAAAACTAAGAATACATTGCATTTGATGAAAAATACATTCACTAGAGAAAGAATAGGGGTTACACAATAAGAACTTGAAGGATGATGGATTGAAAGATGAAGAAGGAGAAGGTAAAAGGAATAAGATGAAATATATAGGAATTAAATGGATTAGGATGAGGATAATGATGATAAGGTAATAGAGAATTTTGGTCAGGCCCAGAGCAAAAAAATAAAATAGGGTGATGCACATGAAAGAAATAAGCTCAAAAAGACTTGTGGCATCTCTTTGATGTCAGATTCAATGCAAAAACACTCAAAGAGTGAAGAAGAGAGTGTTGATGGAGGATAAGAAACCATAAGAGAGCAAGGTTAGAATAAGATATATGAGGAAGGTTTATTCTTATGGGACCTAATGTGCAAATGAAATGCCTCTAAAAGAACATGGAAATAACTTTCCTTCATTTTTTACACCTATTTAGATTATCCAACATTTGAAGCACCAACGAATTGTGTACTTCTAAAAGCATTGTATAATATAGAGGGAAATTATAATATTGTCCACATGGACTTCATAAAAATGATAGGGGAACAAGTGAGGTATACATTGGTAAGGATGATTCAAAAGTGTCTCGATAAAACATTATTAATGGTATAGTGGTGAAGAATATGAAGAAACTCTTGGAGGAAGTAGACAAATAGTGTGCCATGGCAGAACATAATTGATAGTGTATTGAAGCTTTGTACCAATATCACATGAAAAGATGCTCAATTGATGTAAGGAGTTCCCATATAATGCATAAATGAAATTGGTCAATTGGGATTGATGGTGGATATGTTGCTCCTAAGAGGAAAAATAATTCCTATTAAATAACTAGAGTAGGAATATAGAGAAAGCATAGGAAGAGTTCAATGAACGAATCAAAACATATAAAAAATTGGTAACAAAGTTCCAAGAGAAAGAAAATCTAGTAGATCAAGTTTTCCAAAATTTTGTGCAAATGATCGAAGTAACTAACAAGGGACTATTATGGGAAGAGGGAAGGAAAATAAGCTTGAGACAAAGGTGTTCCAAAATAAAGATAGGGCCAATAAGGATAAAACCCTCAAGGGCATCGATGAATTAAAGGATTAAATTGAGGAAAAGCACAAGGAAATGGGAAATAATTTTAAAATGTTTCAGCAGAAGGCTGTGGATGAAGAGACAATAGATAAACAAAGCATATGAAGGATATACTTCAGAGCTTCAAGAAGTAAATAAAAAGATGACAGAGAACAAAGACCAAGTGTCTATGTAAAAAAAATATTAATGGAAATATTGGGTAAGGTAGTCTCAATTTAGGTCATACTCATAAGATGAGGCCTATTTGAAGAAGAGATATGCAAAAATGGGCCATTATATTTAGATTTCATGAGTCAGAATGATAGTTTATTATGGGATGGATAACATAATTAGTGTAGGGTGATAGCTCACATTTTTTACTGAGTATAAAAATTGGTGCATTATTTTATCAACTAATATATAGAGGGAGAGAAAGATGCAAGTATTTTTTACTAGTAGCATAAAAAAGAACAAAGTGCAAGGAATACATCTACCAAGTGCTCGAACAAAATTTTGGCAAAGTATAGAAGACCATGACCAAGCTCAAAGGCATGCAAGGAATCAGTTTCCTAGATGTATCAAGATACTCTAGAGCACTCAAAACTAAATGACCAACCAACAAGAGTCTCGACATGCACAAATAATGTCAAAATGGTCAGTGTGAAACATGAAGCATAAGTTCAAGAGCACATTTCTAAGAGAGCTAGTAGGGAGACTTATTCATATAGTATATTATTTATGGAAGTCATTGGTTGTAAAAACTTGATTGATTATAGGGTGACATGGCATAAATATATGATTTTTATAGTTAAGGGGTTTTATGACAAATGGCTATGCCTAGCCTTGTTTAAAAAATCCATTGCACTATTTTAGGAAGGAATAAACATAGCATGTAATGGTGAGGTGGTGGATTTTACCTGTAAAAGCCCAACTCATATCCAATTTTAAGGTTGGTGAGTGGATTATTTGTTATGTATGATAAATTGGTGTGTGGAAAAATTGATATTTTACTACTATTATTGTGTATTTGAGATATATTAATGAAAGAGGACAAATGCACCATTAATGGATGATTGATTTACTTAAAGTTTGTGTTCTTAATGTTTAGAATCAATGATTCAAATTTTTAATGAGATGCATGTGAAATTATTTTTCATTAATTCAATGTCTAAGTACTGATTTAATCCACTAGCCTCCTAAAGTGCACTATGGTAAGTTTTTCTAAGTCCTCTTTTGCGACCAATGAAATGCACTCTAATTATCTCTCTATGCCTCGAATGAGGTGCAAGTTCACTCGCATGATATGTTAGCGTGGTGATTTCCATATATAAGGGTAAGAACAATGGTGTAGATGTACTCTTAGGAACAAAGGAAAATACTCCAACATGTATATAAGATGTTTTCAAACTGAATATGGATGAATGATCCATCTAAACCCCTATATAATCTTAGAATAGACCCAATGTTCCCCCCTTTTGATATGATGGATGAACCCTGCAAATCCATCATTTCAAAATAAAATATTATGTATATCATGCAATATATATATATATATATAATTTTAAATTTTGTTATAAATCCACATATGAATGTATATAAATGTCACTAGAAATTACATCTATAGTAGATATCATTTTGTAAATCAAATATCAAAATATATAATCATGTAAACATTGTATGTAGTTCTTAGTAAATTAGGAAGTGAATGTTATTATAAATGTTTCTTTCAGAATATTTATTTGCAATATATGATTGCATTAAAAAATTTATATCATCGTTTGGTTGGATGTGTACATGTCAATTGAATTCAATTTGTATGCCCCCAATGGTTAGGTGAATGTCCTAAGAATTTTATGTTTCATAATAGATGTTTAATTGTTATTTTCAAGCTTAGGAAAGTGAGTCAATCATAATTTTTAATTTTGGAGAATAAAAAGTATAGGTAATATATCGATGATGGTGTTATATTGCATAGTTATTACCCTTAATTATAATAACATCACAAAAGTATTTAGTGTTTTAGTCAACCTCATATATATAATAAATAGATATATTAAACTACATGTATTATAGAAATAAATGAATCAAGGAATGTCACTATATGGAAGATCATTCCATGTGTGTTTCAATGCCACTTACGGGAGGTGAAATATATAAACAAGGTCCAAGATATCATGATTTCCATTTACATATGAATTAATAATAAAAACCCTAATTTGAAAACATGGGTGCCAAATTTATTTTGATATAAATAGAGTTGAGATTTATATTTTTAAAAACCATCTGTATTTAGCCAATTATCTAATTTTTGTTGTAGTCTGATACGATGTCATTTTGACGAGATGTTTCCCCTACCTAATTCTAGCATCTTGAGACAACTGTATAGGAAGAGGAGCCTCTATGCCTCGTATTTTCTAAAATTTTACTTTTTTTCTTCATTTTCAGTGCTTTGAAATTTTTATTTTTATTATTTTTCATCATTTTTATGTGTTTCTATATAGGTTTAATAGGTTACTAATAGTGTCCATGAGACACCAATAGTGTCCAAACTCCTGTAAACATTTTCTAATGTTTATTGAAAGTGTCCTACCATAATTATCTATTCATTACTAGAAGCATAATGTTGGCGTAAAATAATTATTTTGTTGCTTAGTTTATCATTTAATACATTTTATCATTTTTTATGTTGGCTATGATTGTGGATTTGTTGCTTTATTTTTTTCAAGGAGACATGCATGTTAGATAATTCCATAAAGGTTGACATATGGATACCATTCAAGGTCTCAAGTTTGTTGATGATGATAAAAACTTATTGACATTGTAGGCCTTGGTTATGTTGGACGTTTGAGGTACATGCCATACAATATGCATCTTTTGATCACCTTAGCAAAGAGGTGGAGTGTTGATACCTATATTTTTCAGTTCCTAATTGGGGTGATGATTATAACATTAGAGGATGTATGGAGATTACATGTTGTAGGTACACAATTTTTATTAAATAAATATGAATATCGATCCTGAAAGGGTATGCACATATGTTTATGACCGATCTTCATCAAGATACTTACTATGCCCTTAATGGTTCTACTATATTACTCTCAGATATTGTATTGTTTGGTGTTCCTATTGTCACCAAATATATCACCCTAGAAGAGGGTGTTCAAGCCTCTTCCAGATTTGGGCAACATGTAAATACTTCTAGGTATGTGGGTTTACCTATAGGTAGAAGTAGACCTCTAAGTTTAAGAGCTAGCTCCCTGAATATACCTTGAAATGTTTATCACCTTACTTAACTAGTTGCTTGTGATGAAAAGAGTTAGAAATTTGCATGAAAATAAACTACCCTAAGGGGGTGATACACCGAGATGATTTCTACAAGACCATCATACCTATATCACAATGAAATAATACCTACAAACTAGCTTCAAAGTCCTAAAAGATTCTAACATAAATTCTTTAACATAGAGGTGATATGCATGAGGAAACACAAGGTAAGTGAACCAAAGGGTAGAATGCACACTCCATGAACAATTGTACACTTGAAAATAGCCTAACACACTTGACTACACTCTATATGACCTGTTAGAATAAGAACTCTTGCATAAACATGAGAGGATAAGGAAAGCAAGGATAGAACATTATCACTAACTTCACCATACATCACTTTTCACACTTAGGCAAATGTTCATGAACTCAAAACCAGAATTGTATTAATTTTTAAAAGGCAAAATACAATGTCATTATAGCAGGGCTTTGCCATACATGGTGTGGTATTAGCTTACAAGAGCCAAAATGGCTACTACTTATAGAATTAGAGAGGAGAAGAGAATGAAGTCCAAGAGTCACTAGGACATATGTCATGCTGATAAAAAGAGTTACATATGTAGTAGGATGAATTTTGAGATATATCATGCAAGGCCTAATAGGACACATGGCCCTCAAAGGCATGAAACTCCTAAAATGTTACGTAGAACTCCTTTTGCTTGCTCAGAAAACTACCTTCATCATTGGCCATTTTGGAACATCCCATATCTTACTAGGGATAGATGTGATGATTACACTGAGGGGGAGGGTTTTTATACATTCTCCAACATGCATTGGTTGCATCCCTAATAATCAGGATTCCTCTGGAGATGAGTTATCACTGCCTACAGTCCAAATAACTCCTCTTTCATCCACCTCTCACACTTGGCACCTAATTTGTCTTCAATTTTCCAATTTGATCTATATAATTGAGTGTATGACACTATTAATACACCTAATGTCCTTATATTCATCAGGTGGACCTTAAAATGCCATCCACTTGAAGTTTTCACTCTCTCACTAGCTTGTTCATTATGCCATCTTGGACTGGTTGAAGTGAAGGCACTTGCAGAAGCACTTAGGAAATATTTTTATACAAGAAATGGATATGATAGACTAGATTAAGTCCCAATATCTCTCCCAAAGTTTATTTCATCTCTTGAAACCCTCTTGTACCTGCATAATACATAAAACTATCAAGAAAATCCCTTTTCTGTCTTGTCCATACAAGCAGGGTGGGACTCAAGTTGATGAGAAGTAGCCTTGGTGAGTCCTATACAACATTAAATCACTTTAATGGTCATTATTTTCCATATGGATGCATTTCCAACTCAATCTTCCCAATCGAGTCACTATCTAGGGTTTTGGAGGGTTTAGAGTTGTTTCCACCCTTAAGGATTGTTTATACATTTGTGACATTGAAATCATGGACCAATCCCACAAAATGCTTGATCAGGACCATATTAAACTTATCATAGTCTCTTGAGTCTCCATGCAAAGTATCCATGTAGATATGAGCTCTCCAAGTTGCCTACTCAAGCTTTCGTCTTCATTCTATGTAGACCTAATGTGGTTTGAACCAAGAAATGGCCTTTCTGTTATTTCTTTTGCATATTTACAACTTGAACACACTTTATACCTCCCTACAAACATGTTTCAATAGTTTATAATGTTCATCCAATATTATAAATGGTATTAGAACCCAAATGGGTAATAGGCCTAGTCTAGACCATGTAGGTTTGTTTGCATCCTTGTAGGTTTAGAAAACCTAACATGTTTCTAACCCCTGTGCATGATTTTACATGTTTTTCCACATGTGAAATATATTTCCACATCCTTCTGCAAGTTTGAATCAACTTCAAGATTGTCTTTTTATCATTTTACTTCAAAATTGTACGGTTGTGCCCTTGGGGAGTGCCCTCTGTCTAAGACAAAATAGAGGGCACTTCCCCTATTATCTCAGACCAAAGGGAAATGTGAGGAGTTTCTCCAAGTGGTGGAGACATTTTTTACCAATTTTCATAGCTATATCACCTCAATAGCTCCCTTAACTTCCTCAAAACCTAAAATAGACCCTTTTGAACCTTGACTATGTGTAGGCTTTTAGAGATGTCACTGTAGGTTGTCTTGAAATTCTTTCCTTGCTCTGATTCTATGCTAAGATAACGTCATGGATGGTCATTATCACTTTGGAAATATTTAACCATGATTAATACTCATGTTTCATTTCCAACTTAAGGTGCCTTCACTTTTCCTTATCATGCTCAGTTACAGTCAATAGTGATTATATTGTCTTGCCTAGGGAGTGACACCTGTAGGTATTGATTTGCATGGTTGGACCTTGGATACAGTGTTCAAAGACCTTATTGGAGTGTTCTTGACCATTTGACATCCACTTAGATTCATTTACCTCAAAATCAACCTATGCCAACATCAAAACACCATACTTTTGCTCACTATCCACTATAGTCAACTATAGTTGACTGTGTTGAGGTAAAAAAAGCATGTAGATGATTTTTCAATCTCTTGGAACCTGTGCCACATATCCTTGGATCCCTTTTGAATAATTTATAACTTGTATGTGTCTCTATTCATTAGGATTTCATGTCTAAGTTTGTGTAATGAGACTGTATATACATACAGTCAGCTATAGGTGGCCTTTTTGAACCAAAGTACACCTGTAGGTGTGCCTTTTAGGCCAAAAAACCTAGTGCTCCAACCCTTGTTAACGCTCTTTGAAACACAAGTGTGTTTATCAACTCAATATGACCATTCCAACATGGATATATGCTTTACATTTCCACCTTGGGAAGTGAAGTCCTTTTGAGGTTCAAAACCTGTAGACAACACTGACAAACTTCAGTGAACAAATATCAATATTAAAGGCTTTCAAACACTTCTTTCCCCCATTCACACATCCATTCCTCTTTGCATGGATCTTCCCCTAGGATAGGGATACAAGTTAGATGCACAAAAACTTGATCAAACTCTATGCAACATTGTTATATATTAACTCCAAAGGCACTGAGGACTCTATTTTGATGTTTTTAGGGATTTTGTCCCTGAACTCAAATCCTTCATCTTTGAACATGGTTCTTGAGCCTGCTTGTCTGTTCAATGCTTCAAACATGACTATCATGGTTTCTTCAACATCCTAGGACCTCAAGATAGTTTCAAACATCTCTAATCTCCTTTATTAAGCATTTTCATATTTTTGTGGGGCCACTTATAGGTGGACATTTCCATGTATACAAGTAACGAAGGTGAAATGGTTAATGTGCATGGTTTTTTATCCTTTCAATCAATCTTATACCTTCTCTATATGCTCAAATGTATCCTCTCAACCTTTGAGGACTTGAAACAAGTTTAAAAACCTCCATTCCAACGTGTCATTCTCTTGAAAATGGCATATGACTATGTACATAAGAGAATTGGCTGTCATAGTCCATTACATGACATTATATAGGTCTAGTTTGTCTATTCATGCTCCAATGGGTTTTTAAACAACATAATACTCTTCATAACATCCTCATAATTGTGCTCAAATCTCAAAACATTAGGATTGTATGTGGATGTTTGTAGGGAGTTGATTGTGTGTTATGCTTTTGACTACAACTCCATGATGTTGGTTTTGGAGATTTAACTTGGAAGGAAAGGAGGGAAAGGATAAATTGGAGGCATGAGACAAAACACCACACGTTGCATTGAAACCATTGAAAAGAAATAAACCTTCTACAAGTGGTGAAACTTGACTGCAACCTCACTTGGTGACACCTCCCTACAATTTGAACTGTTTGGCTCATGAAATCATTTCCAAACATGAAACCAAGCATGTAAAAAATTATAGGAGAGAGTCAACATCATCTAGAATAAAATTTAACAACTGAGTTGTATGGACTTGATCAAACAGGAGCAAAACCTATAGGGTATGGGAAACAACAGGAAGAAAAACATAGTCAACTTGTTAAAGATGGTTCATAAAGTATAAGCCACCATTCCTTGAAATCCAAACATAAAATTGAATCTAAGTGTACTATCCACAACCAATAACATGGGAGTCCTCTCATTGGCCATACCAACCAAAAATTTGTTGACCAGTTTCATGTGCATAATGGAGCGTTGGAGAGATAGAATGGTTTTAGCTCAATTTTGGCACTTCCAGAGCATGTCAAGCATGGAAATGAGTCCAAGGAATTTGAAAATCCATCCCATAATATTATCCCACATGCCACTCTCTCCCATAGGCCATACAACCTTTGAAACTCCCTCTTTTGCACTTGTTTTTTTATTTTTAGTTAACATTTGAAAGTTTTTGTTAGTACTGGCATTCCTGATAAGGAATTTGATAGGGACTGACATAAGGGATGTTGAGGAGGAGTTTATAACACTTGTCTTTCTTGGAAAACCATGCCACTTGCATTTAATGCTCTAAAATGACCCCTAAATGACATCAAATGACACAAAGACTAAATTAGACCATGACCAAGGCTAATAAGACATTTAATGACATAAAATGAAGTATAAAACACCCTATAACATTATACTAGACCCCTATATCCAATTTTGGACTATAGGGGGTTGACTCATTTTGACTTGTGGTCAAAAATGGTCAACAGTTCCATATGTGTATAAATATTTATGTTTGAATTGGATTCATTTGTTATTGTTGATGGTCGTAGCATGGTTATTTCTTATTAGATGCATAGTGTTATCGATGATATAGATACTCAGAGGACTATCTATTCTTAGGGGTGCACAATGTTGGTGCATTTATTCATAGATTTGTATCCATTCATTTGAGAGGAATACAATGGCAGTCTTGATTCTAATACATTGTTACATGTGTGGGCATATGAGCATATAGTTGTGGCTTGCCCTTCTGGTCTTTCATTGGTTGATTGGGCTCATCTCCATAAATATGTAGAGTGGATGCTCAGTTATTTGCATGTTTCAATCCACACAAATATGGATTTCTACATTTAATCAAATAGATTGAGAGTAGACTATTATCTAAAGGCCCTATCAAGATTGTCCAAGATGTCCCAAGAATGTTGTCATGTTACGGTGGATTCACATGAGTTGTTGGTTTCATGATCAATTTCTTGACACCTATGAGTGCTTTTAGTATGAACACGTAACGACACAGTTTAAAAATTTTCACATCAGGTTCACCAAAATGTTTTTATTATTTTACACCTAAGGGATATTAAATATTGTAAACTATGTACTAATGCAAATTATGGAAATAATGGAAATAAGTAGAATAATCTAAATTGAAATAGGCTAATATTTATTGCAATAAATTATTTAAGACAAAAAATGTGAACTAAATGTACAAGATACTTAGCTCACATGAACTATTTTTGAATCTGGGAAGCATCTAAAAGATCAAGAAAGATTCAACATCAAACAAAAAATAGAACTTAGAAGTGGAATAGTGCTCAAAACCTCATGGACACTACTAGTAGACTCAAACCCCTATGGTAGCTTGTGTTGTCTTTCTTGGTAGTGTGTACAAGCTCATAACCTTTGCATATTGATGGTACCTACATGCCTTCACTAATTTTGCAGAATTCTACTTCAAATGCTTATGATAATGTACCAAAACCACATGTCTTCTCTTCCTCCCTAACCCTAGCAATACATTTTGATGAATAAAATTGTCAAATCCCCATTTCTTTAGACTCAATGTTTTGTTTAAAAGTGCATGTGGCACTCATTTGTACTAATTAAACTTAGTGGATAAATATTGTGTTGTTGATCTTATGAGACATTCAATGTAAATAAATACTTAAAAGCATTATTGCTATTTAGATCAGTTATTACATTGTGTTTAGTATCTTAGTTGTTTTATTATGCTTTGCAATTTAATTATTGTGATAGTACTTGTGACATATTTTCTATCATTAGATGAAGTATTGTACCTTTCTTTGATTTGGTTGTAATTTTATTTAATAGTATTTTATTAGTATGTTATTATTATTATTTTGAAAAAATAGTTATTGTTGAGATTTTATTCATTGTTTTGTAGGTATTTGGATTGGTCACCAAAGGTCGGTTTGGCTGTAGGAGAAATATAGTGGAAAAGGTAAGAGTAGACAGAGAATAAGAGAGAAACAAAAATCAATAGTTGATCTTAGATGTCACTTCTTGCATGCATTTAATGTGTCATTTATTTATTATGTTCACAATTAGAAAGCTTGACAATTGACAGTTTGTTCGCACTTAGGTGTCATTCATATTACCAGGCTCAAAGGATTGCACAATGCTTACATGATATATCAATAACACAAGTGTGCATAAATACAATTGAATATAATTATCTTATATTTTGCATCATCTCAGGATTGAGCACTAGACAAAGACCTAAGTGGTGGTAGCTTGGACAAAGAAGGTAAATGATGAAACATATTTGTGTTTCATTACTAGGTAAAATAATGCAATTGTAGCTAACAAAGCAACATGACTTAAACAAATAAAAAAGGGGCTTTGAGCCACCACCCCAAGAACTTAGTTTGTTAATCAGATTTCATTTTGTATTAAAAATAAATAAGAATAAATAAAATTAAAAATTTAAATAAAAAAAAAGGTAAGTGGGGAATAGTAACCCTAACCCTTAACTTTATTTGGGTTAATAAACTCCCAAAATGGAGGTCAGCAAAGTTTTAGTTTTTTTATGGGATCATTATAGAGTGTGGCTGACATGGAGGAGAGTAGGGAAGATTTAGCAATTTAAGGGAAGTTAGGGTCTTTACATGGAATATGTCAAAGTTATTACTTGCCCTATATTTAATGGATCCACGCATGCATTGTGAGAACAATTGAGAAGTTCATAAAATATTACGATAAAAATGCAATCATGGTTGTCCCTTGTTTTACTATTTTTCCATTATTGGTTTGGGAATGGGTTTTCGAAAAGGGACACATAGGCACAATGAAATTTGGAAAAAAAAGGGAAAATGAGCAAGAAGAAAATATGGATTCCTAGGGAAGAAGGTTTTTTAACAAAGTCCAGACTAGTTAACAAATTCTTGAGGTAAATAATGTATTATAATTGCTAAGCAATGCAACTTTTGTGATGGTTTTTTGCTTTAGATGAAAAGCTAAGTTTGAGTTTTCCATTATTGGGTATTTAAGGTTGAACTGACCTTTGAAGATTTTATATGTATAAATAACATAGACGGACTTAGGTGTGAAACACTGGTTATAATGTTCAGGTCTGCGTTCAGATGGCATAATGAGACTAAGAACCCTAAAGCTCATTGCACTATTCAACATGAATATATATTATTCATTCCTTATACAAAATTTTAAAACCTATACAACATCGTTATAATATTTTGACGGATATGTTGAACCAAATCTAAGTTGTAAAACTGTGTTTAAGTTTAAGTTTGTTATTTATCAAAAATAGATATGTTGTCACATCCAATAAAAAATATAAGAAATATATGTAATAAATTATTGTTTTGGGTAAACCCTAGTCATCTAGTCAAGGAAATATTAGCTCTAAAGAGGTATAAACCTATATCTAAACTCCACTAAAGCTACAATAACTGGGTCAAGAGGGGGTACCTTGGTACTCACTAAAACATGAATACGAAGAATTAAAAAACTTGCATTGGTAATAAGATATGCAACTCATTCTTAAAAATTTGACAAATAGGTTCGATATTACCAAGTTGTAAACAACTAGATTTGAAGCTGAAACATGCATTTTATTTTAAATTATAAGTCATAATGGCAAAATTGACCACTTGGTTTATACTACATAGGGTAAATCCTAGAGTTAAATATTTATTAAGGGTTTTAAACAACCATTATGCAACTCAAAAAGAGTTCTTTCATGACCTATAGTGGCAAATAAAATAAGACTAATTGAGTGAAGTTATAGAATGTAGGTTAAACCACCTGAAGAGTATGCTACAAGGTTTAAAGAGGTTCGGATATAATGAACAAGTTATAAAAACTTTGTATTATCTACTCCTTATACTTAAAAAATGGGTATAGATTGACATGGGCAATAAGTCCACTAGGCATGTCATGAACTCTAGTTGTTTACTTATCAATATTAAGGACACAGTTTGAAGAGCATGAATACAAGTAAAGTTAAAGTTATAACAACTTTTAATAAATCTCGAATCATGTAAATCATAGAATGGTATAGAATGATTGGAATTTGAACAAACATTGGATATTAAGGTGAATGTATAACACACAACTTAAAGGTTAACTACGAACAAAGAGTTGAAAAAGGACTGACTTAATGGTTTTAAAGTTTCTATCAATAAAGGTATGCATGTCAAGGTCTATTGAAATTCTATATACTTTAGGTGTTCTCTCTCTCTCCATGTATATTAAATACAATATGTTTCTCCCCCACCCAAGATGATGATTGGGGTGGGTATATCCAAAGTCTAACACATATGGTTGGGCTTATCTTGAAAAAATCGAGTTTTGGTTGTTCGAAAATGATATTCAAGGGAATTCAAAATTCATTGGACAAAGTTGCATATCAGTTACCAGCATTTTGTTTGAGATGTATATGTTTCTATTTGTGTATTTAGTTGTAAAACATGGAAAACTCTTACAGCAGCCTTGAAAGGATTAGTTTATCTAATCAAATATTGATATCAGTCATTTGGTTTATGTTTAAGGTGTATGCATCTTTTTCTCAACTTGAATGTTTTGTTGATATTACAAGATCGTTGAAGTATACCTTAAGTAAGATGCATGTGAGCATATTTATACAATATAGGTTATGTTTATCTATATATATATATGCTTCAATTAGACCCGAGTTGTTAAAGAATTTGGTTGAATAAGATTAAATACATTTTTGGGATCCATTTAGCATTCTTAAGCATTGATAGGTGATAACCATTTCAAAGTGTTACTCACATATAAAGTATTGATATGAAAGATTGAATATCTTTCTGATTCAAGAGTCTGTTAATGACCTTAATATGAATATAGCTATGTCGTTTTTGGAAATGTGAGATGCTTAATTTTCTCTTTTTAATAAAACTTTGAATGCAGATTACTTCTTGATTGTATGTTGTGTATGATTTTTTCACTTCTTAAATATTCTATAAAAAAGGGGATGGCAGGGGTGGCGATGTGTTCTTGCTCACTTGATTTGGCAATAATGACATTAATTATATCGCTCTTGGAATCCAATATTGGGTAATCATTGATTTATTGTTTGTTATCTACATACTCAATTTGTAAATAGGAACAAATTTTTGTTATGTAACTTTATTGACAAACTTAGACTTGCATAAGGATATGGGTATATCTACAGACCCTACAATTCTATTAAGTGTGTTTAAACCTAAGATGATAAGTAACAAGTGGCTTGTTATTCTTGATATTTCACATGTTTATTCTTAGATGGTAGTGATTGTCATTAATAGAGTTATTATTAAAACTTGGAGTTTCAATTGATAGATCTGTATAAAATTATTACAATTGATTTCACTTATGATAGTATGTTGTATCAAAAGTTAAAGGATGCATACAATATTGATGCCATATAGATTAGATAATTCATGTTGTATTAATGTTACTTGCTGACCTGTGATGGAAATAACTCCTTGTATTGTTTCATTATGTGTAAAATTTGAGGTATAGTTGAAGTAGCTTGTATGAATCTTTGAATAGTATGGTATGAATTAGTTCTATGAGAACTAGTAAGGAATACATTAGTGCATTCTAGTTGTATAGAGTTGTACTATAAAATATAGTATTCTTAATATCAAAAAATCCAATATAGTAAAAAGGTGAAATTGTATTAAGAAATTAAATTTCAAAAGTCGAATTCAATATGCAATATGTCGTTACCTTACATTGAACCATTCTTATGGGATTATTACAAAGTTATGTGATCTAAACTTAATAAGTATTAATGAAAGTACAATTGTCACAAGTAGGATGAATAATAACCAAGGACATAACTCTTGTACCTTATCAATATAGACTCTTAAAATAGTACTTGAAAGTGTAAGTCTCTTAATATAGGTCATCGTAACTATACCTCGAGGCACAGTTATAATATTATCTACTTAGCAATCTCGTGAAAATGCCATGCCCATTTCTAGGTAGTGTATCTAAGGTACAAACACCTACTATGAAACTTTATGAATGTTGTATCGAAGTCTATTCAATCAGATACAAAAATTAGGTTAGTTTTTTTTGTGATTATTAAACTTGGCATTGGAGTTGTAGGTTCAACAATAGGGAACTTCGGGTTAGTAAATCTATTTTCTCTCGCTTTTTGTTCACCAAAAAATAGTAAAGACATGAAGCGGTGATGCGGGCGATGTCGACAATGTTGTTAATTTTAAGAATAAGAGAAGATGACAAATTGGGGGAAGTGCAAGAGCCGGAAATCAAACCTCGAATCAAAATCAGAACCAAGGACAACAACATAACCCTCCTTCACCCCCTCCAGTAGACAATACAAAAGTTATGGAGGGAATCTTACAAGTCTCAGGAACTCTTCAAGCTAGGATGGAGGAGTAGGAAAATCATATGGTTGGTTTATCGGTCCATCAAAACTCCAACCCTACAAAAAACTAGTAGAGAGAACAACCACAATTGGAAGAAAGGAACCTTGTGGTTCAAGCAATGAACCAATTTTTAAGAGAGCTTACGAAGGTTATTCTTTTGAGGTATAAAGGAAGGGGGAAAAATGAAGGGTTTTGTTGAATCTTAGTTATTCAATATACAATAGTACTTTGGGTTGTATGATATCAGCTCAAACATGCAGGATTGTATTGATGCATACCACTTAGAGGGTGATGTACTTTTATGGTGAGTTAATTTGGCAGATATGAAGGGATATAAAATATTAACTATCACTTGAGAAATTGTTTATAAACATTTCAAGAGAAGGTACAACTCAACTAATCATGGGAAAGAAAACAAGCTAAATTTCAGCAATTGTAGAAAAATTATTTGTCCATAGCTAAATATGAGACTAAATTCTTGGAACTTCTCCGTTATGTTGATTACATGCGAGACTAAGAACCAAATATTACTAAATTCAATCTAGGACTCAAGGAAGTGATCATGTATGACATGAATTTCACCAACCCAAGGACTTTGGCTACTGCGATAGAATCAACTTGCATGGCTAAAGCAAAGTGAAATTTTCAAATAAACTATAGGTAAGAAATGAAGAGTAATTTTTTTTCAAAACAAGAAGCATGTTTTTAGCAAGGGGATAAAATGCAAGAATTTAAGAAGAATGGTGGAAAATTTAAGAACACTTCCAACAAATTCCAAGACAGTGCAAAAGGACAACAAAAATTCCAAGGTTTCTAAAAGAACACTCCACCTCCTCCACACAACCCCAACCTTGCTACGAGTGTTAATAATATTTCTTTACCTTAGCATGGGAAAAATAAAGGATGTTGGATCTATGGTAAAGTTCACTAACAAAAAAGATTGTCTAGAGTACTATGCCAATAAATAGGCCAACCACAGTTTGTATAGCAGTGGACAACTGCCAAGCAGAATAGTGGGCTACTCCAATCAAATCCAAAGGTATATATCTATTTTTTTTATTCAACGTTAATTGATTATGGGTCTTCTTATAGTTTGATATCATTGTATGGGAGATGGTATAGGTGAAGACTCAAATGGCAAGGATGAAGACCTAATTGTCCTTAACTGAGGACTCCAAAGACTAAGGGGCACCTCCTTAGTGCAATGTCCTTCTCTAGAGCTTCAAAGAGCTTGAGTAAAACTAGACCTCCACAAGAATAAACTTATATACTCTAAATCTTCTTCTGCAAATAAAAACAAGTTTATGTGCACAAGCATAACAGAATGATCTTAAAAGTGACATATTGAATATGTTGATGGACTTGATCTAGTTCGATGTAGTATAAAGATCTTAATCGAAAACAGGCACTTTGTTGGCCATGCCAAGTGAGTCACAAGAGTGGGTGGATGAATGGAGTTTCAAACCTCTAATTCCAATCAACACTATTAGGTTCCACTATCATTGCAACTTACTAACATGATATCCTCACATGACTTTGACCATATTAGGTAGAATATTAATCTTTATGTACTATATATTCTCATAATCTATCTTCATAATGTCATTAAAAATTGTTTTTATGATGTAGACCATGTTTTTGTAGTTATTACAGATGAGGACAATGAAGAGGAAACAAATTACTACTTATGACTACTTATGTTGGTGTGTAGATGGAAAGAAAAAATTGGCTTCCCCAGTCATAGATGGAGAAAACATTGATTATACCACTAGGTCTATGGTAGTCATTAATACAAGAAGGTCGACAACTACATCAAGTGGGACCAATGTAGTTGGAAAGGGATACATGCAAGAAAAGGGATTGTATCGAGCATGATTGATATAGTTGTAAACACATGGAACAAAACAAAATTAACTCAATCTTGATCAAGTTAGTAGGTAGAAAGCCTGAAACTAAGTAAAAGAGGAGATATGAAGGGAAAAAAGCAACAAAGGAAGCTAGAATTACTAGATAGCAAGATACTAAGTGTAAATAGGTATAACATGCAATCATATGATAATAATTTCTTGTATATTACCACGATCTAGCCCAACCTTGATCCCAATGCACTCCTTAATATGTGCACTCAGGAAGAAAGATGTGTTGACAAGTCATGTAAGGGAAATTATTAATCTTGAAAAATATAGGTGTATATAGTGTATACAGTTGTCAACATGTGCTAAAATCATAACCCACTATACAGCTTATATTATTCCATCTATTTGTGGATGAAAGGCTAAATTGATACTCAACTTTATGCCTAAATTTCCCCACAAAGTTAACCAAAAGTGACCAGCAAATTTTGTCTCTATCTGAAACTAAGCCCTTTGGTAATTCGTGCAATTGAATTACCTCCTTGAAAAATAAATTGGCAATATTTGCAGCATCACTTGTCTTCTTAGATGAAATAAATTGTGCCATTTTTTAAAAGTTCTCCATAAAAACAAAGATACAATTGATACCCCTTTGTGTCCTTGGCAATCCAAGAACAAAATCTATGTTTATGTATTCCCATAGTTTTTTCGATATTGGCAATCGCTGATTCAACATTTTCCTTTGGCAGGTTGGAAAACTCTACAACCTTGTACAATCTTCTTGACATCCAAAATCGTCCTTGGCCCGTAATACTTATCATTCATCTACAATGTTTTATGCTCCAAAATGACCAATTAGTCCTCCATGATGCTTTTCTCTTATCAAATTTTACCTCATTAATCCTTGAGGTATACATAACTACTATCATTTGAACAATAGTCCATCTTGCAAATAGAAATCCAACCATGGATTTCTATCCATCCCAGTTGGGTTCTTGCATGCTTCCCAAGCATCTCTAAAATCCAAATATTCCTTACACAAATCCTTCATTGAATCAAACATAACTACCTCTATTCTCATATCATTCAACCAAATGGATCTTCTAGTCAAATTATTTACAATTGTACTTGACTTCCCAGTTGTATGCTTCAAAACAAATAAATAACTTTCAAAGAATTCAACGTACTTCATGTGCTTTTGGTTCAACTTGCCTTGTTTTTTACAAACTACAACGATTGATCATCCATGTACAAAAAAACTCCTTGGAAAACAAATAATGCCTCCACTTCTTCATGGCATGTACAATAACATAGAATTATTGATCATAAACAAAGTATTCCGCTAGCATCATTCAACTTTTCACTTAAGTATGCAATGGGTTTGCCCTCTTGACTCAAAACTACTTATATTGCTAGCCCACTAGCATCACTAGCAAAATGGAACACTTTGTTTAAATCTGACAATGCTAATAATGGTTGTTCAGTCACCTTCTTCAAAATTTGAAAAAATACTTTTAACTGCAACTATCCATTTGAATTAATTTATCTCATATCTCATTGTTTTTGTAATGGTTTCACATATTCTGCTAAAGTTTCTAATAAATTTCTGATAAAAACTAGGTAACCCATGAAAACATTTTGCTTCAAACGTATTGTTTGGCGATGGCCACTCAACAACGGCTCCTTCCTTCTTTGAACCCATCCTCAATCCATCATTTGAGACCACAACCAAATAAACCAACTCTTCTTTCATAAAATGTCCCTTCTTTAAGTTGGCCAACAACTTATCTTCTTTCAATGTTTGTAACACTAGCCTCGCATGCATAGAATGCTCTTCCTTTGTTGTACTAAAAATCAAGATGTCATCTAAATGTACAATAAAAAACTTACCAAGATATGGCTTCAACACTTCATTCATGAGCCATATAAATGTATTTGGTGTATTTTTCAACCCAAAGGCATAACTAATGACTCATACAAGCTATCACTTGTCTTAAACATGATATTTTACTCATCACCTTTTTAAATTCTGATTTGGTGATACCCACTCTTCAAATCAATCTTTGTAAAGTACTTTGTTCCACTAAAAAAATCCATCAAGTCATCCATCTGAGGCAATGAAGCATGTGTTTGATTGTAATCTTGTTAATAGATCTTGAATCCATGCACATACACTATTCCCCATCTTTCTTAAGTGCTAACACTACTAGAATTGCACATGGGCTCAAACTTTCTCTTAATAAACCCTTCTCTGATAGTTTTTGAACTTGTTTCTTCACTTCTTAATTCTACATACGTGTCAACCTCTATGTTGCTTTGTTTGGAAAACTAGATCTAGGAACCAAATCCATATAATAGCTAATGCTCCTCATAGGGGCAATCCATCTAGAGAATCCTTAGAAATAATTTGAGTATATTCTCTCAACAAATCCTTCACTTCATATAGAATTTCAATCACCTTATTTGTTGTCCCAATTTGCATGGGTTTGGAAATGAAAACAGAACATGCCTTCTCCTTTGCCTTTTTTCAAATACTATTTTTTGGAAATAACTAGCAATATAGGACTAAAGCAAAATTCTTATCATTTGTCCTTCAATGGGCTCATTGTATATTTCTTACCAACCCTCATAGGCATGTAAGTATTTGATCTGCCATCATGCATAGTCTTTCTATCAAATTTCCATGGTCTATTGAACAACACATGACATACATCCATGAACATAATGTATCACAAAACTTCATTTTTATATGATCCAATCTAAAAATTAACAATACTTGCTCATTCACTTAAATACGATGTTCTTTTTGCAACAAAGATACCTTATATGACTTGGGATGTACCACTCTTTTAAGCCCATATTTTCTACCATCTCATTAGATACTACGTTATATTTACTACCACTCTCGACAATAAACTTGCAACACTTACCTTTGGATTTGCATATGGTTCGTAAAATATTATTTCTTTGCACCAATACATTCTCCTCAATTGGTTTTAGCAACACTCTCTTCATCATGAGAGATTCTCCATGTTTCAGTTCTCACATGAGATTGGGTGATGCAACACTTTCTTCATCCATTTGTGCAATGTGATTCCTAGCCTCATTTTTTCTATTGTTGTTTTGTTGTGTTTGTGGGCACCCAGAGGCTTTGTGACCAAAATATCCACACTTATAACATGTACCTATGAATCATCTGCCACAATATCCTCTTCCTCTTAAAAGATACATTTTTTTCTTTGTCTATGATTATGACTATGAGAAGTGCTAGTTTCTCCCTCATGAGTATGTTGTCCTCTTCTAATGTTTGTGTGACCTCTTTCTCTTGAAAACCTTCATCTAACTCTTGTTGTGTTTTGTTGTCTTCTTGACAACTTATCTTCAGCATTCAAAGCACATTGATAGGCATCTTCTACCGAATGCAACCTTATCATTCCAAACACGTATATAAATATAAAGACCATTCACATACCTTGAGATTTTCTCTTCATATCTTCAATATGACTAGCACGAATTATGAGCTTGTAAAATTCCTCCATAAATCCTTTACAATCTATCTTTTTGCCTCAAATTTTGCAATGTCTTAAACAAACTCAATTGATAATCAGAAAGTAGAAACTTGACTTTTAACTTTGCAACCATCATATCCCTAGTATTGGTTTGGTCTTTTCCTCATCTAACCTTTTCAACTGCACATGATCCCACTACAAGGATGCATGTCCCTTCAACTTTGATTAACAAAATCTACTCTCTTGGGATTCTCCATTTGCTCATATTCAAAATTATTTTTCAGCTCTATGGTCCAATAGATGAGATCCTTTGGACATAAATTCCCTGAGTGGTTGGGGATGTCCAACTTAGGCTTTCCTCCCATCTTGGATATGGTCTTCAAAAATCTATCCTCCAACTCATCAACAAAATCTTCAAGCTGAACTTTTGGGGCTTCTCCTTCATCTTCACTCATATCTACAACAACTCCTCCCCATTGTGTTGTCTCTATAGAATCCAATCTAACTTGGATTCCTCTTAAATTTATGCCAAGTATCCAATGCTTGGTTCTCTTCCTCCTCTTCCAAGAGGTACTCATTTGTGTCAATTATATTTGTCACAACTCTCAATAACACAAAACTCTTTCACAACCTACAACTAACCCAACTAAAGCCTCAAACGCTCAACAATGCAGGACACACCATGCTCTAATACCAAATGGTGTAGACAGGGATGAGGGTGTCAAGTTAATAGTTCCCTTTTTATCAAGCCTAGACTCACACTCACCAATGGTCACACAATCAAATACAACACATTCAAATTTGTGACCAAACATATTGATACAAAGGGTTACATGCGCACACCTATGCTTTGCTTATTGAAATACAACATGAAGAAGACTGCATCCTAGACATAGTCCCCCAAAGGGCCTAATACACTCCTTTTTTTGTTCTTGGATACACACCCTCCCCTTCGCAAGCTTCTAGCAAGTTCCCTCTTGCACTTCCACCATTGAAGCTCCTTCCAACTGTTGGATTCATATCCCCTATGACTACCTTTGACTCTCGGGGTGCCTCTTCAAACTCCCAAGCATCTTGAAAATGCTCAACAGCTGAATATTCATCATTTTGTTCTATTATTGACCTTGTTTAACCGCCACAAGGGAAAACACCGATTCCTACAAACCAGTGATAAATGCAAAATAATGGTTTCCCTTGCATTAGGCAATGGTTTTGTCATCTATCCAAAAGGCATCAATTTGTTCCCTGGTAGATGGCAATGCTTTTGTATTTGGCCATACTTGTCACTTGCTACCTAAGTCTTAGTTAACCTTCTTGTTTGAGTATTTGTTCATGACCATTTTTTGTACAACTAGTGTTGTTATTGTTTGATTTATAATAGTATTCCTTAAGATATTATGTTGTGTTTTTTATTTACACTCCTTTTATATATAATTAATCTACTTGCTAGCATTTCAATAAGGAACAAAGAACTTTATCCCCTTAACATGCATTTATTTCTAAAAAATGTGAGAGATTCAAACTTTGTGAACTTTGCTTGCAACTTGCATGCTAATGTTAATAAGCACTAATGTTAAAATCATAGCACAATCATTTCTCTATAATAATTATTTTAAAAGATGGTATTCTTTCCCTGATTGGCCCAGTTTGGATGAACCTATATCTTCAAATGCATTACCTGGCTTTCAAAGAGAGAGTATCATTGTAGTAACAACATGCAATATCCTTTAGGAGATAGGTTGTGTTTTTATTATAAGAGCATCCTAATAATTTAGTTGGTTTTATACTTTTATTTCTCTATAAGAAAGATTTAACAAAATCATTGATAATCAGAGAGAGCTGTCATAGAGAAATTCCCAAAAAGCTATGCCAAAACCATCCAAAAGGCAAATTCATTTGCATGCATCTTCGTCTTATGTCTGAAGAATTTTTCACCCCGATATCATTTGTTTATTAAATTGTTGTTTGATTATGGCAATCCTCTAAATTTCATGTCTATAATTTCAACACAATGTTCATTTGTCCCAATGGGAAACTGTTCCGTTGGTAGATGCACCATCACCAAACAAACTTCATGCAAATCCTTTTCTTGCTGAATAATTGAATCGGATTGCTACTTTTCAGTCGGCTCTCGCAAATTTTGTTTCCCCCATGCTTAAATTTCCTGAATATAGTCTGCAAATTAGTCGACACCTCTCCTAATTTGTGAAATAACTAGTAGTTCTACAACGTCCACAATCCCTTTTGAATTCCTTCCACGAAGAAAGTTGTTACACCTCTATGAATGTACGGTGGAAAGAACCATCCTCCGCCACTGAAGGTTTTACTTTAATCATAAGGTTTGCCAAGGTCACTAGAATGCAACTGTTAACTTGAATTCTTCTTCATAGAACTGCAGCGATACAAAACTACTTGCCACGAAAGAGCGGCGATCTATCCAACATCAAGTAATCCTTACAGGAATTCTCCATTATATCCACAGGATTAGGATAAATTAATCATTCTATAAATGCATTCATAGAATCTAGTTGAATCAGCATCAGACTCGGTTTACCTCAAATGGACCTAACATAGGCTGCTCAGTTAAGAATCTTTAAACCTGGAAACAAATCAGTGTGGTTAAGAAGTGTTCCCCACTAGTTGTAAATTTCCTGCTAACCCCTTTGGTGTAATGTCCAAAAACTCTTCCAATCGCTTATTTACCTTTCAAGGCACATTGTATTCTCATCTACTTCATAACTTTCTGCTTTCTCAACCTCTTAAGGTTTGTGGGGATTCTTGATTTCCTGCAATATAGAAAGGCACAACTTATTATCTTTTCCTTTGATGGCTTCAGGAGATACTTTCTGCTGCCAACTATCACCTCATACATATTTGGTTCTCCAGCATACAAAGCCTTCCTGTCAAACTAACAAGGTCTACCAGGCAACAAATGGCATGCACCAATGGAAAGTACATCACAAATAACTACTTTTTGCATATTGATGTACCCATATCAAAATATACAAGGCAAGATTGATTGACCAATATATTGTGAACCTTTTGCAACCATGAAAGTCCATATGGATTCAGATTAGGTCAAGTTTAAATTTTAAATATTTCAGTGCGAATCATATCATCTGAAGACCTGCTATCTATTAATGACTTTCAACACTTCGCCTTGGCATTTACACGGGGTTTTGAAAGCACATTTCCTTCTCTGATCTGATTCTCAGCACTTTATAGGCATATTCTTTAGAGGAAGAAAAGCGGCTATATTCTTACACATGTTCTAGCTAAAGGTTACAATTTTTTGAGGATGGGAAAGAGGAGGATCCAAGGTAACGGTAGAGAGGAGAAAGAGAGTTGGAGATGGCATCAAAACTTTCGTACAATTTTATTGCTTTGTTAAATAGAGGGTTTTTCTTCATCAATTGATTGGCATTGAAGTTTCTCAATAGGACTTCTACGTTTCGTTGGTAACTTGAGGGTTTTTATCTTAAGTCTTTGTTTGTTACAAGTTTATCACAAGTTATTGAAGAAGAGGGTTTGATGTAAGGCAGTGATCTTTAGAATTCACAAAATTTTGTTGAATCAAAGAAAAACCATTTGAGGGCAAATTTGTTTTTTTTTTTGTTGACCACTGCTTTACGCGGTGATCTTAAACTAAGAGCCAAGGTCTGAGGGTTATTCATTCCGCCAAAGTTGCCCGGGGAAAGATCCCGGCCTCATCCTTTATATCGTGTCAGGTTTTGCTAACAGCAAGAATTGATCTTTAGGGGCTCTTTGTGAGTCAAACAACTTCGCCAATTGAACCAACAACCATTCACTGGGAAAATCAGTTTGATTTTTCATAGTAAAATTTTCTTTAAGAAAAACTTGTTCGAGATGGTAACAAAACAAACAACGATCATCTGAGATCATGGGGTCCCTGCCTCACTAGAAAATATGTGATATAAAGTTATTAGCTTAATTTAAAACTTCACAAAAACATATACTCAGAACTCAGTTTCCAATTGGTACTCATTGTTTGCAGTGTTTTAGTCTAGTCGCTCTATGTATCATATCCAAAAAGTCAAACATACCACTATCCTCTTATAGATTTAGTAGCTAAAGAAAAAAATGAAATGTATAATCATAAATTTGAATTCCCATCCGCAATGACACACAACAAACTTATCTTTAATTTAAGTATTGTAGTAGAAAATAGTTATTTGAGAACTTTATTGTTTCTTCCATAAATAAGCAAACATTAGACAAATTAATGGAGGAAGAAGAAGAATAAGAATTTTTTTGGTCCTTTTAGATAGCAGGAAATACAACCAGAACCTTGAGAAGAGGAACAAGAAATTCTTGGGTCATTTTAGATAGGAGGAAATACAACCAGAACCTTGGAAAATCCTCCAAATGAGAATCTCCATTGAGAAAAAGTAATATTTCCCAACTCTACCAAAGCAAGAAGCTAATGGCTTACCTGCTTTCTTTACTTGAGGCATATTTCAAAACAATGTGGAAGAAACGAGAATAATTCCTGGCCTACGATATGGACATTTGATATCATAAATAACATTCCAACTTGTCCCAAGACCAGATATTCTACACTGTATAATTTTAATCATATACCCTCAATGGTTATTAACTTAGTTGCCTCAATATAGAACTGTGAGAAACCCATAATACAAACTGTCGATCAACAGGTTTTCTGCAGCTGTCTGCTAACTTCTATTAAGAATCTTCCTCCTGTGATTGTCTTCTCCCATTAAAATCCAAATTTATTAGCATACATGAGGAGCCTTTCTTTATGACGGGACAGATTGTATTTTCTTGTCTGATACTTAGTGATGCATCCTCTTGCCAATCCTTACTTGTAGAACAGCCATCATTTTCTGTCAACCGTTTATTGTCCAAGGAAACAGGCATGTTGTTGCTGCTCTGATTGGGGAAAGTGGACTTCTTGTGATTCAACTTAGATATGCAGTCTCCCAAATCTGCAGGGTATGACCTTTGTAACAATGGAACAACCTGAAACAAAGGCAGCATTTTCAGTACAGGATAGTCAACATTTTGGTGCAGATTTCAAAATAAGAGATGCTCCTTCCGGTCATTTTTTCATCATTGAATAAACAAGAGATGAATATTCACCTGGTCTCTGTCTGAGCAGCAAATACTTTCAATTTTCATTTTCTGCTTCTTGATTAGCCTATTAATATGATTTATTTCCATGTTGGATTCCCTCATTATGTCCTGCTCTCCTTTGTCTGTGCATTGAATTGAACAGTATCAGCCATTAATGAATGTGAGAAATATCGCATGCTATAAACAGAATAAAATGTTTTCATAGGAGGCTCCATTTAAAGAAATCTTTAAAGCTCGTGGATGGTTGAAGCAGACTTGACTGGAATTGAATCCCTAAAAGAAATTAGTTAGATAGAGAGTGCATTGGTCCAGTTATTCACATTGCAAACTCACTACCACTTATTCTGTAAATATGTACTTTACTGACTTAAAAATTTGCGCCAAAATAAAAGATCCAAGCTATCAGAAGGAAATCCTATAGTGTATTAGCAGTCAAAGAATCTGAGCACAAATCATATACACATTGTAATTAAATTTGGACAGCTAAACGATCTTTTGATTAGGTGCATAATCACAAATCCCAATGATGGGCTTATTTAGTCCCTTTTGGAGCCCATATTAACCTAAGAGTAAAAATAAATTATAATATGTTTATTACTTCATTGTCAACTTGTGTTGAAACTGGATGATAGGAATTGTGGGTGTCTGGCTGGATATCCAATACCAATAAAAAATACACCCACATGCCTTTTTTATCAGTCAAAGATGGGTTGAAAGGGGTCCCTCACCCATAATATTAATGGCAAAGAACCAGTAGTTCAATTTCCCATTACCATATGCATGCCGTCAACTTTATAGATTCAGTTTGACAGGCTGCCATTCTATCAATATCTATACCTAACCAAGGATAGATAGTAAGCTGCCATCTAAGGCACAAAAACCACCACTATCATGCCTAATAAAGCAGTGTCTTTAAGGCATCAAAACACATTTCTTAACATTACATGATATAACCAACCAACAGGAAAAAAAGACATCAAATCCAAAACCATGGGAGCTCTGTGATCACCAAGACAATCAATCCGGGGCATGCTTCTTCCCTTCTCTTGTTTTCAAACTGGCTTGGCCTTAATCTACAACAGTGGAAGACTGCCCTGCTTCCATCCTTATTTGCTACCGTCCTCCTCCATCACCCGGTTCCTCTGCCTCCACATCACCTTCCAGCCTTTTCAGAAATTTGACTGCTTTTTCCCTTGCTTCCTCCATCTTGTAGGCGAAGAAATTTCAGACTGTCAAGGCAGAAATTGGAGATCACAAGTAGGAAATTTGTCTGTTCCCTCCATGGCTCCTACATCCTTATCCTTTTGTCATCAATGTGGTGCATGTCTGCCAATGCAATTTTTTATTCATCGCCTGGTGACAAGGATTAGGCGTGCCCATTCTAGTGCAAATCTCTGATCGATGGATGGTAGATGATGGAAGGGATATTTCCATTCCGCTCGATTATAATCTGCAAATCAAAGCAGATGAATTTTCAAAATAAAATAAATATATTTGAAATCCTTCCGTAATGCCAGAGTGGGGCACCTTCAAAAATCTTTTAATTCTCTCAAATTACAAAGATAGTAAAAACTATAGATACACTAGGACCATGTCTAAGATGTTGCATAGAGGAGGTCCCCCATCCAACAGTCCTTTAGACCAATCTAGGAATCCACCAGATTGTCGATACTCAAGGATATTTGTTGACCAGTCCCTGAATTTTCTAAATAGTCCACCATTGCATTTGCTTCTTTATGACAGTGGTGTTCTGTCCAGCAGTCCAGTTTTGCTTATAAGGGCCATACTATTTTTAGGATATTTTTGTGGTTCCATTTTTGTAAGCCCTGATCTTTTAGAGCAGAGATGATTACCATGAAGTCACCTTCAATCACCAATTTGATAATGCCACATTGCACTCCAACTTGGAGACCCAAAACTAAGGCTTGAAGTGCTTGAGGCCCCAGAATTTCCCCTAGCTGCCCCATCAAAATTCAATTTGCAGAAGTCGCAGAAGGAGGCTTCCAAGCCATGATTTAAAGGCTTGGTGTAAGGATTTTGGGAATTCCCATGATCATTCTAGCTTAACACAACCAATTTCAACATTTTACTACGAATGGATAAAGGAGAAGCAAATGTCAGGAATTTTTTCTTCCTTTTGGCATAAGCAGCATCTATAGGGACCATTCATCCACATTCATTGAACCCTGTCATGAGTTAAAATCTTGTTTTTTAAAGCCAGCAATGCGAAAGCTGCCGCCTTTGGGAGGCAAGTCTTATTTCAACATCACTCCCTATGCCAATCTAGGTCAGAAATCTTTTTATTAGCCATCAAGTATCCTAATTTTACCAAGTATGCCCCTGATTTAGCTCTGATCCAATTGATCTCGTCCTCACCCATGCTGGAACTAGCTCTCTTCTTTTCTAAAAATTTTGCTAAGACAGCATGTTGGTTCCGGGGAATAGGGGCATCCGTGGCATTTTTCCATTGCCATGTTTTGATGCCTTGATCTAAGCGAAGTTCCCTATAAATGCCGAAGTTGTGCCCCCAAATTATGGAAAGTATCTCCCTGGCTTCCACCAAGTTAGGAATATCCCTTAGTGGCTTGAGCCCATGCCATGAGTCATCCCAAAAATCCGCTCTTCTGCCATTCCTGATTTCTCCAGACAAGTGAATCGCAATTATAGGCCTACATTTCAACATAAAGTTCCAGATGTGGGAACCCTTTGGAGGGTTCGCAGTGGTGAGGATGCAATCTGGGGACTATGTACCTAAATATTTCTTCTAAAACAACTAACACCATTTGGCACTTGGTTCTGAGACCATTCCCCAAATTAGTTTGGCACCTAATGCCAAATTCTAAAGGCCAACGTCTTTAGTTCCCGCTCCTCCAGGTGCTTTGGGAGTGCAAACCTTTTCCCACTTAATGAGAGGTATCTTTTTCTTTTCCGCAGCACCTTGCCAAAGAAAATCCCACATAATCTGGTTTAGTTGTTTGATTATTCTTGTCATAGCTTGTAGAGCAGACATCATATAGATTAAAAGAGCGCTCCAAAATGATTTAATTAAGGTTATGCAATCAGCCAGGAACAACCACCTCCCTTTCCATGAGTTGAGATGATTAAAAGGATTCCACTAGCTTCGTCTATTGTTCATCATTGTCACCTCTAGAAAACATTGGGATTCCTAGGTATTTACTTGGAAGCTTCCCTGTTTTTTACCCAAGATTTTCGCTACTCTGCCTTGAACATGGGGTGGAGTGTTGATAAAGAAGATCTCAGATTTGGCTTCATTAATCAATTGGATTGAGGCTTCTACGTAGATTTCTATAAAAAAATTACAGCTCTTGCTTCCCTCCTCTTTGCCTCTCCGAACATTATTGTGTCATCCACAAATTGTTGGCGAGTAAAAGCTTTCATGTGTTCAATTGCCTTGATCCCTAGACGAGATTTTGAGTTTTTACTACGTTGATATATCTTCCAAATGCCTCTCCCATGATGATGAATAGAAAAGGGGAAAGGTGCTTCCCCCACCTCATACCCCTAGTTGTTTCAAAAAAACGAGCAGGGCAATCATTTACAAAGACTAAGTATCTATTCCCTAAAATGAACTTAAAGAGCCATTCCCTCCAAGCTTCTTTGAACCCTATATTTTCTTTGGAAATCTCTATTTCACCCTACCCATCATATGCCTTACATATATCCAGTTTACGAGCATGCCTTTTGTCTTATTACGGGACAAGGAGTGAATGATCCATGGGTGATTATCACCCCTTCTTAATATGCCTACTAGCCACAAAGTCAACTTATTCCAAGGAGATAATTGATAAGGGTATGGGCTTCAATCTAAGGGTTATGGCCTTGGAGATGATCTTGTAGATAGTGTTGCATAAAAATATTGGTCAAAATTCCCAAAAGAAGTTTGGCCCCTACACTTTAACAATTAGAGAAATGAAAGTGCAATTGAAATCCGTTGAAATTTTCCTAGCCTTTCAAGATTCTTCAATTGCCTTCACCATATCCGTTCCCACCATGTCCTCGAAAGCTTGAAAGAGAGAAACTAGGAGGCCATCCAAACCTAGAGCTTTATCTTTTTGCATTTCAAAAAGGGCACCTTTTACTTCATTGTATTCCTATCTCTTTCTTTTAGCCATCCTTCTTTGCATTTTTGCTCCTAGCAAATTTCCTTCCTACTCTGAATTTATTTTTAATCTTCCAGTAGATATCTCTCCTTGTTGAAAATATCAGCATCCATTCCTAATTGTTGGAAGCTTACATTAAAATTCTCGAAATTTGTTTCAATTCTATCTTCTCTATAAAGATATTTTTGAAATGATTGTTGTTCCAATCTTTGAAGCATGTTTTGATATAATGCAATTTCTTTGCCAAAGTATACATTTTAGTTCCATTCATCTTTGGAGCATTACACCACCATTCTCTGACTTTATTTGATAAAAACTCATCTCTAAGCGACATCATTTTGTATTTGAAAGGGCATTTTGGAGGATATTTATCTTCTGATATTGTTAAGGACACTGGGCCATGGTCAAAACTTCAAATGGGAAGAATTTTGCTTTTAAGGATCAATTCTATGTCCATCCAAGCAGTAGAAATCAAAAATATATCTAACCCTTCTGCAATGTGGTTGAACCATGATCTTCTATTAGTGCATGATAAAATACCACTCTTTGGTTCTATATTCATAAGATTGTTGCTTGCTAAAAAGTCAACAAAATCCATTTGGGATTTAGTTGCTATTATAATTCCCCTTCTTATCCTTTTCAAATAGAATTTCATTGAAACCCCTCACCCCCCCAACCCCCCGCAAACAATAGGATCCTTTCCTTATCCCATAGTTCCATTGCAGTGCAAATTTGCTCACATGCTCTTGTTTTTAATTGAGGACTGTTTGGGCCATAAATAGTTAACAACAAGGAGATCATATTTTAGATCTTTTACCTGCCAGCATTGCAAATAGGCCATTGTTGATACTAGTGACTGTCAGTGAACATGGGCACCATAAAATTCCCAAACCTCCCCATGCCCCTTCCAAACTATCTTCCATTTGGCTCAACTTTTTCCCATCATAGCAGTTGCCTCCTCCCACCTTTTTGTTTCATGGAGGAGAATGAGTTAAGGGTCTTCAACCAGCAATTGGCATTTTACCTGCTTTTTGTTAGGAGCATTGAAAACTCTTAACATTCCAGGACAAGACCTTCATTGTTTAGGAAGGGGGATTTCCACCCCCGACTTTTCAAGACTGAAAATTTTATTAATGACTTCCTATCTCCCTACAAAGATTGTCTCCTCAATTCTCTCTTTGACTAAATTCTTTCCCCTTTTTCTCCTTATTCCATAACTCCCCTGCTTGATCTGACTTTCTGTATCAGTTGTTCACATATCTTGTAATGTGTCTAACTTTGCTTCCTCTCCCTCTTCCTCATCCTTGTCCCCTAATCCGTCCTACTCTGACTCCCATTCTGAATCTTCATCAATATTCCTCCTTTCCTCCATATTTTTGCTGGAGTTTTGGATTTTTTGCTTTTAAGATGTATACAATTTTCTAAGATTCCTTGACAATATTTTCTCCTTCCTTCACTATTGTTCTTGGAGTCTGCTGATTAGGTTCTTCGATTTCCCCCAAAGGCTTCTCACTAGCGATTTCCACCAAAGGGTTTAGGCCTTGAATGTTAGAAGGTGAAGGGATACACTTGGGTTCCCTTGATAAAGAAGATCTCAGATTTGGCTTCACTAATCAATTGGCTTGAGGCTTCTACGTAGGTTTCTAGAAACTTTTTATAGCTCTTGCTTCCCTCCTCTTTGCCTCTCCGAACATTATTGTGTCGTCCACAAATTGTTGGCGAGTAGAAAATTTCATGTGTTCAGTTGCCTTGATATCCTGGATGAGATTTTGAGCTCTTACTAGGTCGATATATCTTCCTAATGCCTCTCCCATGATGATGAATAGAAAGGGAGAAAGGTGGTCCCCCAACCCCATACCCCTAGTTGCTTTAAAAAATGGGGCAAGGAAACCATTTACCAAGACCAAGTATCTATGCCCTTAAATGTAGCTAAAGATCCATTCCCTCCAAGCTTCTCCAAACCCAATATTTTCTTTCGAAATCTCTAGTCCACCCTACCCATCATATGTTTTGCTTATATCCAACTTTACAAGCATGCCTTTTGTCTTATTACGAAACAGGGAGTGAATGATCCATGGGTGATTACCACCACTTTTTAAAATGCCTACTAGCCACAAAGCACACTTATTCCATGGAGATAATGGCTAAGCGTATGCACTTCAATTTGAGGGCTATGGCCTTGGAGGTGGTCTTGTAGATAGTGTTGCATAAAAATATTGGTTGAAAATCCCCAAAAGAGTTTGGTCCCTACACTTTAACAATTAGAGAAATGAAAGTGCAATTGAAATCCATTGAAATTTTCCTAGGCTTTCAAGATTCTTCAATTGCCTTTCACTACATCCGTTCCCACTATTTCCTAGAAAGCTTGAAAGAAAGAAACTAGGAGACCATCTGAGCCTAGATATTTATCTTTTTGCATTTCGAAAAGGGCACCTTTTAAATCCTTGTATTCCTATCCCTTTCTTTTAGCCATCCTTCTTTGCATTTTTGCTTCTAGCAAATTTCCTTCCTACTCTAAATTTATTTTAATTCTTCCAATAGAGCTCTCCTTGTTGAAAATATCATCATCAATCCCTGATTGTTGGAAATTTACATTCGAATTCTCCAAATTTGTTTCAATTCTATATTTCACTATAAAGATATTCTTGAAATGATTCTTGTTCCAATCTTTGACGCATGTATTGATATAATGCAGTTCCTTTGCCAAATTACACATTTTAGTTCCATTCATCTTTGGAGAATCACCCCACCATTCTACGACTTTATTTGATAACAACTCATCTCTGAGCAACATCATTTAGAATTTGAAAGGGCATTTTGGAGTGTATTTATCTTCTAATATTGTTAAGGACACAGGCATGGTCACAACTTGAAATGGGAAGAATTTTGCTTTTAAGGATCAAGTCTATGTCCATCCAAGCAATAGAAATAAAAATATATATCTGACCATTCTACAATGTTGCTAAATCATGCTCTTATATTGGTTCGTGAGAAAATACCACTCTTTGTTCTATATTCATTAGATTATTGCTTGCTAAAAAATCAAAAAAATCCATTCAAAATTTAGTTGCTATTATAATTCCCCTTCTTATCCTTTTAAGATAGAATTGCATTGAAATCCCCCCACGCCTCCCCCCACCCGCCGAACAATAGGATCCTTTCCTATCCCATAATTCCATTGCAGTGCCAATTTCCTCACATACTCTTGTTTTCAATTGAGAACTGTTTGGGCCATAAATAGCAAACAAGGAGATCAGATTTTAGATCTTTTACCTGCCAGCATTGCCAATAGGCCATTGTTGATACTAGTGATTGTAAGCGAACATGGGCACCATAAAAATCCCAAGCCTCCCCATGCCCCTTCCAAACCGTCTTCCATTTGGCTCAACTTTTTCCCATCATCACAGTTGCCTCCTCCCACCTCTTTGTTTCATGGAGGAGAATAAGTGAAGGATCTTGGACCAGTACTTGGCATTTTACCAAATGCCTTTGGTTAGGAGCATTGAGAACCCTAACATTCCACGGCAAGACCTTCATTGTTTTTGAGGGGGCCTTCCACCCCCCGCTTTTCAAGACTGAAAATTTTGTTAATGACTACCCATCCCCCTATGAAAATTGCCTCCAAAATTCTCTCTTTGACCAATTTCCTTCCCCTATTTCTCCTTATTCTGTGACTCCCCTAATTGATTTGATTTTCTATATCAGTTATTGAAATTTCTTGTAAGGTATCTAACTTTGCTTCCTCTTCCTCATCCTTGTCCCTTAATCCTTCCTCCTCTAACTCCCATTGTGAATCTTCATCAATATTCCTCCTTTCCTCCATGATTTTGCTTGAGTTTTGGATTTTTTCTTTTAAGATCTATACTATTTTCTAAGATTCCTTGATAATATTTTCTCCTTCCTTCACTATTGTTCTTGGAGTCTACTAATTAGGTTCTTCGATTTCCCCCAAAGGCTTCTCACTAGCGTTTCCCACCGAAGGACTTAAGCCTTGAATGCTAGAAGGTGAAGGGAAACACACAGTTTCCAACAAGGGAACCAATCAAATTTGCCCTGATTTCTCCAAACAGAGTCTAGAAAGGGTGGAGTGGATTTCGCCCTCCAATCCTTCATAGGAGTGATCTTTTGTTTGGACTGAAATTTACATGATCTGCACATGTCCCATTTGGTGACATTTGTAGCATCTAAATGGGATTCTTTCTGTTGTCCCCAAAAAATGTCAACTATTTTTGGGACATTTGAATTATTTTGGTCCTACAGACCAAAATTATCTCTTCCCTTTCCAAATTTTGTCTTGGGCATTCAAATTCCTCATTTTTCAAGCTTTTCAGAAATCTACGGACTGCAAACAGGCTCATTTCTTCAAGTTCAACGGGCTTCACGACTTCTGCAGGTTCAATCAAGCGGTTCAACGCTTTGTTTCAACATTTGGTTCATCCACTCAGCTTCAGCGCTTTGATTCATTCTTTGGTTCAATCAAACGGTTCGTTAGTCAGTTCAAAGCTTTGTTTGAACCGTTGAACCAAAATTTGGTTCAACGTCTTGGTTCAACGAAAAGGTTCAAAGCCTTGGTTCGACGGTTAGTTCAAACGGTTGGTTCAATGTCTTGTTTCAACAGAATGGTTCATCGCCAAAGTTCAAAGTGTCGGTTCAATGCAAAAGGAAGCTTCCCGAAGGACAAGTGCCCTTGCGGAGGACACTTAATCGATAAAATCACCCTTCGGAAGGGTCGTTTTCAAGGAAGCCAAAAGATAATTATTTCAAATTTGTTCAAGGCATTTAAAATTGTTTCCCCGGACTTTTTGTCCGCGGGCATTTTTCCCCGGAAAAATGTCCGCGGGAGGAAACATAAGAAAAGCCCGAGCGATATTCGAAGGGTCACCTGAAGAAGCCCGAAAGGCCATTTAAAGACTGCCCGAAGGATAGATATCCTTGCGCGAGGCTATTCCGACTCAAAATGGGTCATTTCTCAAGGCTCGAAAGGGCAAGTCCAATCTGAAAAAGTGCCAAATAGAAAAGCCGAAAGAAGACAAAGGAATGACGCACCCAAAAACGTCAAATTCAACACAGTGAATTAGCCGTTGATCTTTTAAACATACAAACCAAAATACAATCACAGATCTCAAAGCCAAGACTAGCAGAAAGCGGAGAAAGAACAAAACAGTAAATTAAATCCAGGACCCGATTCAATTAGCCGGACAAGGAGGAACGATGAAGATAAGATCAGATCGCTAGGTGGAATATTGAAAGTTACAAACTTTCAATAAGCGCGACTTATTTCCTTGCATTGATAAAATCAAATGGGTAAAGCGCCCCTAAGTTCCAGCGTGTCTTCTTAACAGATTCCAACGCAAAATGATGTATTACTATTCCCGAGTCCTTCTTGAAATGGCTATATAAGGGACTTTCTTTCATTGTAAAAGCATCTTCTTTTTGACAATCTGAACGAAACTCTGCTGAAATTGAGAGGCATCATTGAGACTTTGTGCTCAGTCTGTTAATCATATTCTGTTGATGAAAACAAGAGACTTTTTCACACTTTGTACTGTGATATCTTTTTTGTTTCATTAATTTAATAAGCAGGATTAGTAAATTAGTTAGAACGGTGTCTTGAAGAATCAACTGTGGAGAGACTTTGTGCCCCCATAGTTGCCTTTAGTGTGTTTGCTTTTTCATTGCTGTGTAAAGGACTTTGAGAAGACTTGGAGCTTTCATTGCCCTTCGTATATCACTCTTGAGTATTTCAGGTACAGACTTTGTGTTGTGTCTTGATTTGTTGGTTCTCATACTCCCAGTTACGCTCTACTTTAATTTCCAGGTGTATTCTTGTGGCTGGCTGAATAGTTTTTCCTGAAAGAAGAGGAGAGCTATCTGTCATTCCCTTGAGTTTTTCCTTTGTTTTGTATACATCATCTCTGAAGAAAGAGAGATAGATGTCTGGTCCTACCTTTGAGTATTATTATTTTCTGTTTATACATATACATAGCATATCCATAGGGAACCTCCCCTTGATGAGAGGAGAAAGCAGTCTCCTTCTGATGTGATAAACTTACACATTAGGACGACTAATCTTCTTGCTTTAGCTGATAAGACCTATTTTGTTTACCAGTACGCTGATAGACAAAATATTCAACCAACAGTTTTTTACGACCCCGCTGGGGATATACATAATATTGTGCAATTTGGAACCTCAAGTTTCAGATTGAAACATCACCTATATAACCCATTATCATTATAACCTTATCCATTACAGACTCTGGCGACTCCGTTTCATGTCTTACCCATTATCCATTTATAGCCTTATCATTTTCATCCATCTCCATTTTCATCCATCTCCATTATATTATCTGGTCTGCAAAACCAGAGCTGCTGGGAAAAGAAAGCGCAGTTTGAAGCCTCAAGCTTTAAGCTGAAGCAAGGCCAGTTTCTTTTTCATTTTTGTCCTATAATCTGGCAACTCCACTCAAATGTGTTATCCCTATTGTTCATAATCCGATCATGGCAGTTCGAGGCCCCTGGGGTAACTTTTTTGGTCCACTTAATCTAACTCCACCCCTACATGAGCTACCACTCAGTTCAAGGAAGAATTTCCCCAAATTTTTTTGGTGATGGAAAAGTCCACCCTAATGAACACATTGCAGCCTTCACCATAGCATGTGATGTGATAGGGGTGGAATTTGAAGACGTGGCAGTCAAGCTTTTTGTGGAGACCCTACAAGGCGCTGTTGCAGATTGGTTCTACCATCTGCAAGCTAGATCAGTGACTGACTGGGATACTCTCAGAGCTAAGTTTGAAGCCAAGTTCAAGCCTGCAGAAGATGTGCATGCCTTGCTAGCCCAGCTCACTCAGATGAAGAAAGAGCCCCATGAACCTATGAGGGACTTCATTGCCAGGTTCAACAAGCTGAGGCACAGGGTTCCCATGGTCGCCCAGCCGACACCTCAAAATCTCATGTGTTTCTTCATCAACTCACAGCTCCCTGAAGTGAGTTTTCTGTTGAGACGAGCTAGACACATAGACCTTGAAGTTGCTCAAGACTTGGCTACTGAGCTAGAAGATGACCTTATCTTGGCAGGAAAGATAAGGAGAGATCCTAACAGAAATAGAGCTTCATCATCTTCTGAATATTCATCTACAAGCACCACTAATCCAATGGTGCAAAAGCTGACAAATGAATTGCTAGCCTTGAAAAGGCAAATGGCACAAAGTATGTCTTCCACTCCTCTATATAAAGATATACCAAGGACATTCCCTAATCAGCGATATCAAGGCAACGCTGCCAGAAGTCAAGGGCAACCAAATCATCTTCTTCCTCCATAGACGAATCCTGCTCTTGAAGCACCTCCAACAAACTCAGTAGTTGGATATCTGGAAACAGAACATGTTTCCTATTTCCAACCTGAGTTAGAGCAAGAAAATGGCATTGATCTCTTTAGAGAGGATCTAGAAGAATTAGCTGGCGACTCCCACATTGGTTTTCTGAATTACCAGGATGAACCCAAAAGTGAAGGTGAAGCAGTCAAAAGATCATACACCGTATTCACCAGGTCCGAGAATCAGTCAATACAGCAAGCTGACAAAGAGAAGACAGACGAGCGACCCCAACCAGTAATTTCAATTGTTGAGCAGAGAACCCCTCTTCCTTTTCAATCAAAGGACCCGGTGATTACCAAAGAAGTAAGTACATCGAACATCTCTGCACCGTCTACTTCAACTTCGCAGATCAGTCCTCCCCCTCACGAAAATCAAAAAGATGAACTCCCATCCTCTCTTCCAAGTCCATTCCAGTCATTTGACATGATTGATCATGTCAAGGAATCCAAAATTCAAATGACTGAGTTTGAATCCCTGCAAGTCAATCCTGAGCAATTGGACATTGATGGAGAACCAAGTATAGACCTATCTGAGGCAAAAATTGTGGTCACCCAAACGTCGGCCCCTGCAGCTCAAATTCTATTTAAGCCTTCAGGCAGGGGTAATTACTTCTTGACCACGGGTGATGCTGCTGTCTCAGCTGATGAAAGCCCTGTAGCTGGCAATCCAGGATTCGATTCAAACAAGGCATCAGAAGAATTAGTAGGGTGCAGTACAAATCAAAAAAGATCTTCCATCTCTAATGAAGAGAAATCTGATAGAAGATCAGCTTCTGATGATGCTTGGATCTTGAAATCCGATCGCAGCATTTCTTCCACAGCTGGATACAGATCTCTGTTGCTCGGATTGAACACTGCTCAGGGTGAAGAAGTCAAACTCCTTCACATCAAAGGAGATCCTAAGCTGATAGTTTGTCAGGAGTTTGATATGGACAATCCAATCATATGCTGGACTGACCCAGAAGAATAACCAATTATGGTAATGGACCATGCTGCTGCAAATCAAAATCAGGGAAAGGAACCCTTCGCAGGGAGAGCAAGGAGTTATGGTTTTTAGTTTGAAGACCACAACCTGCCACAGAGCAAAAAGAAGGGAAGACCAAGAAGAAGACGCAGAAAATTGGTTTCCTGGTGGAGAGCTCCATTCGCCCGTCACCGTTTCTGGGGACAAAATGTCTTCTTGCTGGTTTACCAAGATGGCGCACTATTTTCACTGTCTCTCAAGAAGCAGCATCTGAAATACTTCAATTCTTGAAGTATCAGATCATTGCATATATATATATATATATATATGTATATATATATATATATATATATGTATATATATATGTATATTTGTACAGTTTTTAATTCTGTTTTGTTTTGTTTGTTTCCGTTTTTGATGCCTTTCATTTCTGGGTAGCATGACTCCGTAACCCAATGGCATACTTGAAGACACTGGAGATTCTGGATTCTACTCCTTTCAATTCGTTTTGCAATTGACAGAAGTTCCCCAACTGGAGCTAGCGGTTGTCCCCCAAAAATGTCAGCTATTTTTGGGACAACATTTGAATTATTTTGGTCCTACAGACCAAAATTATCTCTTCCCTTTCCACATTTTGTCTTGGGCATTCAAATTCCTCATTTTTCAAGCTTTTCAGAAATCTACGGATTGCAAACAGGCTCATTTCTTCAAGTTCAACGGGCTTCACGACTTCTGCAGGTTCAATCAAGCGGTTCAACGCTTTGTTTCAACATTTGGTTCATCCACTCAGCTTCAGCGCTTTGATTCATTCTTTGGTTCAATCAAACGGTTCGTCAGTCGGTTCAAAGCTTTGTTTGAACCGTTGAACCAAAATTTGGTTCAACGAGAAGGTTCAAAGCCTTGGTTCGACGGTTAGTTCAAACGGTTGGTTCAATGTCTTGTTTCAACGGAATGGTTCATCGCCAAAGTTCAAAGGGTCGGTTCAATGCAAAAGGAAGCTTCCCGAAGGACAAGTGCCCTTGCGGAGGACACTTAATCGATAAAAGCACCCTTCGGAAGGGTCGTTTTCAAGGAAGCCGAAAGATAATTATTTCAGATTTGTTCAAGGCATTTAAAATTGTTTCCCCGGACTTTTTGTCCGTGGGAGGAAACGTAAGAAAAGCCCGGGGGATATCCGAAGGGTCACCTAAAGAAGCCCGAAAGGCCATTTAAAGACTGCCCGAAGGATAGATATCCTTGCAGGAGGCTATTCCGACTAAAAATGGGTCATTTCTCAAGGCTCGAAAGGGCAAGTCCAATCTGAAAAAGTGCCAAACAGAAAAGCCGAAAGAAGACAAAGGAATGACACGCCCGAAAACGTCAAATTCAACACAGTGAATTAGCCGTTGATCTTTTAAACATACAGACCAAAATACAATCACAGATCTCAAAGCCAAGACCAATAGAAAGCGGAGAAAGAACAGAACAATAAATTAAATCCAGGACCCGATTCAATTAGCCGGACAAGGAGGAACGATGAAGATAAGATCAAATCGCCAGGTGGAACATTGAAAGTTACAAACTTTCAATAAGCGCGACTTATTTCCTTGCATTGATAAAATCAAATGGGTAAAGCGCCCCTAAGTTCCAGCGTGTCTTCTTAACAGATTCTAACGCAAAATGATGTATTACTGTTCCCGAGTCCTTGAAATGGCTATATAAGGGACTTTCTTTCATTGTAAAAGCATCTTCTTTTTGACAATCTGAACGAAACTCTACTGAAATTGAGAGGCATCATTGAGACATTGTGCTCAGTCTGTTAATCATATTCTGTTGATGAAAACAAAGGACTTTTTCAGACTTTGTGTTGTGATATCTTTTATGTTTCATTAATTTAATAAGCAGGATTAGTAAATTAGTCAGAAAAGTGTCCTGAAGAATCAACTGTGGAGAGACTTTGTGCCCCCATAGCTGCCTTCAATGTGTTTGCTTTTTCATTGCTGTGTAAAGGACTTTGAGAAGACTTTAAGCTTTCATTGCCTTCGTATATCACTCTTGAGTATTTCAAGTACAGACTTTGTGCTGTGTCTTGATTTGTTGGTTCTCATACTCCCAGTTACGCTCTACTTTAATTTCCAAGAGTATTCTTGTGGCTAGCTGAATAGTTTTTCCTGAAAGAAGAGGAGAGCTCTCTGTCATTCCCTTGAGTTTTTCCTTTGTTTTGTATACATCATCTCTGAAGAAAGAGAGATGGATGTCTGGGCCTACCCTTGAGTATTATTATTTTCTGTTTATACATATACATAGCATATCCATAGGGAACCTCCCCTTGATGAGAGGAGAGAGCAGTCTCCTTCTGATGTGATAAACTTACACATTAGGACGACTAATCTTCTTGCTTTGGCTGATAAGACCTATTTTGTTTACCAATACGCTGATAGACAAAATATTCAACCAACACTTTCCACATCAAACAATCCTCTACGACCATACCCCATCTGATGTTCGAAGGTCGATAATGCTTGGTATAGGATTTGAAAGATTTACGTTAATGCATAGTCTTGCATAGGACACAAAACAACCTTCTAATTTTTTCTCATCGATTTCCAATGGGGTGCCTAAGCAACTACCGATCTCCGTAAGTGATGCTTCATTCCAATAATCAATTGATAAAGCATACATCCTTATTCATGCCATAGTACTTTCCATTTCCATGCTAAGGGAATTAAAATTTGGGATCAATTCTTGCATGAATAATCCTACTCCTTCCATCATCCATGGTCCCCGCTTTAATATTTCCAATTTCCTAATTCCATTTGGTTAGATTGCCAAAAATACCTTTCGGCACTATTTTCAAAGCTATCCCTTTACCCCATTGACTATCTACCCAAATTTCTAGTGTTGCTTTTGTTGGCCATTTCCCAACAAATTTCCCTATTAAATTTGTCTTTAAGGATTTTCCTTCTTTCAACACTACATCCTCCATTGTTAGGTCAATTGGGCATTCACGGCATAGTTACCAGGGGACATGAGGGTACGGATACTAGTACATGGTGAAGCCATTGAAATATGGGTCCAGAGACGAGTACATTGTCCTTGTCCCTATATTGGAGTTTCTTAATAACTATGATTCAAGTGTTGCTTTTAATCTTTTGATCCGCTCATTCTTCACTAGAAAGATTTTGTGGATTTGAAGAGAAGCCTCAATTTCTTCAATGGGGTTCTTGTTAGCAATTTTACCATTGGGTTTTGGCCCTAATGGTATCTTGTTTGCACCAGTAGCAACCTGAGATAGGTTATTCTCAAATCCTGTCATTTTTGCCTTAAAACGAGAAGCTTCCAATTCCTTTTCTTCATCGGCTTGTCCATTCAAAATAACCCTATCATCGTTTTGACAAATATCGCCAATGCTAATTACAGAAATCCATGGCCTCTCTTGACTCCATCTTTTTATATATCCTCTTCCCTATTCTCCTTTTATGCTCACTCCTACTCTCAATCCTTTTTTTATTGCTCCTCCTACGCTCACTCCCTTTGGGCTTGCTCCTTCTACGCTCACTCCATTTGTGCTTACTCCCTCTACGCTTGCTCCATCTATCCTTGAGTATCAATTCCATTATCCATATCTTAATTTAGTTGACACTTTGTATTTGACTATTATCAAAATTACCATTGGCTTGGGAATTCAAATGTTCATCCTAATCAAAATCATCTTCTACAATATCAAAAAAAGTCAGTTTGAGGCACATTTTCACTCATGGATGCATTATTTTGCAAAGGGTCATCAGCAAAATTCATATCATTTTGCAAAGAAACCATGATAGAAGCATTTAACACATTTTGGGATTCCATTACACACGTATAACTTTAAAGTACACCAAAAACCATACATAAAGACCATGTAAAAAGTATGTGGATGCTAAACATGAAATTATGTAAACTACAGGTGCAAGGAAATAATATTAAGTTGGTATAATATCCATACCCTACCCCATAGAGGGTGAGTCATGCAATGAATGTTATGAACCCTATATTATGTTGTACAAGTCAATAAGACATCATTTTCCTTTATTTTACTTTGGGGAAACCTAAGTTCCCCTCATATCGAAATTGATATTGTTACACTATGTGGTATTACAATAATTACTCTAGGTGTAGGTGGATTGGAAAGTTCAAGTTCACTAATTAACTTGGTCAAGAGGTCAAAACCTAGGAATACAAATTATGAACAATATATAAGGTAAATGGAAGACAATCCTCTTTTGGGCTTCCACAAGGAGGCCCTCATACACCAAATTGGTGTCTCTCTCAGCGGGGACCTAAACACTACTTTATTGCAGACTATCCCATCTCGAAGTGGGCCTTCTTTGTATGATATATATACATTGATTTCAAAAACTACATGATCTGTAATCAGCTATTCTATGAATAAGAAAAACTCACTAAAATAGATATTTTTCATAAATAAAGAAAACTAGTGTATTTTATGTCTCCAAATTCTAACTTTTTGTGTGAAAGAAGATAACTAAAAATTGCATGAAACTGTAATTTAAAAAAAATAACCTTTTGTGTGCAAGAAAATAACTACATAAAACATTTAGCACACAGATCAGAAACTATACATCCGCACATGGGACACATATTTTTATAGAGAACCCTCTTGGAGTAAAACTCCACCAGTAAAACTGGGAACTGTTTTTATTCCTTTTTGGGACATGCAGTCACTTTTGAACAATTAAACCATGATTTCTTATCTTATATAAAATGATACAATGGACTCCTATGCTTCTAAGTTCTAACCACACTCCCTTTGCCCTCGAAAATGACCTCTATGAGGGAAATTTAAGATTTCTTCTTCTTCAACTCTTTGGTCTCTTATAGAAGGAAACCCATATTTTTCAATAACACATGCCTCATTTCTTCCCCTGCTATGGTGGCACTGATTGGTCGTACCAGTTGGTGCCTTCAGTTACTTCCAACTAAATGAAAAACTCAGGCAGTTTTACAAATTTGGCTCATTTCCACTTGTTTCCCCTGGAGTAATATCCACTTGGACCTGGGCCATACCTTTCTCCAACAATAACTACGCAATAAAACAATTCTCCTGATGCCAAATTGCATTTGGTTCAAGATTGGTTGGAATGCCATCAAATCACCCATTGAAGACGACCAGACCTTAACTAAACTTGCAACCAAGAATGCCTACACTTGTCTACATGTTTTGTCTTTGCTAAAAACTGAAAAATACCACTTGAATCCCTTGTAACAGGAAATAAATTTGTCTCAACTTTGAACTTCTTCCTTTCCATGATCCATTTTCAGATCAGTACAAAACACTACAAATTTGGTATTCAATCAGCCATCCAAATACATTCATCGCGATTCTACACATATCCCTGGATTAGTTGTTGTTTCATCTTACTACTTTCAGTTCTATCTTCGGATATTCTTTTCTTCTAAAGCTAATGTCAATAATTTGTGTAACCCAATTTGCACTAGCGGCTTCTATCTTTATCTTAGCCCCTTGCATTTACATTCGATCCTGTCATTCATAGTCTATATCACCTCTGTCTTGATATCAGTCCATTCATTCTTATACCCATTATCTTGTTTTCATGTTTCTGCATTCTTATTATCTGCTAGTTTGTCCAAAATTCAAATAGACACCATCCCTCCTATCTTGTTAATTGCCATTACTTCTCCCACCCGATATCCATTTCCATTCTCAAACCCTAACAAAATAACTCCCAATTTCACTATCTCGTTGAACAAATCAGAAGCATTTAGTAGGTATTATTTTTCCAAAATACTTGCAAGTAGGTTAGTTTCAATGGAACCAGTCATGAGTATAGTGACAAAACCATTCCATGGTTTAAAGGACAAGGAGTCATCTTAACCCTAATTCATAACAATAAGGAGACATTAGGATTTATTTACCTAAGCGATGATATCCAATTTGTTTTGGTACAAATATCAGAGGTGCTTGGGCCATTTTCTTCGATAGGATATCATTCTTAGAGATAGATCCTTACAAGGAACCACTAGAGTTGTCACATTGATCTCTTCCTTATTTCATCCCACAACAGGTAATTGGAGACAATAAGCACCCATTGGATATTTTTGATTCATACCTAGATGGGGATAAATTAGTGAGACGACATTGTTCTTTGCATATTGCTATTAGAGCATCCTAGCCCCCTAGTCTCGATCAGGTGGAGTGGATCCACTTCATTTTGGTATTGAGGGCCTTCCCCTTATCTATGGGCCAAGGCATAGAGGCAACTACACATTATTAGGTTTTCCTCTACCACCATAGGTTCACATGTTGTACATGTCAAAAGAGGTGCTAGAGGGAGTACCCAACTTGGTTGACATAGTTACATTACACCTCTCGAAGGTACAAGTATAAAATCATCTCCATTATCAACAAGATAGACTATACATATAGAAAGTATCAAATCTGGACTATCAACCACTAGAAAATAGTTGCAGCCAGCACCCAGAAATGTTAAGATAGTTTAATGATATCATTCAAAAACAACTTAGGCACTTCCATACGAAATTTTGTATGGACCTATTATTTTTTTGATTGAAAAGCACATTCTATTAATAATACAAATATTACATCACTAATCATACAAAAAATGAGTGGAAGGCGTCACATTCCAAAGTATCATATCGGTCCCTAGGATCAAGAAAAACCCACTACTTTAACTTAGAAAAAACATTAAATATAGCTTAAATAAAATTAGTGTTTTCAATAAAAAAAGGAGAACATAACCAAAATAACATGATAAATAATCCATAGGACACCAAAGTAGTAAGGCACAAGACTAAGCTACAAGAGCAATCTGTGAAGTTGGCGGTGAAGGATCATCTGGCCTGTCACCCCAACCCCAGCCACTACCAACAAGCAAATCCGCCGTATCAGGGATTGGCTCCCACCCATCATTAGACTTGTTTTTATTTTCTTCCTCCACTGGGTCCTACTAGTAGGTGAAATGGCCAAAGCCAAGTGAGGGAATTTCCCTTGTTGTTAAGCCCTCCATGCACTAGGGTCTAGTAAAGCAAAACCACCACCACCACTACAATAAATATGAGTTGTAGAGGGACGCCACAAATGCAAAGAAGCGCTTCAATACCTGTTGTGTGAGCGGTATCTTACACACACACCAAAGCCATAACCCTAAGAAGGTGACCACTGGCAAGGTAAGTTTGAACCTGACTAACAGTACATGGGGCACTACCTCAATGGTCCAATAAAGTCTAGAGATACTCCATCTCCAATCAAACTTTATCTACCTAAACTTGTATTTGTAGCATAACATTGGAGATCACTTGAACTTTATTAGTGAAGGAAAAACAACCATCCAAAGCAACATGATTGAAAATTGCATTGTTGCTTTCTTTCTATAATTGGAAAATAATTTCAGAATGAAAAATGTGCCAAATTTGGTTGTATTGTGCATATATCTAGCCAAATCCCCTAAGAGTACCATTTTCCAGGAAAAAAATTCTGGATAGAATGGCTAAAGAGGGTGTGAATCCATCTCTAGCCTAATTGTGCAGAACCAAAAAATATACTTAAGAGACTTTGGGTGTTGGCAAGTTGGACACAAAGGGTGGGCCACACTAAATAAAATAGGCGACTTCCAACAAGCAGAGCTTGGTCAAGGATGCACCAAATTGAGCTCGATAATAGTATTTCATATTCTGGAAAACCTTCATTTCCAGACTTGCTCAAAAGAATTGAATTTCTAATAAGCATTCAAAGTGTCCATTGAATGTGTTGTGGAGAAAGAAGGTGATAACCAAGTTGGGGTTTTGTACTTATGTGTAGACACCTGAATTTGGTATGAGACACTTGGAAACATCAATTTTGACATACATGACTTGTGTGTACACATTTGACTTTTGTCCACACTTTCCCCTATTTGTTTATCTATCTATTGACTTGATCAACCTAATTTGCTATCATTCATATTTAGGATCTCCTAGTCTGTGTCAGAATGATCCATAATCCTGAATGGACTATCGCCATAATCTAGATCCTTGGTTTTCCCATTTTGGCCGATGCTAGCAATAGTCAAATGCTAGCGGTTACCACAGGCGTCCACCTCTACTGCTAGTCTTCATGGATCCTTAAAGGCTATTTTTCAACTTCAAATGTCTCCATTGGGTCGGCCTAAGCACGTTTCCCATGTCGGTTATGGGGAGAAATACCAAAGAGTCGTCTATAAATACAAATCAATACTAAAGTTATACCTACATAGCATTCATATGGGCTAACTTCGCCACTATTTGGCATACACATTGAGAAATCTATTTGCACATCCTTGAGACATTATCCAAAAGCATTTGAATTTGAAAACCCCTCAAAGGAGCAGCCTTAAAAGCCAAGTCCGAATACAAACACAAGGTCAAATTTGCATTTGTCAAGTGTCAAAAGCCAAAGCATAGCATTGCATTCTATTGGATCACAATTGAGCACACACACATCTAGATGGGAGAACTACGTGCGATTTGAGCCCTTTTCGGTGTGCTGAAACATAGGCAATGCTCAAGCAATCAGTAAGGAATGTTTGGGCTGTCCAACCCATCTTCCTAACCCCTCTTTACAAGTCTATTTGATGTCAAAAGTGAAGCAAGGGTTTCAAGGCAAAAGGAAGCAAAATCAAAATCTGCATAAAGGACTAAGGACAATCAAATGCATAAGAATCATCTACGAAGATAGGCATAGCAATCTGTGGCAGTGTAGACCGGCATAATCAACTTGGTCAGTGCTGGCAGACAATGGACATAATCAGTCACCTCACATGTTTGAGCTTCACTAGCAGCATCTATGCACATTTTGACAATCTATTCCCTGATCCAAATAGTTACAGAGCAATTATAGAGCCATCTTGATGATTGTCACATAGGTAATGAGCAGTACAGATCAGAAAAGCAACAAAGTGCCTTCTCTACCCTCTTTACTTGATCATTTCTACATTTAGCAAGTGCAATCAATCTCTCTTTAGCAATTCAAATTTGTGCAGTTTATGACTTATCTTGTATAATCTGAATTTCAATAGTTTTATGTTATTTAAATCGTCTAAATCTAAAAATAAGTAAAACATGGTGGAAAGGGATCTCAACCGACCATGTCGGTTAGTCCACCATCTTGTGGGTGATTGAATTCCAATTTTGTGGAGGTGCCCATCTAGAATGGCTTGTTGCACCTCAACCATTGAGGAGAAGTCATTGCTCAATAACTAGACACTATCACGTAGGATTGGTAAGGGAATCCAGTCCCTTGAGTATTTAAAGAACAAATTTAAGATAATCTTAATCCCTTTCTTAAAAATCCAAAGGCTCTCAACCCAAGGGACCATGGCAAAGGGAATGCCTTAGTAAGAAAGGGCGAGAGACCACCAAAGAGATTGCGAATTCAAAGAGAGCCTAGTTCTTAAGCCATCATCATCCCAAATTGAGTGAGTTTGATCAATTCCCGTTCTTTACAAATACTCTGAGACACAAAGGAGACTAAAATTTTGACAACAATTTGAGTGAGCAAGAGAGAATGGATACCCAGACCTTTCCAAGGTTTTTTATGATAAGGGTGGCTTGAGTAATACAATGCCAAAGTAAAACTCTCCAAGCTTCATCTCCTTCCAAGGCCCGAATGATCCATTTGACACATAGGGCAGTACCTTGGAGTTTGGCATCCAGAAGACCAAGCCCTCCCATGTCTTTTGGTTTGCAACATATATCCCATGCCACCCTTTGAATCCCCTTAGAGCCTTCATAATTGGCCCAAAGAAAGTCTATTAACAGTCCTTCAATTTTAGCACAAGGGCATTAAAGGGTGCCCAACAAGAGGAATAATAAAAATGGGTTGTGCTAGGGACAGAGGCTTGGTGACCCAAAATGCAATTTTCTTCTTCACTCTTTGGACCACGTAATTCCAAAGATCAAAAGGAGAGGCTTGGAAGGCAAAGGGGATGCCCATAAATGTGAGTTGTTCTCCAAGTTGGATCCAATACCCCTTATACTTTTGCAACCAATCCAGCAAGGAAGAGTTAAACTACCTATAACACTGGGTTTTCTTCTATTGAATAGACGATCCAGAGGCTAGACAAAAGATATCCAAACATTCCATGGCATTGATGATAAATATCTCATCCTCCGCCAAAGTGAGGAAGGAGTCACCACAAAACTGATTTTGAGATGAGGGAGGGAAATATCTTTTACCAAACCTTTAGTAGTATAGTTAGCTAGGAGATAAATGAATACTTCAGTGTAATGACCCTCACTAGTAAGATCACTAAAACACTGATATTGCACTATGGAATTTTGTCAAACACTTGTCTTGCAAACTGCGCTTGACTGGAAATTGTTTTTCTGTTTTGTTTCTCCCTTTTTGAGTGATGATAAAATGCATGAAAAGACTTAACTAAATATCCCAGATGACTGCAAATGAAATTAGGATGCAAGGCATGGTAATTTTCTGACTTTCCAAAACTGTATGAGGTCTGAAAATGAATTGTAATTGAACTAATGTGCATATACAGCCAATAGAAATTTTAACAAACATTTGTCTTGCCAAGTCTAAACTCCATTATAACTGAAGATGAAAATAATTAACAGTTACAGCTAGGTGACATTATGACAAACAATTGTCATGCAACCCCAAACTCCTATATATTGCAGCTATCAAACTGATTACTATCTTGCCAACATTACTCACAGCAGATCACTCTTCATGAGTATCGATTTACAATGCTGCTGTAGAAAACAGCGATACAATAAGATGCAAAACTGATTCTAAAATGCAAATGTTTGTAATATAGAATAAACTTGGATCGATGGCTGGAAGTAGCTAACCCAACAATGCCAAAGACCAATCAATTGCTTCCAAAATCATCATATTTTGTCCTCAAAATGCAGCGCCTCTTCTCCTTATTGATCTGCGATTCTTCTTCAAGCCAAGACGGATTTTTTATTTGTCTCCACTATCAAAATCGAACCTGCAAATATTGAGCCCAGATTGATGTCCGTACACTGCTGCGAGTACAAGCCATACTGTACGGACTGGTACGATTTTGGTATTAATTCTAGTCTTCACCAGCAAGTGCCGATAATGCCCTGATCATGGACGCATAGGCTGGGGTAAACGCCTCCCACAAATGTAAAAATTAATCTCCCAGCCAAATAGGAGTTATGAACAAAAATATAGGTTCAGATGTGAATCACAGTATGCTGGAAATGCCACCAGACTTCCAAAATGATCTTCAAATGAAGCTCAACATGAAATGGTTGAATACCATTCCCAATGTGCAACCCTTCAGAAGTTATTTCACTTCCTCAGTTATGCAATCTCTTGAGAGGTATCGTTCTCAAGAATTATGCTGAAGATTTGCAGACTATCACGCCCCACAAATGCTCAAGAAGACTCAATGAGAAAATAGACTCGGATGCCAAATGAGAGACCCATGGGGTCTATTTATGCACTTTTTGGAAACTTCTTCTAGAAGCTCCTTACTTTTTCTAGAAGTATCCATATTACATCTTATAAAACCTCATTGCACTTTTTAAATAAAAAGTAACTTTATAAAATAAAAGTGCACCTTAATTTAAAAATATAACATTTTGGCCCCATATAAAAAGTAATAAATAAATATAATGTCTCCAAGAGCATAATGAGCCATCCAATCGCAAAAATGACTCTCTCATCACCACCATCTGCCTATGAGAGTCTGGAATAGGCAAATCCACGTAAAGTGTCATGTCGTACTAGAGAGGGGACATGACATTCAGTGGGCATAACATACCAAAAGAGGGCCCCAGGACAGCATTGTCGAATGGATCTGAATGGACCAAATTGTTCAGATTGAACTCCATTAATGGTGATACAAGCACCAACATATTGAAATAGCATTCTGATTGTGTGCATAAATCTAGTCCCAAACCCTAAGGCTTGCAGCATGGCCAACATAAAGGGCCATTCAATGTTGTCATAATCTTTCTCAAACTCCTTTTGATAAACAGGGTTTTTGGTGTGAAGAGTGAGCCCGTTCCATCCCTTCCCAAACTGCAATAACATTGTCTAAGATATATTTGTTGCGAATGAAACCAATTTGCTCAGGACATATAATAAGAGGCAGCATAAACCTAACCCTAAGAGCAAGGGCCTTGGCAACAATCTTATAAGAAACATTCAGAAGAGTGATTTGTTGCCAATCAGTAATAAGCTCTGTGTCCCCAACCTTGGGAATGAACTTGATGTTCCCATGATTAACGAGTTTTCTAAGGAGGTTGGTCTGAACAACCTCAAGACAGACTTTGTGTAAGCCTGGCCTGATGGTATCCCATAGAACTTGGTAGAATTCACAAGGAAAGCCATCAATACCAAGGCTTTATCAATCTCCATGTTTCCTAAGGCCACTTGGATTTCATCAATGGACAAAAGGTGGCATAGGGCACTCGTTGGCCCTCAATGAGCTTCCAAGGAACGACTTGCAGATATTTCATGAGAGTGTCTTCATAAGTTGGTGTATAAGGTTGCATAGCAAAAACTCCATGATAGTGAGAGACAAAAGTTCACAACATATCAGGCAAATGAGTGAGATGTGCATTAGCATCTCTGATAAACTTCACTCTATCAACCGCTTGCCTAGCACAAAGAAGGGCAAAGAATACCTTAGAATCCTTGTCTCCAATTTTTAACTAGCGCGTACGGTCTCAAACTTGGATGCCACAAGCTTGATAAGTCTCTTGGAAATTGACTTTATGCCTCCATTTGGTAGTCTCCCTTTGAAAATATTCGTTGCGCAGAGACATCTCTAGATCTTGTGATGCCCGAACGTACTCACAATATGATGCCTCATGGGCTTAACGACAAAATTTAGCCACATGTTTGCCATCTATGTGAAGGAATGTAGAAATTCGAGAGATGGCAAATTCTCACCACTCTATCCCTCCAGAAACACCAGAAGACCAAGGGGAAATATTCCAGATTCTTATGATGTGAGCCCTAGTTGACTTATGTTGGTGGTGGGTCGTGTTGAGAAAAAACTAGGAGGGGTTTGTTACCTCATGGAAGACTTTCCAAATGAATTTCCTAGCTCTTTTCTGCACCATTGTTTTCTAGAGCTCCATCGGAAACACGATATAGAAGCCAAGGAGTCAGGCATGTTATAAATAGACTCGCCACAGACTGGGCAGTATCCTAGTGGATGTAGCACAATAAATGCAAATGCTTATGCAAATATGGCATCCTATCAAGCATGGCAGTATGATGAGCAAAAATGCATGAAAGAATAAACCCCAGTAGAGCAACTTTCCAAGGATCTCTAGCCTCTCACTTCTACAGGCCTATTATCAATTCACACATCTCAAGATAATAACATAGTGAAAAAATTGTGAAACCCCAATAGATGTTGTCCTAACATAATAAAAACACCAAATCGGTAACCAATTGGATGATGAAACTTGTAAATGATAAGAAACCCATCTTTTTTTGTAGGGATATAAACTTCACTAGCACACAAGATTATATCCTATGAAACAAACATACACACTATAGTATAGGAAACATCACATAATAAATATAAAATGAAAAAAGATTAGACTCATTTCCATTAGCTTGATGTTGTATGATACGACTCATGTATACAATGAACAATAGTCACAAACATGCAATGAAAACCAATATCATGATATGGATGATGACCTACAACCCAGGGGAACCAACACACTATATAGTATTCATGTACAACGTTCTCTTAACACAAAATCCTTTATCATTTTAACTTTATTTTGCCATTCGTTTACTGGTGTATGTCTAAGTAAATAGATCATATTTTCCTACTACATACATGCCCCCTAAGATGAGTTGCCATCCTGCTTTTTAACTCAAGCTTCAGATTATCGACGTTGTCATCCTGACTTTCCACTCCTTTTCGTTCATCTATTTCTCCATTGTTGCTTCCTTGTTTTGACTCTTGTCTAGCTTCTTTTCTGCTCTGCAATTGTACATCAGCAATTCCCCTAACTGCTCTTCATCTATCGGATTGTAGGCGTCACATTTCTCGTTCATAGAACACTCAACTTGCCCAGCTTGATAGGATTCAAATCTGCCTGATCCTCAAGCTATTTGATATCAGTTTTGTCATACTGCTCAACTAAAGTCTGAAATATCATCAATCCCCAACCTTGTGGCAGAGATACGTTGGTCATCTTGTAATTCGATTTGTTGTGCATTGTCTTGCCCCTTCTGCTCATTTGTTGCCACCAACAAAAACAAAACAACTTGATCTTCCTCTGTCTCTCTTCGTAATGGTATTACTATTCACACCTTGGTCTACGCTTTGTACTCATTTTACGGTTCATCTCATTCTTATGGTTCATTATTTTTACACGTGACTCAAGACTGCACCTTCCATGTCAAGATTAAAAACAAGTTTCATGCTGCTTACATACTTATCACAGGCTGAACAACATCCTTTATTTCTCATTTCTCGCCCACTATCGTCTCAATGCATGTACTTTCATGTCTGTCTATGCATGTTCAAGTTGATCCCAATATAACCGTCCTTTTTGTCTTATGTCTTGCTCTCTCCTAGAGAAATCTTTTTTTCTTATGCTACTAAACTTGAATGGTCATCTACTAAAAGTTCTAAGAATTTATGGCTTTCTCTCATTGTGATATCACTTCTAATTCATAATGCTATCCTTTTCAAGCAGAACAATAAATTATGTGCTCCAGCTGCAATTCCCCATCAGCACTGATGGCCCCATTGCCCTTAACTCCCTCTACTGTACTTTGAGCAGCACTTGCAATCTCAGTAGATTCACCTTCCACTTGATATGATGGAAATTCAAACACTTCTGCCTTCCTCTTGGCGATCCTCTAACTGCAAAATCATCTTCTTCCACTAGAATTGTGTTGCATGCACCCGTGACAGAGTTCTATCCCCAACACCACTTAACGCATTGTCACTCACTCCTACCCAGCCCTCAGCAATCCTTGTAGCTTGTCTCTGCACCTCCTCACTGGACCTTGGGCATGCTTGCTCTTTGTTCTTGTTTGCTCAAAATATCTAATCCATAATGACTCTAAATTGGACCCCTAATACTCTTAACAACTTCATGTTTGACATATCTTCAAACCACATTTCACAAATCAACTTCATATTTGACAAATTGCAACCTCTCTCTCTAGGCTCTTTGTTCCACCAGTCTTGCAGAGCCTATAACTACTTGTGCAAATCCTTGGCCATGTTGTCATTGATACTATCTTAGGATTCTTGTTCATAAACCACTGCTCCATCAACAAACCTCTTCCAATCTCTTTTTTCTTCTGTGCTATCCTCGAACCTTCTGGTAGGTTCTCTCTTTGAATATCTTGGCCGCTTTTTGCACATACGTAAAATAATGCAATGGTGTGCCAAAGGATGGGACAGATTGACCATCAAACGCTCAACATTCTCATTCCAGACAAGGTTATCCTTGACATTGTCAAGAGTAACTAGGTGAAACAATATTCTTGAAAGATGTATTCAAGGACTGCAGTGTTCCACAGAAAACTAAATTCCTCTCATTAGTCTTCTCAATTTTGATTGAATTCTGTTTGATCAGATTCTCTTCCCATTAATAATTATTGGTCATATGCTCACGACTAGATCACGGGCAATCTTCACACAGACACAACCAGTAGATGTCTAGTCCTAACCCAAATTCGAAACAACAAAGTGACCAAATTAGTATGGGAAATAGAAAAGAATATACACGACCAAACCAAAGAGAAATGTATATAAAATGAGAATAGAAATTTGGCACTTTATTAAATACTCAAATATTTGTGTACTCAATATCACCAACCCAAGTTGAAATACCATGAGAGCTCTCCAAATCATCCTCGGACACAACTATATGAAGGCCACTAGTGTTGACCAAAAGGTGTGTCGGTTGACAATCATCGACAACCACCTTTGGCCTAGTCTTAAACTAATAAAAAATAAAGCTGTCATGTCTGGACATAACATAAAATATGAGTCAGCTCACATCTTTATTCATTATGTCTTTAGCCAAGTAATTACAACGTAAGCAAACTATAGAATTTATTGAATTACTACAAAATGATCACCTACAAGCGAAAATCATTGTGTGCCATCGTAAGTTTTCCAAATGTCCTTAATTACACATTTGATATTTTATTTATTATTTATTTTTGTTGACAAAGCAGCTGACAACAACAGCTAGGCCAGCATGGTATAGAAAATATTAAAAATTAGACAGTTCCTTATCAGATCTGGAATTGTCTCTTTCACGATGGTTGAATGGGGATGACCATCCTCTAAGCAACACATGTCAGAACCAGCCTTGTCTCCTATCTGGTCTCTATCCGCCATATCTTTTTCTCAAGTAACAAAGTTTTTTCTCATGGTTAAACATAATGCTTGGAATGTCTGACTGTATCTGTACCAACATGTTTATGATCTACCCATTTTTGGTTAACACACCCTACTAGATAGAATATTTGAATTACTTTTTGTGCTCTTAGCTGGTAGCTTGTAGTTTTTGTTCTCTTTTAGGGTAGGAAATCTTTTCTGGCTTCCATGTGATTATTATTGGTTGTACTTTCAAGTCCCATTGACCTACTTTGGTCATTCGTGGACATTAATTTAATCTCTTTCTTATTTGTCAGGAATTGTGTTAGGGTTGATTATGATGATATTAGAGAATCTTTAATGGGGGTTTCGTTTTTTATTTTTAATATGCAGGTTACGGCCTCGTAATGAAGTGTAGGTATGATCAGGGCTGCAACAGATATTGTTGTGTCGCATGACTGGGACTATCATTTCCATAATTATTCTACGTAATAGGACTGGTATGTTCGTCAAATAAGTCAGTTTTTTGAGCCTTGGATTTTGTTTGAGCTATAGCTTTGAGGCCATTGGCATAAATAATGCTGTTCGTGATGTCAGTGATAATAGTTCTTAACGTGGCATCTACAACAAATCCAATATTAAGAACTAGCAAAGCTTCCCCATTTCTTGCAATTACTAAAAGACCTCCAACATCTACTTTTGAGTGCATGATTGATTAATTTAATTTTAGGGGTTTGTAATTAGCCTTGGAAGCTTTGCAATTTATGCAAGCAACCTTAGTCATTTTGAATAATTATGATGACTACAACCTTAGCCATTTTGAATAATTATGATGACTAAATTATTATTGTACTCAAATAGAAAATTCAAGATATTTAGGGTACCGAATGACATGTTGAGCCTATGTCTAGCATCTGGTGTCTATAACCCATATCTTCTTCTCTATCAATAGAATTTTTCTATCATGGCTAAATATAATGTTTGGTATAGATGATAGTATCCATACTGATATGTTAATGTTTTACCCGTCTGGGTTCACCCACCCCACTTAGAATCTTAGAATCTTTTTCCATTCTCTTAACTAGTAGATTGTCGGTTGTGGTCTCTTTTAGGGACGGAGCTATTTTTTGGCTACCATGTGCTACAATTATTGGTTTTAATTATAAGTCCCATTGACCTACATTGGTTGTTCATGGACATTAATAGAATTCTAAATTTTGAATTCAAAACTTCATACAACGAAATTCATTTATATATGCATCTAGATTGTGGTGTTTAAAACCTAGCCAAAATGGACTTGCTAGAACTTGAACCCAGGATCTCCCAAATACCAGTCTAGTTGCTCAACCAAACAAGCTATCAGCCCCTTGTGGATTAATATAATTTCTTTCTTAGTTCTCTGGAATTGTGTCAAGGGTGATTATGATGTGATAATGAGATTGTTAGAGAGTCTTTAAAGGGGGTTCTCTTTTCGATTTTGAATACATGGGTTATGGCCTCCTTGGGGCTGCAAGAGATGTTTTGGTGATGTGACAAGGACTGTCATTTCCATAACTATTTTATGCATGAGTACACGTATGCTTATCAAACAGGTTGAGCTTTTGAGCCTTGGATTTTTCTTCAGCTTTATCTTTGAATCCATTGATGGAAATAACGACTTTAGGAATGTAAATGATAATAGGTTTTAGCATGGTATCTACATCAAATCCAATAGTAATAATTAGAAAAAATTACGAATTTCCTACAACTACTGGATGTTCTCCAGCATCTACTTTCGCATGAGTATGTCATCGATATATTCATGTTTGGGGCTTTGTAATTAGCCTTGGAGGATTTGCGATTATATGGGAGCAACCTTAGCAATTTTGAATAATTATTTTGACTAGATTATTATTGTACTCAAACTTACATCTAAAGATATTTAAAATGGGTACTAGACGACAAGTTTAATTTATGGATCATTAGATTCTCCGAAGATCATCTAACTACTCGTGGTTATGAGGTTAGGTTTCCCATTGTATACATCTAAATTTGCTCGCTTCATTTATTGTCACTAATATTATTATTAGTCGACACTAATTTCACCTCTCGTCTAATCTCATTCATCTCTTCTAATTTTGTCATAATATCATTATCACCCCTTCTAATCATTTTTCTATTCTCCCTTCTTCATTCTTCATCCACTAATATTATATTATCACACAAATCTATTAATACTTATAATTGTGTCTTATTTGCCAATTAACCCCACTTATCCATTATATTGGAATTTAAAATTCCAATCCCACCTACCTTAACCTATTCCTAGGCTCTCCTACATCCCTACTCCCTAATCACCCATCTAATCGCCTCCCTAAACCCCTATTAACTCCTAATTAAATCTAAAAGCCTCTAAAGTCTAGAGCCTTCTCTAAATTTCTAGAATCCTCTAAAAGTAAAGGCTTCTAATGAATTTAATATTCATTTTAATTCTCCTCCATCACCCTATAAATAACCAAGCATGGAGCTTGGTTAGACTATTTTGGATTCCACACAAGCTCTTCTATCATCTTTCATACATTATTGCATCCATCCTAGCATCCAAGAAGCCATTCATATTTTCATCTTGAAGCCACCATTATCAAGTAAATCAACAAGCAATCCAAATCCTTGAAGAATTCGTTTGAAGATCTTGGAGGGAAGCCAAGAGAAGCAAGATGATGGTAAAAATCCTTAACTAAGTTTTGATTGTTTCTACATTCTCTCCCTTTGATGTTTTTGTAGATTTTGGGTTAATTTACTATTTATAGCAAATTGAATCCATAGCTCAAATTTACAAGCATACACCCATAATATTTATTATTACACAAGAATGCCCCTTGGGTATACATAGTGCTCATTCTCTAGATATTTGGCATGATTCAATGCGTATACCATCACCATGATTTAAAAATATTCCACTTTTTGCTTTTATACATGTCACATCATGTATAATTGTGTCATCATGCATTCCTCAATTATCTCAATGCCATTCAGGCTTGCGTAATTCAAAAAATAAGAAAAGGTTCCCCATTTCCTACAACTACTGAATGTTCTCCAGCATCTACTTTTGCATGAGTGCGTCATCGATATATTCATGTTTAGGGCTTTGTAATTAGCCTTGGGGGGTATTCCATTAAATGGGAGCAACCTTAACCATTTTGAATAATTATGATGACTAGATTATTATTGTACTCAAACAAAAATCTAAAAATATTTAAGATGGGTACTAGATGACATGTTGAGTTAATGGGTCATTAGATTCTTCCATGATCATATTCATGGTTATGAGGGTTTCCGAAATATTTATTATTACACCATAATGCCCCTTGGGTGTACATAGTGCTCATTCTCTAGATATTTGGCATGCTTCAATGTGTACAATGTATACCATCACCATGATTTGAAATATTCCAGCTTTTGCTTTTATACATGTCAATTGATTTATATTTGCGTCACCATGCAATCCCTTCTCTTGTCTTCCTAAATTCTCTCGATGCCATTCAGGATTGTGTAATTCAGAAAACAAAGCCCAATCTTAACCACAACACACCATGTCTTTGTTCACTAAAGAACAATTGACTTTGGAGATTGAAATGACCTTTCTTTTTTTAACATCTGATTGAAAGAAAGAGAAATTATTCTGATGTCCACATATGACCAAATGAGGTCAATATGACACGAAAATATAACAAGTTACAATAGAGAATAACTAGTGTAGGAGGACACTAGGTTATGAAGTAACTAAACATAAAAGCGAAAGCAAAAAACGGTAAAACTTAAGTGATTAAAACCCCCCAAACAACACCATATAAGTACATTTATCCAAGTTAGGGAAGGGTCCCCCACAAAGCAATGAAGCATGAAGTTAAGGAACATCAAAATGTGTGACCAAGAATATAAAGCAGCAATGATTCATATTTGCAGCAAAGCTTGGGCAAGAAGGAACAAAGGCATCCTTGCTGACCACTACAAAATCACCAATGCAAGACCTTATAAATCCATCATAGAATGGCTAGAGCTAATCGGGCCCCGCTAGATAACCCTAAGAGAAACCAATGTACTCCCCCTAGTACCTCTGCAAAGAGCCAAGGCTAAGGAATGTTTGGTGGAAAAGAAGAAATTGTTAATGTGCAGTTGCCCTTGCGACCCAAATTGTGTGTTAATGTCAAAATGTCTGCTTATTAGCGCCCACATTTCTAGCATAACATGGGATCTCTACTCAGTGTGGGACTGCTCCTTGCAAAAAACCTCCAAAGACAATTAGTTATGTTTCCTACTCTAATGCTAATCTACTTATTTGATTGTGCATAAAAGAAAACTTGGAGGATGGAAAAGTTAGAGAAATGCATAAAAAGAAATTGATGATGCACTAGAATAAGAAAATGGGAGGATTTTCTACCTACTTATACGAACACAATGTTCCCAGTATATATGAATGGAAATGAACACAACTAAATGAAATGAATACAACGTCAAAAAGCAACACGAAGTTACCATAGCAAAATAGAAACCAAAGAGTAGACAAAGAGCCACAAAAATCTCTCTTGTAGAAATTATGCACAATGCATTACATATCAAAAGAGGGATTGGGATATTCACATACAACAGAACGACAAAGGTCCCGATCTAAATTTTGAAAATCAGTGAGCATGAAAAGCTCAGGAAATCATCTCTTTGCTCAAAATGAGCAATTACAATTTATAGAAGAGGAGAAGAGAGGGAAAATTTAAGACTTTTATTGTTAGGTGCATAGTTTACATACCCGTACTCGGCAAGTACTCGCCCAGCCCCCATAAAATTTTCTTGGCGAATAATCGGCAAATTGTCACCAATACTCGGCACCTTCAAAAAATACTTAAAGTTCATAAAAAACATAAATTTTATATAAATTACAATTACAAAGTGTATCAAATGAGTCTGCAAAACATTGGGGAAGTGTTTTCTATTATATTTGAATACAAATAGAGTACAAAATCGCATAATCATGCAAATACAATAGTAAACTAATACTTATAAATTTATGATGATTGTCAATGAAAATCATCATAATTGCATATGAATGCAAGATACAAATTATAATAATCTACAACTTTCTCTTCCCCGCTCTAGTGAAAAATAAGGGAGATTCAGAGCACTCAGTTGCCCCTCCTCGCTCTGCCTAAAAAATTGCGTCTATGGCTCCACCTTGGTACCAGATGGTTGTGACTCCTTTGCATCAACTTCGACAACATCTACAAGGATGTCATCCAATCCAATATCTCTTGTTTCTACTGCAACCTCCATAGCTTGCCTCTTTAAATCAACAATCTTGTACTCTATGAACAAAGAGGTCTCCTCATCCTATGCAGTCCAATCTCTGTAAGGATCGATCTCATCCAAATCGATAGGCTCCTATGATGTTTCCTCCACATTTTTTGTGTGAAACCAAAGGCCGTATTGCACAAAAACTACTAGGTCATTGAGGTGCATCAAACTCCAGTTGCGATCACATCCAAAAGTGGTACAAGATTGAGACAAAATTCGAAGGGCTATCTTTTGAAGATTTGGGGTATTTCCACCCCAATCTTCCCCCCACCATGAACCTGAAAGCAAGATATTCAAAAGTAATTAATAATGGTAAATTTGTAACTTGTAAGGTATAAGTAAAGACTTCATTTTTTTATCACCTAGCAACTGGGTGGATCTCCCTCAGATAGCTAGTGCTGAAGAAAAGAGTCTCCCCCTGGCCTACTTGTAGTTCTGTAACTCTAAAATAATGAGGCTCCTCACCTCAACCTCAGGTGTCATACTCTCAATGCATGTTGGCAAGCCCTCCATAACCTCCGCAATAGCATCTGTGAAACCATCAAAGTAGCAAAACTTGGGATTAAGGTAGTACCCCACTGCATGGATGGGTTGGTGGAGTCGATTGTTCCACCTCCGATCAATTAACTCCCAAATGGCATCAAATCTGGCATTATGCCCCCTATAAAAATTTTGGATGGCCTTTTTGGCCTTATCCATGGATTCATAAATGTATCCCACTAAGTTTTGCTCCCCATCCACGAGTGCAAAACTCTCACCAAAGGCTGCGACACCTACAAAGTTACAATATACAAACAAATTAAAGTTACAAACTTATAAATAAAATAAATACTTTAAAAAATTAAAAATAACGAAATCAACTAAAAATTTGAAGTTATTTTGACAAACTCTATAGCTCTCTTCGCAAAGGCCTCATCAAAAACTATCTTTGTGACCTTGTCTCCATCAGCTTTCTTTGAATCTTATGAGTCCACTAATGCTTGACTCGCAAACATCTGCTTCAAAGCTATCAACAAACTACAAATACTTTGCAACATAAGAAAGTTTGTTGCAAACCTTGTGACACTTGTTCGCACAAGCTCTTTCTCCTTGATGTGATCTCTCATCAAGCTGAGAACCCAAGGGTGATTATAAATAGATTTAGTGATGTTTCTGACCTCTTTTACAACTGGTCTCACCCAATCAATTTTGTCTGTCCTCCAAAAGAAGGTCAAGACAATGTGTCGCGCAAGGAGTCCAAAAGAGTGATGGATGCCTCTCTTTGATAAGTCTCTCAACTACCACATATGTTGTTGCATTGTCAGTGATAACTTGTACAACATTCTCGATGCCCCTACCTCTAAGACAACCTCCTCGAACATCAGGCTCAAAGTTTCTATACGTTTTACTTTGTTATATGTATCAATTGACTTCAAAAAAACCATCTCACCATTTGAAGCTGCCAAAAAAATGATGGGGGTGCAATTTTGTCATGTCCCCTTTTTAAATGAAGTAAAAAATAATAAAGTTAATATTTTAAGTTATCTAAGTGACTATTATTTTATTATTATTAGAAATAAAATAAATGGGTGAAAAAAGGGAAAAGTGGAAATAAAAGAAAAGGTAAAAGTGAAAATTAAAACCCTATATCTAAAAGTATAACCCTAACCCTAAAAGTGACAATTGAGCCTATATATTGAGTCTTCATTGTAAAACATTCTAATTTTATCATCAATATTTCTCAATTGATTGAGCCTTCTAGTTCATCAGTTTTTAGCATAAGAAAACCCTTATAGTTGGAACCATAGTTACCAAAATCGTGATTAAACTTGAATCGCCCCAAAAATGCTTTTTTCGTCGAATAAACCATGGTTAATTCCCAGGTGTCAAAATCGTTGACCTTGGCGATTCAAACGTGGAAATTTTGATTTAAACACGAAAAAAATGTGATTTTTTAAAAATTGCAATTTAAACTTGGAGTGGACCTAGGGTTAAGTATGGTTACAGTTAGGGTTAGGGTTTTAAGTGTTTTTATCTTTTCTCGATTAATCACGATTTTTTGAAAAACAATTACACTTTTGAAAAAATGATTTTTTCCTTAGACAATTAATGCTTACTATGGTTGGAACGAATTGTGAGGACAAAAACCCTCTAAACTTTTGTCACAATTTCATCGAGAAATTACAAGTGTGCTACATCAAAATTTTCAAGTATCAATTCAATGGAGCACTAGGGTTTCAAATTTGTAAGTTTTCATCTTGGCGTGGGTTTAATGTTATGATTGCATATCGCAATCTAAAACAAAAGTAGTCTAGGCGCATCATTTAATACAGCAACACTAACTGAGTTTGTTGGCAAAGTTTCCACCAATTGTAGAAATAAAATCACAACTTACAGTAGGGCTTCAGCCACCCAATTCAAAGAACACAACTAGCAATAGAGTTTCCAGAACTATCCAGGGGATCACAAAGGTTTCATAAACTATTCTTTTGCCCTTTTAAAGATCAATGTTTGTAGAAATAAGACCAACGAATAAATTCCAACATTTTAGTAGCAACACATTGCCCTTCCAGCAACAAGTATAAGGTTGGAATTTCATAAATATTGTTAGCATTCCTTTGTAATCTGATTTTGGCAATAAACCCATTTAGTAAAAGGATTAAAGAATTGAAACAAAGCTGATAATTTATTGTGAAATTACAATTCTGTTATATCTTTGAAAGCAATTGTAGAATCATTTATTTAATTGCCAATTTAGAAAACAAGGGTTTATGTAAAATCCGGAATTATTCAAATTTGTTTGGAGAGAGACATTATAGTGGTATCAAAACAATGATCATGCCAACCTATAGAGTAAGGATGGAATAGACAAGCAATTGGAAGAGTATCAAAATAACATGCCAGATCTAGTGGTATCAATAAAAATATCGCAGGACAAAAGAGTCAAAAGAAGAAAAATGGCAGCAACAACTCATAATTGATTGAGGTCTACTGTGAAAAATACCAAAATCAAAGCTGAAAGTTCAAGCTGACATGAGCCTCCCAGATATTTTTTGACTTAAAGAGGTATGAGCCAAGAAGAAGAGAAAGAAGGATCACTCAAAATCGTTTGAGCAAGCTTCCCACATATGATGAAAAGTCTGACTTTACCTTTGAAGAATTATTGGAAATATTCAAAGAAAATAAAAGTGGAAGGCTGAAGAAGAAAAAAGAACAATCAGACCTGCAAGAAATTGAGAGGAAGCAGCCCATGGAAGAATCCACCATACAAGAGGAAGTTGAAAAAGATGTTCATGTTCAAAGAGCACCCATCGATCTCCCAAAGATGGGGTTGGAGCCATATGAAAGTGATTTGTAGGATATATGTAAAAATAAAAGTGAGAAGAATCTTTTGGTAAAACCCAAATTCCCGAGTCACCTAAATGATGGAGTTGATGCAAATTTCTCAAATGCAACAATAGAAGATGGTATATATAAGAGCCATTCATGTTGTTTCAAGCAATGCCAGATATTCTTGTTATTTCAGATAACTGTGAAAAGACTTCTCAAGAAGAGAAGACAACCATTTTCTAGTTCAAAGAGAAATGTGCAGAAATTTGTTGCTAACACGGTCAATCAGATAGATGGAGTGACATCTTTGGCTGTTTGTGAAATAACTTCAACTAAGCAGAGGGTCAAAGCAGAGATCGTTAATCATTCTTTCAATACCAGCTCAAAAAGGGGAAGTTCATGAAGACACAAGACAAGCCTGCAATAGATCTTGGCAAAATAAGAACTCAAGGCACACTTATGATGGTCAATGTAAAGATCCTTACACAAAATGTGGAAAGGAGCATCCAAATATTGCTTTCCATGAGGAAAGTAAATTTCATCCAAAATATACAAATGGACAGGCATATACTTCTTTTGTAAAGGTAAGAAATGACTTCAACACAAAGCATGTACATGAGCATGCTAATGCATCATTCCTCAAAGAAAGCAATGGGATACCAAAGAAATATTTTGGCTTGAAATCAGCTTACCTATTTAAATCAAATGCAATTCACAAAAGGAAGCCCACAAATAGAGCAACTTATTTGAATGTGGATGGGGAAATTTTCTAGAAATTGTTGAGGGGCTCGAGAATAGGAAGTTGCCAGACAACTATAATATCGCAAAAGAAGGATTATTCATGACTAGCAATAGATTAGCTCAGCAAGGAGAGAATGATGTACTATTCACAGAGGAGAATGTCCTAGTTGTTTATGATATGATTGAAATTTTTAGTGATTGCATTCTTAACAAATTCTTTTCCATTTGGATACAAAGGGACTGCCCATAGGACATTATAGAACCTGTGTCAACCATGATCTTCGTTGTATCAAGATGTGCAGAAATTCCAGAGCTATAGGCCTTGCGTGGCATTTTTGCCACAAGATATGGTGACGAGTTTGCACTTGCTGCAAGAGAATTACACCCTGATTGTGGTGTGAGCCAACAAATCATAGAGAAACATTTAGGTGCACCTCCAACAAGTGATGCAAAGTTGAGCTTAATAAGAGAGAGAGCAGAGAAATCAAGATTTGAATGGGAATATTCAAATCTCAAGGATGGTTCCAAACACCAGCAAATTTTCATATCGTCCCAGAATAAAGTTGTCAAGTCGCATCTACCATCTTCACAAAAATCAAATTTAGATAGCAATGTGGTGCATCCTGCAAACAGTGGCAGAATTTTAGGCAGCCGATACTCAAGTGATACCAATAAACAAATTGCTTCAATGTGCAGTACAAGGGAAGACTTGGGGCAAGTAAGATGTGAAGAACTCACTTGGAGTTTGAAGCTTGAAAAGCGATTAAGGGTTGCTGAAGAATCAATGAAATTGGGCAGAGGGACTAGCAAACTCCCAAGGATAATTTGGGATACTAGTATTTGCAGGACGGTTCAAGCATTGCTTGAGGACAAGCTATCTTTGGGAAGGACAGATTGTCATGTCCCATTTTTCAACTAAAGTAAAAAATAATAAAGTTAATATTTTAAGTTGTCTAAGTGACTTGCTTTTTATTAAAAAATGTGACAACTTAATATTACTTTATTATTATTAAAAATAAAAGAAAAGGGTGGTAAAAGGGAAAAGTGGAGATAAAAGAAAAGGGTAAAAGTGAAAATTAAAACTCTAAACCTAAAATTATAACCCTAACCCTAAAAGTGACAATTGAGTCTATCTATTGAAAGTCCTCATTGTAAATCATTCAATTTTTATTATCAATATTTCTCAATTGATTGAACCTTCCAGTTCATTAGCTTTCAGCATAAGGATGAAAACCCCTCTAGTTAGAACGAATTATGAGGACGAAAACCCTCACCATTCAAATTTAGGTGAGGACGAAAACCCTCTAAACCTTTGAAGTAATTTCATCCAGAAATTACAAGTGTGTTACATCGAAATCTTCAAATATCAATTCAACAAAGCACTAGGGTTTCAGATTTGTAAGTTTTCATCTTGGCACAGGATTTAATGTTATGACTGCAGATTACAATCTAAAGCAAAAGAATCCCGGGCACATCATTTAATACAATAGCATTGACTGAGTTTGTTGGCAGAGTTTCCACTAGGTGCAAAAATAAGATCACAGCGTATAGTAGGGTTTCAACCATCCAGTACAGAGAACGCAATTGACAATAGGGCTTCCGGAGCTGAAAAGGGGATCATAAGGGTTTCATAAAATATTATTTTGCTCTTTTAAAGATCAGGTTTTGCAGAAATAAGAATAGCGAATAAATTGCAGCTTTTTAACAACACACTATCCTTCCAGTGGCAAGTATAAGGTTGGAATTTCATATATATTGTTAGCATTCCTTTGTAATCTAATTTTGGCAATAAACCCATTTAGTTGAAAGATTAAAGAATTGAAACAAAGCTGATACTTGTGAAATTACAATTTGTTATATCTTTGAAAGCAATTGTAAAATCATTTATTTAATTGCCAATTTAGTAAACAAGGGTTTACATAAAATTCAGAATTGTTCAAATTTGTCCAGAAAGGGATATTACAAGTTATTTTCATCCGTCCACCCATCTAAAAGAATGGTGCATCCAAACTTTCACCACAACCTCTTTTGATCTTCCATAATTGACTTTGCATCTTCAATCGCATCTTGAAACAACCTCCCACTTAAGTCTCTTTGAGAGGGTACCGTGTACCCTTTCCCTGCAACTGTCAATGTCATCACCAAATACTCCTAATACGGGCTCCTCTCCACGTTTAAGGGAAGGTTGTTGAACTCCCAAAAAATTGCACATGCCTTATCTCCTCCCACATGTGTCTCCTTGTTCCATGCACCTTGCAGAAAAGGTTTTGCCCCAGGTATGTTTCTAGGTAAACAAAAGTTGTTTGGCTTTGCTTGAACTGGATGAGGTGGATGTGCCTCGTATTCGTGGACTATGACTAGAGCCCACAATCTCTGTCATAGCTACCTCGATTTTCTCTATCGATACGGGAGCAATGGCTATTGTTAACGCTGTTTGTACCTTTGCCCTCTCCATTTTTTTCTCATCCAACAATGCAAGCTCTGCAATTATCTCTCGTTTTGCCTCTTTTGTTGTACTAGGACACAATGTGACATTGCGACAAACAATACGCGCAATATGCTACTTGAGGCAATTGATGCCTCCAGAAATCTTCTTCGGGCAAAATGCACAAATCACACTCGATTGGGATGATCCAACTAGTACAGTATACTTCCAAGCATCAGGGTGAGCTTTAGCAAGACAGCTACCACTTATTGATATTGACGTTGATGCAACGCTGAATGCCATTGTATGCAAAATCTAACGGTGACCCTGCAACATGTTCAAATGCAAAAAAAAGTAAAAAACATTTTTTTTTTTTTCTTATACCATAAAGTTGTAAATGTAAACTAAACCCTATGTATACGAAAAAATATAAATAAATTTAAAACGGCCTCTAAAAGAACCCTAAACTGTAAATTTAAAAAATTAAACCCTGTAAGTAGTAAAAAACCAACAATTTTAATCAAAAATTATATAAAACTAGCATAAATTGTGAATAAAAATTATGGGATTGAATAGAATGCATGTAAATTTGTCAAACATGTTTACAAAGAATTTACATGCTTGGAAAAAAAAACTAACCTGGAATCAAATTTGCCCAAACTTGCTCCCAATTCACTCCAAATGTTGTGTGATGAGAGTGTGGGGGCATGTATGCTTAAATAGGATACATTTTTGTGTGTTTTGTGTTTATTCAGTGTTATGGACACGTTTTGACCAAACTAGATGCATTTTTCACCAAACCGGATGTGTATTTGTAATGTATAGAACGCGAGCGAGTATTCTTGCAATACTCGATGCGAGTACTGAGGGAATACTTGAGAGTACTAAAAAAACAGGCGATTTTAAATGATGAACATTTGCCCAACTCAATTACCTGCAAATATTAGTCCATTCAGCGATTACTTGCCAAGTATGCAAACTATGGTTAGGTGCATGCACAATTGAGAAAAAATTTCAACCAAGTCTTATCTATTTGCTTTTTTCGATATATTTCCTGCAAGCGAAATGACCTCCCCCTTGAGAATGTTGCATGAGTGTTCTTTATCTGTACCCAGCATAGACCACCTCTATGAAAGTAAGTCTACCTACATATTTGATTAGGATGAGTAAGCATGCCATATCGTCCCATAGATTTTGAATTTAAAGGTTTGAAATTAAAGCCAAGATCACATCCCCGTAGATTGCCTTTGAATTGTCACTTCACAACAACGCCAACCAACAACTCTACAAAAAAATCAATCTAAACTTTGGCTTAATGGAAGAAGACCTCGTGCAGATGAATTCATCTACTTTTGTCTACAGTTGAACCAAATCATCATCCTCCTGAGCTTAGGTATATGAACAACTGCAGATTAATCTAGGAATTGTCAATATAACAGTGTGATGCCTTTTACCAACCTTATGTCATTCTTTATAACAATAGACGCTTGAGCCATTGGTTTAATAGTAAATCTAATGGCTTCAGATTAATGCAATAAGCTAGAGGGACCCAGGGGCACGTCTTTGACCAACAATATTAGCTTTATTAGTCGAAAGGATCGGCCAGTGGGAGATCATCTAAATGATCAAAGGGTTTGATACTAATGTGGAGAGCTCTGCCCCTTTATTGCCGCCACATGTTTTCGACTTTTCAAAGGGCCTTAATCTGATGGCCTAGCATCCCTATCTAAAAGTTATTCATCCAACGGTGTGAGGCAAATTTCTATGATTGTCAATATCTTTACTCAATCGCACTCACATCGTCAGATTCTAGAAGATCTAATGACTGGAGACTTTCATTGGAAGAAAAGGAGCTTCAACCTTAAAAAAGATTGCCCGGCTCAAATTATTATCTATAGCTTAGACATAGCCAATTTTGAAATTGTTAGTAATGAAATTGAAACAGAACAAGAGCCTTGAAACATTTTTCCACATCAAGGGCTTTGTCCTTTTGGACAATAACGCAGACCTTCGAATCAAAAGATGCAGATCTTTGACAATCCTGAAATTCATCATGACAAAAATGAAAATGAGAAACATTCTCATCTTATATTTTATATTTTCTTCGACATGTTTTTTGTTTCCTGAATAAACACATCTCCAATGTAGATTTTTAAGTCTACATTTTGGCAAATTTCAAGGGTCATTTTATCAAAAATGGGATGAAACCAACATCCATTGGGCTACAAAGTCTTCGGAGGGTCTGAAGACCATGAAAATTGTAAACCTTTCAAAATATAACATGCGAAAGCTCATAAAATATTTATCATTCATTACCAATTTTCCTCTGCTGATCCTTATAACACCTTTTGGCACAAGGCTATTCTTGAATTCAATAAAATGAATTTTGCAATGATGTGTTCCCTTTGCTTTATAGACCATGGCCCTCATCTTGAATCCCCCTTTTGCATGGAAATGAGCATTTTGATCCTTGGTTTCTCATTCAATTCCTGCTCTATATATTCTTGCACATTAGCTAGCACAACTCTTTTCTACTTGATCCTTTGTGCTAGGTAAGACTGTTCTAAAGTTTAATAGAAATTAAACTCATCTTCCCTTCTCTTTCTGCCCTTTTCCCGAACTTCTCAACCCATAAAATGACTTAAGATTTTTTGCAAGTCTTTTAGCTTTAAATAAAACTTTGGCTCTCGACTTGCAAATCAACGGCTCACTAGGCTCCATCAATTCAAGGCTGGAGATGATTCTGGCAAATGACATCAGCTTGACCACTCAAAGTCACTCGCACCCTTGGATCAAAAGAAGATCTGACAGCTGGAAGGAATTCTGAGCCTTTTCATACTTTTTTCCTTGGCCCTTTTTTGATTTTATAAAGGCTTCCTAATGCTCCACCATTTAGCCCTAAGCCAATGACGCGGCTCCCTTTTGCATACAGATCTGATGACCTAAGGTCACCTTCCTTAATAAAATAACTCAAAGCTGCCACCTGTCCTTGACTTTTCCACTATGGCCCACGAATTTGTTGTAAGGCATAAGCTTTTATTTGGCTGTAGGAAATCAATGGCGTGAGATGCTTCTTTTTCAATCCGACAGCTAAAGATCCTTTTGGCAGATGACATCAACAAACTTTTCCACACTAACTCGCACCATTAGATCTAAAGAAAAATCAACGGCTTAAGATCTCTGAGATTTCAAAAGGAGAAAGTGCCTTTAATCATTTGAAGCATTCTTTTCATACGAAAATAAGCATCTTCGTCAATTAAAATCTCCTTAGTCTTTTGCTTTAAGGCTTTACAAATTCACCAGAATATTCCTCTATGGAAGCTATACTGATCTTAGAATTTAATTTCGGCCCCTACAGTGTATGTGAAAATTTGTTTGATTCTGGAAATTTCCCAATTCCGAGCCTAAGTTTCTACAAATGAAGCCAGCAACCTGCAACTTTTAATCTCTTCCCCATTTCTCTTCCTGATGCATTCAAATTCAGCGATTCTCATGAAAATACATTGAATTAAATGCTGGGCTTGGAAATTTGTATTCTCCTATCTTCTTCATAAAGTTGCTCGGCTTTGAAAATGCCCCAAAAACTATGTACCATACATACTTCAAATAAAATATACAGGGTAATGCCAAAGGTATTTTATTGTGTTGGAAAGGGAAATCCTACTCTAAACTCTAGTAGAAGTTGGCTCAAACAAATCCATTCACAGGAATGAAGAAATAGCTCCAATTTTTAAATATGAGCTGCCATGATATTAAGCTTGAGACTTTGACAGCTATAAGGAGGAAGAGTAAGAAAACGATATACCTCTGATTTTCCCTTTCTTTTATAAAAAGACTTGCATTAGCTCTTGATCACAAAAAGCTTCATCCGTGTTGTTGTACACACTTAGTGATCTCAAAGATGGTTTACTCTAGCTCATTTTGCTCTCTAGATTCCAAGAAACCCTGAAACCTTATAGAACACCCATCTCTCACATGAATGCTTTTACTATTTTCTCCAAGAGTGGGTTCCTCCTCATTGTGAACAGCGCTGATATCTATAAGATCATCTTCTTCAAAAAGAAAACAAAGATTCATTGCATGATCAGAAAAATCAGATTCATCAAGAGAAGATGCAAAATTAATTGAGGATGAATCCTCCAAATCTTCCCTTTTATCTAATTTTAAAACAGAAAACAGCTTCTCAATGGCTTCCTCAAAAAGAGACTCAACTCTTGCACCAAATACATCTTCTTCAAAGATATCCTCCTTGGCAACAAAATCAGAATATGGCCCTTTGACTGAATTATTGTTCTCAAGCTTTATAGATTCTTCACGTATCTTCAGTCATTTGAGTTCTTCCAAAGGAGGCAACTCTTTATCTTCATAACTGCTCTCTATTGCAACCAATAATTCCTCCAATTCTTCTTCTTCTTCACTCAACTCCCTCTTGATATGTGCACGGTCCATCTTCTTAGCATCCTCCAATAGTCTTCTTGCTCACTATGCTCTTCCTCTTCATTATAATGGGAAAAAAAAATAGTCCTCTGCTGTTATTTCTTTAGCCTCAGTGTCAAAGATTGTTGGAAATCTTTTCAAACCACAAGAAGCCTCTCTTTCTTGTTTTAGACAAGATTTAAGGAGTTGATGCAATTTTTGGTGTTGGGGATAATACATTGGAGTGCTTAGGATAGCTGATTATGCTTAGCTTCTTTGGATGGCTAATTGATGCTTGAAAGCCAAGAGCTCATTTGAGACTTGTGTGAGCGAGGTTTTCATTTCAGTCATACCCTGATCATGGGATGGTCGGGGTAGGCTTGGGATTTGAATGGTAGGACTTTGAGCATAACGAGGAACATCATATAAATCAGGAGAAATGAGGGCTACAAGTATTCAAGCAAGAACACCAACCTACACAATATTTCTCTCCAGTGTAACAAGAAGTTGATAAGCTTTTGGTAATGTTCTCCCACCTATAGCTTGTATCATAACAGAAATATCAAGATGCAAAGCTCTAAAATAGTACAGAAAAGATAAATCTGGTAGAGGCCTCAATTCAACAGGGATCCTTTTCTAGGTCTTCTCAAACCTGAGATTAAAATCAGCCATGTGCTCCCTAGCATCCCTTTTTATTGTGATCAGTTGCTCAATGAGTGCAAGCACTTCTACATCCTCGAAAATTGCGTATACAATTTTTCTCCAATCTCATCCCAACTAGATATGGATTGAGAAATTAAACATCTGAACCAATCTAAAACATTTCCCCTAAAACAAGAGGCAAGTAGCCTAAGAGCTACATCTGGCTCATTGATGTTAGAGATTGTGCAAAATGTTGCCACATCTTTAATGTGGTCTATAGGAGTTTTGGAATCATTTCCAGTGAATAATGAGAGAGATTTTGAAGCTATATTGGAGATAGAACTCCATTGTTTCATCTTTCAGATTTAGTCAACTCCCAGAATTCCATGACACAGAGGGAAGGGCTCTTCGGTTGGCCATAAAAATCTGATATCATTACAACAGCAATAAGATATTAAATAAGATTTATTTTGAAAAATACCTGAATTTTCTCTTTGAATGTGAAGGCAATGGTCTGCTCCTTTTTGAATATGTATTCCATTGACCAGCAGAGTCGCCCAGTGATAACAAGATTGCTTCAACAAGCAAATACTTCTGAAATTCTCACATAAATTCCAAAATTACGTGTGCATTAGGTGGATTTGTCTGAAGATTGTCAAATAAACATCAAATTCGTCCCATCAGGCATGCCAAAACTGTTAATGTCTAAAAATCTCTACTCGGTGTGGGAATGCTTCTTGCAGAGAACCTCTAAAGACATTTGGTTTTGTTTCCTACTCTAATGCTAATCTATCTACTTTACTATGCGTTAAAAAAAAATTGGAAGCTGAAAGAGTTAGAGAAATGCATTAAAAAATTAGCGGCGATGCACTAGAATAAGAAAATGGGAGGATTTCCTACCTATACAAACACACAATTGCCAGTATATATATGAGGGAAAATGAATACAACTAAATGAAATGAATACAAGGGAAAAAAGCAATACGAAATTACTGCAACAAAATAGAAACCAGAGGGTAGACAGAGAGCCAATTAAGTATTTCTCTTGCAGAAATTATGCAAAATGCATTACATATCAAAAGGGGGTTCGGAATATTCACGTACAATAGAACAGCAAGGGTACAGATCTGAATTTTGAAATACAGTGAGCATGAAAAGCTCAGGAAGTCATCTCTTTGCTCAAAATGATAAATTACAATATATAAAAGATGAGAAGGAGAAGAGAGGGAAAAGTTGAGTCTTTTATTGTTAAGTGGGCAGGCAGTAGATAGGTTTTTTCAACCAAGTTTTAACCATTTGCTTTTTTTGATATATTCCTTACAAATGAAACGACCTCCCCCTTGAGAATGTTGCATAAGTGTGATTTATCTATGTCCAGCATGGGCCACCTCTTTGAAAGCAAGTCTGCCTGCGTACTTGATTAAAATGAGTAGACATGCCATATTGTCCTACAGATTTTTAATTTAAAGCCAAGATCACATCCCCGTAGACTGTCTTTGAAGTGTCACTTCACAATAACTCCAACCAACAACTTTGCAAAAGAATGAGTCTGAACTTTGGCTTGATGGAAGAAGAATTCGTGTGAACGAATTCATCTACTTTTGTCTACCATTGTCCTCCTCAGCTTAGGCAAATGAAAGGCTGCGAATTAATCCAAGGATTGTCAAACTAAAGGTGCGAGGCCTTTTACCAACCTTACATCATTCTTTACAACAATAGATGCTCAAGTTGTTGGATTAATATCAAATCTAATGGGTTGAGATTACTGCAATGAGCTAGTGGGAACCAAGGGTATGTCTTTGACCAACAGCATTGCTTTATTAGTCAAAAGGATCAGATGGTGGGAGATCATCTAAATGATCGGACAGCTGAAGACCAATGTGGAGAGCTCTGACCCTTTATTGCCACCACGTGGTTTCAACTTTTCAAAGGTCCTTAATCTAATGGCCTAGCATCCCCGCCTAAAAATTATTCATCTAACAATGTGAGGCAAACTTTTATGATGATGCCATATCTTTACTCAATCGCACTCACGCCATCAGATTCTAGAATATCTGATAGCTGGAGACATTCACTAAAAGAAGAACTTCAAATTTAAAAAAGATTGCCCAACTCGAATTCTTATCTGGAGCTTAGACACTTAGCCAGTTTTGAACCTGTTAGCAATGAAATCAAAACAAAGCAAGAGCCTTGAAACATTTCGCCACATTAGGAGGGACTTTGACCTTTTGCACAATAACGTAGACCTTCAGATCAAAAGATGCATATCTTTGACAATCCTAAAATTCATCATGACAAAGATGAGAATGAGAGACATTTTCATTTCACCTTCTATATTTTCTTAGACATGTTTTTTGTTTACTTAAGATGCACATCTCCAATGTAGAATTTTAATTCTACAATGTGTTAGGGGGATTAGAAGGCCCCCAATGCACAAACAAAGTATGTCCACAACACCTAGAGTGAGATTAAAAAGATTGTAAGTTACATTTTTACTTGCTAAAGAACTACTTATTGCAAATGATTCAAGATCTCATTAAAAAAAGAATTGATAGTTCAACTCAGAGTGAATGCTAGTTGCAAGTGTAAGTTACTTAGGATGTCTCAACTCCATACAGCCTCAAGTAGAAAATTACAAAAATAATTTCATATCACTGATGGCATTATGCAGAATGAAATTTTGCATGTTTCGATCTTTGTATTGATATTACTGTTCTATGAATTCTTGATGGTGTTTTTCAACTTCTGACTTCATTTATTTTATATTCTTTGCATGGAGGCAATTTTATAACAACTCTTTTCTGTTCAACTTCAATTTCCATAACTTGTAATTGAGGATAAGTGTAGCAAAAAGGTGGCATAGGTTTAAATTTGCTTGTATTACAAAGGGCGACCATCCTAGTCAAGGGATCCATCTATATATAGAGTATAGAGTGGCAATATAGATATTTGGGCAACCTAAAGTCATCAAGGGATCAGGCAGTCTTCTCCCTTCTCCCTTCTCTATTATAGGGGAGGCTAGGGGGTTGACATTGGATGGAGCAAGGAGCAACCAACCTACCTTTCTCTCTCCTATGTCTTCCTATGAGGTTGAGTAGAATGGTCAAGGGCAACTTGAAGGCCGAGGACCAACTCTAGCAACTTTACCCTTCAATCCAGGGTCCCTTGAATAGATATGGGTCCTAGTCGCCTTTGTCACAGCGTAGAGAATAGATAATAGATGGTCATTCTTGTCATCGACCTGCCCATATACTAGATACGTGCCCTATACTATATGGGTCAAGGAATCACAACTACTTAAAGCTTGAGGATCGAGGGCCAAAGGCCATTGTCTATATATGGCTAGTGGTGTTTGGCATCTTCTCTTCTCTATATGGGGGTCGAGGGTACTCTACCTTCGGTGCTTCTCTATATATCGGAGGGCTCTCCCTAATAAAGCAGTTTGGGAAGGAGTCAAGTTAGGGTTGGGATAGGAGTTTATCTACCCTGGGGTGGGGAGAAGGCCTCAGCCTCCACACTTATAGGAGAGATCCCAACCCACTTCTTTTCTTTTCTATTTGCCTTGCCCCTCCCCCATCAAACAGGCTCATCTGGCATAATTTCCTCTAGTCTATGGAATATAGAATAGAGCCATGGCCAAGGGATCCATGAGAACTATACAGAGAGCATCAAATATAGACTTGGGGTTAAGTACTAGTCAAGGGTTGAGGCCCTTTCTTGAGAGAGAGCAGAGGGAAACCAAGCGACCAACTGCCTTCTCCCTTCTCCCTTCTCTGTTATATGGGGAAGGGGGTCTCTTATGCTTTCCTATGAGTAGAATGCTCTAGTTGAGGGCGAGATTTGGGGTCGAGGTCATTTATGTGCTCGACCCCCCTCTATCTATATAAGGTCGAGGCCTTTGTCTATATATGGGGCAACCACCCAAATCGCTATAGATGGAGTTGGGATCGATGAATTGGGCAAAGGCCGAGGTAGCCTCGACTCTATGCCTCTATACTCTAAGAGCGACCTAAAGTTATATGTCCTAGTCGAGGTCATCTATGTGCTCAACCTTTGTCCAATCAATCAATCAATAAGTGAATGGTCAAGGAATTGTGGCAGAGGACAGATAAATAGCTAGTTGACGTCCGACGCAACCTTCTCTATATTTTAGTTGTGCCAATGGCCTCATATCATCTCGAGGCAACTAACAAATGAGAACTAGCCATATGCCTTTAGGCACCTATAGACTAGACTAGTCTAGTCTAGTCATATATGTTATGTATATAGTATGAACCTCGATGCATGCTCGTAGCGCTCTTAGTCAGTCATAGCTACAAAAGTCCGGTGTTTGGTGTTTGGTGTTTGGTGTTTGTTCGGTTAGTTCGACTAAACCACTAGAGTCATGTTACGTATATAGTATGCAGTATGAACTTCATACTTTACTTTCTTAGTGACAACTCCAAACTATGGTGTTTGGTTCCTATAGACCCACCTGGCAGTCAAACTAGTCTAGTCTACTAGTCCAATCATGTTAGATATATAGTAGGAACCTCGCCTCGATTCATACAGTGTTTGGTGTTTGGTTAGGTGTCCCTATATACACACACAACGGTCGAACGAAATACTCTCATCTCTATAGTTAGAGTGAGAGGTTCATACTTACCTTCCCTCAGTTTAGTTCCAAACTCAACTCGTCCAAATAGATGCATATGATATGTATCGGAACGCAAGTGACAGTTGGTTAATTGGTTGCATTACTTACATATATTGATGCGAAATAGTCAACATCATATGTGGTCTCTTCTCTATATGTCTACAAATTATCATAACCTCTATTCTATATATGGAATGGGAGTGGGAGTGGAAGTGGAGTGGAGTGGAGTGGAGTCGGAGTGGGAATTGAGTGGGAATTATCTGTGGTAGGTTCAGTCCCTCCAACTATCTATATAGACCTCCCCCTCGGCCTAGCATGCCCTATCTTGATTTATATACCCGATCTAGATCTATTCCCTTGGCCTCCTTGAGAAATTTAGAATTGTTTGCACAAGGGGCCCTAGCCCCATATAGAAATAGGGGCCCTAGGCCCACTTTCAGTCAGCGCGAGGCCCCCCCCTTATATAGATAGGGGCCCTCTACCTCCCAAGCATAAAAATGTGGTTGGCACAAGGGGCCTATAGGGCCTCAACCTCCCAAGCAGAGGTGAAAATAGATCGATCTATAGGGGCAAGGGAGAGCCACCTATATCCATAGGGAAGGCCCCATTATATCAGACTAGAAGATCAGTTATGGGTTAAGGATAGCGTCAGATTCCTCGATTGGTTAGGTTAGTGTCAGCAATATGGTATTGATTCTATCAATATGGGGAGTGTGACTCCTACCAATACCGATATCTAGTTCGTCTATCCCCATCCCCATCAATTGGAGGTGGAGGTGGAGGTAAGGCATTGACTATCCTATCCTCCCTACCTAGAGGTCACTGCCTACAACACTAATCTGTATTGTAGCCTCTACACAGCCAAGGGCCAGAGATTACAGAGCAGGCAAATCCATTCTCTATTCCATCCCAAATGTCCTATATCAGAGAGGTTATAGTCGTAATCCAGAAACAACCTCAAGAAATCCCACCACTAATGTTATAGCAGAGCGGGGTACCTATATGGATACAGCTAGTTCCACCAGTGCCCTACCCACCAGACCAGAGCAGTCCTTCCCACTGAGGACTGAAGACTGAAGTGGCACATGCAACATCTAGACATATCCCATATATGATACAGTATAGCTAGGGTTGTCAGCCTCCTCAACTTCACCAATGCAGCACTGTCAGGCTATCAGCCACCCCTACTCAGCCACTCTTGCCCAGTTTCGCACCCCAGGCAGCTTAGCTTGTAAGGGTAAGTTACGCCCCTACCCCTACTATTATGGTATGGATATAATCTAGAGTAGAGACCAAACGAAAATCTAGTATAGAGAAGAGGAGAAACCCCATGCTCGAGGCCCTACCCACTATTCTCTTCTCTGGTTACGGATGGGAAACCCCCTATACTCCACTCCTCTAGTGACGGTGACAGATAGGGTATAGTAACCCCCATCCCCTGACTGCCTATATATATAGATATAGACAGACAGATATGGTTCTGGAGACAGATGGGCAGTGTTCCAGTCGAGCATTGGTTTCCTATCCTAGTGCCAGATTCCAGTATAGCGCAGGGTGAGCGCATGGTTACCTGAGGATCTGTGTCATAACTTGTGAAATAAGAAATTAGCTGCCTACAACTTTGTATCAAACTCCTAAGAGAAGCTAAACAGACAAGTATTGATCGAATGCCAGGTCCACTAATGTTGTTATTTAATGCAAGGTCATCCAAGGATTTTGATGGTATAAATGCTCAAGGTGCTTGATTCCTGGAAGTGTATATCAAGGAAGAATTCTGAAAGTACCTCAATAATGTCTTTCTATAGCTTTTTATGAAGTACTTACATAATATGGTTCCTAGCAAATGATATATCAGGATAAAAATCTGAAGATTTCATACTATTGTCTTGCTAGAGCTTTATATGAAGTGCCATGGCATCCATTTTCATTTTCTTGAAGTTGTAACTTTTGTTCTGCTAAGTTCTATTTCAATAAGAGAACCCAAATATTTGAAATTTGGTGCGATATTTTAAAGCACATGATTAGCATTCTAGTTTTCTATCTGACGGGCACTTTATATACAAATTAAGCCATTGCACCATCAGTGAATTAATCTCTTGTATCAGAATTGAATGGAGCCAAATCACAACTTTCACTCTTCAGATTGCCATCTCTAACACTGTAAACAAATTTGATATATGTGAGAGGCAAGTGTAGCTAGGTGTGCTCCAGCATATTTTCTACAAAGTACTTGTAACAGAGATCGCAAACAGATTCGTCAAGCCTTTTGAATGGCAAAGTTTTGATCCACTAGTTATGTGATTAAATCTATGCCGACAACATAATTTTAACTGAAGAATTATATTACCTGATTTTTGTCTACAGAATTAAAAAATTAACATACCAAAACAAGGACCGGGATGTACATGCGATTCTTGGTTGCAAATATTTCTGGTCTCTGTTTTACCACAAATACTTTTAGAATCAACAAATTTGTATCCTGTCCTGTGATGCTGGACACAGAATTGTTTGTTTGCATCAGGGAATGCCTTGTGCACTGTCCTCACATGACAAGAATGCTTCAATTCAAGTGCATTTATCTGAGGACCACCTACTGTATCTATTCCATGTTCACCACAGGATTCGTGAACAGTCCATGATGGTACCTCATGTCCTTTGGAATAGGGTGCTGGTATGAAGTGTTGTATCCATGGGCTTGCCAGAACTGCTCGAGGAGTTGAAACACCCAGATGCCATGCTCTATTGTAGTTGAGATTTTGCCCGTATCCTTTTTGTAATACTTTAAACTGTAAAAAAATGATGTCATTTGGGAAAATAATAAAATATATAAACAAACACATTACAAGAAATGCCAATGACCAGATCTGTCACAATTAACCCACTTAGAAATGATCTCATCAACCCTAAATAATAGCAAATGATAAATTCCTGTAATAGGGTGAACACCTTATTGGCAGGAGAAGGAAAAATGGGCATTGATTCAGCACAATCTGGATCAGAAGAATCATTCTGCTTATGAGCATGGCCCCACATATCCAAGGCACAGTATTTTTTTCCATACATCTGCTCCACAAATGATGCCTCTATTGAGTTTAGGTATGAACTGTGCTTGTCATCTGTCCATCCTGTGTCCAAAGAATCCTCCATCTCTGTAACCTGCACTGCAAAATGTTTAGTACATTGAGATATTTCAAAGTCTTCAAAATAAAATAAAATCAGTTTGCTTCTGTCTTATTCCTGAAAGATTTGTGTTTTATTTTTTATGACTTCAATGTACTTATCAAAACCATTAGAAAATCATAGAAAAAAATCATTTAATACTCATAGAAACTAAAATGTGTATATAGTTCAAACTCCAAGCATGGACTGTATACATCAAAAATTGGTTGCTACTACTTTTTAATGCCAAGGACACATTGACCTCCCATATGATCATCTTGATAAGATTGGGATGGGCTCGTATGAGAGTCAGGCCATGTCTTGTTAAGCCTTACTACTGAATGCTTTAGGTCCATTAGACGGCCTTTTAGGCTGCTTCAACCACAGACCACACCTCCATTCCATTCATTAGGGTTCCCTAGAACTACCAACCATCTCTCGGCCTCAAATCAGCCCTCCATTTTAGCCCTAGGTCCCTTGAGCAGCCCTCCATTTTAGCACTAGGTCCATTTTACTGCTGGTCAAACATGTATTTGATCCATACTGAATATGTTACCTCGTGCCTATTTTTTATCTTTAGAAGCCGACGCTGAATTCATCTTTCTTAAGGAGTTTTAAAGCCAAATTCGGATGTTTTCTTTATGAAGAAAAGAAATAAAAAATTCAAATTAGCCAAAAGACAGCCTCACAAAGACTTGTGAATTTCAGTACACACTTGCATCCATTGTTACTACATAAAGTCAAAGAGTAGGTCTTATCGCAAAGACAAAACACAACGGTAGGTCTGATTAGATGATAGTCATAGGATAACCCAATGATGTGACAAGGCTAAGTTGTCTACTTATCTTGTGCACTAGGATTTCCCCTTTCGTTAACATCACTTTTAGTCACTTCACCAAAGACTTGGTTTGGTTATCAGCCAAAGGGTACGTCAATTTGTGAAATTAAGTCTTAGAGATAAGTACCCAAATCTTTCTTTTTCATATTTTTTAATCTTTATTTCAGGTTGTTGTCTTCAGACAGTAAAGTCTTTTTCCCCTAACCTTCTCTTTTCCCTAAGGAAACACTTCACAAGGTTAGGTGGTTGTTATCCTCGATTGGTCCCTCTTTCAATAGAGTTGTGTATCTTATCAAAAAATATCCTTTCTAGTGTATACATTGACTGCATCAAATCCAGCCAAAGCAAACTTATTGAGTTAAAATAAAGAGGAAATAAGGATGCCAACTTGGCCAACACACCTACTGGCTTAACTAATGAAGGCCTCCTTAGTAGGATTGTCCAACATTGCTAGACTGCCAAATAATAGAGATTATGAGGAAGCCAGAAGCTTCGCTTGAGAAAATCCATATGCCCAAATAAATAGTGGAATTGTGAAAATGTAGGCTAGTATGGACTCCGACAACGTAATGTAAATAATGGTTAATTGGACTTGTTTTCACAAGTTATTTTGTCATTTGTCTATCCAATCAAAAATGTTTCAAATTATGAAACAAAAGGAGAAAAACTATCATTCGTTGGGCTTGGACTTCATTGCAATTTATAGCTTTAAATTAGAATCACAAGTCAAATTTCTGCTACAGGACATCTGAACTGTGTTTCTTGTTTAAGGTACTTCGGTAATAGTTTTATTAACTTATGTATAGTTATTGGTTATATAATCATTATTTCATGCCCTAGTTGCTTGAGAAGGGAAAACAATAAAGCTTTCCGAAATATTTCAAGTTTAGAAAATGACACCCCCAAAATTTTGAAAACAGATCAAGATTATGTGTATACTTGTGAAATGGGATACATGATTGCTGATCTATGCAGGACCCAGGAACACTATGAAGGACAACTTACAAACCAACTAGGAGACTGATTTGTTTAGCTAACCTGCAAGTTATGTTGAATATACAATGGCGATGTAAGAAAAAATGCGGAATCACCATTCCACATTCAATAAAAACAGGAGTTAGTAAATAAATCTCTTCTATTCATCTGGAACAAGATAAAATACATAGGAGTATAGTGCTGGACTTGGAACCATAACTGTGTATTCCTGTGGGCGGAATCCAAAGATGGATTGTGTGGTGTTGAGAATGTATTATAAAAGATGAAGTATTGTACAATGTCCAAACTGATAACAGTCAAGAGGACTGGAATTACAGAGTATAAATATCAGTTAGAAAATGGTTCAGTTCCAAGAACCGTACATATTCCAACCGGTTCAGTTGCCCCAACTGATTCTTGATCCGCATAACAATGTGTCAGGAACCCTCCAAGTGTCAAAGATGTCAATTGTTCAGTTTCCTAAAACGTGTGCCCCTTCAGCGTCTCAAACTTGTCTTCTTGTGTACGTGGGACCCGAAAAAGTGATGTAGATTTTGTAGTGTGATTCGCATTGGACTGAGGTGTCACTACGAAGTTCAAAGTCTGCCAAGTGGAGATCAATCATAGTGACCTGTGTAGTGGCATAGATGATGTACTGTGAATCTCACGAGTTTGCACAAAACTACAAATCCAACCTATATGTGCTCGGATCATTCGCCCTTTTCTATAAAAAAAATAATTCCAGTTGCATGGGTAACCAATTGAAGAAACTAGTCTTGGTGTTGCTGAAGAGTATACCACTTAGCTTGATATGTGTGCCACACCACCTTTGTAACATGGAACAAATGATGACTGCCATGGAAAGTGCAAGAACAAGTAACATCAATGAGTTAGTTGATCCTTCTCTGTTAGTCTCTCAAGTGTTTCGGATTCAAACCCGATGAATGCTGAGCTGCAAAAGGCTCAAGCAGAGGTGATGCATGTGGATTCACTAGCTCAGCATTGAACATATTATGCAAGCCCAGTATGGTGGTAGATCTAGGACGAATTCTTTCTCACCAACAATGTGAAATATGGTCTAAGGACCATATCACAATGGTTTTATCTTTTTGCAGATGCAAACAAACTTTGTCCCAATATGAAAAATGTGTGGTGTCTGATGCAAATCATGGCATGCCTTGTACTTACATTGTCGACGAGTCAAGATCAGTTGAACCTAGCAATGCACTTCTTGAATATGTTGGAGGAACTTCTACACTCTATCCAATTCTCTTGTTTTCACAATAGCTTCTAGAATTGTGGGGGTGCCAAAAGCAATTTTAAGGGGTGCCATTGGCTGAAACCCATAACATGTATGGAATGAACTACACCCAGTAAAACTGTGAGTAGCTCTCTTGTAGGCATGTTGGATGTACATTAAGTTATTATCTCAAGTTTGAGGATGAACGTAATTGTACATTTGCAATAAATAGTCTAGGGTGCGATTAACCACTTCAATTTGTACATCAATCTGATGATGGAATGTTGTTGATCTATCCAGCTAGGTGTCAAGCATTTCCCGCAAAGCTTGCCAAAAACAACTAACCAACCTTGGATCTCGATCAAATACAATGGAGAGAGGAATCCCAAAGTGTATCTAGACATGTTGTAAGAAGAGTTTGTTTGAAAAGGGTTCATCTGGAAATTAATTTTGTTACACAATTGACTCCAGAAGAACCCTATTCATTATTAAACTGTGAAGTAACCAATCTCAAAACCTAAAGTTTGGTTGTTTTTTAGTGCATTGATAATCTTTTTGAATACAACCATGATCACCATATTTGAGAAACCATCAACCACGACAAACCTGGAGTCATGTTGAAGTTTATTTGTTGGAAAACCAAATAAGAAATCCATGTTGATAGACTCCCATGGCTTGGACAGAGTTGGACAAGGTGTGCACATACCTAGTTTATGATTAGCAAGTTTCGCAATGCTACAAGGAACGCAAAACTTGAGGTAAGCATCAATGTCTTTCCACATGTGGCAAATAGCAATGTTGCTGAAGTGTGGCCAGCATTTTGGTGACTCCAAAATGACTACCTGATTTGGAATAGTGTGCCTCCCAAATGAGGGTGTTGGGTGGTGTGCCAAAAGGAACACATATGTGGCCAGCTTGTAGAGAAGATTGTCTTGCAAATAGAAATGTTGTCATAGGTAGGTGCAAATTTTGGATCCACAAAGTATTGAGAAACCTAGCCCATAGTAGTTTGGCCTCAAGTATCAGGTACTGTTAACCACAAATGACTAGAGGTCAACTTTGTTGTCTTTCACCTTCTTATGTTTGATCACTAAATGGAACTGCTGCAAATATGTTGTGCAATTCATGTGCCTTACATTCTCCAGCTTACTTTGTGTATGAAGAAACTAAAGAGGCTTGTGATCAGAATGAATGATGATCTCCTTACCGAAGAGAGTTCTGCCATTATTTCACTGCTTGAACAATTGCCTAGAGATCCTTCCCGTAGGTAGAGTACCTTTGCATGGTGTCGCTAAATGTTTTGGAACAGTATGCAACAAGATGTCCATGTTCAGTGAGTATTGCTCTGACTCTTAAGTGTGAAATCAGATGCATTGACCTCGATTTTGAAGGGTTGATTGACATCAAGTATTGCAAGGACAAGTACAGTTTGCCTTTGAGTTCATCAAATGCTCAGTGTTGCAGAGGTATCCACTGAAACACAGACTTTGCTTGCACAAATTGGTTCATTGGCCGGGTGATGTGAGAGAATCCCAACATGAACCAATAATAGAAATATACAAGCCCAACAAAACTTCACAGTTCTATGTGGCTGTGAGGAATTGGCCAATTGTGGATGAAATTGATCTTGTCCTAATCCACATGAATGCCTCTGCAGTCAATAATGTAGTCCAAGTGGTAAACATGGGTAACACCAAAGATACACGCCTAAGTTGGCTTGAAATTTGTGAGTGTGAAGTGTGTAAAGAACCTTCTGAACATGTGCAATATGATCTTCCCAAGTCTTGTTGTAGATGAGAATGTCATTTGAATAGAAAATGGCAAAGGTATTGGTGCAAGGTCACAAAATATCGTTCATGAGTCACTTGAAGGTTGCAGATGCATTAGTTACACCAAAAAACATTACCAACCACATGTGCATGCCTACCATTGTCTTAAAAGCAATCTTTCAAATGTCTTATGGGTTGACCCCAACTTGGTGATAACCAGACTTAAGATCAATCTTAATGATCTTGTGCACCTCGTGGCTGGTCCAAATATCATCAATGCAATGTAGCAGATTCCTATTTTTCACAGTGATCTTGTTGAGGGCATAGTAGTTAGTGCAAAGATGCCACAAACCATCCCTCTTTAATGGGAGGACAATCAGACTACCACAAGGTGAAGAACTTGGCCGAATCTTCATGATTTTGATGATCTCATGTATTTTTCTGCGAACCTTATCATTCTCCCAAACTATTATGTGGTACAGAGGATTGTTTGGAAGTCGAGAACCCAAAAATGAGATCAATTTGATGCTTGTCAGAGCAATGTGACGGGATGCCTCTAGGCTCTTCAAAGACATCTCTATATTGTTGTAGCATATTGTCAAGTTGTTTTTCATTGCATAGTGAACCAAATGGATTTAGCTGCAAGTGTGTGCTTTTTCACAATGTTTTGCACCGATCCTAAGCAAACCATGAGTAGTACAAACTTTTTCACATTAGTGACGAGCTTTTTGCACTGCTTCGCAGATACCTTCGCAGATACCAATGAGATGTTGGTTTTCAGAGCATACTCCAGAATGTGGAAAAGTTAATTGTCAACCTTGATGGACTAATTTTAGGGCTTATTTTGTAGGTTGCACCTCGGTCATACAAGTAGAGCTTTCCAATAAGAACATCACAAATTTCCAGTGCTACCACATCACAAGTAATGGGGTCTCGCATGAGTGATATACCAAGCTCGAATGTGCAATAGCGTGTAACTTGGAGCTTGTCCTTGCTGAAAACATCTACGCAAGGTTGCATGAGCGCTTCCATTGTGAGGCCTAGATGTTTCACAGTGTCACTCTCATTCTTCAGCATCGACAGATGTTGGCTTAGCATTGATGTTCGGACAAGTTGGAACTACAGGATCTATGCTTTACTCATATTTGGTTGTGAGTTGCATACCCTGAGTGAGTAGAGTCTTCTACACAACATTGCTTATCATCAACGGTGTCAACTTTGTAATGACTATACTATTTCTTTCCCTTCCCTTTATCTAGTTTAAGGTTGGGAGCTTAAGGTTAATTAATTGTATGTAGGTTGCTCATTGCAATATTTGAGTTGGGCAATATGATTTTGAGTGTTTCCTGAAGGCTTGCTCTTGTGCCAAGGGAAAAAAGAGGTTGGGCCTTTCTGCTTCATCTAGGATTGCTCCTCAATCTTGACAGCATGTCGCTAATCTTACCCCAAATTTTTATTAGGAGGGAACTCCATAGTGGCTTGTATATGGTAGTGAGGTCCATTGAAATACTTTAGAACTCTGTGGAACTCTATTTTGCAAAGGTTCAGACATGCATAGAGTTCATTGAACTTATTGGTATAGTTTGGCACTGATTTATCCCTCTTTGGTCTCAAAAATTGGAATCTCTTGTACACGTTATGATAATACTTGAGAGGATATTATTCTTTGCATACAACTTTGACGAACTTGCACCACATGTCAACATGCTAGAACTTCAGTTCTTCGCATTGTAAGACTTTCACTGGTAGAGCACTAAATTGGACATCCTGAGTGACACGAAGATAATATTTTTAGCATCGGTGGACTCATTGATGTTGTAATACACTTCCAATTGTCAAATACAATCAACTAGTGCCTTGCCGTCAATCTTGCCTTGGAACCCCAGGATTTCAAGATTGACTTGCACCTTAAAATGGACTTTGGTGTTGGAATGAGGAATTAGCAATGGTAGGTGGTGTTAAAGGGCCTCATTGGACCGTTAGGATTGCAAAACTACAAAAAAAAAAACTTTGTTCTTTCAAACCTTCTTGAATAAGCTTCTAGAATTTTACTGATGTTGGTTTCTTTGTGTCATCGAACATCTTGGACTTTTATTGTCGTTCTACCAGATAATCTGAAACAGAACTAGGTTGTATGTCTTCTTTACAATACTATGATCAAATAGTCCTGCACAACGAGGGCCAAAAAGGGATTTTTCAAAACTGACTGATAGAATCTGGGGATTTTGGTAAAGGGACTACTTTGATACCAATGATCTGTGCCAAAACCAATGACTTGTGCCGGACCCCCAGGAGTGGCATATAGGACAATTTACAGACAACCAAGGAAACGGATTCGTCTAGCTATTATGTTGAATATGCAATGGAAATGTAATGACAAATACAAAAGCACCACTATACATTCAATGGAAGTGGGAAGTAGCATATAAATCTCTTCTATTAATCTAGAACAAGACAAAATACATGAGTATAATATTTGACTTAGAAACCAAAACTGTGTATTCCCATATGCCGAATTCATAGATGGATTGTGTGGCATTGAGAATGTGTTAAAAAGTGTACAATTTCCAACCCAATAATAAGTAAGAGGACTGGAATTATAGAGCATACAGATCTGTTACAAGATGGTTTAATTCCAAGAAACGTTCATATACCAACCGGTTTGGTTGGCCCAACCAATTCTTGATCAGCATGTCGATGTGTCAAGGACCCTCCACGTATCAAAGATGCCACTTGTTCGGTTCCCTATAGTGTGTGCCCCATTAGTGTCTCGACCTTCTCTTCTTGTGCATGTGGGACCCGAAGAATTGATGTAGACTTTGCAGCATGAATTGTTGTAGACTAAGATGTTGCTGCAAAGTCCACAGTCTACAAAGTGAAAGAGTCATTCAAAGCTGACTCGTGAAGTGGTGATGATCATGTACCACGAATCGCATAGGGAGTTCGCACAGAGGTGTGAATCCAACCTAGATGTACTCAGATCAGTTGTCATATTAAAAATAAACAAACGCAATAACAGCAATGATAATTACAAAAATAGACTTATAGATTTATTAGACTCATCATTCAAAACATAATATGACTATGATAATCACTAACATCAATAATTCAATAATTATATTACAAAGGATCAAAAGAGTAACTAATGACAATAATTCAATAGTGGCAAACGCCCACGGTCCAATGGACAAACCAAAAGTAAACCAAATCATGGAAAATATGTCAACATCTCATGTAGAAACAAGGCAAACACTATTATAAGAAAAACAATCTTTCAGAGAATTTTCCTACAACGTAGTGTACGCTCAACCACGTGAATGAGAAACGTTAAAGCGCTGTATATTTATGAACCCCACATAACAACCTTAGATCGAAACAATTTCAAAGGGAAAACTAAGGTCTCACACAAAATGTCATAAGGAATGCATGACAACTAAAGGAACATATAAGAAATATGGCCAAGGGTATTTTTAATGGGCTATTTTTTGCCAATTGGCCTCTTCTTTTTAGAAGAGACTAGACAACTTTCCAACCAAATTAGAACATGCCCTTCCATTTTGAGTCTTGCAAAAGAAATATTTTGTGCCTCGCTTAACATTATGCAAACTAAAGTATACCTCCGTTTGTTTCAATCATTTTTCTAGCAATACAAAATCTACTTGCCCTTCAAAAGATCTAATCTCAACTTTGGTTTCAACTTCAAAAAGAGTATCTTCAAATGATTTTACCTTAGAATTACCTTTGTCTTTTGGAGGCTGCTCCTCTTCACTCATAAACTCTTCTCTCTCCTTCATGGAACTCTTATCCTCCTATGCCATACTTTCTGGCTAGCGCACGAACCACCATTTCCATGGATTCTCGGTTTCTATCTATGAGCTCTTGTTGCCTGGTGATAGTATCTTGTGAATTCATCTAACTTTCCATGCTTGCTTCTAAGGCAACAACTCTCTTAGCAAGATTATCTTAACCTTATTTTTCCATTTCCTTCACCTTCTGATTCCACTTCCTTGTATAACTCTCAAGATCACAAGGTAGCAACTCTTTTTCTTTTGATCTTGTCACTGTCATACAAATCAAACATAAACTATCCAATACCCAAAGATCAAAACTGCTCTACTACCAAAATGATCTATAAACTCTCAAGTACAATTGCTTAATGGAATTTGCATAATCACAATATGTTGTCCTACTTGAAATATACTTCAAATTGACAATTTTGAATTCTTAAAAAACTTAGAATTAGTGTAGTATGTTGTTGGAAACATAAATAGAACTTGTAGAAGAAAACAGAAAACTTAACTACAATGGACACAAGGATTTTACCCTGGACACCCCGATGTAGGGAAAAGCAACTAGAAGTGGCAAGATCTCAACTTACTTACCTTTCCTATGGCCAAAGATGGTTTACAAAGAGATTAATTGAACAAATAAAGCAAACTCCCTATTGTTTTCTCACTCAGCTTCTATTTGTACCTTTCTTCCTCTTTTTACCACCAACTGAAAACCAACTCTGTCTCTCACACACTCATGCTTACAATTGGATTTGTGCCTCTTATTCATCATGCTCCAGGAGTGTCCTTTCGTGCACTAAAGGACTCCCAAACATCTCAGTATTAAAGAGACACTGTCATTTTGCAGTTACACTGGCTGTTCAATTCACTCAGGCAAAACTGCTGCTTAAAGCAGACCGACGGTTATGCAATCGCCACTAATTTAACAAGTAGTTATCAAACCGCCTCTACAGAGACCAATGTTTACGCAATCACCTCAGCATATACCGGTGGCTTCGTTGCCATACAATAAATACTCAAATTGAGCCCTGTTTGTTGGCTGATCCCAGTTGTTCTCTGGTTGGATGATGAAGAGGTATGTTTTTCTTGATCCATATGGGTAATTTGGGCAGCTTGTGTAGAGACTTTCTTCTCTGTATCACCTAGGTTAACACCTTCCATAGGTTTTCATTTCTTGCATTTGCTCAAGGATTAGAGCGATAGAGCTTATCAGCTCTTCAATATTTTTCCAAGAATTGGACTTTCCTCTTGAGCTGTTCACTCATCTTGAGGTGATGGCAAGAGCTGATTTGGTGTGTAAGAACCTTCTTTTTGAGGCTTGGTCTTCTTCTTTGATTTTCCCATAGTTGAGCCTTGCAACCTTGCTGCACTTTTGTCAAACAATTTGCCTACAACATTGCTATTACACACAACCCCAATGTCTTAGCGAAATCCTCTACAAGCCACTAGAAACTTCCTGTTCTAATATCACATGATCTATAGTTTCCTTCACAAATTTACTTTGAAGTTAAATGTTCCTAAACAATGTTTTCTGATACAACTTGAAATAACTTCAAATGACTGCCTATTTAGATGCAAATTATAGTGATAAAATGTGTATTTGTTGCTGGAAATAAACATGAATAATACCAACTGAAAGCAAACCACACATAACACAAGGATCTTACCTTGAAAACCCCAATGTGGGAAAACCTTCTTGGTAGTGTCAGCTAATCACCCCATCTTCTCTTCATCAATTTGGCAACTTACTAAGAGCTCGAATGGAGTATGAAATCAGCATTATACTGCTAATGCCTCTCTCAACTCCCTGCTACTCTCTTCATGAGGCGATTGCATATTACAAAGAGGACAGTGGAGTATAAATTGGCGCTATACTATCAATTGGTTCTCTCAACTCTCTGCAGCGTCAATTGTCTTCATCACTCACTCATACATCCATACACTCCTGCACTCATCTTCCACTCATATCTTTGCACATACCCCTTGCCTCCCACAAGTGTTGGAGCTGTCCCTTCGTGCACCAAAGGACCCCCAATTGTCAAGAAGTTGAAGTGACAATGTTTTGCCACCGTTTCTATGTGTTGTAGCATTCAGACAGGACAATTACACATCCTCCGGTGACGATTACGCAACCACCGCTTGCAGGACAACCACTGACAATTACACAACCATCATTTTGCAGAGCGGGAACGCTCCTCACCATATTGATAGTTCCTCCTCGAATTATCTGAGTGAGATTATTTTTCTGATACTAGATGGATCACTTGTGGCCTTGTATTTTGCCACTAGGGGCAATTATTGGAAGGTCAGTCAATAACAAGACATTCACTCCAGTTTTTTGAGCCTTATCCCCCAAAACAAGATTTCTACAGGCTTCAAGTGATTAAGGTCAATATTCCTATGCAAGTCTCCATACAAGATTATCTCCAAACTCATTACAAACAAGCTTAAGGAGATCCTTCACTTCATTATCTCTGAATATCAAAGAATTATTATTTCTTATGGACCTATTACATACGAATTCATCCTTGTCAAAGAATGGTTTAATAGAAGCAAGAATGAACAAAGAAATGACGTGGTCATCAAGCAAGATATGGCAAATAACTTTTATAGAGTAACAGGATGAACTGCTTTTGAAAATCCTCTCAAATTTTAGATTTCACAAAGGACTGGAATCGTGTGATCCGTAATACATCGGTGAAATGTTGTAGTCCAGAAAATGTCGATAGGAGACCAAGACAACTAAATATCTTTCGGGAAAAATACAAAGGAATGCTCACGATTGAATGTTAAACTCAACCTTTTGGATCTAGATCTCGTTGTTGGAGCAATAGGACATTAATGGCAGAAAAGAGGGGGGAAGTTGCAGGTATGAACAGTAGCAGAGAATTGTGATAGACGCATGCACAAGATCTTGATGTCCTCAATCCCATAAGCATTGGGAGAATGAAATGTTGGTTTTATATATCAAAAATGGCTTAAGTAACAATTGCTAGCATTAGCCAGCAGTATGTGCATGCACAAAGTGGTTGTCAGAACTCATGAAATCCAAAAACGTTAAAAACACTGAGAAAAGTCGACTTAGCCAAATTTTAATTCAGTTAATTCGTTATTTCTTAAGTTCTTAGGAAATAGGCTTCGGGTAGACAAGACCAAAATGCACCTTGGCATCCAAAAATACTGAAATGCCAAAAAGGGATGGACTTAGCCAAATCTCGAATTCAGATCTTTTTGGAGTCTTGTAATTAATGGAGGGTTTTGGGGAAAAATCCCAAAGATGGCACAAAATCTCACATTCTTGCAAAAAGCCTAAGGGGTGAGACTTGGACTTCGCAAAGATTTCAAGTTCCGAACTTCAGGGATTTGCAGAGTTTTGGAGGAGAGAGATGCAAGGGCGAAAATGAAAATATTGCAAAACCTCCAAAGTCTTTGAAGTCACAAAAGGACACCACTCAGTATTTTTATAAACCCTCCACCTAGGCTCCATATCAGCAACCGTATCAGCTTATTTTTACCGTGTTAGCAGCATTGTCATCATGAGAAATCAAAAAAATATTATGGCAGCTCGATCAGTTCATTACCCAGGTAATCGCTTTGGAGGCCTAGAAGGTCTGACTAAGTGGGGAGGGGTAGGGGCAGGGATGGGCAAGAATACAAAAGGAAGCAATGATATTAAGAGTGGTTCTGAAAACAGTTTTAAGGATGATAGACATTTTAGGGAAAACATGAGATATCTACTATAGCATTTTGCTTTAGCGAATCACAGTGCTGTTGATGGAGGATGAATCGGAAAATTGTTGTAATGGTAGTCCAAAGTTAATTTTCTACCCCAAGAGGGTTTCTCCATATAAATTTTGTGTTAATTATGCGCGAATGGTCTGATGGCTGCACTATTCTCTTCTGCAATTTTATCATTAAAATCCATGATTGAATGTTGTAGATTCACGGTAGGAAATAAATCTTATTATTAATACTAGATAAATTCATATAAAAGTATCCATGAGAGAAAACGAGTAGGTTTATAAAACCTGTTGTTTACAGATCATTGATTGGGTTAAGTCATAAATACTAGACCCTGGATTGCCCTTCTTGCTAATAGCAGACCAGATTCTTTATCGAAAGCTTCTAGAGACCTTTGTCAAGGATTCTCTCTGGCTCCTTTTATCTACATAATGATGTCTATAATCCCTATCCAAGTGTTTGGAACAAGCTGCAAAATTGGTCATATATCAGGCCTCAAGGTTGTTCACGATGTCAATTCTTTGAATCACTCTCTTTGTTGATGACACCATCCTCCTTTGAGGGGCTTCTACTATTATAGCTAGATTCAAAACTGTCTTGGGTAACTATTTGACAGCATTTAGAGGAGATATTAACAAAACAATGTGCACTTTTATTACCATCAAAACTCAAGAACATGCAGCAGCAACTAATTCCAGAATATTGGGTTATCAAAAAGCAAACAGCTTCAGATATCTTTGAATCCCTATCTGTTTTTACAAACTACCAAATCAAGATTGGCTTCGAAATTTAGATAAGATACAAAAAATTAAAAAGCTGCAGATGTCCATGTTTGACCATGCAGGCAGGATCATCTTGAAACTCCCTGTCAACCAATGCTCCACCTACTGTGCACCAGCATGTATTCTTTTCAAGAATGGAAGTCGTGTTAAGAAATTTTAAGCTGGAGCCAGACAAGATCACAAAACAAATCATTTGATATCCCAGAAGGATGTCACAAGGCAAAAACTCTGAGGGAGGCCCTAGAATAACAATCCCCAAATTGGTCGACGTAGCTTTACGAGCCAAACTCGTTTGGTTTCTTTGCAACCCTCCTTTCAATTGGGTAAAACGGCTCTCTTAAAAAAGTATTACAGGACTAACTCTCAAAAACAGGTCTTCGATCTGATAACGAAAACCTCTAGCTCTACATATATTTGGAGAAACATAGTCACTTCATCATAAAATCAAGAGAAAATCCTCTTGGATCACAAATAAAGATTAAGATATTGACCTTTGGAAGGATAAAAACATGGATTAACCTCCTGATGCAAAAAAACCAGCATTCCATGGCACAAGAGTGATGTGGGAGCTTTGTAGTCCCATCCCAGCTAGCATGCAAAATTTACCGAAAAAAAACAGGTTACTAAAAATAGTATGTTGTTAAAAACAGCAGGTTACTAAAAAACTAAAAATAGTTGGTTACTAAAAAAAGCAGGTTACTAAAAATAGCAAGTTTTTAAAACTGCTAAAATATCAAATTTCGAAAACTGCTAAGACAGCAAGTTTCAAAAACTACTAAAAATAAAAAGTTCAGTTAACTCTAAGACTAGCTTTTCTTTTAATAGGATTTTAGTTTGCATGACAGCTCTATCTTCGAGTTGTGCATTATTAAAATACTCTTATGTATTGTTTTAAGAGAATATTGAATAATCAAGAATTATAATTCTCTTTGCTACTCAATATTGTTCTTTGTAACTTTATTCTGTGTTTTGGAATTGCTGCACTCTTGGCCCCATCAAAGAACATGGCCTCAAAATTCAGGAATACACAGAATTACAGATCTTGTTATATGGCAATACACCAATCCTCCCTTGAATGTGATAGTTTCCAAGTGAAAACGTCCTGATGATCTGAGAGATCTATCTAGACAAATGTTAGAAGATTTTAAAAACTCGTCGATAATATAAACAAATAGTTTCCCTTAAACCCAATGGAAAGCGACACTATTAGGTCCTCCTTGCAAACAAGGCAAGTGTAAAACTAGGCTATGACTTATATTGAACTTGTCCTCAGATGTATTTCGGTAATCCATGGAATAAAATCTAAGTTGATTATGTTCTTTTCTGAAAAAAACATGTTCTTTTGGATTATCACCCATAACAAACCGCTCATTGCAGAAAATTTTGGAAAAAAGAGGAATACAATGCACCTCCATACGCTTTCTTTGTCGTCAATATGAAAGAAAAAATACAACACATATTCTTCTCATATTCGATGACTTCCTCTCTTTGGTTCAAAATCTCTAATATTTTGTCTGCAAGTTCAAATTGAAATAGAAAGAAAGAAATTATATTAATGTCCACAAATGACCAAAAGCAGGTCAATGGGATTCAAAAAGTACATTCAGTTTTACTAAAGAAGTACTAGGGTTATAGGGCCCTAGCTTATGAAAAGTAACTGAGTGCTACATGCTAAAGAAATGTAAGCATAACAAGACGGCAAACTTCAAGTGGTTAAACCTCAAACCATAAGAACTAAGTACAAGTACAAATAATCCTATGAAGGAAGGAACCCTCAAGGAAGCATGGAGCTGACAAAGAAGAAAGCAGAAAACCATGATAGGAGACCAGCAATGTCACATGCTTGTAGCCAGGCTCGAGCCAGTAGAATCAACAACATTATCGTCTATCGCCACAAAAGGGCCATGTCGTGTCTAATAATGCTCATAGGGGAAAGTCCAAGATTGAGAAGGCCAAGTTGGACAATACCAGTAGAAAGCTGAGAACTCCCCCTAGAATCTCCTCGCACCCACCGTCAAGGAATCTCTAATGGTAGAGAAAAAACTAGTGATGTAAGTCTGCCTTTGTGACGTGGCCTACAAATAGGGGGAAGGCCCTTGACATCAAAATGAAGCACATCCTCTCCGCCTAAACTAGAACTGAAGGGGTTGGCATGCTCAGATAATAATCCGTAAAGAGGAATACCATCTCACTTATCTGTCACATATTTTCTTGAATTGGTTGAGATGCTTACCGTCTCCAATGCTTGTAGTGGGTTAAAAGAACAAGATACTCAACTTGAAAATCCTAAGGGTCTCGTGCAAGGAACAAAATCTAAGAATGGAAGCCTCCTAAATAGGAAGGGCCAAGCACCTCTGACCATGGTGCCAGAAGAAAGTGGATAAAGCATAGTTTAAAAAACTGCGAAGAACTGACCAAGTACTCGTGAGTCAATTTGGGTCAGCAAGTAACTTGCCAAAAACTCCGAAAGAAATTTTATGTTGAGTACTCATTGAGTTTTGCACAAGAAAGCTTGTGAGTACTCACGAGTCTATGCCAAAAAATAGTCAGCCAGCAGAAATAAAAACCATGCCCCCCGGCACATGTAGATTCAACCCCACATAAAAAAACCTGCATTAAACATATAAACTTCAATATGTATATACTAAAAATCATGAAGAATAGCCTCAATCCAAGCAAAAGAAAAGATATAAAGTTAAAAGAAACAAGAACCACCAAGCCAATAACCTTAAACAAAAATAGGATATCCATAGAAGGAATTCTAGGATTGATATGAATTCCAAACAACTATGAATGAGGTGGGGAAGACCAGCACTTCACTAAAGGAAGTCCAAGCCCCAAAATTAATTGCAAGATTGTGAAAAGGCAACAATGTTGTCAAGAATTTTTGAAAGCGAGAATCTCCTTCAAGCACTAGGTGTTGAGCTGGCTAGTGATGCATCAAGGTTTAGTTATCAAAGAACAGTTAAGGTGCATATGTGGAGGATTTCTCGTTGTGTGGAAAAAAGGAGACAATCGACCATATCTTCTAGAAGTGCTCAACAGCTAGAGGGTTTTGAGGATGGTTACAAGTTGAATTCAACTTCCTTTTTACTGTCCCTCTCTCTTAGCAGGGACCTCTTATAGGGCATTCATGGATGAATAGGGACAGTTGCAAGGGTCTATAGCATACAATCCATTTGGCAGCGATCAGTTTCCTTTGGAGAACAAGAAGCAAAGCTACTTTTTAGGAAGATACTTCCCCACTTGATATGGGAAAGTTGCCACTTTTTAAGCAAAAATTGGCTTTGACTGTACAAGATAAGCTTTCGTAGTTACGAAAGGATGTGAATTCTTTTCCCATTGGGGTGCAAGCTCAAGTCCTTTTTTCCTCGCCCATGTGGGGAGATATTTTTCCATTAATCATGATGCTCAAATGATGTAAATCATCTATTCGCTAGAGTAATATAAGATGCATTTCTTTAAAAAATAACTGAGAGAAGGTATGCTAGCATAGACTCCAACAGCAAAGTGAAAAAATATAAATTACTCCTCATTGGACTCATTTTTACAAGTCATTTTGTGATTTTTTCTCTCCAAATAGTGTGCATGACATTGGGAAATATAAGGGGCACACTTATCGTTTCTCTTGACTTTGGAATCACAATTTCAATAATTTAAAGTAGAAACATATAAATTGTGTCTTGTTTGAGGCACATTTGAGTTATATATTTTGATATTTGATAGTAATTATTATAGTTGTTGTCATGTCCCCTTCTAGTTGACATCGACATATCAGCAGGATTAGCCTATTAACGGCTCTCGTAGGCTAATGAGGCATGGTGAGAGAGTCATTTTGCAGTCACTTGGTGATTACTTGACTCAGTTTTTTGATTGGAGTAAGGTTTTCCACTATATTTCATCATTATTTCTATTTATGGAAACCTTATTTTATAATTTGATGTTGAGATGCACTTTATTAATAATATAATATTTTAATATTTCATAAAGTGCAAAAAGATTAAATAATTCTGGAATCTTCTAGAAGTCAAAGGATAATATTATTTTATTGAGACCGACCTCTAGAGGAAATGCATAAATAGACCTTGAGGTCTCACGATTTGGGCATCCAGATTTGCTGAATTGTTGATTGATGAATTCTTCTTGAGTATTTGTGGAGCCAAGTGATCTGCAGATAATCAGATTGTCTTTGGGAACGAAAACTCCCATCGATAGCAATTTTGAGGGTGTGAAATATCACCTGAATTATTGCAGATTGGAGGTGATATTTCAGTCACTTCATTAGGGCAGAAAATTTGTGGCCTAAGGCCAATTTTGAAGACTACAATTTTAGGAGTTGGCTAGCATTGAAGAATAATGTCTTGTGGCATCGAATCTTGAAAAGAAAAGACAAATCTACATTGGGCAAAATCTAAAGCAAACAAGGACGCCTTTGGAGGAGCATTTTCATTCATCCCAACTCATAACCAGGTCGATTCTTCTTGGAGATTGGTGCGCCTCATTTCCAGGGTTATGCTGATCATGTTAGAAGTTATTGGAGGCTTGGAGGGTTAGCAGATTATTTTATTTCACATTTCCAATCAGAACAGGGGCGACTTCTTCAGAAATTCGTATGGGCTGCATATGATCATCATCTTCCAGAATTTTCATTGCTTCCTCATTGGGAATGCAAGGCGACTCCTAACCAAGTTCCATTGTTAAATTCCATGCATTTTTGATGTCTTTTAGTTGCACAATAAATGGTACGGCTGTAGGTGACTGATTTCAGATTTTGCATTAGTTCATATGTAATTTGCCAAGAGTCTTGGCTGAGTTGAAATTGTTATTGTATTGGAAAGATTATTACATTGAAGGAGTAATAAGTAATTCTCAACTTCTTGTTGCAATCAAAGCTTGAAATCAGATTAGGGTTTGTAAGCCAATTGTTTGTAAAAATGTCTATTTGTTGTAGCTAGTCTTTGCATACCTAGTGTCCCATATATTTGCATAAAATCCAAAAAGAATCACATTTTTGCATATAGATCAAATTGTAGGCATTAAAAGGGTATTTAAATCAGCCTTAGCATCCATTTCTATCAAGTTACTACAAACTGAAACACTACATCAGCAAGCTGCAAGGTTGCATTTAAACTGTTTGACGAAATTACAATCAGCCAACTAGGGCAAATTGTGGACAGTTTTGAGTTAGGCTCATTACAGTTGCCATCATCGTCATTATCGTCGTCATTAGCATTATTAGCAGCAAATCATTACTATTAATATTCTAAATACTCAGGACTTCTATATACGGAGTCCCTACTAGAGATAACTAAAAGCTTTATATGTAATCCAAAATTCCATAATCAGTTGGGAATGAAATTAGACATGCCTGGATCCAGACTTAAGCAAAAATTGCTAGGCAGCTTATCATCTCCAACTCAAAATTACTAAAAACATTACAGCTCGAGCAAAATGAGATATTACTCAGTCAGCGACAGATATTATACTCACTATCTATCAAAGTAGAGCATCTACCTTTAGGTCCAAAAACAGACTTGGAATAGCAAAATGAATTATAGATGTAAATAATCCACTAATCGTCAGATTTATTTATTGGTTATTTTATCAATATTTTGGTCTCTTTCTGATTGCTCTACAAGTCAGCAAAGATGGTGTCTTAGGCTCAAAGAAGAGAGACCAACTTAAAATGTATTTCACCAACAGCCCAGTTGATCATGTAAGTAGCACCCAGACCAGCAACTAAAACTTCAGGAGCTGAAAACTTCGCAATGGTTTGGACATTGCAACGAATCCTAAGTAGAACCTGAATCTGGTAAGAAAGTATCAACCTGAGCAGCAATAGCATCCTCTTACATCTCATCCTATTGCAGACAATTTTTCATAATTTCCATAACTCATACATTTCTGGATTCTTGAACCTTGCCTTCAAATTCCTCTGAAGGCTCTAACTCATCAGTTCTTCACTTAACAATTTGCCTCCATTTCCTTCTTCCTCTTTCTCAGGAATTCCTCTGCTAACATTGATTTCTAAGAGCAGATATAATTTAAATGCCCTTCCCCTTGTCATCTGGGTACACGTATCTGTTTGTGGCCTGCCCAGGTCTGGCTTCAGAAATCCTGCGTGAAGAATGTAAGGTTACAATGGTTTTCATGGGCGTTATTTTAAATCCTTGTGTCGGCCACAATTCTCCTCCATATATTGGTTAGACCCAACACAACCAAAATCATAATCAACAATTAATTGGCAAAGATCTGAAAAAAAACTGATTTCAGAATTGAGAAAAAATCAGTATTTTTTCTTAAAATATATCATATATTAAGGAAAAATAACAAAAATCGAATTAGAAGGTTTTAACCAAGGTTATGTTGATGCAGTCAATTTTTCGCAACAACTCTCACTTTTTCAAATTAATCAAACTTTTTTTTAAGGTAAAATTAGCTTAGGAATGAATCACAATTTTCGCAATGAATTGTCAATTCTGGTTAGATCCTTCTGCTGCAAACCAACAGAGAGTAAATAACAAGAAAAAACCACAAATGGAAAACACCTCACACACTATCAACAAATCCCAACAGGAGCAGAACCCACAGAAAAAAGCCAATAACAACTTCCAAAGAAAAATAAAATAAAGGTCATGCAAAGATATCACTTGAAAAAACAAAGAAAAAAGGGCCAAAAGGGAGGAACAACATCCCATTGAAAATAAAGGCAACAGACTGAAAGAAGTTTCCATTCAAAACCCTAAAAACTCTGCTTCTGTAACTCCAGGAATACGTGGAAAATATACAAGTCTGCATTGTCACAGTGAGGCTAGACAGAATTGAGGGTTGGTTTCGAAAAAAGTTTACAGCGGCTCAGTTGTCACAAGCCTAAACCACTCAAAACTAGCACCGCTTTACTTCCAAAGATTCCTGAAAATCCCCCCAGTGGAGCTAAACCATCCTACAAAACAACCATATCTATGAGAAGCAAAGAAAATTTTGACTTCAAACACGGCACTACTGCAATTCAAAATGATATCATTTCTATTTGGAATTGCAATAACTATACAAGACATTATTCAACCCTCCCGAAGATTATTCCCACATGCCAAACCGCATGTTGCCAGATCAAAATCAATAATGCTCTGCATATATATTCCAAGATTCAATCCAAGACATTTGCTTTAAAATCCAACGGGTAGTTTTATATATCATTACATCTAATTCCTCCCTTTGAAACATAATTTTTTATAAATAAGGTATGCATATTCAAAAAAAATGAACTTTTCCCTGTTTCTCAATTCATGAACACCTTCATTAGCCAAGGACGTCTACCCCATTACATTCTTGGAAGACATGCTTGAAGGAAATGTATGGAAATGCCTTGGAAATCAAAATGATATCTGAATGATGGAATAAAGCTTCCAGTTTGGACATCCTACTCTGATTATATGACCCACTATTATCTCTGAATCCCCTTTGACACCCAAGTCTATCCAATTCTAAGACTTAACTATCTACAGGCCGTGGTTTAATACTTTCACTTCTACCAAATCATTCAGAGAGTTTCCAATATCTTTCAAAAAAAAAATTAGTATCTCCTTCAAGTTTCTGTATGATCCACTCCCAGCAATGCCTGTATTTCCCCTGGCTGCTCCATGGTAATTGAGCTTCAATCTCCCTTCAGTATGTCTTAAGCATTAAAAGAGCTATTCCTGCCTTCCGTTTGTCGTGGTTTACTGTTACTATTACTATTGTAAATTGTGTGCATGCATAAGCCATAATTGCATAGCCTTAGCATGATGAATAAGTACTATGATGCCAATGACTTGTTTTTATAGTCTACTAAGTCCAAAGAGAACAGTATTGTACCCAACCATTAATTGAACTTGCTTACATGTGTTCTGTTTAATACCATAAGAGAAATTGGAGTACACAAGGTTAAAGTAGGTGCTCCCATTTCATGTCTATTAGAAAATGGCATTGTGGCCCCATTCAAAATTTCTTCAGAGCAAATGTAATCAATCATTAAATTGTTATTGGCTAGAAAGGTTATGACAAAGTTGTTTGGAGCCATAGCCAAACTCTAAACAAGAGGGAACACAATAATTGTTAAATGGGCCCCCTGTGATTTCATGGTAATCTGATGATGGCCAGACTCCTATGCTCGCCATAATGCTTAAGTAATAAGCCTGTCCCTCATTTCCCCTGTAGCGCTGGCGAAGGTTCACTTGCATGCTGTCCCCCTTTCTTCTTCAAATGTCTCTTTGCCATGTATCACAGGGGCAATGAGACTAATCCATAACATGGCTAGAGGTTAATTTTCTTCACCAACAAATACGTAGTGTCTCCCAAATATATATGTAGTCTGGAGGCCTTTCCACTCTGCAAGTGGCCTATAATTGTTGCACAAGTGTCTGATAGGGTATCTTCCTAGTGAGACTTGAACCTTCACTATCCTGCTAAAAAAAATTACACAAATTGAATTAGACTTTGAGACAAAATACAAAAATGTTTCACTAGGCAATGTAATTCTGATCCTCAAATTTTATTACTAAAGAAGGGATTCAATGCTATTTAGTACTTGTCTCAATGATCACAACAGATCGTGATTCTCAACAAGAAGCAGTTAGCAACTTAGCACAATACACAAAATCATATCTGAATGTTTATGAGAACCTAATGTCAAAGGCATCCATTGTTGAAATTGGGAGGCAACACAACTTATTCAAAGCAACTCATTTCTGCATTCAAAATAATCAGAAAATCAACAATTGATAAATGAAACAACATTCCATCATCAATGATATGATATGATATGTGGCACAATATGCTTTGGAGGAAGGAAATCAGACTTCAATAAATTCCTGCAGCAAGAATAGTACAACCACCTCTCCGTGAACTTCTCAAAGTACAACCCCACATATATATATATATATATATATATACAAAAGTTCCATTACTGTCCATACTCGGCAGCCTTTGAATTCTCTCGAAAGATACCAAACTGGCTCTTGGCCTTGCACTCTCCTCGACACACACTCGTTTGACTTTCAGGAGATTTATTCCAAATATTAATGACACCCAACCACATGGTACAATATTTTGACACCGACTATATACATGGCCTGTGAATTTTATTTGAACTCAACCTTAATTATGACACCCTACTAACATCTCAGTGAAAAGTATGGTTAATAATTTCTATATTCTGAATGCTCATAACAACTTAGTATTTTTAACCCTAAATGTACCTTCACGTATGTACATGCAAAGCTAAAGTACATATGAGAACTGAATTTCCTATTTATACTAACAGGTAAACAAAAACAAGTTTCGCAGGGCTATATTTCGTAGACTGTGACCTTTTTCCAAAATACAACTTACCCAGGGATTGGGAAGCATAAAACAAGTTTAACTTTAATAAGTTGAAGTTTCTGACAACAATCCTAGAGAACAGACCTGAAGAGTGAAAATAAAAAATTTGCTACCTTAAGCACCATTGACAAGAAGCCAAAATTATTGTGATCAGACTTGCATGATTTTAGTAGTTTTTCTATCAGAAATCTTCAAATAAGCTTACCTTCAAAAATTCAAGGCAGCTTACAACAGTCCAAGGAGATAAGTCTGAACAGTAAAGAGGAAATTCTCACTACCTTAAGCACCATCCACCAGATTTCTATTTTTTTGTGGTCAGATTTGCAAGATTTTTATGGGTTTTCTTTCCAAAAACACCGAGCTATTCAAATAAGCTTAGCTTCAAAATTAAAAGTGGTGCACAACCGTCCAAAAGCAAAAATCTGTAGAGTAAAGAGAAATTTCTCATTATTTTAAGCACAATAAACCAGATTTCTTATTTTCTGTAGTCAAATTTGCATAATTTGTATAGCTTTTTATCATAAATACCCATCTATTCAAATAAGTTTAGCTTCAAAAATTCAAAGTTGCTTACAACCATCCAAGGGAATAAATCTGGAGTAAACAGCAAATTCTCACTAGTTCAGAAACTGCTAACCAGAATTATAATTTATTGCAGTAAAATTTGCATGATTTGCAATCAGAAGATATACCCATCTATTCAAACAAGATTGACTTCAAAAACTCAGTCACCGATGATCATCCAAAAGATGCCTTGTGGACAAGAATTATAATTTATTGTGTTTAAATTTGCATGACTTTAAAGGATTTTAATTAGAGATGTCCATGTCTTGAAATCGACCCTAACAGTTATTCAAATAAAATTGAAAATATTTTACGATTGCCTTCAACAGACCCAACAGAAGCCAGAAGGGAAGTTTCAAAAAACATGAAGAATACAAAACAGATAACTTACAGTTCTAGATATAGAGGTAAAAGTAATGGTAGTTTTTTATCACAGCTAAGGCAGAAGCCAATTTGGTGTATGAAACCCCCGTTGTAGCAAACCACAAGAAGATTTATTTTTCCATTTACCTTAGATATTGTTCAAATGTATCCTTGGGCATCATCCTCATAACCAAGCTCGAGAGGAAATCCAACCTTGCCAATCCACCTAAGGTAAAGTGAAAAAGTCCGCTTGTGTTGACAAGGCGATTTTTTCACTTTGCTTGCTAGGCTGTAACCTAAAAATCACCTCTACCTTTGACCTTTGATAATTACATAAGTTGCTATGGAAGAAATTGTTGTCACAAAGAACATGTCTAGTACACAGGTTTCTTCCCGCCCTATACCAAAGAGGCAAATTGTTCCTATAGTGTAGATGGATTGGCAAGTTCGAGTTTATCATTGAACTTGGTCATGAAGTCAAAACTCAATACACAATTTGAACAATATATGAGGTAAGTAGAAAATAATTCCTTTGTAGGTTTCTAAAGCGAGGTCTCATACACCAAATTGCTGTCTCCCTTCATTATTACCTACAATCTGAATAATATATAGGGTAAATGGAAAACAATCCTTTTGTGGGTGTCTAAAGTGAGGTTCCATACACCCAATTGAGCATACACCAAATTGGTGTCTTCCTTGGTGATGACCTAAAATTTGAACAATGCATAAGTTAAATGAAAAACAATCCTTTTGTAGGCTTCTAAAATGGGGTCTCATATACCAAAATGAAATGGAAAACAATCCCTGTGTGGGCTTTTAAAGTTGGATTGTATACACTAAATCAGTGTCTCCCTTGAGGATGACCAATAATTTGAATAAATATATAAGGTAAATGAAAAACAATCCCTTTCTGGCCTTCTTTAGTGGGGCCACATACACCATATTGGTGTTTGCTTGGTGGTGACATACAAAAATTACCTTTACCTAATAGCTTTTTGGGAAAACTTCCAAATTGCTTGGCCAAAGGAGAGTGTCCAAATTGCATTAAAACCCACATGTACATCTCTGTAAATATGGGTATACACTAACATAAATGCATGTTTTTTTGAGCCTGCGATTTGCTAAGGCCCATCTGTCAGGTTTGGGCAAAAATCCCATAATTGTAATTTCTCATATGAAAAATCGGATGCCCAAAAAGTCCCCTGAACTCAAAATGGTATTTATTCATTAAATTTTAAAATACAAACAACTGATTAAAAACAGAATCGAGTATGAAAAAAAATTGTTTACCGAAATGCTAGTAGAATTATGAACAGTGCAATCCTCTTCGTTGGGTAAATTATTTGTCCGCATTGATCCTACGGACTCGTCGTCTTCTATTTTTTCCTCGTGGACTGATTCAGCTGAATTATTTTCATCGTCATCTGAATTAGCACAGAATTCCTGAATTAAATTCTCGCCCTTAAATGCATTATTCATATTACTGTCATGTTGGGAACCCATCTATACGTGAACCGAGAAAAAAGGAAAGAAGTGAAGTGTTGCTGTTGTGCGGCGAGGAAAACGAAAAATGCTCCGGCTCAAATGATGAAGCGACACCCGGTCAGAAATCATCCGGAGCCAATGCCACAGTTGATGATGACGTGGATTAAAGTTGGTATTACAATTGAGGCGAGGAAAATCTAGAAAGCTGAACAGGTTGAGGTGGGCCCTCCCGACGAAGGAAATAATAATAATAATAATAATAATATAATAAAAATTTTAACGTCCACGAGACTAAAAATAGTCTATGGGACGGCAAGACAACTCAAGCAGATTTAAGTAGCACTGTTCGCTTCTTGTGTACGCTGATGATGAGCCCCCCTAATTGCTCAATGTGCTCTTCGTTGAATAGGTTATGCCAAGAACTGTCACATATAGTATCCGCAAATTTATCTCTGCTATCTTTGTAGGCCTCACATTCTAGAATAAAGTGCTGTTCAGTTTCCACTTTCCCAAAATTGCAAAATCTGCAAATTCTCTCTTCCCAAGCCTCCTTTGGCCTCTTCCAACGCCCGGTCTCACAACGAAGTTGGTGAGAGTTGGTTCTCAGCTGAGCAATAAGAATTTTAGCCCTCCAAGAAATGTTGGCTCCTATGTACGCTTTTTGGAGTTGATCACAAGTGGGGTTGAACTCATTTATATAATATAGTTTCTTCCTCCCGATCTCGCTTCCCCAATTTCTCTTGTAAAATTTCTCCATAACAAAGACTTTTATTTCTTTATTATTTGTGGGGCACATATTGAATTGAATATTCCATTTACTCATCCATGTGATATTTTGTTGCATCCATGTCCTTTTTCGCTTACATAGTGTATCACTAAAAACAACTTTAGGCCATCTATCATCTTCCATTTTTTCGATTCTTTTTAAATAGCTTAAAAGGCGAACCATAGCAAGTGCCTCGATAGGAACAGCTCCCATTTCACTTAGCATGATGTCATATGGAACCGTGCTTTTGATTTTAATCTTGCTTGTAATCAAGCGCTTTTGGATTCCTTCAATTTGTTTCCATTGTGTTATAGTAGTGCTGCTGGCCCATAATTCACACCCGTAAAGAACAACTGGCAGCACAAGAAGACCGAACAAGGTTTGAATAGTTTTCCAATCTCACAACTCCGCTTCACGGCACTTATTCTGAAGAGCATAGAAAGCCTTCCACCCACCTAGTGTCCTTTTATACCTGCAGCTAGACCAACTTAGCTTTTTGTTGAAATCGATGCCAAGGTATTTATAATCCGCAACCTCTTCGAGAAGACTTCCATTGTAATAAAATTCATGTTGATGTTGTTTTTTATTATTAGAGAAAATCATAACCTTAGTCTTGCTGATATTGACCTGCATCCCCACCATTCTGCAAAAGCGCTCAAGAGAAGATAGATGGTCTTGCAAACCACAGGCAGATTTGGTAATTAAAATGAGATCGTCCGCATATAAGAGCAACTTTATAACAAATTCACCTAGCTGAATGCCTTCGCCCTTTTGTATGTTTAACCACTCTTCCATTTTATCAATATATAAACCAAATAAAGTAGGAGACAAAGGGCAACCCTGTTTGACCCCGATATCGCTCCTGAAACATTCTGAAATGCCATCTGAAGTTCTGATTTTCACTTTCACCTCTTCGTACATCCTATGAACAGCAGCTCTGAGATGCCTAGGAATCCCCAATTCTTCCATCCTAAACCAAAGCTTGTCTCTCGGAACGGTATCAAAAGCCTTTTTGAAGTCAACAAAGCAACAAAAAACCTCTTCCTTTTTCTCCCACTCTTTTTCAATAATGTGTCTCAGACTGACACAGTGATCCACTGTCGAGTACTTTGGCCTAAAACCAGCTTGCCCTTTAGCACGTTTATGGTTTTTTTCTGCCCATTTGTTGATCCTAGTTTCTATCATGCTGCCAAAAAGTTTAGCAAAGAGGGGATTGATCATTATAGTCCTGTAGTTGGAGGGATTGTTAACATCACCACTCTTAAAAAGTGGTATTGCAAGGCTGATTGTCCAATCTTTCGGAAACCCTTCTTGGCAGATTTTGTTGAAGATTTCAGTGATGTACGGTGCAAGAGTTTTCATGCCCCACTTCAAATATTCGGCTTGAAGTGCAACAAGATCTTTTGCTTTACCTCCACCCAACTTCTTAATCCCTGTCTCTACCTCTTGCACAGTGAAAATGTTTGTAGTATCGTTGACCAAAGGTGGGTGTCCAACTCCACCCTCTTGTTCATAAAGTTTCTTAGCATATTCAAACCATTGGGTGGCAGTAATATTATTTTCATTTTGCTTTCTCCTTGGTTGGAGTTCTTTCCAGAAACATTTGGGGTTATTTCTGCCCAAAAAAATTAGCTCCTCTCTCCTGGTGAACATAAAATCAGTTTTTTTCTTCTTTAGGATCTGTTTGTAGGCCTTAATGTCGAGTTTAGTTTTATTCGACTCCCTCAGGTTCCTCCTGGCCCTTTTACATTCCTTGTCAAACCATGCATTGGTTGGAAAACAATTAGTTTCAGATTTTCTATTTTTTGCTCTCTTGCATTTTGAAAGAGCCTCGTGAATCAGATTTGATAAGTCATGACTGTTAACACCATGCTTATACATAGGGTGTCCCATACAAAGTTCCTCAAGAGTAGCTCTAAAAGTGTTACTGTTTTCTGAAGTTAACAAAATTCTGCCCTGAGAAGGTGGGTGTTGAGGGCCTTGGATTTTTGCCCCAAGCCGCCTATCCTTTGCCCAATACAAATTTATGTACAGCGGTCTATGATCTGATTTTAGATCCCAAACGTGCTCTCCAATTTCAACTTCTTTAATATTTTTATACAAATTCTGCGAACAAATTACATAATCTACCACACTTGCCCCGTTGTATGTGTTGCAAGTGAAATTGCCCGACTTAGCCCATCTAGCCAAACCATTACAGATTATTAGATCAAATGTGCCACATAAAGTGATCAATTCTTCCCCAAAATGATTGAAGCCTTTAGCATCTTCGGATATTCTTTTCCATTTCTGATTTCTCTCTTCTGTGAGCCAAATAGGGTTATCATTTACTTCAGAGCTGAAAATACTTGCTTGCCAATTCGCTGTCCTAGCATTGAAATCTCCAACAAGAAGAACATCCCCACGCTGCGAAAAAACAGCAACATCTTTCTTTAACGCAGCATAGGGGTCATTGTTGTCTAAGCCACATTTTTTATAAGTTTTAGATACTTGTGGAGCAAAGTAACAGGCTGCGATCCTGAGAAGAGTGTTATTTTCCACGATCTTGAACCATATGAATTGTTTATTAGAATCAATCTTTTCCAACTGAATGGCACGACCTTCTCTTTCTTTTACTAGAACCATTATACCTCCATGACCTTTACCATTTGCCGCTGCCTCATTCCATACTGCCATCTTCCAGTAGCCTTCAAATAATGGGGTCTTACATCCCTCATGCTCATGTGTCTCTATGAGACAAATAATGTCTTTGCCTTCCGCGATAGGTCCTAACCCAGGCCCACGTCTCCACGGATAACCTCTGCAATTCCAACAAACTAAACTTAAGGATGCCTGGGTTAAGCTTGATTGCTATTTGTTTTGAAACACGGATATTTCAGGGGCAGGGGAAACTTTTCGAAAAAGTGGTGGTGGGCTCCACATGGCACGAATAATAATAATAATAATAATAATTTTAACGTTCACGAAACTAAAAATAGCTTATGGGACAGCAAGACAATTCAAGCAAATTTAAGTAGCACTGTTCGCTTCTTTTGTACGCTGATGATGAGCCCCCCTAATTGCTCAATGTGCTCTTCGTTGAATAGATTATGCCAAGAACTGTCACATATAGTATCCGCAAATTTATCTCTGCTATCTTTGTAGGCCTCACATTCTAGAATAAAGTGTTGTTCAGTTTCCACTTTCCCAGAATTGCAAAATCTGCAAATTCTCTCTTCCCAAGCCTCCTTTGGCCTCTTCCAACACCTGGTCTCACAACGAAGTTGGTGAGAGTTGGTTCTCAACTGAGCAATAAGAATTTTAGCCCTCCAAGAAATGTTGGCTCCTATGTACGCTTTTTGGAGTTGATCACAAGTGGGGTTGAACCCATTTATATAATATAGTTTCTTCCTCCTGATCTCGCTTCCCCAATTTCTCTTGTAAAATTTCTCCATAACAAAGACTTTTATTTCTTTATTATTTGTGGGGCACATATTGAATTGAATATTCCATTTACTCATCCATGTGATGTTTTGTTGCATCCATGTCCTTTTTCGCTTACATAATGTATCACTAAAAACAACTTTAGGCCATCTATCATCTTCCATTTTTTCGATTCTTTTTAAAAGCTTAAAAGGCGAACCATAGCAAGTGCCTCAATAGGAACAGCGCCCATTTCACTTAGCATGATGTCATATGGAACCGTGCTTTTGATTTTAATCTTGCTTGTAATCAAGCGCTTTTGGATTCCTTCAATTTGTTTCCATTGTGTTATAGTAGTGCTGCTGGCCCATAATTCACACCCGTAAAGAACAACTGGCAGCGCAAGAAGACCGAACAAGGTTTGAATAGTTTTCCAATCCCACAACTCCGCTTCACGGCACTTATTCTGAAGAGCATAGAAAGCCTTCCACCCACCTAATGTCCTTTTATCCCTGCAGCTAGACCAGCTTAGCTTTTTGTTGAAATCAATGCCAAGGTATTTATAATCCGCAACCTCTTCGAGAAGACTTCTATTGTAATAAAATTCATGTTGATGCTGTATTTTATTATTAGAGAAAATCATAACCTTAGTCTTGCTGATATTGACTTGCATCCCCACCATTCTGCAAAAGCGTTCAAGAGAAGATAGATGGTCTTACAAACCACAGGGAGATTTGGTAATTAAAATGAGATCGTCCGCATATAAGAGCAACTTTATAACAAATTCACCTAGCTGAATGCCTTCACCCTTTTGTATGTTTAACAACTCTTCCATTTTATCAATATATAAACCAAATAAAGTAGGAGACAAAGGGCAGCCCTGTTTGACCCCGATATCACTCCTAAAACATTCTGAAATCCCATCTGAAGTTCTGATTTTCACTTTCACCTCTTCGTACATCCTATGAACAGCAGCTCTGAGATGCCTAGGAATCCCCAATTCTTCCATCCTAAACCAAAGCTTGTTTCTCAGAACGGTATCAAAAGCCTTTTTGAAGTCAACAAAGCAACAAAAAACCTCTTCCTTTTTCTACCACTCTTTTTCAATAATGTGTCTCAGAGTGACACAGTGATCCACTGTCGAGTGCTTTGGCCTAAAACCAGCTTGCCCTTTAGCACGTTTATGGTTTTCTTCTGCCCATTTGCTGATCCTAGTTTCTATCATGCTGCCAAAAAGTTTAGCAAAGAGGGGATTGATCATTATAGTCCTGTAGTTGGAGGGATTGTTAACATCACCACTCTTAAAAAGTGGTATTGCAAGGCTGATTGTCCAATCTTTCGAAAACCCTTCTTGACAGATTTTGTTGAAGATTTCAGTGATGTGCGGTGCAAGAGTTTTCATGCCCCACTTCAAATATTTGGCTTGAAGTGCAACAAGATCTTTTGCTTTACCTCCACCCAACTTCTTAATCCCTGTCTCTACCTCTTGCACAGTGAAAATGTTTGTAGTATCGTTGACCAAAGGTGGCTGTCCCACTCCACCCTCTTCTTCATAAAGTTTCTTAGCATATTCAAACCATTGGGTGGCAGTAATATTATTTTCATTTTGCTTTCTCCTTGGTTGGAGTTCTTTCCAAAAACGTTTGGGGTTATTTATACCCAAGAAAATTAGCTCCTCTCTCCTTGTGAACATAAAATCAGTTTTTTTCTTTTTTAGGATCTGTTTGTAGGCCTTAATGTCGAGGTTAGTTTTATTCGACTCCCTTAGGTTCCTCCTAGCCCTCTTACATTCATTGTCAAACCATGCATTGGTTGGAAAACAATTAGTTTCAGATTTTCTATTTTTTGCTCTCTTGCATTTTGAAAGAGCCTCGTGAATCAGATTTGATAAGTCATGACTGTTAACACCATGCTTATACATAGGGTGTCCCATACAAAGTTCCTCAAGAATAGCTCTGAAAGTGTTACTGTTTTCTGAAGTTAACAAAATTCTGCCCTGAGAAGGTGGGTGTTGAGGGCCTTGAATTTTTGCCCCAAGCCGCCTATCCTTTGCCCAATACAAATTTATGTACAGCGGTCTATGATCTGATTTTAGATCCCAAATGTGCTCTCCAATTTCAACTTCTTTAATATTTTTATACAAATTCTACGAACAAATTACATAATCTACCACACTTGCCCCGTTGTATGTGTTGCAAGTGAAATTGCCCGACTTAGCCATCTAGCCAAACCATTACAGATTATTAGATCAAATGTGCCACATAAAGTGATCGATTCTTCCCCAAAATGATTGCAGCCTTTAGCATCTTCGAATATTCTTTCCCATTTCTGATTTCTCTCTTCTATGAGCCAAATAGGGTTATCATTTACTTCGGAGCTGAAAATACTTGCTTGCCAATTTGCTATCCTAGCATTGAAATCTCCAACAAGAAGAACATCCCCACGCTGCGAAAAAATAGCAACATCTTTCTTTAACGCAACATAGGGGTCATTGTGATCTAAGCCACATTTTTTACAAGTTTTAGATACTTGTGGAGCAAAGTAACAAGCTGCAATCCTGAGAAGAGTGTTATTTTCCACAATTTTGAACCATATGAATTGTTTATTAGAATCAGTCTTTTCCAACTGAATGGCACGACCTTCTCTTTCTTTTACTAGAACCATTATACCTCCATGACCTTCACCATTTGCCATTGCCTCATTCCATACTGCCATCTTCCAGTAGCCTTCAAACAATGGGGTCTTACATCCCTCATGCTCATGTGTCTCTATGAGACAAATAATGTCTTTGCCTTCCGCGATAGGTCCTAACCCAGGCCCACGTCTCCACGGATAACCTCTACAATTCTAGCAAACTAAACTTAAGGACGCCTGGGTTAAGCTTGATTGCTATTTGTTTTGATGTGAAAGACTCAAAGTTGAGTTTTTATCGGTAAGCGTGATTATGGATCTTGTGGTATCGATGCATGTTAAGGTGTTTGTTGTCGCACCTTTGTTGCCTTCTTGCTGCCCTTCATTGGAGCGATGGCCAAAATGAGCAATAATTGCTTTTCCCTTGAACATCCAAGCTCTTTTGCCTTCATTTCTAGCGGTTTTGATTTTTTCCATTTCCATCCTTCTTTCTACTTGTTGTCTCATAGTTAAATCCTCCTCTAAAATGAAGCAAGAACCCCTCAAGAGCTATTTTTTGTTAAGTAGATTTTGTTTGTCTCTAATGCTGGGCATAACTACCTTGATTGGCCTATTTCTCTCAGCGTGTGGTTTGCCAACCCTCCAAGCTTGGCAGATTTGTCCTTGCCACAACAACACATCTTGTAGGAAATCCCTCGTTAAGTCAAGGGTATGTTCGCCTTCCCCATAGTCTTTTATCCATTTGATAATTATATTGGATGCCCTAAGCTGTCTTTCCTTGACCTCTCTGTCTTGTGTGTTCCCACGAATCTTTGCCTCTTCTCTTTCCATATCAAGGTGTTTGTTGTTTTTGTCCCAAGTTTTGGTGCCTTCTGCAAAACTTCTCCTCTCCTCTTCAACCTCTGCCTTTCTTAGCAAACTAGTGTGAAGAATCGTTTGCTCCTTATTATGAGATGGCTCAGTATTTGCTGTGACCTTGTTTGTTTCCAATGTAACATTCAATTTTTTCCATTCATCCTTCATGTTCTGCCATTCAAACTTCCCAGCTGAAAAATTTCTTGCAGCATTGAGATTTGAGCTTTTAAAGTGTTGTTATTGTCTGCAAGAGTTTTATTTGCTGCAGTTAGCACCTGTATATTGCAGTAACTTTCTTGCTCCTTAGCCTCTAGGAGCTCCAACCTCCTCTTGGCCCTCAAAAGTTCTTACACATAAAGATCTGGACACCAAACGAGAGGTGTGGAGGTAGGGCTGTAACTGATAGAATCACCTAATTTGCTGCTACCATACAACTGACTGTCACCACTTAAGTGTGGAGGAGGGCACATTTTGACAACATCTTTTTGTTTCTTCTCTTGTTTATGCAATCTTTGCCCGTGTTTCTGCTTTTCATGTGGCCATTTCACACGAGCAAGTCTACGTTTTAAAATGCCCTTGAACTGTTTAGCATTGACCCAGATATATTTCCTTGTCTTGCCAAGTGATGCCATTTTGACTTGCCCTAAATGGTTAGTTTCAAAGTGCACCAGAATTTCTTGACCGTTTTTTACCAATGAGATGGTTTGTTTTCCCATAGTTTGCATATCCACCGTTTGTTTTCTCATTATTTGTGTATCCACAATTTGTTTTTCCATTGATCAAAAGAGAGAAGGGCGAAACAAAAGCTATATGGAGCAAATATATAAAACAAAACAAAAAAAACCGGAAAGTGCACCTTGAAACCGGTACGTATGGATGTGTATGTGAAAAAATAAAATAAAATAAAAAAATTACGTATTTTATATAAAAGAAGAATAAGATTTTTAAATCGTCTATGAGGTTAAATAAATAAATTATAAGACAACAAATTCAGTGATATTTGCTTTTGTCTTGTATTTCTTTTTTTGTTCAAAAATAGAATGTGCTCTCCAACTTTCTCTAAAGACCTCTCTATAAACAAACCATGTCAAGAAGTTGTTGTCAAGAAGTCTGCATATTTTACCCTAATGTCCGTGTAAGCATCGCAATCTAAAATAAAGTGCTTAAGTATAAAGTCCGCATATTTTGCCCCTCTATATATATCTTAAAAATGATATCGATGATGGTGATGGTTGTTTATGTCTATCTATTAAGGTATAAAGCCTTCTAAATGTTTAATGCAGATAATCAAGAACTTAAAATTAGGTTGTGCTTTGAGTGATTTGACGATATGGATGCCCCTTAGTCATGGCTACTTAGCCAAGGGACTCATTAGTTTTAATATATGCTTAGTATTGTAATCCGCTATATGTTTATGCTAAAAATATGCACAGAAATGTCGACGTTTTAATGAACGGAAATACTATCTAGACAGGGTATTATTTCAGAAGCTTTGCCTATTGGTATCTTATTTTCTTGATAGTATTTGGGTTCATTATTTAGTATCAGAGCAAGTTTGAATCTTGGAGGAGTAAGAGATAGTGAGAAGACAAGGAGGAATCACTCAGATGAATTGGACTATGCAAGAGCTTCAGAGGCAATTAACAGAGATCATTGTGAATCAAAGACAAAGGAGAGCAGAAGATGATGCAAGCATGACACAGATCATGAAGAGAAAATTTTGCAAGTGGAAGAGCAACAAGAACCGCCGCCATCAATGGAAGAGAGGATGGTTAGAGCTTTAGAACAAAGAAATTAAGGTTGACGTTTTAGATTACGAAGAAAGTTTAAAATTGGAGGAGTTGATAGAATAGATGAACAACATGGAGAAGTTTTTTGAATGGAGAACTATGAGAGAAAACAAGAAGGTAGAGTTTGCATGCACGAAATTGAAGGGTCATGCAATGATTTGGTGGGATCACCAATAGAAAGAAAGAAATAGAAAAGGTAAAGAGAATACCAACTCATGGAAAAAGATGGAGAAGAAGCTAAGGTAGAAATTCCTCCCCGTGGATTGTACACAAACCCTATATAAAAGATTCCAAATTTTGAGGCAAAATGATCATAATATACAAGAGTATACAAATGAGTTTTACAAGCTCTCCATACGAGTGGATCATGATGAAATAGAAGAACAGATGGACACAAGGTATGTAAATGGTTTAAATTTTTCTATTCAAGATGAATTAAGCATGCATAAAATACTTTGCATGGAGGAAACTTATAAGTTAACTTTGAAAACAGAGGAAAAATAAAATAGACGGAATTTATGAAGAACATTTATTGGGCCAAGATGAGGACAATCCCCGCCAATAAGGGGATGAGGTGAATTTAATACAAATAGAGGTGGGTTCAATACCGCTAGAGGAGAATCATCATGTGGTGCAAAAAGACGAGAAGATAATAGACAAGGGTTTCAATACCAACAAAGAGGAAGAGGATTTCAGAAAGGACAAAGCTATGGTGGTGGTAGTGTTGGAAGTACAATCACTGAGAGGGGGTGAATCAGTGATGCAAGTAAATCAACTTCAATTCTAATTCTTCAAGCTCTTTAACCATTCAACAAAATCATTCATGAAGCATATAAACCATTCATTGCAATGAGTAAAGAAGTCAATGCAAGATCAAAGCACATAACACATGAATTATGTGGGAAACCCTCATGGGGGAGAAAACCCACTTGAAACAAGCTTTGGACTACGGTCCTATAAAAGTATTGCTTCAATTTAGATCAGCACCAATTGATCAAAGAGCACCCACCCCTCAATTTAGTCAAGTACCCACTTGACCTTTAACTAGCACCAACTAACAAGGAGGCTACAACCTCCTAAATGATCAAACACCAACTCAATCACCTCAAAAATGATTTCCACCTTTGATCTTATGTCTTATACACCTGATGGTGGTCTTCTCTCTTTCTAACACCTGCAAACCACCCTCTCTATCTTCAAGCTTGCAAGAGCATTGACCTCATATTTTGTATTGAGTTTTGACTTCATGACCATTGCATATGCTCAATCTTCAAGCCTATAAGAGCATTGTCTTTGACATCAGCAATATAACCTACAGGTCATACACACATTCATCAACCCGCTCTACTCTATAACCCATCCACTGGGCACACACCCTTTCTTCTTTTCTTCACTATTTAACTCTCACATACACCTCTTTTCTCAAGTCTATAAACCATCATATTTGGTTTCAAATTTTATAGTCTTTATGAATATCATGTTCACAACCTTCATTGTCAGCCATAACACATGCCTTCACTCTTAAGACATCTACATGGGTCACTTTTAAGCAGTATCCTCTTTCAAATAAGTTTAAGTCACCTTTTAGGTCCTATGAAGACCTATTCACCTCTTTGACACTTCTCTGAGCAAACTAAGAACACATAAACACTTTTAATTACATAGACCTCTACCACATAATCTATAGGTCCTCCTCAAGTGATAACAACCATCACAACACCCTTCTGCTAAAGCTCAATTCACTCAAACAACATTATGTGCACACAGCCATTATGAACGAACACATAGTCACCTTTTAAGCCTTTGATCATAGTAAATATGATTGATCAAACCTTCATAATCCACATAGATGGTCATCATGGAGTCTACAACACTCTCTGATAGTTAGCTCATCTCGAAACATCTAAATACCATCAAGAACAACTCAATTACCCTTCTTGGGTTACTTGCAAAGCATGAACAAACACACAATCAACTTTGAAGATCAATAACTTTGATTGTATAGACATTTAGACCTTTAAATGAATATTTCCATATGCGCCTTAAAGTCCTCTACAACTTTGTTTTTACTAAAAAATCAAATTCTACATAGATCAAAAGTTATGCTTCAAAAACCAATCACTGGTATTTCCTTTGTTAAATTCAAATATTTAAATCCAAACGGTCACAATTAAACCTCAGTCACTTAGAACACATCTTGTGCTCTTCATTCAGCTCACTCAACTCACACCGTCGATCTTCTTCAAAAGTAGCTTAAACTCTAATTCACAGTGCTCCACTATCCAAACATTAAATCTCAAACATGTTGACCTCATCTCATGTTTTCTAGCAATCTTGACCACATATGCACCATTGATCTCTGTTGAGTAGCTTGGTCTTTATCTTGCAACATTCACCATTAGATCTTGCTCAGAACTCCTAAGATTATAACACTTAGGACCCTCATGTGCCTTTTGAGCACTTTATTGATAGTCCCTTGTGCTTGTGCCACTTGGAAATATCACGTGCATTATTGACTCTTTGACTTGTCTTGCACTGTTGATCTTCATTAGTACGAACTGCCGCTCACCGTTGATCTTCTGTCAGACTAGTGAGCTTGTGACACTTGTCACCTACGTGTGCAACCTGACATGTTGACTTCATCTGCACCATTGATCTCAATATGTATGAGTAAGTGCTTACCATTGGATCGTTTAGACCAATGACCTTAGACTTCAATGTGATTAAACTTGACGATCTCTGGCCCATCACAAACTACCATAGCAACTTTGAAGCTTTAAAACTTGAGCTAGAAATCACTTCAAGACTACAAATTTTTAGGGTGGCTTCTTGGCACTATAGACAACATCTCCATGTAATCCTTTGACCAATATTGACTTTCTATATATCTGAATTAAATGCACAAACATGTTGGTTCATTCATATCTACATGACATGCAGTGATTGTTTGACTAGGTATAGAACCTTAATGAACTTCTGTTTGAAAGACCAACTTTGCACTCGCATATATTTAGCTATGCTCAACCTTGTGACCTAAAATTTAAATCATATGATCTTATCACATAGGGAAATCCATCCATATATCAAGATGCTCCTAGAACCTTCATACGTGTGACATATGATGTTATCAATCTGCTCACTCAGTTTGATTTACCACAAGACCAACTAGGCCTAGATGACCACAAAAAAGAACCTAATGAACACCATGCATTCCCATAAGAACTTCAATCACTCTTGACACCCCACAGGACCTATGCAACATGATCTAATCATTCATAACATTCATCAACATCCTATTCAATCATATACTGAAGATCCATGCTTACATACTGGGTTACCAAGCCTATGCTAACACATTGTTCACATGCTTGTGTTTTCTCCTTGACTTGAAACCACATCAACATGCTAGATACAATATGATAAGCCTCAAACAATACTTACCTCAACTCATATGCATCTAAATCCTACCTTGCACAACTTCAGGCTCAAACTCATCATTATCATGACATCACCACTTTGTCATTACCTTTGACATCAACAGACACATGACATCAATATTTGACATCAATGACAACACTTGACAACAATCTCTCCCTTTATCATTGATGGCAACCTCTTCTTTTCCTTCTCCCCTTTTACTATAAATGACAAAGTCGACTAAATAGCCACCAAGCTCCTCTTAACATCATGAATGTATTCAAATATACTTCTAAGTGCTCAGGATACTTACATACCTCATATGAAACAATTGTTCTCTCTTTGACATGCATTTATCTAAACTTGGGTTATTTTGATCCTTAGACCTATTTACCTACAGATTTCACAAGCTCCCTTTGCTTATGCATGAATATTCAACATATTTTTCATAATTATGACTAGATTTGATCAAATCATCATATCAACCTTCTTGAATTCTCCTCTGTAGCAAATATCATCACATCTTCAATATGACAAAAGCATCCCACATATGCTTCCCCCCACATCATGTATAGCTCCTCAATCCACTCAAGCTATTTGAGTTATCTCTCCCTAACTCAAAAACATCTGAGATGGACTCCCCCTAAGATCTCTAAGCCATTACACCTCTTGAGCATCTTCAGATCTCAATACATCATGAAGAACCACCATATTGGCTTACTAGCCTTCTCTCTCAAGCCACCTCAGGGACTGCTAACAGAACTTCATGCCACATAATAAATAGGAAAGATGTTCTAAATCAACTATAAAACTTACATTTAAACACACATACCATGATCTTTTGGAGAAATTGATCAAAAAGCACTCTTCTTCACATTAGACCTGTTTAGACTCCTCGTAGCCCTACCTAGAACTTGAAGAGCCCACAACTTTTAATAGTCACATCTTCAAGACCTAAAACTTCATATATAGAGAACTCTCATATGCCCCCTCAAACACACCAATTTTCATCACCTAGTTCATCCTCTACAACATACTTCCTTCACAAACCTACTAGCCAATTAGACATCCATCTTGACAAAATCATGAATAATTTGAAAACAAAAAACCTTCAAATCTATATGAAACTTTATTTATTAACCTATTTGGCCCATTCAAACTATTAAGAAGCCTCAAACCTCAACTCATAAGGCAAACCACTTTCTAGCATAGACCGAAATGCTAAAATCTCAAAACAAACAAGGTCAACAAACCTCCTTCCAGTCAATGCCCACCTCAAAAACTTATTGCACACCTGGAAACAACAATCACACACTCCATACTTTTGGGAACCCATACATCCTATAACCCATTTTAGGCCTACTTTACTTTACGTCAAAACTGAGAAAAACCAAGAGTACTAAAAAATCTCCAATTTGACTTCAACATACCTTCAGTCCACAAAAATCACATAAAGCATGTCACAAAGAAGTGCACAGACATTTTTGAGCACCAAACTCTTCTTGACATTCCATCAATCTCATTATTCCACCTGAAAACACTCATTCTAACCCTACAGACACTACATACACAACAAGAACACCTTATGAAATCACTCTGACCTCATCAAAGCATTTTTCCCTTCTTGACACACCAACACCAATTGGAAACACTCATTTCTTGCCTTCTAAGACCTTCTAAAGAATACCACAACAACACTTACTTCTCTACTGAAAGGAGTCTCTTAAGAAGCATAGACATAGACCTCCTCTACACCACAATGTTCTTAAAATAAAGTGAAGCTAGGAGTGGCCCACATCTCCTCAGTAACTACTGGAATCCTTTTGTAACCATAGGATTGATTCTTCTTCTTCTTTTTCTTAGGCTTAAGAGAAATAACTTGCTCATCCACTACAACATTCTCCTTCTCTTTTAAGACTGTATTGACAACACATGGGGATAACATAGATTCATGACATACCTTTTCATTTGAAGAATCTGCTTTGTAGTCAGGAACCTCATCATTAGGTATTGACAATTGATGTTCTTTGTATGAAACTTGCTCACACATAACAGGTTGTTCATCAGCATCCAAACACACCTCAGAACTAGCCTCAATCAGAACCTCGGTCTTCTCCTTAATATTAGTATCTTCATTCACAACATGAGTAGATAATGAGAGCTCTTGGCACTCTCCAACTTCTATAGCATTCTCCACCATAGCAAATAGAATACTTAAAACTACAAACTCATCATGACTCACACTTACCACCTTTGGTTTCCAAGAGTTAACATGCCTTCTTTCTTTCACTCTAGGAGCTTGATTAAACCTATTCTATCTTGTAGGCCTTTGCTCATAGAATCTATCAATGTGACCTCTTTATTGACAGTTGAAACACACTATACTTCTTATAAGAAGTTTATCCTACCTTTCCTGATTAGAACAAAATCTTGCAATATGTCCATTCTTTTGACAATTGAAACAAACTAATGATTTTGAAGAAGACTCACCTTTTGACTGATGACCCCCATCATAGTTCCATGTAAACTCATTTCTAACAGGTCTCTTGTATTCTCTAGCTCTATGCCCAAACTAATTGTAGGTAAAACAATAACTATTGAAAATTGCATACTTCATGGCATTTGGTTGTCTGATCAAATTTGTCTTCACTCTACCAGCACCTTCATTTCTTAATTGATTATTGACCTTCAAGATTTGATTTACATTAGTCTTCATTTTGTCTTGAGATACATTTTTTGGTTCTTCTTTGTATCCAAGACTAGTTCTATCACTTGCATGCTTTTTACCACTCATAATATTATCTAGATCACTTGAGCTCTTTTCAAATCTCATAAATCACTTCATCTTACTATATTTCTTCTCTAACTCAGATTTTAATGACTCATTTTCAATTACATACTTTGAATATTCATCTTCTTTAGCTTTTAGGCTTGTAACCAAGATTTCCAATTGACAACTGAGATGCTTGACTATATCTTCATGCTCCTTGGTGTCTTCATTCACTATTACTTCAAACACACTAAATTGCTCCTCATAGTCCTTAATTTGAGACTTCATATTCTTTTTAATTTACTTATTAATTTTTAGTTCTTCGAGAGCATTCATCAATTCAGCCTCACAGTCCACCTCATCTTTATCATCATCTAAATCACTCCAAGTCGACTCATTTTAATATGATCAACTTCCTTCTTAAACTATGAAGAGAGCTTCATCTTCAATAGGACCATCATATTCATGATCATACTCTCAGTCACTATCTTCACTCTCATCTGATGAACTACAATCTTTATTGGTGTAGAGACTCTTCTTGGTCTTGAAGGACTTATTCTTATTGTCATACTCTCTAGATCCCTTCTTGCTTTTATCAAACCTAAATGGTCTCTTTCCATCATTTTGACCTTGACCATGCTCATCATCATCATCATTATTCTTATGCTTATGAAATCACTTGTTAGCAAAATGTCATACCTCTCCACAATTGAAGCATTTGAAGGGTAATTTACCCTTATACTTGTCTGACCTTATTTTCAATTTCCTTGTAAACAAAGGAATTGGTTCATCTTCATCAATATCAGATATGTCATCCTTCTTGATTTTATTACCTCAGAACTTATTCTTTGGCTTCATTTCTATCTTGAATGATGCTTCCTTCTTTGGTGGTATATCATCATTTACTCTTATCTCATAGGCAGTAAGGATGCCATGCAATTCATCCGTTTTGAACTGAGTAAGATCATAACTTTCTTCTATAACAAATACTTTAGAATCAAACTTGAGAGAGAGAGACCTTAATACCATTTGAACTACAATAGCTTCTTCAATCTTGTCTCAAAGACCTCTGATGATGTTCATAATCTCATCAACTCTATATAAAAATGATGCCACCGAATCTTCTTCCTTCATCTTAAGACTCTCAAATTGTCTACCTAGAGTCCACAACTTTGCCAACTTAACCTTTAAATCTCCTTCATAAATAGTCTTCAATTTATCCCACATTTCTTTGGCAGACATGCAATGGATTACCTTGGTATCTTCAATTTTTGAAAGACCACAAGTTATAGTATCCATTGCCTTATAATTGTTCTCAAACAACTTCTTATTTGCAACACTAGATGGAGGAATAGTAGGTGCAGAATAACCATCCACAATAGATTGCCAAGTGTCAAACCCTAAGGACATGATGTAGGTCATCATTCTCGCACTCCAAAAAGCATAATTGGATCCATTGAACATCAGTGCTTGCTTAGTGGAAAAACCTCCTTGCATTTGATGGCTACCCATATTGTACCTTGGATCTCCTTCAAGCTATCAAGCCTTTACCAAAAGACCAACTCTAATACCAATTATTGGAAGTATAATCACTAAGAGGGGGGGTTAATTAGTGATGCAAGCAAATCAACTTCAATTCTAATTCTTTAATATCTTTAACCATTCAACAAAAACATTCATGAAACAGATAAACCATTCATTGTAATGAATAAATAAAATAATGCAAGATCAAAACACATAGCACATGAATTATGTGGGAAACCCTCATGGGAGAGAAAAACCACTTGAAACAAGCTTTGGACTATTGCCCTATAAAGGTCTTGCTTCAATTTATATCTTCACCAACTGATCAAGGAGCACCCACCCCTTAATTTAGTCAAGCACCCGCTTGACCTTTAGCTAGCACCAACTAACAAGGAGGGTACAACCCCCCAAATGTTCAAACACCAACTCAATCACCTCAAAACTAATCTCCACCTCTGATCTAATGTCTTATACACCTGATGATGGTCTTCTCTCTTTCTAACACCTATAAACCACCCTTTATCTCATACAAGCCTCTCACATAGACATGACACAATCTCTCTTCCTTCGCATATGCTCAATCTTCAAGCCTACAAGAGCACTATCTTTGACATTAGAAATATAACATATAGGTCATATACATAGTCATCAACCTAATCTACTTTATAACCCATCCACTGAGCACACACCCTTTCTTCTTTCCTTTGCTCTTCAACTCTCACATACACTTCTTCTGTCAAGTCTAGAAACCATCATATTTGGTTTCACCTTTTATAGAGTCTTCATGAATATCATGTTCATAACCTTCCTTTTTAGCCACAACACATGCCTTCACTCTCAATGCATCTATATGGGCCACTTTTAAGAATTACCCTCTTTCAAATAGGCCTAAGTCACCTTTTAGGTCATATGAAGACCCATTCACCTCTTTAACACTTATCCAAGCAAACTAAGAACACATGAACACTTTCAATTACATGGACCCATACCACATAATCTATAGGTCCTCCTTAAGTGATAAAAACTATCACAACACCCTTCTTCTAAAGCTCAATTCCCTCAAACAACATTCTATGCACATAACCACCGTGAATGAACACACAATCACCTTCTAAGCCTTTGATCATACTAAATATGATTGATCAAACCTTCATAATCCACATAGATGGTCCTCATGGAGTCTAAAACACTCTCCAATAGTTATCTCATCTCGAAACATTGAAATACCATAAATAACAACTCAATTACCCTTATCGGGTTACTTGTAGAGCATGAATGAACACACAGTTAACTTTGGAGCTCAATAATTTTGATTGTACAAATATTTAGACCTTAAATAAATATTTCTAGATGCACCTTGAAGTCATCTACAACTTTGATTTTTACTACAACATCAAATTGTATATAGATCAGAAGTTATGCTTCAAAAACTAAGCACTGGTCTTTCCTTTATTAAATTCAAATTTTTAAATCCAAACAGTCGCAGTTAAACCTCAGTCACTTAGAACACATCTCATGCTCTTCGCTCAACTCACTCAACTCACACCATCGATCTTCTTTGAAAGTAGCTCAAACTTTAATTTCTAGTGCTCCATTGTCCAAATGTTAAACCTCGAACATGTTGACCTCATCTCATGCTTTTTGGCAATCTTGGCCACATATGCATCATGAATCTTGACTGAATAGCCTGGTCTTTATCTTGTAGTGCTCATCATTAGATCTTGCTTAGAACTCCTAAGATTATGACACTTGGCACTCTCGCATTCCTTCTAAGCACTTTATTGATAGTCCCATTGTGCTTATGCCACTTGGCAGTCTCACATGCATTTTTGACTCTTTGACTTGTCCCACACCGTTGATCTTTATTAGTATGAACTGTTGCTCACTGTTGATCTTTTGTCAGACTAACGAGCTTGTGACACTTGTCACCTGCTCATGCAACCTTTGACATTTTGAATTCATACAGACCATTGATCTCAATATTTATGATTAAGCACTCACCATTGGATCTTCTAGACCAATGACCTCATACTTTAACGTGATTAAACTTGACAGTCTCTGGCCCATCATAAACTACTATAACAACTATGAGGCTTTATAACTTGAGCTAGAAATCACTTCAAGACTCCTTAGGGTAGCTTCTTGGAACTATAGACAACATCTCCATGTAATCCTTTGACTAATATTAACTTTCTACGTACCTAAATTAAATGCACAAACTCTTTGGTTCATTCATATCTCCATGACGTGCAGTGATTGTCTAGCTAAGTATAAAACCTTAGTGAAGTTTTGTCTGAGAGACAAACTTTACACCCACATATCTTTATCTAAACTCAACCTCATGACCTAAAAGTTGAACCATATGATCTCCTCATATATGGAAAACCATCCATATATCAAGATGCTCTTGGAACCTTCATGCATGTGAAATATGATGCCATCAATCTACTCACTTAGTTTGATTTGCCACAAGACCAACTGGGCCTAGATGACCACAAGAAAGAACCTAATGAACACCATGCATTATCATAAGCACTTGAAGCAATCTTGACACCCCATAGGACGTCTGCAACATGATCTCATCATTCATAACATTCATCAACATCCTATTCAAACATATACTTAAGATCCATGCTTACATACTGGGCCACCAAGCCTATGCCAACACACTATTCACATGCTTGTCTTCTCTCCTTGACTTGAAACCAGATCAACATGCTAGATAAAATATGATAAACCTTAAACAATACTTACCTCAACTCATATGCATCCAAATATTTCCTTGCACAACTTCAGGCTCAAACTCATCATCATCATGAGATCACCACTTTGTCATTACCCTTGACATCAATGCATACATGACATTAATATTTGACATCAATGACAACAGTTACCAATAGGTAGAGGATGGTTTCTAAATCAACGTGGGTCTTATGTTTGTTATAGATGTGGAGAAGAAGGCCATAGAGTGTTTGAGTTTCCACACTACCAAGATCAATAAAGGAGGAAAGAGGATCACCCAAGAGTGAATTTAGTTGAAGTTGAAATAGAAGAACAAAATATTGAAGTTGCAACAATAGACATTGGAAAAAATCTTATGATGAGAAGAACAATGATTGCTTCAAGAAAAGAAGTGCAGAATAAAGAAGATGGTGATACATGGCCACAAATAAATATCTTTAAAAAAAATGTACTTCAGGAGGTAAGATATGTAAAGTAATTATAGATGGTGATAATTGTGAAAATATGGTTTCTAAAGATATGATTGAGAAACTAGATTTGTAGTGTGAAAAGCATCTCAACCCTTATCAGATTTCATGGTTTAAGGAAGATAATGAAGTTACAGTAGATAAAAGGTGCTTAATCAAGTTTTATATAGATAAAACTTACAAGGATGAAATATGGTGTGATGTTATACCAATGGATGCATGCCATGTGTTATTAGAAAGGCCATAACAGTTTAATAGAAAAGCAGCTCATGATGGAGCAAAGAACACATATAGTTTCTGAAAAGGTGGTATGATCGTAATTTTTTTACCTCTTAAAGAAGAAGGGTAGGCCGAAAGCATGTTCACTACAAAAGAATTTATCAAAGACATGAAGATGATAGGTTATTTTTATACATTGATAGTGAAGAAAGAAGACACACAAGTGGTGCAAGTACCAACAAAAGCAATAGTAGTGTTGAAAGAATATGCAAATGTTATACTTGATGAGTTATCAGATGGTTTACCACCAAAGAGAGATATTCAACATCATATTTATTTGATTTCAAGATCAACTTTATCCAATCAAGTAGCTTATAAGATAATTCTAATAGAACATGCAAAATTAAATAAGCAAGCTACTAAATTGGTAAGGAAGGGTGTAGTAAGGGAGAGCATGATTCCATATGCAACACCAGTGTTGCTAATTCCAAAGAAATATGGAGGGTGGAGGATGTGTGTGGATAATAGAGAAATAAATAAATTACAATCAAGTATAAATTTTCTATACCTCATTTAGATGATATGACGGATGTTCTTGTAGGAGCAAAATATTTTCCAAGGAGTGGATACTATTAGATTTGGATTCGTGAAGGAGACGAATGGAAAACAACATGCAAGACTAGAGATAGTTTATATGAGTGGATGGTGATTCAATTTGAATTATCTAATGCACCCAACACATTTATGAGGGTGATGAACACAAAACTACGAGAATACATTGATAAGTTTATAATGGTTTATTTTGATGATATTTTAATATTCATTAAGATTAAAGAAGAGCACTTACAACCTTTGATAATGGTATTAGAATTATTAATAAAATATAATCTCTATGTGAGTTTGAAGAAGTGTAGGTTTATGCATAACAATTTGGTATTTTTAGGATTTGTAGTTTTAATAGATGGTATAAGAATGGATGAAGAAAAAGTAAAATCAATTGTTGAGTGGCCTATCCCAAAGAGCATCACAGAGGTAAGAAGTCTTCATAGTTTAACAAATTTTTATAGAATGATTATTAAGAATTTTAGTAGTTTTGTTGCACCAATAACAAATTGTATGATATGAAAAGAACTTACATAGACAAGGGAAATAACATAAAGCTTTGAATTATTGAAGAAGAGAATTACAAAAAAGCCTATTTTATCATTACCATATTTACCAAAGTGTTTGAGGTTGATTGTGATGCTTCGTTTATGAGAATTGGTGTTGTGTTGAGTCAAGAAGGAAAGCCAATAACATATTTCAGTGAAAAATTGAATGAGGTAATAACAAGGTATTCTACATATGATGTTGAATTTTTTGTCATTATACAAGCATTAAGGCATTAGAGGCATTAACTAGTGCTTAAGGAGTTTATCCTATTTATTAATCATGAGGATTTAAAGTATGTGAACACTCAAAAGAAGTTAAATAGTAGGCATGCAAAGTGGGTGTCTTTATTGCAAGGTTATATTTTTATGTTGAAGCACAAATCAAGCAAACAAAAACAGGTAGCTGATGCTTTGAGCAAGCGAGTGGAGTTGATAACTACTATGGTGAGAGAAGTCATTGGATTTGAATTTATAAAAGAAGTATATGATAGTGATCCAAATTTTAATAAGATAGTTAAATAATGTGGAAATATATTGACAAGTGATACAAGTAATGTTTATGAAGAGTATCTTATGTAGGTTGGTTATTTCTTCAAAGAGAAATAATAATGTATTCCAATTAGGTCTCTAAGAGACAATATTATAAGAAAATTGCATAATGGTGGTTTAGCTAGACATTTTGGTAAGACAAAGACAATGGATTTGGTGGAGGAGAAGTATTTTTGACCAAAGATGAAGAGAAATATGACAAAATATGTTTCAAGGTGCATGATATGTCAGGTGGCAAAAAGACATGCACAAAATACAAGGATGTACACACCATTACTGATTATAAGAGGACCATGGACATATTTGAGTATGGATTTTGTGTTGGGATTACCAAACATAGAGAGAGGTGATGATTCAATTTTTGTTGTTGTTGACAGTTTTTCTAAGATGGTTCATTTTATTGCATGTAAGAAAACTAATGATGCCACTAAAGTTGTAGAACTATTTTTAAAAGATATTGTGAGATTGCATGGTATTCCAAAAACCATTACGTCAGATAGGGGCACAAAATTTCTAAGTCATTTTTAGAGGACTTTGTGGAGGAAGATGGAAACTAAGCTACAATTCAGTAATGCATACCACCTTCAAACATATAGATAGATAGAAGTTGTAAACAAGAGCTTGAGAAATTTATTGAGATGCATAGTTAGAGAGAACTCCAAGTAATAGGACTTGGCTTTACTGCAAGTTAAGTTTGCATATAATAGTTCAATGAATAGATAAATAGGAAAATCAACATTTCAGATTGTTTTGGGGAGAAATCCTATGAGTGTTTTAGATTTGGTATAGTTACTAATTGTAGATTGAGTTAGTGATGATGCAAAAGCATTTGCAGAACATATACAACAATTACAAGAAGAAGTCAAAAAAAATTGTAGGAAAGTAATGAGAAGTATAAAGCAACATCAAATGTCATAAGAAGGCCAAAAATATTTGAAGAAGAAGATTCAGTAATGGTTTACTTGAGGAAAGAGAGATTTTCAAAAGACACATATAATAAGTTAAAGTACAAGAAAATTGGACCATACAAAATTGTTAAAAAAATCAATGACAATGCTTATGAGGTGAGTTTACCACATAATTGTGACATCTCTCCAGTATTTAATGTTTCAAATTTATATGATTTCTATGGAGAAGATGGTGAAGGTGAAGAAGATGAAGAAGCAGATTGATATTAATAGTTGTCAAAGAAGAAAAAAGAAAAGATAGTACATGTTCTTGATAAGAAGATAATAAACATAAGACAATAAAGTTATGATAGGTATCTGGTATAGTGGAAAGGATTAGAACATGAAGACATCACTTGGATTACAAAATGAGAGCTAAAGAATATTGATAAAAACAAATAGCAACAATATAATCGCAGAAGCTGAGTTGTTTTGAGCTAGAGGAGAATGATGTAGAAAAAGGCCAAACTTTTGGAGGCCATAACTTTTGATTCATAACTCTATTTGAGCCCATCTTCACGCCAAAATGATTATCTCAAAAATTTCAATGCAGCCATAACTTAGCCTATCCTATTATAGACATTTTTGATATTTTTTAGAGGGCATACGTGACCATCTGAAGGTCCAAAATTGTAATTTAATATTTTTTTTGTATTTTTTCTAAATTTAGAAATTGACTATTTTGTAACTGAACTTGAACTTTAGTTGAAATTCGTTTGATAGGTTAATTCTAGTGTTTAGTTTATTTTTAGATCTACGTGTGCTTACATGCAAAACTTATTAAAAATAACAACTGCTAAAAATAATAGGTCAAGTTTTATTCATTTTTAGAGTTTCAAATTTTGCATGTCAACTCCAATTCTGAGTTGAGGCTTATTTATGCATGTTTTGTAATTATTTGAACTATTCAATATGAATCAATATAGGTTATTGTTTCAGAAGCTTTACCTATTAGTATTTTATTTTCTTGATAGTATTTGTGTTCTTTACATTCTATGTAATTCAGTGATTACTTGTAATGTTTAGGCATTCAATAAAAAATATATATATTAATTTTGGGTATCTATTATGGATTTGTCATATAGTTTCATTTATTGAAATATTTTACATTGATTAATAAATTTATCATCTTTTTACAATTTTCTTATCATTTAGTAACAAATGGTTTTAATAGCCTCCATATAGATGTATTATTGAGTCAAGTTGAAAATGTCTTTCTAAAAAAATAATGATCTCCAAATTCCTTGTATGTCCAAGACATCACTATTTTTCAATCACTTTCTCCAAACAAGAAGAAAACCACTCTATAAAGTTAAATGAACATCAAATTTAATATTAACCATGTTTATTGGCATCTCACAAAATTAAACTTACTCCAACTCCTTGTCTATCATTATAATTACACCACTTGACATGATAATAAAATATAGTTAAAAATAGTCACACTTTAAAACACATACCTTAAAAAGAAAATAATGTCAAAAACCCATAGCAATCTATACTAACACTTATAATTACCTTAAGGGAATAAAATACATGAATCTCTTCTCTCTCTCTCTCTCTCTCTCTCTCACACACACACACACACACACACACACACACACAAAATAAAACATTAAGTTATGTTAACTAAAGTGAAAGCTCTTAGCTGAGGAGGGTTAAAGTCACCACCACCCTAAATGTCCTTCCCAAGGGTTTGAGATAGGCTCAATTCAGTGCCTAAATTAAATTGTGGATAATTTCTTACACTTCAACATTATTAGTTCTGAAGGGTAACTAAAGGAATGAATTTAATTTAACTCCTGATCAAATTACTCCTTTTCCACCAATGAAAATTCAATATTTTCCATGTATAGAAATATTTGTTGTTTCTCTATAGTTAATTATGCATTTATTAATAAAAAATATGAAAAAATCCATTTATCAAAGTTTTGATTGGTTAAAATTGCATACATCTTATTAAGGGGCAGACGACTAACGTCATGCACAATGCATGGAAAATAAATGCAATCAAATAAATATTTTTTCTATCGACCTTGTTTCATTCAATTTTTTGAGGCATGGATTTATTTTAATAAAATCACTATGCTCAGCAAATCTTCCATCTGATTTATACATTGTAAATATTTAAAATTGTCTGAGTCATTATCATGATAAGGGAGAGAATAATTGTCATCATATAAGTCCACTAAATTCTATTAATTCCTTGAATGGAAAGCCAAATTTGTTGCCTGGATAATCCATCTTCCATACCTGGTTGTCCAATTCAGACCATTCTATCTCATTTAATGTCACTATCGCTAAATTTATAATTTTCACTAGCAAAAGAGTCATATATATCATAATACATTGCTATCAAATTCATAGGAATGGCTATTCTAGAATGAACCCCTAGTTTTATGGAAGTTGATAGATTTGTGCAATGGTTTTATTTACAAGTAAGGAATGTCTTTGCATTTTTATGTATTATTTTACAAAATAATCATAGATATGAAAACTCACTATATTCCCATCAATTCCATCTCAACTCCAACAAATCAAATTCTCACCCTTAGACATACAAATGTTATTTATCCACTATAGTCAGAAATGCCTCCTCTACTAAATGCCTGCCAATAAATTTTCCTATCAAGTAGACCGTCTAGTAAAATCCCTCCCTTAACTGTCGATACATGTGTATTATTTAGCTAGTTATTTTACAACTTATCCATCAAACAGAGCCATTTAGATTGATTGTAACGATTCGAACATAGATTTCATCAAAGCCATGACATAACATCTCAACATTGCAGATCTGACCACATTAGAAGTTACATCAATCGTCGAAGATCTATTTGCTCTCAATGATACCTTTAAGTTGGAGGGTCATTGCCTACCCTTTCTTATTGTCTAGGTAAGCAGTGGTAAAACTTGTAGCCTATAGCGAGGGATCTGGTTTTTATTTTTTTGACCCCTGATTAGGTCTAATGTCATGTGTAATTATAAAGGACCCACAAATCAAGCATGAATTGTAACCCTATATTAATTTCAAAAAGTTATTTTCCATTTGGCTAGAAATTATGCTCTTATTTTTTCACTTAGATATTTAAGTATCTCGTAGTGAAATGCATATAAAAATTAAGATATATGAAAACTCGATCACCACAAGTAATGAAGCTCATAGATAGAATCTCAGTATGTTACATGATGAACCATGCAATTATTGATGGGCTTTCCTTTTGGCACTTTTTCAGTTTTATTTTATTTTTGGATTTGCTTTAAATATTTGATTGCTACAATTTTCATGCATGAGTGTTTTCTTCTCAAAGTTGTTTGCCCCGTTTGAGTTGCATATTACTAAAGGAAAATATTATTATTTTAGCTTGTGTTGTTTGATAAATATCATGACACTTGTTTGGTCTTCAATGATAATAATTTGCTTATAGATTGGATTCATAACTTTTTTTCCTATTAGTTGTTCTTGTAGCTATAATTTTAACATTAAATTTAAAAAATAACTCATGATTTTATGTTTTTATGATCTGAATCTAACTTATTATTTTTAGAGACTCTTATTGGAGTGGGGTTTTCCTACTCTAATATGCCATTTGACTACAAACCACTTGGGAGACAACATTATGGGTAAGAATATGATGTTTTACTTTATACTTTTAATGTCTAGTGACATTTTAGTTTGATATTGATGTATGCCATTAATTTTATTTGCATTGCCATTAATTATTTCATCAACTAAGGATTATTACATGTCTTTGCAAAACTAGTTTAAAAGATTTCCCCAATAGGCATGAGTTCTATATTATAGGTGAAAGCTATGCAGGTATGGGTTTTATTTATTTTTCCATGCATTTTAAAAACTTTCATCTGTCATTTAAAATAATATTTACAACATTATCCACAGGGAAATACATTCCTAAGCTAGCAAAACTCATAAATGATCTGAAAGGTTTTATGGTAAGCTGTGAAATATAAAAAATTGTTTTTAATTCCTTTGTTGTACATAATCAAAAGTTTGTTTTACATATTATTCATTCAGGTGGGCAATCCATAGACACACCTGGAAAGTGATTAGCGAGGTCAACTGGATTATGCATTGAGTCATGCAGTTGTGTTTTGTGAAATCTAGAGAATCATCATTCTAGAGCTAGGTGATTTGTTATCATTCGGGTTTCATTTAACATTTTAAAATATGAGTTTGTTTTCCTTGTAATTATGCATATTTAGACAAAATAAATTATGTAACATAGCCTTGCAAGGTACTAAGAAAGGTAAAATTAAGATTATGTTAAATATTCTTTCCACTTTCCCTTTCACGTAAGTTGTTCCTCTAACTCCTAGATGCATTATGTGAATGTGTATATTTAGACTCAGCCTTAAAACATTTGATTCTATTCTTTTATTTGTTTTTACCATATATATTTGTTATCCATTTGCATATCATATTAAGAACCTTAGGCAGTTGATAATTGGGCAATTAAATTATCAAAAGGATTTAAATTTGAATAATTTATGAAGAAGCGCATATGATGAAGTGCATTGATAAATAATGCACGTTATAAATCCCTGGCTAGTCATCAATCAAAATAAAAGAAGGATTTTGTATAAATATGACAAAGTTATTGTCTTTAACTTTCCTTCCTTTCAAACAATTGTAGAGTATTGACCGAAAATGATTTATTATGTCAAGACACTTGACACTTTTCTTTTATTTGAAAAGACGAGTAATAATATTTTTAGAGGTTATACTATGGACAAAGGTTTCCATTTAAGAATTAGAAGTATCCCTCTTTCTTCATGAAATCTCGTGACTATGTATAAATTACCTTTATAAAGTTGGATACCCCCTTTGGTCAAATTACACAAATGTAGTAGACGAAGTGTTTAGTCAATACAACGAGATAGAAATGTATATGTTGTTAGCACTTTATCATCTACTTTATAAGTTACAAATATTATTTAAAATTGTACCATATAGTTTGATGATTTATATTGATGTCAATTTTTTTGTACTGCTCTTCCCACATGGACTTGGCTTTTTGCTAATTTGAGCCTAATAATTTATGAAGCTTTACCAAGTAAAAAAATAAAAACACAGACTTTAAAGTGAACTGCATCCACAAACTTCACTTAAATTCTTGAGACATGTAAACGAGCATATCAAAATAAAAATTATATTGTTAACCCACAAATATTATGATAGATTTATGTCACAAGAGAGCATAACTAATATCAAGTTCATTTACAGAATTTTCAGAGTCTGATATAGAATATTCATTTCATGGTTTTAAGATTTGGTAAGTATGGGTAAATTTTATAATGAATTTTGACTCAAAAGGTTGTTTTTGTAGGTTTTCCCTGAATGTATGCCATCGAAGGATGTTGATCTTGTCTTGAGGCTGATTTAGTAATCACCAAATCTTTGTTGTAATGTTATAAGTAGTTATGTCAAATGGGAGGCTCTTAAAGATTTGGGATACTAGTTGTTGCATATGATGGTAATAGCTTGTTAGATATCATTTTACATATGTTTTAATTTCTCGATAAACACTGATCAGGCATGGATTATTATATCTCATGTAAGAAGATTATAACAAGTGGGATCTCTAACCACTACCTTACTAGCATCTCATCTTTTTTGCATTATTGCTTTCACCTTTGAGTGAGATTTGAACAGTTGATGGTGGATGCATATATATATGTGGGAGGCAATGCTATTCCAATATTTTTCAAATATACAACCAAAATTTTTGAGGTCAAGATTACCTTCTTGGAGGTCTGAATAGATAGAAAACAAAAATAAAGGACATATCTATAATTTCATATCCGTGTAATCGAGATTTATTTTTTTACGATATTTATTTTGATAGGGTATGCTCAATTTTATTCGCATTGTTCCAAAAAATAAAAGAGCCTTGAACATACTTCAAAATCTATTTCTCCTAAAAATCTACTCTCTTTATCTTTTTGACACACAGAAGACAAGTTTACCAGATCAACCATGTACGGGCACTAAAATATGGTCTCAAGGATAAGTGCTAGGTTATTGCAAGGGAATATAAGAAGAAGAAGTCTCCAAAACAATTTCAGTTGTCTAATTAGGGAAGCAAATTTTTTAATAATATATTATGTGAAAAATTCCTCTTCCTTTAATATGCTTATCAATTCTAAATTACAGGCTTTTGAATAAGATCTCTTTCACAACTACCCATCCATGGCGCATTTTTTTTAAGCCAATATATATATTTTGTCTAATACATTATTTCCTAATTAGAATTAGAAACTTTGTTCTATCTACAAGATGTTTTTTTTTCCATAGAAGATTATATTCGGTTATAATAAATTCTTTATTGAGTTATACATTCCAAATGTCCTATTCTAGTCACACACTTTTAGCTTTTTCTATTTACAAATTTGAGATTAACATATGAACATTTATGATTCTATCAAATGCTCGAATTCCTAAAATTTAATGGCATTGATGATGTATGGGCATCCTATAAGGACCCCAAATTTGATTCATTTTTGTCTTTAAGTAGTCTATAAAGTGTCTCATAGGTGTTATAAGTCTTGAGCAGTCATAAGGTGGAGTCTAGGTAGTCCTAAGACACATAGAATTTGAATTCTAGCTTTTCTCGCCAAAAACTTCTTTTGAAAATTTGAATATTATCAATCCTTTTAAAGGATTATTATGGGTTTTTAAAGGTGTTAAGATGTTAAAAAAACATTCTTAAGGGGTTTAGACACTATAGAAGGTTCATAAGTCTAAGGTCATGGTTCCATATAGGTCATCTTGTGTAAAATCAAGAATAATACAATGTAACCAAAAAGACCTCTCTGAGGGAAAGATTCAAGAATCAGTTATACATCCTTTTAGGAGTGATAAGAGTCAGTTTTGGTAGTGGAAAATTCATATTCCATTTGAGGTAGACAAAGGAAGGTGTGTGATCATCCTTTGAAAGAATGAATTGATTTTAATGAAATTCTATGATAATATTGTGCTCTGTGTATTGAAAAAGTTATTATTATCAAAGTGTTTGAGAAAGAAGACTCTAAAATGTGTTATCCTTGGTGTTTGAATGAACAAGTGAGTTTTTAATATATTAGATTATGCATGTGGAAATAAGATTCACTTCAAAGGAGAAAAGAAAAAGAGAACCCTGTTGAAGATTGTTACAAAACACAGACCCCTGTTTCTATATAAGTTGTTTGTTTAGAGACTGTGCGATCAATGTTTGATGAATATATGTTTTTGAAAATTCATTTATAAGGTGTTTGAATTAGATTGGATGTGTTTGAGCATTCATGTTTCAGGACATAAGAAGGAGACCTCTGTTTTGAAGACTAGATTTATAGACTCTATTTTTTCTTATATGTTTTCAATGCCTATGCACAAACTGTATAACTGTATGAGAGAATTAGAAGCTATATTCAATGACTATTAGATACTATATCAAGTATGTTTTAATATATTTAACATTGTTATAAACCCTTGATTTACATATAATATGGTATATGCTTTCAAATTGTGACACAGTCTTGTAGAACACACATTTTTCCTGCACAATCAAGACATATTATGTTAGAAAAATTTGACAGTGGATTGAAAAGAGGAAATTAATTCTTGGAAGAGTTAACTAAGATTAAGACAAAGCCATAGAATCTTTCACAAATCTTTGAAACCCTTTAAAATGTTCACAGTTTAAATTTTTGTGCTCTCGAGTTGGTATAGGGTTTTATAAGCCCTAAATTAGGGTTTCTTCTATATATTTTTCTCCAATCATAAAAAAAGACAAAACTTTGTAGTATGGTCCTATTACATGTGCTTTAACTTAATATCACAATTTTAAGTTGGTATAGAATGTCTAGTATGACTTTTTGGGGATTATATTATGTTTAGGCTTGAGGAAGCCTAATTGAGAAGGCCTTAAGGAGGAAAGTGTGGTCTAGACATAGAGTTAAACCTTGAAAATTTGGGTAGAGTTGAGTCTCAAAAAAGAGTATCCCAGATGATCATTGGTTTTGCTATATGCATTCATACATAAGCATGCTAAGTAAATAATCCCAAAAATAGGGCTACAAGAACTGTGTGAAGCATATGCGGAGTTGAGCAAAAGAAGGAGGAGACTTGGAAGGTGTGGTAGAGTTGGTGACTAAGAAGAGAGGTTTAAAGAGACCCTTATAAGCAAGATCGAGAGGTTTAAAGAGACCCTTATAATCAAGATCAAGACTATTGAAACCATAAGATCAACAAGGTAACCTCAATTTCTTATATGAATAATGATTAAGGGAGTCTTAACAAGAAGTGGTAAACCATAGCTCAAGTAGTGCATCTTGAGATAAATCATTGAGTGAGATGGTTTTGTGTATGCTCTGAATCATTTTGGTATCAGAGTTAGCAAAGTTCTTAGAGGATTATGAAAAGGACTAGCATCATGTGTTTTAAATTGAATTCTAGGATAGGGAATCAAGAACAAAGTTCCATGAAGAGAGTTAGTAGAGATGAAGATTTGGTCAAGAATATGGTGGACCAAGTGACATAGTTGATTTCCACATTGGTCATAAGGATGGAGGCTATTGAGGATGATCTCAAAGAGAAAGTACAAATATCAGTAATAGAGAGATAAGAAGGAGATGATAGTCAGCAAGGTCAAGTAGCACCTTTGTAGCCAAGGATAAATGAGAGAGGAAATGAAGAGGTGGTTCAAAAAAGACCAAAAATGCATGCAACAATAGTTCAAGAAGGTATGGGAGTACAATACCATGCATGGGAGGTAAGATCATTTGCAAGAATCACATTAAGAATAAATGAAGGTCTTATGAGAAATGGACCAAGACAAAGGTTTCAAGGATAATGTTGGTAATGCCATAGAGAAGGAATTAAATCAGTAGAGTGTCTATTGACCATGAGCAAAAGTATGAAACAAAAGAGTACAATAAAAGTGAATGAGGAAAGAAGACTACATAAATGAGTCTTCACTCATGTGAAGAATATTATTGCAGCAGAAGAGGCAAGTCAAAGAGCCAACCTAAAGAAGAAGCTTATTCAAAAATAGATTCAAAGCAAAAGGTAAGGTTTGTAATTTAGTGATTGATGGAGGAAGAACTAATAACATTGTGTCTTTAAAGATGGTGTAAAAATTGGGCTTCAAAAGGATGCCACATCTACAACCATATAAAGTTGCATGGGTTCAAAAGGGACACCAAACCCTGGTAAGTGAGCAAAGTTAGGTTGAATTCCATATAGGAGGGTATAGAGAAAGAGTACTGTGTGATATTATGCCCATAAATGTTTGTCATTTACTATTAGGAAGACCATGGAAATTTGATAGGTAGGTTATTCATGATGGTCAAGATAGTACTTACACCATCAAGGAAGATGGAGAGATTCACATTCTTATCCCATTTAAGGGTGAAGAAAAAATAAAAGTTGAGAGGATAATGATGATGGTAACAAAGCAGTATTGGAGCAAAGCCATGGAAAGTTTGGGTTTGGTTAAGGTACCAAATAGAGAAGAAAAGGTAAGTTGTCTTGAGATGGTTAGTATGAAGAGTTGTGAGTTCACAAAGATGAACATAAGAGAGGATGAACAAGAATATAAGATGATAGCAAAGGTCATCAAGAGGAAACAAGAGAGTAGTAGTCAAAATGAAGAAGACATAGCATCTATGAGAGTGTTCAAGAAAGAAGATAGCCAAAATAAGAAAGGCAGTCAAGTCTTTAAGAGAGAAGACAATAGAATAGTAATAGAAATTGCAACTGAAATAGAAAATAAGTGGTTTGGGAAAGACACCAAGTAATATAAGAAGATGGACAATGAAGTGTCCAAGAAAGAAGCACAAGAGAGATCCATGAAGGCTCTAAATTTTGATGTTAACCATATGTTTTGTGATGAAATTGCAGGTAAAGAGTAAGCAATAATTAACCAAAGTGTGAAACAAGTCAAGGAAAAGGACAAGAAATGTTAGGGACCCCTTATCCAACGGAAGCACAATTGATTACTTTCTCATAAGCAATTAAACACGGAATTATACCAGAATGATTAAGTAACTAGAAACTTGAGACAACAAAGAATTTGAGAGACAATACACACTCTTGTATTAAATATTACTAGAAGAAAATACAATAAGGAAGATGCCACTTCTTCCTCCACCTCAAAGGCTTGCCACACCTCAAGGCCTTCTTCCGTCTCTCTCTTGCTCAACACTACCAACTCAAAAATCTGAGTTGTTATCCCCTCCTTGAATGCTTCAGCTGATCTCCTTAACCTTATACCTGTAGATCTCCTTGACCTTGCTTGCTTCAATGCTTTTACTTGCCTACTTGATAATTACAATACATGCCTCATGGGTCTTTAAATAGAATCCCATGCATACAAAAATAGAACTCTAACTAAAATAATTAGACACGCAGCTCGTGACTATAATTAGTCATTTAACAAGCAAACACTCACTTCACTTAACTGACTGTTCATCAACAATAGTTTTGGAATGCACAGGCGACCGACGCCAGTCCCTGCTTGCCTGGTGCTGCTGACGCTGACCGACTCCCTGCCATCACCGGTTGCCTTTTGCGCTGCATCTGACCGACGTCAGTCATGCTGCTGACACTGGTGCTTCTAGTTCTTTAGCAACCTTCCTCATGTCTGCAATAGTTGAAGCTTTTAGCTCCACACCCTAACAATCTCCCACTTGGAGATAAATAACTGCTACTATACCTGTACCTCTACACCATCTATTTTTTCTCTTGGCTTTGTATCCCTCTTCAAAGTCACTCTTGAAGACCAACCACCACACAAACCTGTGATGCTATCCCTGTCACTTATGCTAAAAGAATTTTGCTGCTCCCAAATTCTTCATGACATACTTCTAAACCAACTCTACCCTTAGCTCAGAAAATTCCCTGTATATGAAACCCTGCAACAAGTAACACAATACAGTAACAAGATAATGTAGCTAATATTATCCAACCTAGTAAAGATAAAATACAATGGTCAAACCTCCATTGCTCTGCAGCCTAATGAAGACCATATACCATAGCCTTCTATCTCACGTGTCCATCCACTCTCTTCTCTAATATGGGAATCCATCCCTCTATCTAGTGCTTTCTTCTAACTAACAACTCTACCAACAAATACCTATTTGGTTCTTCTCCAAGGACTCACACTCCTCATCCATGCCGAGCTCCCACTGTTTCTGAATTTTACCTGCATTGCTTCTTCCATCTTCCTAGTTCTTGACCATTAATAAGCAATATAAAGAAGGTGAACAACGAATATGAGGTTCACTTACCATTTCTAACCTCCATATGGGTGTTTGAGACTCCTTGACAGCTCGCTGTCCACCCAACATCCATTCCAGTGACCGATCTCAGCCATCTCCCAGTCTGCTCCCGACCGACGTCGGTTCCCTACACTGACCCTGACTGCCGACATCGTTTCCCTGGCCGACGCCGGTGTCCCCCTACCGACGTCGATCCTGCTGACCAACGTCAGACTTTTCCTACCTGACTCTACCAACCCTACTGGTCTGCATATGACCTATATCGGTATTTGGCTGACCGACGTCAGTCCCAAGTGACCGACATCAGTGTCTGTGTGTTCCTGTAAGTGATAAAATCTTCATTTGCGAGCTCATCTTGGATCAAACCTCTGTCCATACTACCCTGCTCAGAATTAATCAGCCCCTGTGACTGATCTTTGTCCTTCATCTCCTCCATAAACACCAAGGCTTATTTGTTCATGTCAAAAGCATCAAATTTCCTTTTTCTGTAATGAACTCTATCTATGCTTTCTGAATCTGAACACATACCTTTTGAATCAAGAACGTCCATTCCCTTCTTATTCATGTGACCAAGCCTATTAAGCCACATCTTTGAATCTACAGCTGAAGTAGATAAACCAGAAGTAGAATCAGCAATACAAGTAGATAGATAAAGAGTATCTACTTTCTTACCTCTTGCTAGAACAAATGCTCCCTTGGTAACCTTCCAAGAATCCGCTGTGAGGGTTATTGTGCATCCCTCATCACCCAATCTTCTTACAGAAATCAAACTCTGCTTCAGAATCGGGACATGCATGACCTCCTTCAACACCCATGTGTTGTCAATCTGCAATCTCAACTGCACTTTCCCTTTGCCAACTATTTGACAAGGCATACCATCCCCTAAATAAAGCACTCCAAAGACTCCCTGTTCATAGTCATGGAACAAATCTCTGTTTGGGGATGCATGAAAAGAAGAACCAGAATCTAAAATCCATGATCCTACCTGACTATCCAAAGAAAGTATGAGAGCATCTTGTACCATAATATTTGCATCCTTTGCTTCTTCTTTACCTTCGTGTTGATTCTCTTTATCTCTCAACCAACACTCCTTTGTGTGTCCTTTCTTTCCATAAAACCAGCAGGTAATACCTTTGGATTCGGATCTCCTTCTCGACCTTGATTTTCCTTGCTCTACCTTCTCCCTTTGCCTTCCCCTGCTTTCTACACTTAGATCATTCCCTGATGATTCACCTGTGCTTCTCCTACATATTTCTTCATTCAAGATCACACTCACAACATCATCAACTTTTAAGATTTTAGAAGCAGATGCAGAATTACTTACTGCCATAACCAAACTGTCCCAACTTTCAGGCTAAGAACATAAAATCAAGAGAGCCTTTACCTCATCATCAAAAACAATAATGACTGAAGCTAATTAGTTTACCAAACCATGGAAATCACTAAGATGAGTATGTATCGATCCACCTTCCTACATTTGCAAAGTAAATAACTGCTTCATAAGATATACCTTATTAGAAGCCGAGGGCTTTTCGTATAAATTTGCCAAGGATTTTATCAACTCTTCCGTTGTCTTGCACTGTGATAAGTTGGAAATCATAGACGATGCAAGGCTCAACCTTATGGAACCGAGAGCCTTCCAATCAAGAACACTCCATTCTTCATCCTTCATATCTATGGGCTTGCATGCAACCCCACCCAACGGTAAGTACAAATCCTTCTGATATAGATAATCCTCTATCTGCATCTTCCAATGTTGATAATTCTTGCCGTTAAACTTCTCCATTCGTAGCTTACTTTCTTTTGCCATTGCTGAACTCCCACTCAATCAGAAAACCCTGTGAATGGCTTGTAATAAAAAACAATACCCTGCTCCCTGCAAACCGTAGCTCTGATACCAACTGTTAGGGACCCCTTATCCAACGGAAGCATAATTGATTACTTTCTCATAAGCAATTAAACACGAAATTATACCAAAATGATTAAGTAAATAGAAACTTGAGACATCAAAGAATTTGAGAGATAATACACACTCTTGTATTAAATATTACTAGAAGAAAATACAATAAGAAAGATGCCACTTCTTCCTCAACCTCAAAGGCTTGCCACACCTCAAGGCCTTCTTCCCTCTCTCTCTTGCTCAACACTACCAACTCAACAACCTAAGTTGTTATCCCCTCCTTGAATGCTTTAACTGATCTCCTTGACCTTGCTTTGCTTCAATGCTTTTACTTGCCTACTTGATAATTACAATACATGCCTCATGGGTCTTTAAATAGAATCCCATGCATACAAAAATAGAACTCTAATTACAATAATTAGACATGCAGCTCATGACTATAATTAGTCATTTAACATGCAAACACTTGCTTCACTTAACTGACTGTTCGTCAACAGCAGTTTTGGAACGTACAGGCGACCGACGCCGGTCCCTGCTTGCTTGGTGCTGCTGATGCCGACCGACTCCCTGCCGTCATCGGTTGCCTTTTGTGCTGCATCTGACCGACATCGGTCATGCTACTGATGCCGGTGCTTCTAGTTCTTCAGCAACCTTCCTCATGTCTGCAACAGTTGAAGCTTTCAGCTCCACACCTTAACAAAAAAGAGATGAATGAACAACCTAAGATGAATTTGGCATCCAAAGAAGGAATTATTGTAGGTAAGAATTTCACCCTTATGGGAGATTTTTTTAGGCTCTCTCACTCCCATCTACAATATTAGAGCAACCTCAGGCTGTGGGTATCCTGTAGTGAGGTTGAACCTTCGGAGGAGGCTGACTTCCCCTTGGTAGATCACCTAAACTAATGTTTATGCTTGGAAAAAAGGTAGAGAGGGGATATAGGGTAACTAAGAGATCTAAATGGGTGATAAACCAAATTTATTAACACTCATATAATCATAAAATAAACACTAATTCAACATAAGATAATTATTACTCACACAACCTCACAAACTAGTTAATTTGCGTAAGTGTTTCATAAACTAGGCTCACCAAACAATACATGAAACAAAGAGGAATTTCAAAATTCACACCAAGCTTCCATTAATGGTAGAAAGAGCTCAAGTTCAGACCTACAACTAACTTGAAAACACCTAAAAATAGGCAAGAAAGTAGGATAATGGACATGGAAGAACACTTCCTCACAAGGCTGCCATGCACAAGCTTGCTAAGCACAATTTAGAGGCAAGAGATAGGTAAAAATTGATCTTTATTGCTTCAAAATGTCTTTATTACAAATTTTGACAAGGTTTCTCCTTGACAAAAATGAGGATATATCTTTTTATGGGGGATCCAACAGAGATGTATGAAAAAAGGGAAGAAGAAAAGAGAAGAGGCAAGCAAATAGAATTTAATAAATGAGATCCAACCACCCTTTGTGAATTCTCACCCACATTTAGGTTAATTAGAACTAATCCTTCTTCAAAAAATTAACCACCATTAGCTCCAATAGTATTCAAGCCCTCTCATTGGTTGAGAAACACACTAGAAGATAAGAACTTGTTGAGGATGATAATGTCATGATCCACTAAAAAGGAAAAGTCCAGAAACATCTTTAATGCTTGACCTACCTTTTCTAATCACCTGATCTTCATCTTTCTCTTCCATGCCATCCTTCACTTGTCTTGCATGTATAAGGACAAAATTCCCATAACTTTAAATCTGCACTGAGTCATATTGCCTCTGAATTGAGTGGTTGTTTGTCAAAGATGATGGCCATGTCAAAGAATGAGAGCCTCTCCATTAATTGTATACACCATCTCCTACTTTGAAACTTAGGCCAAGGCTTTTATATAGATGGAAAACCAATCTAAGGACATCGGTTTTCTTGTATCCATTTATGTCGATACAAGTCTATAGATTGCATAGCTTTTTTTGATCTTTTTAAATGCTAATGGCTACTTCCATGGGTTTAGATTTTGATGTTTGTGGGCCCATCATTAATTCCTTTGGACAACTTATTTCAGCCATTTTATTTGAACAATTCCTTTGAAAGAATTTCTTTGGGCTATTTGCTTCAACCTTTTCTTTTTAAAAGAATCCATTGACTTTTCTTCAGATTATTCTTTTGGAGGAATTTTTTTGGACTTCTCTATCGAAGGTATTGTTTTGGAAGTTTGAGATGAACCTTTCTTTCAGACAATTTGCTTAGACCCTTCCCACGGACAATTTATCCATAAGAAATCATGTCTTCGGATTTTTTTCCAAGGATCTTTTGGATTACATGAAATGGATCCTTTGGAATTATTGAAAATCTCCTTTCACTTTGAAAATACCCTTCAAAATTTTAGAAAAGCTCCTTTTGCTTTGAAAACACCCTTCCAAATTTTGGAAAAACTCCTTTTAATTTAAAAATACCCTTCAAAGTGTTTTGTGAAGGGAAAGTACCCTTTAAATTTTTTGAATGGACCATTGGAATTTGAAAATGCCTTCAGCTTCTTGCTTGTTTGAAAAGTCCCTTTGAAAAAATGCAAGATACCCGTCGGGACTTCAAAAAATACCCTTTCCCTGAGAAAAGAGTTTTTGGAACCTTTCTTTCAAACAAATTGTCTAAAAGAATTCCAACACTTAGTTGAGAAAACAAAATTCTTGAGAGAAGAGAAACACTTAGTTCCATATAAAGTCCAAAAGAATGAACAAGAAAGACTTAACTGAAAAAGAGACTTTGCACTTAGTTTTTTGGCTTGCAGGCTTATCCTTGAACACTATTGTTGGACCCTTAGAAAACCTTACTTGGACCCTCTCTATTTGAAAATGTTGGATCCATTTCTATGCCTTTGATCCACTACCTCATCAAACCATGCAAGAACTTTATATGTGGACCAAAAATGGTCAGCATCTTTGGCGGTTCACAAGGGTTGCATGCGTATCAATGCAAGAGAACCTAGACCATGTTGCCTTATCTAGTCCATTAGGCATGGAGTCATTAGCCTCTATAATTGAGCTGATATAAAATTAGATAGAAGGATGACCCTTTTTGTAACCTCTTATTGAAGCAACAAGGACAACAAGAATAAAACAAATATTGTGCCCAAGGCACTTAAGGAAGGGAAACACACAAGTAAAAAGTTATGCACAAGGCACTTAAGAGAAAACATGAAAATCTATACAAAAAGTACAATATATACAATGGATGCAAACTCTTATAATAATAAGGCTTTAGATGAATCCCATTGAATGGGATGGGTAGTACCTTTCCATGTAGTTGGGTTAGCTGAAAAGCATTATATTGTTTGCATCCGTGGATCAAATATGGGCCACTCCACAAGCTATCAAATTTGGTATGGTTGCCTGGCTTGGCCTTGTTTGAATCCCACTTGAGGACTAGATCCCCTTATTTAAATTCCCTTGTTATGGCTCTCTTGTTAAAGGCTTTTTTGACTTGAGCTTGATGCGATTCTAGTGTTTTCATTACAAGGTCTCTCATTTCTTCAAGCTCCATGAGTTATACATGTCTCACATGCATGGGATCATCTTCCATCAACTCCTATTGATGGGTTAGTTCTAATGCAGATAGTTCAAGAAAAATGGGCAACTTGGCCTCCCTTCCATATACTAAGACATGTAAAGAATTGCCAATGGCAGGTTTAGGAGTCACCCTGTCAGTTCACAAGGCTATGTTTAGTTTAGTGTGCCATGTCCTCTAATTCTCTTCCATAGTTCTCCTGATGATTCTTAGTAAATTTTTATTTATAGACTCAGCCAATCCATTTCTTTGAGGATAATAATTGGAAGAGGTGCTGAGGTAGATACCCATCTTGAGAGCGCATTCACTCATTTTCAGACTGAGGAATGTTAAAGCATTATCAAAGATGATAGTGGATGGAACACCAAACTTGGTCATAATGTTGTCATAGAAGTCTAAGACTGCACCTTCATTAGCTTCTTTCAACATAATGGCTTCCACCCACCTGGTGAAGTAGTTAGTTTTAGCAAGCACCCATTTATTTCCTGCACTTGATAGAGGGTTGATCATTCCTATGAAATCTAGCCCCCATTGCATGAAGGGTTACTCTATATAAATTGGGTTGAGAGGAAGGGCTGCTAATCTTTGCCTACCCACAAAGAAAGCACACTTTTGACATGTTCTTACCCATGCATACGCATCTTTGATGAGGTTGGGCCAGTAATATCCAGCCCTCATTATCTTTGCTGCTGTGGTTCTAGGTGCAAAATGACCTCCTGTAGGTCCATCATAGAATTACTCCAAAAGCTTGGTCACTTGGTCATTATCTATGCACATTAGAAGCACTCCATTGAGTTCTTTTATGAATTAAACCCCATCAACCAATGCATAACATATGGATTAAATTCTAAAATACTTTATACCCTAAGGGTACTCACCTATTATCAAGAAACATGTCATATCCTGGAGCCAACTAGTGTGAGGTGGAGGTACATTGATTTGTGGGTTATCTTGTGTTACCAAGATAACCTCTTTGTCTTCATGGAGTTCATCGACCAGACACTCACACAAGCCTTTATCTCTTACTAGCTTAGTGACCTTGATCTCCATATCATACTCCATGACCTTGGTAACCCAACTAGCTCTCTTTTCATTTAAGTCTTTGTTAAGAAGGAAGTCTCTCACTCCAGGATGAGACACCATGAGATAGATTTTACTATTGGAAAGCATTGGCCTGAACTTTTTAAGGCTTCTTACTGTTGTAAGGACTTATTTTTCTACAAAAGTATACCTCAACTCATACCCTCAAGCCCTTGACTGAAAAATGCTATTGGCTACTCAATTCCTTCACCATTCTTTTGCATCAACATATCTAATATATTATCAATATTGGTAAAAGCATACAATATGAAATCCTTTGAGAAATCAAGATTCATGAGTGTGGGTGCTTATGCAATGGCTTGTTTGATAGCCTCAAATGTTGATGTACCTTCATTTGACCAAGTTAACACTTGGTTCTTCTTCATGATTGAAGTGATGGGCTTGACCAAGTTTGCAAAACTAGGTATAAACCTTCTCACAAAGTTTATTTTCCCAAGGAAACTTTGGAGTCCCTTGTTATGCTTGGGTAAGGATAAGGCCAAGATGGCAGTTATTCTATCATGATCGATAGTTAATCCTTATTTTGAGATAATATGACCAAAGAGTTTTCCCTTATGGATAACAAACACACATTTCTTAGGATTCAAATAGATCCCATACTCTCTACATCTCTCAAATATTAACCTCAGGTAGTCTATGTGTTCATTGTCATCCTTGGAGAAAACTATGATGTCATCAAAGTAGACTAGCACCATTTGATTCAACAATCCTTGGAAGACCATGTCCATTACTCTTTGAAAAGTGGCCCCAGTATTTGATAGGTCAAAAGGCATCTTATGATAATCATACGTGCCCCATTTGGTGGTGAATGTAGTCTTGTACTGATCTTCTTTCTTTACTAATACTTTGTTGTATCTTGAGTGTCCATCCAAAAGAGAAAAATGCCTGAAGCTGCAACTATTTAAAGAAGCTACTCCATGGATGGTAGAGGGTAATGGTCCTTCAAGAAGACCCTATTTAAATCTCTAAAGTTAACACACAACCTAATCTCCCCACTCTTTTTCGTTACATGCACCAAATTGGCTACCCACAATGAGTGCTTGATGGGAAAGATTATCTTGGATTCAATTAACTTGGTTAGCTCTCTCCTCATTAGCTCTTCAATTTTGGAGTTAACAGGCCTTTGTTTTTGCCTCTAGGCTTAGCATTGGCCTCTAGTTCTATAGTATACTGAGCTAACTTTGGATCAAAACCTTTTAGGTCATTATATTCGCAATTGAAGATGTTTGAATATTCCTTACAGAGTTCAATGAAAGCATGCCTTTCTACCTCGTTGCTTACCTTCCCAAGCTTGAGGAGCTTGTCCTTGAAAATAAGGACTCTTTCATAGTTTTCTTCATCAGTTGACATCACTACCTTGTCTTTCCTCATATGGTCTCCCTCGTGGAAAATATTTTCAAGGGTGACCAACCCTTTAAGAAGCTTGTTAGATTTTAGTTAAACAATTTGATCCTCATACTGGTGTTGAAATTTACCTTGGTTGGTGGAGGAGAACTCTACTTCTTGTTGTAAGAAACAAGCAATTTATTTTTTATTTTTGAAGACCTACCAGTGGGATTCATTTTTTGGTACTGATGGCCTCATCACCACCTTGGCATGTGGCTAAACCTTGGTCTCTTTTAGCTTACTTAGAATATCAAACTAGGCTCCCACAACTGCCAACCTATTAGCATGTTGGTTCTGGTTTCTTGGCATAACTTGAATGTTTAAGGCTTAAAAATCTTCAATTAGGTCCCACACTCTATTTTTATAGGACCCCATTAAAGTATTCTTCATAATGTTCAGGTCCCTGACTTGGTTCACTATAAGCTCACTATCTCCATATGCTTGCAACCATTTGATTCCCCTCTTACTGACCCATTAGAGGCCATGGATTAGGCCTTCATATTCTATTGTGTTGGAGGAACAACTAAAATGGAACTTATAAGAAGATAAATACTTATCATCTGAAGGGAAATTCAACATTGCCCCTACACCTACTCCATTTTTGCTCTTTAAACCATTAAAGAACAACTTCTATATACAATTGAGGTCTTCTTTAGGTCCAATGAGGGAAGGCATGAGTTGATTTTCTTCATGTAGCAAATAGACACCCATGTCTCTTTCCTCAACACCTTCCAAAGGGTTAAGAAATTAATTATCCCCCCATAGCTCATCCAATAATAAGTTTGGAATCTCCTCAGGATAAATATTTAGTTCTTGACCAATTGTAAATTCATCCTCATCAAGGATAGTACAATTGAGGTTTATGCTATCTAGTTGATGGGGTTCAATGTAAAATTGTGCCATGGGCTTAGCCTTGATTGATACCTTAGTCTCATACCTTATTTTTAAAGCCATGTAGGACCAATCTGCTACTAGATAACCCCCAATTTTGGTTGTGAATTATCTAGAGAGGCATAACACAAAGTGAGGAGTTAGATCAAGGATCAACACATCTTGGGCCACTAAAACACTAAGACAAGCATGCACGGTCAAGCTGAGACCCTTGATAATACCATATAGCTTTTTGGAAGAACCATCAAGCTGCATAACTCCTTTAGTAGGTGGCTTATATTATAGGTTGAACTGATCAACTATAGACTTTGGCACTACTGAAGTGCTAGCTCTACTATCTACCAAGCAATTATGCACTAAGGAATCACCAATGATTAATGAAATGTAGAATGGAGGAGGTTTGACCACCTTACTTGATCATTTTCCTATAAGACCTTAGGTTGCATTGGTGAGGACCTCAGTTTCTTTGCTTGGTTGTCTACCTATAGTTGTTGTAACACCTATCTTGAACAAACCTTCTTGAAGGATATCCACCTGACTGGCCATGAAAATCATGTCCCACATTGGCAAAATCATATTGGACCTTTTCATTTGTTAAATAATGTTTATTGGTGGACCACCAACCTTTACCTAAGCTTTGGGAGCCACTTCTATTGTTTGTTGAATTTGTGAGTCTTGTGGATCAGAACCTTTCTCTTGACTCTGAATCTTAAGAAGTGTTAGGACCTTTAGAGTGACAACAGGATCATTAGGCTTAGATAATAAAGGAGTAATGATAGGAGGTTCTTTGATCATCTCTTGATTACCATCTAGATTCCTTATTTTGAACCCTGTATTAGCTGTCACTGGAATGTATGCTTGGCTAGAACTAGCCTGCTGATTGAGTGCATAACACTCTTATTACTCACTGATGACCATTGTAGCATCCAACTGATTTGGTACCTGATCAGATCCTTAGTCTTGTGAAGACTATCCTAGTTTTGTCATCATGGGGATCTCTATGTTTTGAGCTACAAGAGCTTGATTGTATCCATAAGCAACAACTTACTACCATTGGTCATTGAATGACTTGTTAAAACCATTAGTTGGGACAATGGATTTCCCAAAAGATTGATTCCAAGGTATGGTCCCTTCAACCTCTTGAGCCATATTGTTTTTAATAGGAACCATGGAGTTGGAAGACCCTGTGGTATTTAGATTATAGTTGCATTGTCTATCATAGTTAGGTTATCCTTGCCCTTGCTCATGGTTCTAGTTTTAGAAATTTACCTTGAAAGGTGGTCTATTCCCTTGATAGGATTGTTGTTGAGGCTGATATGGAGCTTGATAAGGTTTATTGAGCTAAACTTGCTACCTTTTAACATTTACTACATCATTTTCTAAGGAGTAGAGCATGCTCTTATGTTCTAGGTAGTTTTTCATCTCTTGAGAATCACTTGATCCACTAGTGGATGCCTTTTCCTATTTAGGTGAAGGTATAACAAAAATTGTTGGAGTTTGAAGAGTAATATCGAGTGGGGGAATAACTGTAGGGGTTGGTTTGATCTTAGGGAAAAGAAGCATTGGGGGTCTAGGAGAAAGTTTACTATCTTGAACTAGGCAAGTTTTTCCTTTAATAGCCACCTCATAAGCATCTGGCAATATGTCCCCTCCCATGGATTAGACCATTACAACTATATCACTATTTATAGCCTTTAATTAGTATAGGAATGCAAATTTAGTGGACGGTCTCACAGAGTCTGGAATTTTGTCCCAAGCTTTTTGAAATCTTGTGTTGAAGTCTTACATGACATCATGGGGGGCTCTCTTGATTATGGCAAGCTATTTTGCTAGTGAAAAATGGTCACTCTTATCTGCAAATCTTTTACATAAGGCCTCTCTTAGCTGATTCCATGATTGAATATAATTAGGAGCTAAGCCTCTATACCAATCTAAAGCTTTTCCCTTAAGGGATACATCTAATAGTTTGATAGCTATATTTTCTACAATGACATTATGGATATTGTAAAAATTGGCTATCATTGATGTGATCAACAAGGGTTGTGGCTTGGTCTCTTGTAAAATATGGGATGCTTTTGAGAGTTTCTACTCGCATATGATCATATTGTGGTAGATTTAAAGGACTTTGGCCATTAAAGCCTACAAAATCTCTTTGGGGAATCATAGTAACAACAAGGGCTAACAAAGGTCTTCTTGCATAGGTATACCTTACAACTGGTTTAGGAAAATGGTTTCTTACTTATGGGTGAGTATGGGAAAACCTTAACCTTCTTGATGAGTTTAAAGGTAATTCAACAAATTCAAAAGGAATACCTCTAGAAGTTGATCTTATAGTCACCTTTGGCATGAAAAATAGTTAGTGTTTTATCACCAAATTATTGAGTGTTCTTCAGAGTCGCCAGATACTAAAAGATGAAAGCTATAACCATTACAAATTGATCAAACCAACATCAAACTTGACCAATCTTCCTCAAAAGTGGTCCCACCGGGCGTGCCAAAAATTGTTATAAGCTAGAATTGCACCATTGTGAGAGATTTTTTTAGGCTTTCTCACTCCTAGATACAATATTGGAGCAACCTCAGGTTATGAGTGTCCTATAGTGAGGTTGAACTTGTAGAGAAGGCCAGCTTCCCCTTGGTAGATCACCTAAACTAATGTTTCTACTTGGAAAAGAGGGGGTATAAGGTAACTAAGAGAGCTAAATGGGTGATACACCAAATTGATTGATACTCACATAAGCATGAAATAAACACTAATTCAACATAAGCTAATTCTTGCTCACACAACCTCACAAACTAGTTAATTTGCATAAGTGTTTCATAAACAAGGCTCACCAAATAATACATGAAGCAAAGAGGAATTTCAAAATTCACACCAAGCATCTATTAATGTTGAAAAGAGCTCAGTTTCAGACCTACAACTAACTTGAAAAAACCTAAAAATAGGCAAGAAAGCAAGATAATGTACATGGAAGAACACTTCTTCACAAGGCCATCATGTACAAGCTTGCTAAGCATAATTTAGAGGCAAGAGATAGGTAAAAATTGATCTTTATTGCTTCAAAAGGTCTTTCTTACAAATTTTGATAGGGTTTCTCCTTATCAAAAATGAGGATATATCTTTCTATGGGGGAGCCAATCGAGATATATGAAAAAAGGGAAAAGGAAAAGAGAAGAGGCAAGCAAATAAAATTCAATAAATGAGATCCAACCACCCTCCATGAATTCTCACCTAGATTTGAGTTAATTAGAACTAATCCTTCTTCAACAAATTAACCACCATTAGCTCCAATAGTCTTCAAGTCCTCTCATTGGTTGAGAAACACACCAGAAGATAAGAACTTGTTGAGGATGATGATGTCATGATCCACTACAAAGAAAAAGTCTAGGAACGTCTTTAATGCTCGAGCTACCTTTTTCTAATCACTTGATCTTCATCTTTCACTTCCACACCATCCTTCACTTATGTTGCATGTATAATTAAAAATACTCATAAGTTTGAATCTAGACTGAGTCATGCTACTTATGAATTGAGTGGTTGTTTGTCAGAGATGATGGCCATGTTGAAGGATGAGAGCCTCTCCATTAATTGTAAACACCAGCTCCTGCTTTAAAACCTGGGCCAAATCTTTTTTATAGATGGGAAACCAATATAAAGACATTGGTTTTCCTATATCCATTTATGTTGATTTAAGTCTATAGATTACGTAGCTTCTTTTGATATTTTTAAATACCAATGACTACTTGCAAGGGTTCAAATTTTGACATTTGTGGGACCGTCATCAATTCCTTCAGACAACTTGTTTTGGCCATTTTCTTCGAACAATTCCTTCAAAAGAATTTATTTGGGATATTTGTTTTGACCTTTTATTTTTGAAATAATTCATTGAATTTTCTTCAGGCTATTCCTTCAGAGGAATTTTTTTGGACTTCTCTCTTGATGGGATTGTTTTAGCACTTTGAGATGAACCTTTCTTTTAGACAATTTGCTTAGACCGTTCCCATGGATAATTTGTCTAAAATAAATAATGTCTTTGGATTTTTTTCCAAGGATATTTTGGATTTAATGAAATGGACCCTTTGGAATTCTTGAAAAGCTCCTTTCAATTGAAAATACCCTTCAGAATTTTGGAAAAGCTCATTTCGCTTTGAAAATACCTTTTCAGAATTCTGGAAAAGCTCCTTTTGCTTTGAAAATACCCTTCAAAATTCTAAAAAAGCTCCTTTCAAAACCTTTGAAATGGCCTTTCACAAAAAGTGTTTGGCTCTTTGTCAAGGGAAAATACCCTTTGGATTTTTTGAATAGACCGTTGGAATTTGAAAATGCCTTTGGCTTCTTGCTTGTTTGAAAAATACCTTTGAAAAAATGCAAGATACCATTTAGGACTTTGAAAAATACCCTTTCCTCGAGAAAAGAGTCTTCAAAACCTTTCTTTCAGATAAATTCTCTGAAAGAATTCCAACACTTAGTCAAAAATAAAATTCTCGAGAGAAGAGAAACACTTAGTCCCATACAAATTTTGAAAGAATGAACAAGAAAGACTTAATTGAAAAAGAGACTTTGCACTTAGCTTTTTGGCTTGCAGGCTTATCCTTGAACACTGTTGCTAGACCCTTAGAAAACCTTACTTGGACCCTCTCTATTTACAAATGTTGGATCCATTTCTATGCCTTTGATCCACCACCTCATCAAGCCATGAAAGATCTTTATATGTGGACCAAAAATGGCCAACAAGAATGGTAGATAAACTGAAATGCTTGAAGAAGAGTCTTGAACAAGAAACAAATGTTAAAGAGTTGGGCAATATGCAGTAGGCCCATTAAGAAAAATTAAGTGACTCACAAGACAATATTATAAGAGTGCCAAATAAAATAAATGAGATGTGGAAAATGAGCATGTAATCCTTGCATATGCAAAATATAAAGATCAGTCATAATGGTGATGAACAACAACAAACCAAGAGTCTATACAAGCATGTGGCATGCAAGGATCAAGAAGATATTATACATAGTGTGAAGTGGTTAGAACAAGAAGCATTGATGGATGAATAAGACTTCATATTTTTTGCAGGAGTTTCTCATGGAAATAAGGAAAATGTGGATCAATTTATAGAGGTGGAAGAGTAGTATACACCTACAATGTAAGAAGAAGATAACAATAGCTATGTTTTTTCTTAACAATGTTATTTCATGTGCAGTTATACTATTCAAGATGTTGAAACAAAGAAGGAATAATTATGGGGCCCAAGAACATGTTCACCTCTATGAGAGGCAATGTAGAAGCAAATATCTTCTATAAGGAGGTTCATTATAGTCAAACAGGAGCATACACCAAGTGCATCAACAAACACCTATGGCAAACATTTCTTTTCAGCTTGGTAGTATGATGTAGGGACATCCTATAAGGACCCCAAAGTTGATTATTTTTTATCTTTAGGTAGTATATAAAGTGTCTCATATGTGTTATAAGTCTTGAGTAGTCATAAGGTGGAGTCTAGGTAGTCCTAAGATGCATAAAATTTGAATTCAGGGTTTTCTTGCCAAAAACCTCTTTTAAAAATTTGAATACTATCAAGCCTTTTTAAGGACTCTTATAGGTTTTTGAAGGTGGTAAGATATTAAAAAAATATGCTTAATGGTTTTAAACACTATATAAGGTTCATAAGTCTAAGGTCATGGTTTTATATAGGTCATCTTGTGTAAAATCAAGAATAATGCAATGTAACCAAAAAGAGCTCTTCGAGGGAAATATACAAGAATTAGTTATGCATCCTTTTAGGAGTGATAGGAGTCAGTTTTGGTAGTGAAAACTTCATATTCCATTAGAGGAAGGTGTGTGATCAGCCTTTGAAAGAATGAATTTGATATTTTATGGAATTCTATGATAATACTATGCTCTGTGTGTTGGAAAAGTTATCATGATCAAAGTGTTTGAGAAGGAAGACTCTAAAATGTGTTATCCTTGGTGTTTGAATGAATAAGTGAGTTTTTAATATATCAATTTATGTATGTGGAAATAATTTTCACTCTGAAAGACAAAAGAAAAAGAGAACCCTGTTGAAGATTGTTACAAAACACAGACCCCTGCTTCTGTATAAGTTATTTGTTTAGAGACTGTGTAATCAATTTTTGATGAATACATGTTTTTGAAAATTAATTTTCAAGGTGTTTATATGAGGTTGGATGTTTTTGAGCATTCATGTTTCAAGAAACAATAAGGAGATCTTTGTTTTCAAGATTGGATCTATAGACTCTATTTTTTCCTGTATGTTTTCAATGCCTATACACGAAATGTATAACTGTATGAGAGAATTCATAATGGAATTTATCTTAAATGACTATTGGAAACTTTTTTAAGTAGGTTTGAATCTATTTAACATTGTTATAAACCCTTTATTTTCATAGAATATGGTATATGCTTTCAAATTGTGACATAGTCCTTGTAGAACACACCTTTTTCCTACACAATCAAGACATATTACATTATAAAACTTTGATAGTGGATTGAAAAGAAGAAATGAATTCTTGAACAAGTTAAGTTAGGTTAAGACAAATCCATATAAGCTTTCATAGATCTTTTAAACCCTTTAAAACATTCACAATTAAATTTTTTTTGCTCTCAGGCTGGTACAGGGTTGTATAAGCCCTAACTTAGGGTTTCTTCTATATCTTTTGCTCCAATCATAAAAAAGGATAATTTTTTTTAGTCTGGTCCTATTACATGTGCTTTAACTTATTATCATAATTTTTGGGTTTAATAACTGTGTTATGTTTAGGCTTGAGGAAGCCTAATCGAGAAGGCCTTAAGGAGGAAAGTGTGGTTTAAAAATAGAGTTAGACCTTGAAAATTTGGGTAGCGTTGAGTCTCAAAATAGAGTATCCCAAATGTTCATTGGTTTTTCTATATGCGTTCATACATAAGCATGCTAAGAAAATAAACCCAAAAATAGGGCTACAAGGACTGTGTGAAGCATATGTAGAGTTGGGCAAAGGAAGGAGGAGACTTGGAAGGTGTGGCAAAGTTGGTGATATAAAAGATAGGTTTAAAGAGACCCATATAAGCAAGATAAAGACTATTGAAACCATAATATCAATAAGGGAACCTCAGTTTCTTGTATAAATAATGATTAAGGGAGTCTTAGCAAGAAGTGGTAAATCATAGCTCAAGTAGTCCATCTTGAGATAAGTCATTGAGTGAGATAGTTTTGTGTATGCTCTACATCATTTTGGTATCAGAGCTAGCAAAGTTCATAGTGGATTGTGAAAAGGATTAACATCATGTGCTTTGAAGTGAATTGTAGGATAGGGAATGAAGAAAAGAGTTCCATGAAGAAAGTTAGTAGAGATGAAGATTTGGTCAAGAATATGGTAGACCAAGTAACACAGTTGATTACCGTATTGGTCATAAGGATGGAGGATATTGAAGATGCTCTCAAAGAGAGAGTACAAAGAGTAGTAATAAAAAGAGAAGAAGGAGATGATAGTTAGCAAGGTCAAGTAGCACCTTTGTATCCAAGGATAAATGAGAGAGGAAATAAAGAGGTGGTTCAAGAAAGACCACAAATGCATGGAAGAACAATTCAAGATGGGAGTATAACACCATGCATGAGAGGTTAGATCATTTGTAGGAAGTAGATTAATAAGAGATGAAGGTCCTATGAGAAATGGATCAAGACAAAGGTTTCAAGGATAATGTTGGTAATGCCATAGAAAGGGACATAGAGCAGTAGTAGTGCATCTTGAGATAAGTCATTGAGTGAGATAGTTTTATGTATGATTTGCATCATTTTGGTATCAGAGCTAGCAAAGTTCCTAGTGGTTTATGAAAAGGATTAACATCATGTGTTTTGAAGTGAATCAAAGGACAAAGAATCAAGAACAGAGTCCAATGGAGAGAGTTAGCAGAGATGAAGATTTGGTCAAGAATATGGTGGACCATGTGACATAATTGACTGCCCCATTGGTCATAAGGATGGAGGCTATTGAAGATGATCTCATAGAGAGAGTACAAAGAGCAGTAATAGAGAGAGAAGAAGGAGATGATAGTCAACAAGGTCAACTAACACCTTAGCATCCAAGGATAAATGATAGATGAAATGAAAACGTGTTTCAAGAAAGACGATAAATGCATACAATAATAGTTCAAAAAGGTAAGAGTAAAACACCATGCATGAGAGGTTACATCATTTGCAAGAAGTAGATTAAGAAGAGATGAAGGTCCTATGAGAAATGGATGAAGATAAAGGTTTCAAGGACATTGTTGGCAATGCTATAGAGAGGGACATAGAGCAATAGAGTGTTTATTGACCATGAGTAGAAGTATGCAATAATAGAGTACACGAGAAGTGAATGAGGAAAGAAGACAAGAAAGAAATGAGTCTTTACTCATTTGAAGACTTATTGTAGTAGAAGAAACAAGTCAAAGATCCAACCCAAAGAAGAAGCTTATTGAAAAATAGGTACAAATCAAAAGGTAATGTTTTTAATTTAGTTATTGATGGAGGAAACACTAACAACATTGTGTCTTTAGAGATGGTGCAGAAATTGGGCTTAAAAAGGATGCCACATCCACAATCATATAAGGTTGCATGGGTTCGAAAGGGACACCAAATCTTGGTAAGTGAGCAAAGTTGGGTTAAATTCCATATAGAAATATATAGAGATAATGTATTGTGTGATATTATGCTCATAGATGTTTGTCATTTTTTGTTAGGAAGACCATGACAATTTGATAGACAGACTATTCATGATGGTCAAGCTAATACATACACCATCAAGCAACATTGAGAGATACACAATCTTGTCCCATTGAAGGGTGAAGAAGAAAGAAAATATGAGAGGATAATGATGATGGTAATGTTGGCCAAAATTGGCCTACATACAAAACTTTTTCCTAGATGGATCAGACAACTCTCTTGGACCTTTCAGTAACCTTCTATCCCCATGACTAGTCCCTTTGTGGTCCTAAATTGATGATGCAGTGTAGTATTATGGGAGGTCCTAGTGTGGTGTGAGGAGCTGAGTAGAGTTCTGATTGAGTGAGTGATCCAATGGTAGAAGGAGACAAACCTCATGACCCTACCACATGTCACTTGCAAGCTTTTGAAACAATTTAGGCAAGTTTTAAGGTGATTTTGAGGAAAAGGCCTAGAAATAGGTCTAGAACTACAAGTGAAGGATCCAATAGGTTTCTATGGTTTTCGATCATCCAAGGGCATGAAGGAGGTTTTCACATAGTCTTAGAGATTTTAATGAGCCAAAAATGAGGCCTAGATAAGCTATTATGCTCAAAAGAACCCCAAAAGTGCATTAGATGATTTAAGTGTCCTCAAAATAGAAATTTAAAGTGAAAAAGTAACTTTTTGAGGAAGTCAAATTGGTTTTGACTTTGTCCCACCTCCATATGGTGAGTTTCATCCTTTTAGACATGTTCAAGTTCATTTGAGATCTTTTGGAGTGGAGGGAAGGAGTTTGAGAGCAAAAGGATGTAGTTTGGAGCCTTTTAGAGCTTTGGCAAAATGGGTTTTTGGAGGATTTAATTTATTAATGGGATTATATATCATATTATAGCATCCATGGTGTCCATAATATCCACTCATAGGCCCCTAAAATCATATTCCAGCATAGGAACCAATAGAGGTAAGAAAAAACTTTTGGCTGCAAACTAGGCATGAAACAGGTTTTCTGCCATTAATGGAGGTACAGGTATTTTAGAAGGTTTATAAAAATAAGGAAAGGTTATTTATAGCCTCAAAAATCTTTCCCAAGTGTTGGATTGCATAGGAAAACTTTTAGTTCTTCATGATAAGGAAAAACTATTTTGGTCTGTTTGGGACAGTGCTAGGAGAGCCTCAAATTTTCACTCAGTATGGTCAAGAGAGAGAGAGAGAGTTGGGAAAGAATATTTTGGTCAGTAATAGGGACCATAATGGCCTTCCACTTTATAGCATTGGTGGTTCTGGTTCATCTCCCCATCTTTATGAACAATCGCTAACAGTTTAGGGGTGTCAAGATGGCCTACTCATCCAAATAGGGCCCATGCTTTCCCTTGTTTCTTCAATTTAGAATTCAATGAGAAAGAATAGTTTTAGAGGAGTCATTTTAGGGTAAAATAGGACCTATTACAATTGGTTTCATTAGGTAGTTCATTTCAAGAAGGTACTTATGGCATAAAATAGGTTTTCCTTGCTATCCTTGTGAAATGGTCATTGAGCAATTTTAGAGCGAAACATGTGTTAGAGGGATAATGTACCTAATCCTCCTTATGACACATAAAATTACATAAGTTATCTTTTTTATAAATCCTCAGTATCTCGTTTAAGCCTTTATAGGCAAAAAAATCAAGTTGTTAGTTGGAGCTCCAATGGAGTTGCAGGCAAGTTTATCAACTTCATAAATTTTCCTTTCTTATATTGGGTTCAAAATAAAGAGGATATGATGTTTGCACCTATAAGATACCATGGGAATCATGTTTGAGTCCAAAATTTCCAAGCAAGTTAGAAGAAACCATCTTCAAAGTTGAATGACTATGTTAAGGACAATTTCCCTAAAACACAAAAACAAAGGTCCTAGTCCCTTTTGTTGACACCATGGAACAATGTTGAAAGGAACTTTGATGCATCCAAATGTTTCCATATTGTATCCCTATCATAGGGGAAGAGCCTTGAAAAAATAATAGGGCGTGTGAATAAAGGAGAGTATTGTTTGAGGGCCTCCAAGTTTCACTTTTGTTCACTGTGATCACTCAGTGTATTCTACAGGATTTGAGTGTTAAATGAGCTTTACACCCCAAGATAGCAATACAAGGTCTAAAATTTGGCATGGGACATAATGATAGATTCCCCAAGGTGAATCAAACTTTTCCCAAGATTTTTCATACATGCAAAGGACAAAAGATCTATTTTTTAGTTTTCTAGGCCTAGAGAGCTAACAGAGGCCTAGAATACCATAAGAGAAGGGGGTGATAGTAGCACTTTCCTTGGGAGTTAGGATCTGAAATTTAGAGGATAGTTGGGGGAATGGATGATCCACAAAAACCTCTCTCAGTTTCCCTAGTTCACCCCTAGAACTCAAGAACCATCATCAAAGAAAAAATAGGGCAACGAGCTGGCACTTTTTTGTTTGAGAGCTTGGTGATGTTTTTATGATTTTTTCCAACTCTCCCAAGTATTCCAAATTTATACCTATAAAATTAATCCAAAAATAGAGCTAAGAGAGGCATATAACTCATTTTAATCCCCCTCATCTAAAATAGGGTCTCACAAAGAGCATGAGAGAAGCCCTAAACTAGGGTTTTAAAGATTCCAAGAGTTTTAACCCTCCAAATTTACAAAAAAATTGTAATTTAATGTATTTCAAGGTCCTATAAATGATTCAAAAGGTTTTGGGTTCATTGGAGGCCATACAGTATGGTTTATAGACCTAGGGTGTGCTTAAGGCCTAATTGAGGGGAGCTTAATGAAGGAAGTGTGGTCTTGGAGTTGAATATGACCATGAAACTTGACACACACTTCAAAGGAGGTATATGATGGATGAAAAGGTGATTACATATTCAAAAGGGTGACTATTTTGACCAAACCAAGGAGAAATGGCAAAGAAAAGGCTACGAGCCTCATAAGGCCATTAAACGTTTAAAATGTAGAAATGAATGTTGAAGTGTGTTTGGGAACATATAGGAGGTTGTAATAGATGTGAATTAAGGTTAAAAGAGTAAATACCATTGGATAAAATTACAAGTTGAAGAAACCATGCTCAAGTTTGAAGAGCTCAAGTTGGGGACAATTTCCTTAAAACACAAAAATAGAGGTCCCAGGCCCTTTTGTTGATGCCAAAAAACAATGTTGCATAGGTTTTTGATCAATTTAAATGCACTTATCTTGAATCCATATCATAGGGGAAAATCCTTTGAAAAGGAAAGTGGTGTATGACTAGAGGAAAGGAGTGGTTGAAGGCCTTCAATATTGACATTTATTCACTGAAGTCATTCAGTGATTTCTACAAGATTTCATGTTCCAAGAAGATGCTTAAGGAGAAGAATGGGAATGAGATCATGAGAATCATGATAAAGGATTTCAAATAATGTCAAATCACAGTCATACACCTCATATCCATCACATACATCACTGAGCACACATGCATCCATGGATTTTCCTTGAAAATCTTAAGCTATACATGGTGGAATGAGGTTGAAGGCAAAGCAATGAAGGGTGGAACCATGTAAGGAGAATATCCATGATCATTTAAAATAAAATTCACCTTATTTTATCTCAATCCAAGTCAAAGGAAAGAAAAACTTAGTTGTGAATTTTGACCATGCAGGCACACATCACTAGCTTTTGCCAAAATGGGCCTACAGGCCAAAATATGCAGGATCTAATCATGAAATTTTATGGAAAGGATCATTATGAAATATTATAAATATTCAACATAATTTCAATTTTTTTTGATAATGTGAACTATTCATTGTTTTAGTACAGTCAACCTTATGTCAAATCACGGTCAACATTTGAACATGCCTTAGAGGAATTAACCATTTTGGGGCATTTATAGGTTGAGTCAAATCACAAAATTTGGTACATATGGTATAATGACCTTAAAAAGTATCTCATGCCATATTAAAGGTCATATAAAGAGTTCAAGTTCCTGCTGTTCTTACACATTCCATAGGCACTCAAGAAGGCAACCATTGGAGATCAAATGAAGTTTTGTCAGTTCTGGATGCCAAAAAGCAGTTTAGGCCTTGGAGAGGACTTAAAAAGGTATATATGATGTTTGGAACCTATATTTTCCTATTAAAGTGATCAAATTTAGGGGTTTCGTGCAAAATTTTGAAGAAAGACAAGTTTTGGCATGAAGGAAACATGCACACAGCTCAAGGTAACTTTTGGTAAAAATGGTCTACATGACAAAGTACACATCTAAACGGCTTGAAAATTGGTAATATTGGTAATAATGACATAGTATATCCATAAATAATCTTGGTAAGGTCATGTGATTATTGGAAGTGCCCATTGTTTATACATAGTCCACCTTGTGTCTCGTAATGGTCACTATTGATATAGGCACACTTTTTGGAGTTTTAAGGTATATTTGAGGTTTATAAGCTCAGGGTAATATTAAAGGATTATTTTAAGATGTTTTTAAGTCTTTTAAACACATTTTAAGAGTATTAAAACTCTAAATTTCATGGAAACTTTGAAGCCAAGCTCAAATCCTTGTAGGCAGTCTCAAAGGCATAAAAGGCAAAGTTGAGTTTTGATAATTTAGAAAGGTGTTACGAGGTGTTTCAGATGTCATGAAGATATTTTAAATAAAGGAAGATCAGTGGGAAAGGTCAAATTGGTCATTTGGAGAAATTCAAGATTTTTAGGCCTAAGACACCGAGTTTTAGCCCATCTTTAGATGCTTGTTTCTTTCATACCATGAAGAGTTGGGACAAGTGCTTCTAGTATGTTTTGAGTAACCCTATGTACTTGAATTTAATTATGGATATATGTTGATTAAGGCCCTATGTTTTATGAATAATTGTTAAGAGTGTAAGCATGTCCAAAATACTTCCAAACCCTACAAGCAATCATCTTTACGTGTGTATCTTTTCACACTTTCAGCATGGGAGCCCAATATTTTGTTAGGAACCCGTGGAAGCACCATTTATTACCATACACAAGCAACTTAAATATGCAGAATTAAATCATAAGTAACAAGTAACTAGAAATGAAAAATAACATAGAATATGAGAGACAATACACAACTTGTATTAATACTCATCTAGAAAAGAATACAATAAATAAGATGCCACTTCTTCTTCACACCTCTCACAGGCTTCCCACACCTCAAGTGTATAGTACTTCTTTCCTCAAAGCTCTCTCTCTTATGATCCCAACATACAACTCAAACACAGAGTTGGTGTTCACCTCCAACCAGTTAGTATCCACTACTGCCAGTACACCAGTGCTCCACGCACTCCACAAGTGCTCCACGCACTCCAAGTAGATCTCCCCTGAACTGAAACAACCTACAACCCAAATGATCTTACTTATGGAAGGAACTACCTTGCCTTCCTCTTTGCTCTCCAACCGAGTACACACTGTACTCCAAGTAGATCCCATCTGATCCTGCTTCCTGTTGTGTTGATGTCACTTTGATTCTACTGCCACCTACAGATCAACCTGGTTCTGCACACCTACAAACCTTAGACCTTGCACACACATACACCTGCAGATAAATGATCTTACTTACCATGTAGATCTCCTAACGTAGCCATGCACCACTACTAACCAAGATCTTACACACCTAAATAACCCTTCTGATTCTCCAAAACTAGCACCCACACTTGGCACTGCTGTGGAACTAGGAGGAACACCCTTGCTCACTTCACACACAAAAGGAGCTAACTTTGCTCAACTCAAACTAGAACACCTTACAATACAGCCCATGAGTCTATTATATAGATCTCATGCAAACAATAATTAGACATCTAATTACAATAATTAGATCCGTAGCTCAAGACTATAATTAGCCTCTTAACATGCAAACACTCAATTTGTTAACAAACTGTTTGTGTAACCGACAGTTTCGAAATTGCACAGGCAACCGACGTCGGTCGATACCTGATCGATGTCAGTTGCCTTTCCCACTGTATATGATCGACATCGACTTATCAGATCGATGTCAGTTTCCCTGCAACTTAGCAACCTCTCAACAACCTCCTCCATGTCTGCAATAGTGAAGCTTTTAGCTCCACAACCTAACAATCTCCCACTTGAAGATAAACAACTGCACTATACTTGTACCTGTATCCCATCTAATCTATTTCTTAGCTTGTATCCCTCTTCAAGCTCAACCTTGAAGACTAACCACCACACATCTTATGATGCACCTCTTGTCATTCGAGTAACCTGCCACATCTGAACCTACAAACCCATGTAGTGAAGTCCTGACCCTGCATAACATGAATCCCTACTGCTGGTCCCTCTCAAATACCTGAGAACCCACTTCCCTGAATTGGCTCCTAACTCTCTGAAAGCACCCACTGCTTGGGCAAACTCAGGTCTATACCAGATCTCATGTGATTTCAGACACTGAACTATCCAGCCCTTGGTGTGCTCCAATTCTGCATCCTGCGTATTGAACCTCGCCAACACTTGATTCACATCAGCTCCCACTAGAGACAAAATCAACTTGTGATCTTCCATGTCTCTCATGCCAAAGAATTTTGCTGCTCCAAATTCCTCATTACATGCCACTGAACTAACCTTACCCTTAGCTCAACAAAAACCCTGTATGTCTGAACCTGCTAGCTAGCATACCATCCACATACAGTAACAAGATAATGTTGCAATCATCATCCACCTGGTAAGACAAACACACTGGTTACACTGACATTGACTAAAGCCCGACTTTGTCATCCACCTGTCAAAACCTGTACCACTATCCTACAGCTTCCTCAAGACCATATGACCTGGCCTTTCATCTCACGTGTCCATTCTCTCTATTCTTTAACCAAGGTATCCATTCGTCTCAGTGCTTTCATACCAGCTGGCAACCCTACCAAATCTCCCGTTTGGTCTTGCATCCTGTTCATGCCATGCTCTCACTATTTCCTGGATCCTTCCTGCTCTATAATAAGCAACGAGTATAAAAAGAGGAACAATGAATTTGAGGCTTACTTGCACTTTCAGTCCTCCCCATGGGCATTTGAGACTCCTTGACAGCTTGCTATCTGCCCAAAATCTATCTCAGTGACCGACCTCGGTCACTACACAGTCTGCATCCGATCGACATCAGTTCCATGCGACTGTCCAGGTCGCCAACACCGGTTATCTTGCCAATGTTGGTATCCACCTGCCCGACACTGTCGACTTCTCTAGTCTGCACATGACCGACATCGGCACCTATTTATTCGACGTCAATTACCCTTGACCAATGCTGGTACCTGTGTATGCCTGTGAGTGATGACTTTTTACCCGTGAGCTTTTTTGAATCAATCCCATGTCCAAACTGCCTTGCTTAGAAGTATCCAGCCCCATCCACTGGTCTTTGTCCATCATCTCCTCCAAGAACACCAAGGCTTTCCAATTCTTAAGTTTGTCAAACACATCAGTCTTCATTTTCCTGCAATAAACACAATCCTTTCTTGTAGCATCCCACTACTCACAAAAATCTCAGTCTATGCTCTCCAAAGCTGAACTCTTCCCTTTTGACTTAAGAACATCCATTCCCTTCTCACTTATGTGGCCAAGCCTACAAAGCCACACCTATGCAACAAAAGTGGAATCATTAATACAAGCAAGTAGATAAAGAGTACTTGTTTTCTTACCACATGCTAATTCAAGTGCATCCACTGTGAGAGTTCTTGTGCATCTCTCATCACCCAACTTTCCTGAAGCAATTAGCTGCATCTCCAAGACTGGGACTTGCATGACCTTCTTCAACACTCATGTGTTGGCCGCCTACAATTTCAGCAACACTTCCCCTTTGCCAACAATCTAACAAGGCTCACCAACCCCTCTACTTGGGGCTGCATGGAAAGAGGCAATAGAATCTATTAACCAAGATTCAACTTTATCTAGAGCATCCTGTGCAACAACACCTACAACATCTGCTTCTTCATGCTAATCTGCTACCAACCAACAATCTTTATTTACCTGCTCTTTCTTTTCATAACACCATAAGTGACCATTCGTGCTATTTAGTTTCTCCATTCGTAGCTTACTTTCTTCTGCCGTTGTTATACTCCCGCTCAATCAGAAACCCTTGAGAGTGACCTATAACCAAACACAAAACTTTCTCCCTGCAACCTTAGCTCTGATACCAACTGTTAGGAACCCGTGGAAGCACCATTGATTACCATATACAAGCAACTTAAATATGTGGAATTAAACCAGAAGTAACAAGTAACTAGAAACCAAAAACAACACAGAATATGAGAGATAATACACAAATTGTATTAATACTCATCCGGAAAAGAATACAATAAAGAAGATGCCACTTCTTCTTCACACCTCTCAGAGGCTTCCCACACCTCAAGTGTATAGTACTTCTTTCCTCAAATCTCTCTCTTACGGTCCCAACACACAACTCAAACACAGAGTTGGTGTTCACCTCCAACCAGTCAGTATCCACTACTACCAGTACACTAGTGCTCCATGCACTCCACAAGTGCTCCACGCACTCCAAGTAGATCTCCCCTGAACTGCAACAACCTGCAACCCAAATGATCTTACTTATAGAAGGAACTATCTTGCCTTCCTCTTTGCTCTCCAATCGAGTACACACCGTACTCCAAGTAGATCCCACCTGATCTTGCTCCCTGTTGTGTTGCTGTCACCTTGATTCTGCTGCCACCTACATATCAACCTGGTTTTGCACACTTGCAAACCTTAGACCTTACACACACATACACTTATAGATCAATGATCTTACTTACCATGCAGATCTCCTAATGTAGCCATGCACCCCTGCTGACCAAGATCTTACACACCTGAAGAACCCTTCTGATTCTCCAAAACCAGCACCCACTCTTAGCACTACTGTGGAACTAAGAGGAACACCCTTGCTCACTTCACACACAGAAGAAGCTAACTTTTCTCAACTCAAACTAGAACACCTTACAATACAACCCATGAGTCTATTATATAGATCTCATGCAAACAATAATTAGACATCTAATTACAATAATTAGATCCGCAACTCAAGACTATAATTAGCCTCTTAACATGCAAACACTCAGTTCGTTAACAAACTGTTCGTGCAACTGACAGTTTCAAAACCACATAGGTGATCGATGTCGGTCCCTGTCAGGCTAGAGATGACCGACGTCGACTGATACCTGATCGATGTTGGTTGCCTTTCCCACTGTATATGACCGACGTCGGCTGATCAGACTGACGTCAGTTTCCCTGCAACTTAACAACCTCCTCCATGTCTGCAACAATGAAGCTTTTAGCTCCACAACCTAACATATTTTTAGGGGTGTTGAAAGGATCTATGTAACATATATCCATGGAAATAATTAGTGTAATGGGTTTATTCATTGTATGAATAACCATCTTGAAAGTGAACATGCTTAAGCTTGCAATGGAGCTTTTTGACCAGTTTTATGTTTTTGGACTCATAGGTCCATCAAATAGCCTATAATTACTTGGAAACCACTTGAAATGTGTAGAGGACTCCCTCCATCTCTTGACCAACCTATCTTATAGAAGAATCTGGCATGTTTGGGTGCCTAAGAGGGCTGAAATGGCTCAAAATTGCATATTTTTGTAGGTATTCAAAGAAAGAAATGGTATAAAACCATATAAGGGGTCTAATAGGACATGAAACATCATTCCATGGAATTTAAATATCTTTACAAGAGTTTCCATGGTGTCTTACTAAGCAAAAGGGTCAAAAACCCAATTTTTAACATATTTGTGCATTGTTGCAGGTTTAATGGTGATTTCCATCATTATTGTAGGTATTTAATATTTTCAAAATATTCATTTTATTCATCATACACATTATATGGATGTATGAAAGTCTTATACAGGTCCAAAAGTGGTCTTCAAAGTGCCAAATGGCCTTGAGAGTAGTTTTTAGGACAACTGGTTGAGGGTGGCTCAAGCTTGTGACCTCCATTAATGGGGTCTATGGGAGTTGCAGGTATCATGGAATTTATTGTAGGTTGGAGGATCAAAGTCAAGTTTAAAATAGAAAAGAACCTTAAAAAGCAAACATGAAAGATAACCTCCATGGTCAGTTAAGCATAAAATGCTAAGTTAGCTAACCTTTTGCCTGACATCTTCTAGAAGAGCAAGTGCGGGGGGGGGGGCACAAAAGTCTATAGGAGAGATATTTGGAGGTTGGAGAGTGAAAGTGGAGCATTCAATGCATTTTCAAAGTCTTTGAAGACTTTTCCTTCTTAGTGGATCATGACATCATCATCCTCAACAAGTTTATATCTTCTAGTGTGTTTGGCAACCAATGAGAGGGTTTGAAGACTATTGGAGCTAATTGAGGTTAATTTGTTGAAGAAGGATTTAGTTATAATTAACCCAAATGTGGGTGAGAATCTATGGAGGGTGGTTGTATCTCATTTATTGAATTCTTTTTGCTTGTCTCTTCTCTCTCTCTTCCCCTTTTCTCCTATATCTCCCATTTCTCCCCCATTTTTATAAGATATTCTCATTTGACAAGGAGAAACCCTGTCAAAATTTGTAAAAAAGACCTTTTGAAGTAATAAAGATCAATTTTTACCTATCTCTTACCTCTAAACTATGCTTAGCAAGCTTGTGCATGATGACCTTGTGAAGAAGTGTTCTTCTATGTCCATTATCCTTCTTTCTTGCCTATTTTTAGGTGTTTTTAAGTTAGTTTTAGGTTTTAACTTGATCTCTTTCCACCATTAATGGATGTTTGGTGTGAATTTTGAAATTCCTCTTTGCTTCATGTATTGTTTGGTGAGCTTAGTTTATGAAACACTTATGCAAATTAACTAGTTTGTGAGGTTGTGTGAGCAAGAATTATCTTATGCTGAATTAGTGTTTATTTCATGCTTATGTGAGTGTCAATCATTTTGGTGTATCACCCATTTATCTCTCTTAGTTACCTTATACCTCCTCTCTACCTCTTTTCTAAGCAAAGACATTAGTTTAAGTGATCTACCAAAAGGAAGCCAGCCTTCTCCAGAGGTTTAACCTCACTACAAGATACCCATAGCTAAAGGTTGCTTCAATATTATCGCTGAGAGTGAGAGAGCCTAGAAAACTCTCCCAAAAGGGTGAAATTCTATGCTAAAATAGTTTTAGGTAGGCACAATGAGACTACATTATTCACTAAGTGAAGAGTTTTGGTGTTCTCTTTATCCAATCAGCCTTTAGAGGCATGTGTGCAAACAATAATAACTTCAAGTATTCATCAACTAGTATGAGTAGCCTAAGTGCCTAATCATCATTATTTGGTATGTATAATCAACCATATTTTGATCATTATGCTTATTCTTTGCCTCAACATCACACTTATCAAGCTAACACTGTTTATGTGTTCCCCCAAGTGGCCCTCAAACAACTTATCAGCCCTATCATGGCCTTTACCCTCCTCCCACCCCTGCGTATGACCAAGATCAACCTCCTATGCATTCAAATCAAACCTCTAATTCCCCTTGTGAAGATTATATTTATCTTGTTACATCCTTGTCAGGATTCAAGCAAGCATCATCAGATTATATTGAGTTGATAAAGGATATTGGTAGGTATTTAGAACTTTCTTCAGTCATCCCTATTCATAATCTATAAAAGGCAAGGAGTTCTCTTTAGTTGGTCAAGAACAAGGGTCAGTTTTTGAGGATGAATAATGGGAAATTTGTGAGAGGGAGAACAAGGTGTGGTTGAGAAGCATGGTCTAAAATTTAGAAAGTGTGTTGATATCTTATAAAGATCAATAGACTTAGTGCAATCAGTCCTATGTGTCCTCTCCCCTCTAAGAGCCTTAATCTCAGCCTCCAAAGGTTTCAAATCAGCCCCTTAGTCAACCTTGTCAAGGTCCATCTTTGTAAATAATTAGAGAAACAATACTAGACTAAGGGAGAATAATCATGAAAATCAATAAGGAGGTTAGACTTGGACAAGAATTCCCCATTCATGCCATGGAGGGGATAAGGAGCTTCTTGCATAAGCTTTGGAGTGTATGGGTATCCATTGAATAAGGAGACTATCCACATGTTAAGAAGCAAGAGATGAAGGAATGGATACTCTCGATAGAGGAAATGTTGACTCATTGAGAGGATGAGTATGTCAAACCCAAACCAATTAGTTTGTCCTCTCCTACCCCTATGCCCATTCCCACTCAAGATTTTGAAGCCATCCCACCATGGATCTCCTCCTACACCTTCCACCTTGACTATGTCATGCCCTCTCTTGTGAAACCACCCTCTCCTATACCTATTTAAAAGGAAGAAAAGGTGGTTGTTCCCTACACATTTTCATAATGGAAATTAGTTGAGAAAGGCATAGAGAAGGAAGAGGTGTAAATTATGGTGGTCCAAGAACAAGTTCAAGAGAAGGAGTTAGTGGTTGAAGAAAATAACAAAGAGGTGTTAGCTCAGATCAATGGGTTTTCCCTACAAGAGTTCCAAGACTCTTTCTCCCTCCCTCAAGAGCCACCAAAGAGACAACTCAAGGTACCTAGTTGTAAGGATACTCTCTTAAGTTGCAAGCAAGGTGAACTTTTTCACCCTCCCACCATCTCCCTCTTGGAGAAAGAACCTGTTTTACAAAGTTATAGTCTCAAGTGAGTCTCAAGAAGATGAGGTAAGTGTGTATGAGGAAGAAATATTGATAGGCAATCCACTTCATTTAGAAGAGGAAAAATCTGGTTTGGAGTAGCCTTCTTGGCATGGTTTTGACACTAATGAACTAGAGCCTGAAGAGGACAATCCTCAAGATGAATATAACAGAGACCTTGAGTGGACTACTGAATGTCTATTCTACATAGATGAAAAAGAGGATCATAATGAAGTATGACAATAGTTGTACCATGACTTTATGGACCAGGTAGAGGTTATAAACTAGCTTATATCTCCTCTAGAGGATGAAAATGAACTTGCAAATTAGGTTATAGAAGCTGACTGATCTCAAGATGAATTATCCATTGAGGGTGGTACTGATGTTTTCAAAAACAAAGGAGAGTGATCAGATCTAGAACCACAAGAAAATGACATTTTGAACCTTAGATGGTCTGGTGAGATGCCATGTGGCTTTTTCTAAGGTGAGCAGAGCAAGAATGGTGTTAAGGTTGGCATTGTCCCAAGTGACCAAGAGGAAGCTACTTTTTGGGATGATCTAGAGTCCTTTTGTGCAAACATGGACACCCAACCTTCACTCTTAAGACAAGAAATTGATCAAATGGTTACCAAGACAAAGTGTGAGCCTAATGAGATCTTTAAATCCAAGGTTATAGTCATAAATACATTGGAATGCTCTCTTATTTTTGAAGAGACGACAAGTGGAGAGAAAGCAATCACTCTCCCAAATCAGATTGAGACCTTCTCCCAAGACATTGTTCACATTGAAGATCATCATGGGATCAATTTTGAGTTATTTCAGGAGTACTTATACATTGGGGACATGTTTGTTCCAGTTGACCCTCATGAGAGACATGATTCAGTAAGTATAGCATTTCACAAGCAGAGTGCCTTTAATCATGTTCCTCTTCATGAAGGGAGTGATCCAAGAACCTTTCCTTTCAATCCAAGAGGAGGATAAATCTTCAGGTTAGTTGTATATAATAACTTGTGTGTTTCCCTTCCCTAAGTGCCTTGGGGCACAATGTTGTTTTCATTTGTTGTTATCCTTATTGCTTTATGAGGAGGTTTTTGGAAAGGGACAACCTTGTATCAGTTTCATATCAATTTGGGAAAGAAAGACTTGTGACCTCGTATGCCCAATGGATAAGACAAGGCAACTAATTTGTTGCTTAGCTGGCATGAGATCCAAAGAGGTCACCAAAAATGTTGGCCAAAATTGGCCCACATACAAAATTTTTTTCTAGATGGATCGGGTTACTCTCTTGGACCTTTCAGTAACCTTTTACCTCCATGACTAGTCCCTTTATGGTCATGAATTGATGATGCAGTGTAGTATTCTGGGAGGTCTTGGTGTGGTGTGAGAAGCTGAGCAAAGTCTTGGTTGAGTGAGTGATCCAATGGTGGAAGAAGGAGACAAACATAATGACCCTACCACATGTCACTTTCAAGCTTTTGAAACACTTTAAGCAAGTTTTAAGGTAATTTTGGTGATTTTGAGGAAAATGCCTAGAAACAGGTCTAGAATTGCAAGTGAAGGATCTGACAAGTTTCCATGGCATTTGAGCATCTAGGGGAATGAATGACGTTTGCATAAAGTCTCAGATATTTTAATGAGACAAAAATGAGGCTTGGATAAGCTATTATGCTCAAAAGAACTCCAAAAGTGCATTAGATGACTTAAGTGTCCTCAAAATAGAAATTTCGAGTGAAAAAGTGACTTTTTGAGGAAGTCAAATTGGTTTTGACTTCCTACCACCTCCATATGGTGATTTGTACCCTTTTAGACATGTTCAAGTTCATTTGAGATCATTTGGAGTGGAGGGAAGGAGTTTGAGAGCAAAAGGATGCAGTTTGGAGCCTTTTGGAGCTTTGATAGAACACATTTTTAGAGGATTTGCTTTATGCAAGGGATCATATATCAGATTCAAGCATCCATGGTGTCCATAATATCCACTTATAGGCCTCTAAAATCATATTCAAACATAGGAACTAGCAGAGGTAAGGAAAACCTATTGGCTATAAACTAGGCATGAAATAGGTCTTCAGCGATTAATGGAGGTCCATGTATTTAAAAAGGTTTATAGAAGGAAGGAAAGGTCATTTAAAACCTAAAAAATATTTCTTAAGCGTTGGATTGCATAGGTATACTTCTGGTTCTTCATACCAAGGAAAAACCATTTTGGGTTGTTTGGGATAACTATATGAGAGCCTCATATTTTCACTCGTACGATTAAGAGAGAGAGAGAGAGTTGGGCCAAAATATTTTGGTTAGTAATAGGGAACATAATGGCCTTCCACTTTGTAGCATTGGTGGTTTGGTTCATCTCCCCATCTTTATGAATAATTGCTAATATTTTAGGGGTGTCTAGATGGCCTACTCATCCAAACAAGGCCCAAGTTTTCCCTTGTTTCTTCACTTCAGAATTCAATGAGAAAAAATGGTTCTAAAGGAGTCATTTCAGGGTCAAATATGACCTATTCAAATTGGTTTCGTCAGCTAGTTCATTCCAATAAGGTACTTATAACATAGAATATATTTTCTTTACTATCCTTGTTAAATGGTCATTTGAGTAGTTTTAGGATGAAACATGTGTTAGAGGGATAATTTACCTCATCCTCATTATGACACATCAACTTACACAAGTTATCTTGTTCATAAATCCTTAGTATCATGTTTAAGCCTTTATAGGCCAAACAGTCAAGTTACTAGTTGGAGCTCCAATGGAGTTGCAGGCAAGTTTATCAACTACAAAAGTTTTCCTTTCCTATAGTGGGTTCAAAATAAAGAAGATATGATGTTTGCACCTATAATATACCATGGGAATCATGTTTGAGTCTAAAAGTGCCAAGAAAGTTGGAAGAAACCATCTTCAAAGTTGAATGACTGTGTTAAGGACAATTTCCCTAAAACACAAAAATAGAGGTCCCAGGTCCTTTTGTTGATACCATGGAACAATGTTGCAAGGAGCCTTGATGCATCCAAATGTTTCCATCTTGTATCCCTATCATAAGGGAAGAGCCTTGAAAAAGGAACATGGTGTTTGAATATAGGAGAGTATTGTTTGAGGGCCTACAAGTTTCACTTTTGTTCACTGTGATCACTTAGTGTATTGTATAGGATTTGAGCGTTAAATGACCTTTACACCCCAAGATAGCAATGCAAGGTATAAAATTTGGCATGGGACATAATGGTAGCTTACCTAAGGTGAATCAAACTTTTTTCAAGAGTTTTCATAAATGCAAAGGACAAAAAATCTATTTTTTAGTTTTCTAGGCCTAGAGAGCTAAGAGAGGCCTAGAATACCAGAAGAGAAGGGGGTGATAGCAATATTTTCCTTAGGAGTTAGGACCTAAAATTTAGAGGATAGTTGGGGGCATGGATGATACACAAATATCTCTCTTAGTTTCCTTAGTTCACCCCTAGAACTCAAGAATCATCATCAAAGGAAAAATAGGGCATCAAGCTGGCATTTTTTTGTTATTTTTTGTTTGAGACCCTGGTGATGTTTTTATGATATTTTCCAACTCTCCCAGGTCTTCCCCATTTATACCTGTCCAATGAATCCAAAAAGAAATATAAGCAAGGCATAGAACTCATTTAAACCCCCCTCAATCCAAAATAGGGTCTTAGAAAGAGCATGAGAGAAGTCTTAAACTAGGGTTTTGAAGATTCCAAGAGTTTTAACCCTCCAAATTTACCAATTTTTTTTAATATAATGTATTTTAAGGTGTTATAAATGATTCAAGAGGTTTTAGGTTCATTGGAAGCCATACAGTACGGTTTCTAGACCGAGGGTGAGCTTAAGGCCTAATTAGGCCTAATTGAGGGGAGCTTAATGAAGGAAGTATGGTCTTGAAGTTGAATCTGACCATGCAACTTAACAAACATCTCAAAGGAGGTAGATGATGGATGAGAAGGTGATTACATATTCAAAAGGGTGCCTATTTTGACCAAAGCAAGGAGAAATGGCAAAGAAAAGGCTATGAGCCTCATAAGGCCATTAAAAGTTCAAAATGTAGAAATGAATGTTGAATTGTGTTTGGGCACATATAGGAGGTTGGAATAGATGTGAATTGAGGTTAAAAGAGTAACTACCATTGGAGAAAATTCCAGGTTTAAGAAGCTGTGCTCAAGTTTGAAGAGTTCAGTTTGGGGACAATTTCCCTAAAACATAAAAATAGAGGTCCTAGGCCCTTTTGTTGATGCCAAATAACAATGTTGCATAAGTTTTTGATTATTTTAAATTCACTTATCATGCAGCCATATCATATGGGAAAAGCATTGGAAAAGGAAAGTGGTGTATGACTAGAGGAAAGGAGTGGTTGAAGGCCTTCAAAATTGACATTTGTTCACTGAAGTCATTCAGTGATTTCTACAGGATTTCATATTCCAAGAAGATGCTTAAGGAGAAGAAGGGGAATGAGCTCATAGAATCGTGATAAAGGTTTTCAAACAATGTCAAATCACAGTCATACACCTCATAGCCATCACCTAAATCACTGAGCACATAGGCATCCATGGATTTTCCTTGAGGAGCTTAAGCCATACATAGTGGAATGAGGTTGAAGGCAAAGCAATGAAGAGTGGAAACATGAAAGGATAAGATCCATGGGAATTTAAAATAAAATTCACCTTATTTTATCTCAAGCTAGGTCAAAGGAAAGAAAAACATAGTTGTGAATTTTGACCATACAGACACACGCCACTAGTTTTTTTGTCAAAATGGGCCTATGAACCATATATGCAAGATCTAATCATGAAATTTGGTGGAGAGGATAATTATGACCTATTATACCTATTAAAAATCATTTTTTTTTTAATAATGTAAACTATTCACTATTTTAGTACAGTCAACCCTATGTCAAATCATAGTCAACATTGGAGCATGCCTTAGAGGAATTGACCATTTTGGGGCATCTATATGTTGAGTCAAAGAAAAATAATTGGTAAGTATGGTATCCATGACCTACCAAATTATCCCATGTCATCTTCAAGGTCATATAAATATTTCAAGTGCCCATTGTTCGTACACAGTCCACATGCACTCATGAAGGCAACCATTGGAGACCAAATGAAGTTGTATGAGTTCTGGATGCCAAGAAGTAGTTTAGGCATTGGATAGGTCTTAAAATGGTAAAATATGATGTTGGAAACCTATATTTTCCTATGGTATTTGTTGGGTGAATATTTTATCGTTAATTAACTAATGACAAAATAGGGATATCAGCCACAACGAGATTTACACCACGAATAGTATGGGTTTACCAGATCTAGACAAAGTAAATCTCTCCTCTCATCAAGGGGAGGTTCCCTATAAATACTTACGTGTCGGATATAGAATTAAGCAGAAAATAACACATGGGGGTTGTATAACAGCATCTACTTCTCTTTTTTTAGAGGTAATGTACGAGGAACAAAAGAGAGAAAATCTTGGTCTATCGCTAACAACACTCCTCTTCTTTCAGGAATGGTATTAAACAGAGAGCAAGAAATCACCTGAAGTAACAAAGTCACAAGAATGCTCATGTAAGAACAAAGTCTTCCGTAGCTTCTTTCACTGATTGAAACAAGTACAACCGTAGAGTGAAGTGAAGCACAAAGTCTTCACCTGAAACTACAAAAGATAACTGAATCTTCAAGATAAAAGTAGCACAAAGTCTATTTTTTACCTTCCAGAAACACCCTTAGATAATAATAACACACCCTCTTGCTTATTAAATCAGATAAACAAGATATTACCAGGAAAAAGACGTAAGAACTATTTCCTAAATAACACAGATAATCTCAACACAAAGTCTGAAATAAACCTGCTTCTCATTTATTCAATCAAAATATGATTTACAAGTTTGAGCACAAAGTCTCAAAAGTTGCTTCAATTTCAGCAGAGTGTTTGCTATTAAATTTTCCAAGATCTATTACAAATGAGGTCTCCACTATATATAGGGGAAAATCCTCAAAAATAGAAAATAATAAAATATACAAAATATCTTGGTCAAAGATGACTCATCTTTGACTTTTTAGATATTTTTTTGCACTTTTTACATGTAATTACATATTACAAAATTGCATGCATTCTGCACAAAATAGAAGTGCATAAAGATAGAAGAAGAAAGAAGGGGAGAGAGAATCATTTCTTGCCGCCAGACTTTTTCAGATAAGCATCGTACATGGTGATAAATGCCTGAATTCCTATGCTGTCTGGCACAACTGCATTTTTGGAGACGGTTCTTGCTCTGATCAGTGCATCCTTCAATGCCGTGATGGCTTTAGCGTGGCTAGTTAACCTGGATTTTAGATTCTCCAAAGTTAATTGAGCATCTAAAATGTTGTCCACCAAAGATATTGAGAATGATTTTTCTTCAAAATCTTTTCGAATCATCTCCTTGAAACTCTGAATCATCTCTTCTGTCGGAAGGAACTGATGGTCCTTAGAGGTTAGGTCACATGGCAGCTCTTCTAACTTGTTCAGCAGGCTCAGGTCACTCTTCTCACTGGCTTCTTTGAAAGCTTTAAGATCATCAATTAAGTCTTTGAGTACCTGTATTCTGAAGGTCAGTGACTCTTTGATTTCAACATAGGAGTCCTTGTTGGAGATGACACCGATAGACATTAGGGTGCTCTTTTTGAGATTTTTCATTTCTTTTCATCTGTCGAGATCTTTCTCCAAGCTATCAATCTCTTGAGAAATGTGGGAGATGAAGTCATCTACCTGTGTTCTTACTTTCTTCATTTTACCTGTCCTTTCTGCCACTTCTGTAAGCAAAGAAACTCCCTGAGTATGCATTCTTTCGATATAGTCCTCCAAGACTTTCCCCTTTACATAAGTCTTTTCTGCTTTTTGAATGACTGAGTCATCCACTGAGAAGGCCTCTGGAGTTGCTGCTTCAGAAGGAAGAGTGAACCTTTTGATCACTGCTGTCAGCTGCTCTGCTTTGGCTTTATAATAGTCCATCTCTTTCTCTCTGTCAAATTTTTGGACCATAATGTCCATAGCTGACTGAAGATCGCTCTTCGCACCTTCATGAGTAACTTTGCCAAGTTCAACACGAGAGATGGAATAGCTGCTCATCTCAAAACCCTCAAGGGTTGCGTCTTATGGAGGCTTGGCAATTTCTAGAAAATTTTGCCCCTTTTCTTCAACTAACTTGGAGAGGATTCTTGACTTTTTAGGAGCCTTTGCTTTTGCCGGCACTATCTTGCCAAAATTGAATTCATTCAGGGAGATGGCCATTTTCTTCTTTTTTGATGTGAAAGCAGACATCCAAGGCAGGAGAGAAGTACCTGTTGTAACAATAGTTACCTCTACCGATGTCATTGTAGCAGCTTCCACACTACTAGTGGTGATAGTAGTCGCAGTCAGAGTAACTGGCGAAACTGTACCAACTACTGATTCTGGCTTAGGTGCAGGGCTTGCTGACAGGTTGAAAGAAGGAGATGATAGACTTAGAATGGATCCAGAAGAGCGAGGGGAACCTCTGAAAGGACCCTGAGGATTGCCAAATACAACCCTGAAAGGAGAAGTGGCTCCGAAAGAGGGGACATTGATTAGGGAGATAAGAGAAATGGGCACCATGGGAGATTGAGGGGGAGGAGAGGCGCTTTGGATCGGCTGTGCTTGTCCTGGTGAGAGTGGAGACCCAACACTTGGTTGTTCTGAAGGTTGATCTTTTGTCTCCATGGGCTGAGCTGCCTGTGTCTCGGGGCTTTGTTCTTTGGTTCTTTTGACTACTATTTTAGGCCCTTGTGTAGTCTTAGGCTTCTTGGACACAAAAATGATCTTAGGCTTGTGAGGCCTAAAAGGAGAAAGAACGTCACCCTTATTTTTAGTCCTATTCTCTGCCTTCCTCTTCAATTCTGCTTGGTAGTCAGCCTCTGATCCCATAATAAATTACTTTAGGGTGATCCCTTTGGCTGATAACCAATCATTGGTGTTAGCTAATATTGGTTTAAATCTTTTTCTCAGAGAAGTCAGCTCCTTCTGAGACCACTGAATTGGAGGAAGAGGGGAACCAACAATTTTTTCTGCCATATATCTGTTGTTTATGATGTTCCCATCATCGATTAGACCAGAAGGGATCTCTGCAAGCTTGAGGTATTCTATCTGCTCCAGTGTTAGATGGCAATAATCCATTTTCCTTATCTCTTCGGCCGTCCTTAGGTCCACCCAGATATCCTCAATCATGGGTTTGTGGAACTGAGTTTTTCTTCTGATCTTCTCTTTGACTCCCTTGTAGTCAAATTTCTCCTGTCTCTTGAATGGCTTGATGGTAACCATCTGCATTTCTATTTCTATGACCTTGGATTTGGTTAATGTAGCAACTGAAAACCTGTCAATCTAGATCAAAAACTTGAAATTGGGTCTCTTAAGTTCTATCTGTTTCGTATGCATGACAACTAGTTATCGGCAAAACTCTATTAGAACTAACTTATCTGAAGGGAACCTGGGGAGCATATAAGGGTAGCCTTGGTAAAATCCAACCTGAAGATAACAAAAAGTGTGGAACTGGAGGAACATACAACCATAACCATTTACCACGGCCCAGGCCTCGTTTGATATTCTCTTCTGTTCTAATTGAGGATCGAAGAGACACAAAAACATGGCAAAGAATGGATCATTTACTCTCCTGAAATGATGTGTCAACCTCTGAAGCATCAGCTGAGGATAATATGAGTAGACCGAGGTGGTCTTTCTATCCCCTTCTGTAGTCAATCTTGGGAAAGACCGCATTGCAGCAGCTATGTAAACCAGGTACGAAGTCATGCAGAATTTAAAGGAAGTCTGTACCCTAGTCAATTGTTCGTGAATGGCATTACTGATTTATTCCACCCAAAAGATATTTTACTTTCCTTGGAGGATGATCTTAATGAATGGATACATCCATTCATGGAATTGTGAAGACGGGAGGTCTCGTACTCTGTTGAGAAGGGTGATCAGGTCACTGACTTTCTCGATGAAATCGCTCCTTGGGAAGTTCTTTGGCCATCTGGAGAGGCCGGTCTTGAGTGTCTTTAGCCACTTGTAATTTATCACTTTTTTGGCTCTCTCAAGGTCTTTGTCATACTCTTTTTGTGCGGCCACGAAGTCGATTTGGGTTACTTCAGTGGCTGGAGGGCACAAGAAAATTTTGTCGATAAAATCGGGGTCCAACTAAATTATCATGCTGCCACTGGCATCTAAAACCGACCTAGTCTCTTTGTTGTAAAAATGCGCGCATTAAAAGACAAACTTGGCATGATGCACTGCTACTAGAAAAGTGGCCACCAGGTGAATGTTGCTCTCAACTATTTTCTTTATCTCAGTGCTGGGATTTGTCACCTTGGTTCGTGCCAGGAACTCGGCCATGTCCACGTGGCCGATTTCGGTGTCTCGAATGTTATCGACATTCGAAGAGACTGATGTGGGCGAGAAGACGCCCTGGTACTTATACTTCATAGCTTTCACTTTCTTGGGAGATGTTTCCATCATAGAGAATGATTCTGACTGGATGGGAGCAGATGTGTAGGAGTTTGCTGAAGGTGCTGCAGTCATGATCACAGATGAGAGGAGAGTGAGTGAGAGAGGGAGAGTGCAATTTAAGTGATATTGGTTACTAGAGGTTACTTAAATAGGCTAGGTCAAGCGAAGGAGTGAAAAATGAAGAAGAAAAAGTATGAAAGGGACAACTTAAATTTTTTTTTGAGAGTTAAGTGAAAATGGAAGAAAAAATGTAGGGGCAGCGAAAATCGCCGCCCTTGCAGCTAAAGACAAAACATGCAGGGGCGGTAATTTTTGCCGCCCTTGTAAGCATAAAAGAGAAAAGCAGGGGCGGTAAAAATTGCTGCCCTTGCACTGCAGTTGTAAAATCATGCAGGGGTGGCGATTTTTGCTGCCTGTGCACGTAGAAGTAGAAAAATGTGCAGGGGCAGTGAAAATCACCGCCCTTGCACGTATGGGGGAAAAAAATGTAGGCGGCAAAAAATGCTTCCCGCTTGTGAAGAGAAAACTGTGGGCAGAGGAAAAGGAGAAGCCCGCGGTCAAGGACAGAAAAAAACATCTGCAGAAAGGAGAGGAGGGATGGGTGGAAGGACGCGGGCAAGGACGCGGGTGGCAAAATTTATCGCTTGCGTGAGGTTCTAGCGGAAACCCGCGGGTAGAAGGGAGAAGAAAAAGAAAAAGAAAAACAAAAACAAAAACAAAAACAAAAACCTTAAATAAATGCTAAGCTAAAATAGAAAAAATAAGAAATAAACGTAAAAGCAAATCCTACCTGAGAAATCACGCATGCCACGAGGTTGAATCCATGAATTCGTGCTTTGAATCGTCACTTCAGGCACTCAGGTGCAAGAGGTAGGAGGAGAGGAGGAAGTAATGAGGAGAATAGGGCTCAAATCAGATTATATGGGGTGAAAAACCCACCCCAATAACCCGTCGCGCATGGCTATTAATGCCTATACGAAAATCGAGACGTGCAAGGGCGATAATTTTTGCTGCCCTTGCATGTAGTCAGTTCATCTTATTGGAGCAACAAAAATTGTTGCCCTTGCAGGTCGAAGAGTAGGGGCGGCAAAATTTTCTGTCCTTGCAAGAAACATGCAGGGGTGGCAAAATTTGCTGCCCTTGCACAAAAATGAAGGAAATACAGAGGTGGCAAAAAATACTGCCCCTGCATAGAAAATGAATGAAAAAGACTAACTCTGGAAGAAGAGTCTAGAGAAGGGAAAACTTGGCTGGGATGAGATGGTAACCACTTCATGTTCTGAAGCCAAGATGAAAATGAATTTTGAAATTCGTCTCGAAAAATAAACTTAGAGAGACAAAAAATGAAACAAACAAGTTTCGTAGGGGGTTGTTTCTAAAAATGAGCTAAGCCAATTTTGGAAACAACAGCTGACTCTTATTGGGGAACTTTTGTTTAATCGAATTGATTAGCAGAAGCAGAAACTAGTCTCTAAGTGCCTTCATCCAAGCCATTGGGCTATGGAGTCAAGTGAAAAATGGAAAAAAAATAGACAAAACATAAAAACTATACATATATACAAACAGACTCATCTTAACTTCAAGGATTGAACAACTTGAGATGCTGTCCACTGTGAGGTAGTGCAAATGGTGTTCTATTTTTGTAATCCAACAAGACGCTGGCTTCACCACAGAGCTGTTGAATGATGAACAGGCCCTTTCACAGGGAGTCAAATTTGCCGTGCATCCCTTTTGGTTCTCACCGCTTGTCCCATAACAAGACTTGATCTCTGACTTGGAACTCATGCACTCTAGCTCTCTTATCAAAAAGTGCTTTCACTCGGTCTCGATGTTCCTTGATTCTATCCACCACCATAACTCATTGTTCGTTCAGCTCGGTCAGACACATGATCCGTTTGTCAACTGAGCTTTCAAAGGTTGAGTCTTCGATTGCTCTAGTTAATCTGAGCACTGATAGTTTAAGGGTGATGGGAATTTCTGCATTCAATCCATACAAAAGTTGGAAGGTTGACATACCTATAGCCCTTTTAGGTGTTATCTTGTCGGCCCATAAAACATCATACAAAGCTTTGTGCCACGTTCTCTGATTATCATCCACCAACTTCCTGATAATGGTGATCATGTTTTTGTTACTCGATTTTGCTTATCCATTTCTTTGAGGAAAATAATCTGAAGTGTGAGATAAGGTAATCCCATAATGGAAACAAAATTGAGTAATTTCATGCGATAAAAAGCAGGCTGCATTATCTGTTACGATCTTTAGTGGAACTCCAAACTGAGAGATGATGTTTTCTTTGAGAAAGCTGCATACCACTTCAGACGTAGCGTGCTTGGTTGGGATGGCCTCCACCCACTTGGTAAAGTAATCTGTTGTAGTGAGGACATAATCATGCCTAGCACTTGAAGATGGGTTGACTACTCTAATGAAATCAATACCCCATTGCTGAAAAGGTTCCTCAATCACAACCGGCTTGAGGGGCAAAACATGTAGCTTAGGCTTTCCAATGAATTACTGACACATCTCACACCTATGCACCCATTTGTAGGCATCTTGAAAAAGCATGGGCCAATAGTACCTTACTCGTAGAATTTTGTGTGCCATCACCGGTGCAGAGAAATGTCCTCTAGAGGCCAAATTGTGGAAAGAGTCTAACAGTCTTTTTTGTTGAGTTTTGTCAACACAAGAAAAAATGCCCCGTCCAGGCTTCTCTTGTAAAGACTATTGTCCCACAGAACATAACTAACTACTTTCAATTTAACATTACATTTTTCTTTAAAAGGAAGATGAGTGGGACACTCACCATATGTCAGAAAATGAGCAATGTTGGAGTACCACTCATCAATAGTGGCAACAAAGAGAACCGTGGGCATGCTTTTGATCTCTTCTTCTTAACTTTCTACTTCGTCTGGAATGTTGTTAGTGATCAATTGGCAGAGACCCCTTCCTCGTACAAGCTTAGTTGGTTTGATGTCTAGATCAAATTCTTGAGTTTTGGCAATCCAGTTACCTCTCTTTATATCGAACTCTTGCTGAGTCAAAATGGATTTTACTGTTGTATCTAGTACGAAAACTTCAGTGTGAGAATTCAGGATATAAAACTTGAAATACTTGATAGCTTTGACCACGACGTATGCATGTTTCTCCATAAGGGAATATTTTAACTCGTGATCTTTGAGTGGACAACTCATAAACGAGACAGGAGATTCTGCACCTTCTAGATTTTGCTGAACCAGAATAGCTGATAGTGTATGCTCAGAGGCATAACTATATATTTTGAAATCTTTAGTATAATTTAGACAGACCAAGACTGGTGCACAGGGGATTGCCTCTTTAATCTCTTTGAATGCTGACTTACCATCAACAGTCCACCTAAACATAGCATTTACCTTTAGCATGTTAACAATATGGCGGGTTTTCTCAGCAAACGCAGGAATAAATCTTTTGAGGAAATTCACCTTTCTAAAGAAAGAGTGAACTGCGGTCTTGCTGGTAACTAGAGGAAACTCTTGAATGGACCTGACTCTTTTTGAATCGATTCTAATACCTTCTTGGGACACGATGTGTCCGAGAAGTTTCCTTTCAGTTACTTCAAAGATGGATTTCTTTGGGTTTAAAGAGATACCATTTTGACGACAGCGTTCTAGTACCTTTTGCAAATTGTGAACATGCTCAAAATGATGTTTTGAAAATACCGTCAGATCATCCAGGTATACTACAATGAATTTTCCCATCTCATCTTTGAAAACAAGATCCATTGCCCTTTGAAAAGTGGCACCTGTATTTATCAGACCAAAAGGCATTCTTCGGTAAGCGAATGTGCCCCAAGGTGTGGTGAATGCTGTCTTGTGCTGATCTGCTTTCCCAACTTTGACTTGATTGTACCTCAAAAAACCATCTAGCATTGATAACATTTTTGAACCTGTTACCATCTATAGAAATTGATCCATGATGGGGAGAGGGTAATTATCTTTTAAAGACAACTGATTTAAGTTCCTAAAATCTACATAGATTCGAATTTCACCATTTTTCTTTCTGACGGGTATTATGTTAGCAACCCATGTTGAGTGGTGGATTGGAAAAATTATTTGGGCATCCAGTGTCTTTTGTATCTCAGCTAAAATAGTACCTAAGATTTTTGGATTATATTGCTTGGATTTCTATTTGTAAGGTACAGAGTTGGCTTACAGAAAAATGTCATGACGGATGTCATTTGGCCTGAGAGATTTCAAGTCATCGTAGGAATAGGCCAACACATCCATATACTGGCAGAGCAGACTAGCAAGCTTGAACTTTTCCTCAGAAGTGCAGCATTTCCCAATATTTACCATCTTAGGATCACGCTTGGTTCCCAAGTTGATTTGATCAAAATCTTGGGAAGAATTTGAATCTGTTCGTTGTTGTTTGACAAACTTGTCATAGTTATCAAACAACTTCTCTAGAGAAACCAGACCCTTAGAAATTTTATTCTCCTTGAGCTGTAAGAAATCTTCCCCTGTATTGACCTGGGTTTTAGGGGTTGACCCACACTTTTGGGGCTCACTACCTTCAAAATGCAGTTGCTCAAAATTGTCTTTTTATTCCAAGAAGGCGACGATTTGATCATCATTGTTAAACATTTGCCAGTGGCCGGCATTATCTAGTACACTTGGTCAAAAAACCAACTCAATAGTATATTTATCTCCCTTAAAATTTGGGTGAGGAACTAGGAGGGTGGTAGAGACAGCCAATGCATCCGCTCGATCATTGAATTCCCTCAAAATGGTAGAGATGTTGAAAGCATCAAAATTTTCAATCTGATCCCAGACCAGGTTACAATAGTGGCACAACCTCTCATTCTTGGTCTGATAGAGGTTCATCACCTGACAGACTATCAACTCAACATCTCCTTTAGCATAGAGTTCCCTAATGCCCCTTTCTCTGGTAACCTGTAGTCTAAGCAACAAGGATTCATATTCGGCCGTGTTGTTGATATTGTTGAACTACAATTTGTAGGAAAAAGGGGTAATCTCTCCCTGAAGAGATACCAACACAACCCCGGCTCTTGACCCAGTAGAAGAGTAGCTGCCATCAAACTCTAAGGTCTATACTTCATTAGATACTGCTTTTTTCACAAAAACTTTTTTGCTTTGAGGAAAGGGTTCTTCCACGTGTTCATTTTGCTTTGGCACTTTACCCTTCACGCCAGCTGAAACTAAATCTAAGTCATCACCCGTAAGAGTTTCATTAGATGAATCGTTGATCTCATCCGTAGACAAGAAATAGTTGCCCATGCCTGAAGACTCAAATAAAATTTGAGCTTCGCGTGTTGCAGAACGGGTATCTACATACTTGGCCTCTTTTTCAGGAAGCAACTTCTTCATGACGCCTTGAATTAGAATTCTTGCTTCTGATAGGTCCATGCTTAGCTTGCCTCCAACATCTTTACAAAAATTTCACCCAAGTAGGATGTCGTAAGATGTTGGAACATCGGCAACTAAAACCATTATTTTTATCTGCTTTTCTGGAAAAGCCACAAAGGCATATTGAGCGTCTTTTATTTGACCAAGGAGAGGAACTTGCTTGTTTTCCATGGAAAAACACCTCCCAAAAGTTTTGGTCAAGGTCAGGCTGAGAGAATTCACCACTTTGGCGGGCATGACATTATCTGAAGCTCTGGAGTCTATAATACAATTACTCAGTTTGTAGCCATTTATAAGCAGGGAAACATAGAAAGGTTCTATTTTCTCGGGAGCGACGGGGAGAGTCACAACAAGATTGTTTTGGGTTGGTTTGTCTTTAGGGGGGTCGAGAACAAATTTCAAGGAGTCTTGTCCTACAGGGATGGCTTTATTTTTCACATATTCTGCTAACCTATCAAACTATTCTAGGTTAGCTCTCAAATATTCAACCTCTGTCATTTGAATTTTAATCTTTCTAGCATGGTCAATTATATCAAATAATTAAAAAGAACTTGCAACAGAGGAAGAGAGCCCATCATCAGGGACTTTAACAGGTGTGGCATTGGTTTGAGTAGCAGAGGTGGAAGATATTGAGTGATTAGGAATATTCACTTTTTTATGGGTTACCTGATCTTTTGATTGTGGAGGTAATGGAGTCTCGCGTTTGGCAATAAAAACTGTTGGTTGGGATTCTTCATCTGCCCTCCCTTTGTCAGTTTGTGAAGCCGACTAATTTTGAGATCTGGTGAAAACAGCATAAGCTCCATCCGAATCCTCCCCTTTACTTCCAGCTTCGTCCTGATAATCCAGGAAGTCGATATTGGAGTCGCCAGTTAATTCTTCTTTTTGCTCGTCAAAGAGATTAGCATTTTCTTGTTGATCTAACTGTGGTTGAAAAGAGTTGTCGTGCTCAGATTCCAAGTAGCTGACCGCTGAGTTGGCAGGTGTTGCTTCAATGGCTAATCTCCCTGAAGGGGGAGGTAGGTGGTTAGATTGCCCTTGATTCCAAACAACATTACTCTGATATTGCTGATTTTGGAACGTTCTCTTAGATGCGTCTTGATAGGTAGGAGCAGACGTACCTTGGGCTATTTGTCTCTTCAAATCTATTAATTCACTTGTTAATTTTTGCACCATAGGGTCCGTAGTGCCCGTGGAAGAGCTTTCAGCTGATGAAGAGAATTTATTTTTTCTAAGATCTTTTCTAATCTTACATGCCAGGATAAGATCGTCTTTAATCTCAATAGCCAAGCTTTGAGCCAAGGCTAGGTCCATAGGGCCAGCTCGCGTCAACAAGAAACTTACTTCGAGAAGCTGCGAGTTGATAAAAAAACACTTGAGATTTTCTGGCGTGGGTTGAGCCACAATCAGAATTTGGTTCATCAACTTGTTGAATTTAACTATGAAATCCCTCATGGGTTCTTGAGATTCTTTCTTCAACTATGTTAGCTGAGCCAACAAAGCGTGTGCATCTTCAATGGGTTTAAATTTAGCTTCGAATTTGGACTTGAGCATACCCCAATTTATTACTGACCCAGCCTGCAGGTGATAGAACCAATTCGCGACAGCTCCTTGTAGGGTTTCCACAAAAAGTCTCACTACTACATCTTCAAACTTGACCCCAATTATGCCACATGCTATGGAGAAAGTGGCAATATGCTCGTCGGAATGAACCTTTCCATCACCAAAAAACTTAGGAATTTTTTTTCTAGAACTACGAGGTAGTTCATGCAAAGATGGGGTTAAGTTAAGAGGGCCGAAGGAATTACCCCACGGGCCTTGAGCCATTATGATAAGAGAATTAAAAGGTGGGATAACAAACCTTGGTGGAGTGTTTATAGGTAGGTGGTGATTAACAGTGAGAAAAAAAGTTCTACCTTGTGTTGGTGACCTGAAAAGGCTAGAAAAAAACTCCTAGACTGTTGAAGAGAAGCTGATGGAGAAAATAGATCAAAATTACTTTGTTGCGCCAACTCAAACACAAGGTCAACAACACCCTTAGATCTCTGGCTTTTGGTGTAGCGTGGAGTTGCCAGATTTTTAAAATGAAAATGGGACCGAAACTATTTCAAGTTAAAGCTTAAGGCTTCAAAATGCACGTTCATATTCCAACGGTTCTAGTTTTGCAGACCAAATAATACAATAGAGGTTAATAATAAGGCTATAATGATAATGGGTAAGACATAAAACGAAGCCGCCAGACTATGCAATGGATAAGGGTAGGGACGGCTTCAATCTGAAATTTGAAGTTTTAGACTGCACATTCGAGTCCCCAGCAGAGTCGCCTAAAAACTGTTGGGTGAATATTTTGTCGTCAACTAACTGATGACAAAATGGGGATATCAGCCACAATATAGAGAGATTTACACCATGAATAGTATGGGTTTACCAGATCTAGACAAAGTAAATCTCTCCTCTCATCAAGGGGAGGTTTCCTATAAATACTTACGTGCCAGATATAGAATTAAGCAAAAAATAACACATGGGGGTGGTGTAAGAGCATCTACCTCTCTTTTTTCAGAGATAATGTATGAGGAATAAAAGAGAGAAAATCTTGGTCTATCGCTAACAACAGTCTTCTTCTTTTAGGAATGGTATTAAATAGAGAGCAAGAAATCACCTGAAGTAACAAAGTCACAAGAACACTCACGTAAGCACAAAGTCTTCTATAGCTTCTTTCACCGATCAGAACAAGTACAACCATAGAGTGAAGTGAAGCACAAAGTCTTCACCTAAAACTATAAAAGATAACTGAATTTTCAAGATAAAAGTAGCACAAAGTCTATTTTCTACCTTCCAGAAACACCTTCAGATAATAATAACACACCCTCTTGCTTATTAAATCAGATAAGCAAGATATTACCAGGAAAAAGACATAAGAATTATTTCCTAAATAACACAGATAATCTCAACATAAAGTCTGAAATAAACCTGCTTCTCATTTATTCAATCAAAATATGATTTACAAGTTTGAGCACAAAGTCTCAAAAGTTGCTTCAATTTCAGGAGAGTGTTTGCTATTAAATTTTCCAAGATCTATTAGAAATGAGATCTCCACTATATATAGGGGGAAAATCCTCAAAAATAGAAAATAATAAAATATACAAAATATCTTGGTCAAAGATGACTCATCTTTGACTTTTTAGATATTTTTCTGCACTTTTTACATGTAATTACATATTACAAAATTGCATGCATTCTGCACAAAACAAAAGTGCATAAGGATAAAAGAAAAAAGAAGGGGAGAGAGAATCAATTCTTGCCACCAAATTTTTTTAGATAAGCATCGTACATGGTGATAGATACCTGAATTCCTATGCTGTCTAACGCAACTGCATTCTTGAAGACGATTCTTGCTCTGATCAGTGCGTCCTTTAATGCTGTGATGGCTTTAGCGTGGCCAGTTAACCTGGATTTTAGATTTTCTAAAGTTAACTGAGCATCTAGAATGTTGTCCACCGAAGACATTGAGAATGATTTTTCTTCAAAATATTTTCGAATCATCTCCTTGAAACTCTGAATCATCTCTTCTGTCAGAAGGAACTGATGGTCCTTAGAGGTTAGGTCACATGGCAGCTCTTTTACTTGTTCAGTAGGGTCAGGTCACTCTTCTCACTGGCTTCCTTGAAAGCTTTAAGATCATCAATTAAGTCTTTGAGTACTTGTATTCTGAAGGTCAATGACTCCTTGATTTCAACATAGGAGTCCTTGTTGGAGATGACACCGATAGACATCAGAGTGCTCTTTTTGAGATTTTTAATTTCTTTCCATCTGTCGAGATCTTTCTCCAAGCTATCAATATCTTGAGAAATATTGGAGACGAAGTCATCTACCTATGTTGTTACTTTCTTCATTTTACCTATCCTTTTTGCCACTTCTGTAAGCAAAGAAACTCCCTGAGTATGCATTCTTTCGATATAGTCCTCCAAGACTTTCCCCTTTAAATAAGTCTTTTCTGCTTTTTGAATGACTAAGTCATCCACTGAGAAGGCCTCTGGAGTTGCTGCTTTAGGAGGAAGAGTGAACCTTTTGATCACTACTATCAGCTACTCTGCTTTGGCTTTATAATAGTCCTTCATCTCTTTCTCTCTGTCAAATTTTTGGACCATAATGTCCATAGCTGACTGAAGATCGCTCTTCGCACCTTCGTGAGTAACTTTGCCAAGTTCAACACGAGAGATGGAATAGCTGCTCATCTCAAAACCCTCAAGGGTTGCGTCATGTGGAGGCTTGGAAATTTCTAAAAATTTTTGCCCCTTTTCTTCGACCAACTTGGAGAGGATTCTTGGCTTCTTAGGAGCCTTTGCTTTTGCCGGCACTATCTTGCCAAAATCGAATTCATCCGGGGAGATGGCCATTTTCTTTCTTTTTGGCATGAAAGAAGACATCCAAGGCGGGAGAGAAGTACCTGTTGTAACAATAGTTGCCTCTATCAGTGTCACTGTAGCAGCTTCCACACTACTAGTGGTGACAGTAGTCGCAGTCAGAGTAACTGGTGAAACTGTACCAACTACTGATTCTAGCTCAGGTGCAGGGCTCACTGGCAGGTTGAAAGAAGGAGATGACAGACTTGGAATGGATCCAAAAGAGCGAGGGGAACCTTTAGAAGGACCCTGAGGATCACCAAATACAACCCTAGAAGGAGAAGTGGCTTCGAAAGAGGGGACACTGATTGGGGAGATAGGAGAAACGCGCACCACGGGAGATTGAGGGGAAGAAGGAGAGGCGCTCTGGATCGACTGTGCTTGTCTTGGTGAGAGTGGAGACCCAACACTTGGTTGTTCTGAAGGTTGATCCTCTGTCTCCATGGGCTGAGCTACCTGTGCCTCATGGCTTTGTTCTTTGGTTCTTTGGTTCAGGCTCTTGTGCAGTCTTAGTCTTCTTGGACACAAAGATGATCCTAGGCTTGTGAGGCCTAGAAGGAGAATGAACGTCACCCTTATTTTTAGTCCTATTCTCTGCCTTCTTCTTCAATTTTGCCTAGTAGTCAGCCTCTGATCCCATAATAAATTCCTTCAGGGTGATCCCTTTGGCTGCTAACCAATCATTGGTGTTAGCCAATATTGGTTCAAATCTTTTTCTCAAAGAAGTCTGCTCCTTTTGAGACCACTGAATTGAAAGAAGAGGGGAACTAGCAATTTTTTCTACCAGATATCTGCTGTTTATGATGTTCTCATCATTGATTAGACCAGAAGGGATCTCTGCAAGCCTGAGGTATTCTATCTGCTCTAATGTTAGACGGCAATAGTCTATTTTCCTTATCTTTTTGGTCGTCCTCAGGTCCACCCAAATATCCTCAATCATGGGTTCGTGGAACTGAGTTTTTCTTCTGATCTTCTCTTTGACTCCCCTGTAGTCAAATTTCTCCCGTCTCTTGAATGGCTTAATGGTAACCATCTGCATTTTTGTTTTCATGACCTTGGCTTTGGTTGATGTAGCAACTGAAAACCTGCCAATCTGGATCGAAAACTTGAAATCGAGTCTCTTAAGTTCCATCTATTTCATATGCACGATAACTAATTGTTGGCAAAGCTCCATTAGAACTAACTTGTCTGAAGGGAACCTGGGGAACATATAAGGGTAGCTTTGGTAAAAACCAACTTGAAGATAACAAAAAGTGTGGAACTGGAGGAACATACAGCCATAACCGTTTACCATGGCCCATGCCTCGTCTGATATTCTCTTCTGTTCTAGCTAAGGATTGAAGAGACACAAAAACACGGCAAAGAATGCGTCATTTACTCTCCTGAAATGACGTGTTGACCCCTAAAGCGTCAACTGAGGATAATATGAGTAGACCAGGGTGGTCTTTCTATCCCCTTTCTATAGTCAATCCTGGGAAAGACCGCATTGTAACAGCTATGTAGACCAGGTACGAAGTCATATAGAATTTAAAAGAAGTCTGTACCCTGGTCAACTGTTCGTGAATGGCATTGCTAATTTGTTCCCCCCAAAAGATAGTTTGCTTGCCCTGGAGGATGATCTTAATGAATGGATACATCTATTCATGAAATTGTGAAGAAGACAAGAGGCCCCGTACTCTGTTGAGAAGGGTGATCAGGTCACCGACTTCCTCAATGAAATTGCTCCTTGGGAAGTTCTTCGGCCATCTAGAGAGGCCGATCCTGGGGGTCTTTAGCCACTTGTAATTTATCACTTTCTTTGCCCTCTCAAGGTCTTTGTCATACTCTTTCTGTGCGTCCACGAAGTTGATTTGGGTTATTTCGGTGGCTGGAGGGCACAAAAAAACTTTATCAATAAAATCAGGGTCTAACCGAATTATCATGCTGCCACTGGCGTCTAAAACCAACCTAGTCTCCTTGTTGTAAAAATATGCGCATTGGAAGACGAACTCGGCATGATGCGCTGCTATCGAGAAAGCGGCCACCAGGTGAATGTTGCTCTTAACTATTCTCTTTATCCTAGTGCTGGGATTTGTCGCCTTGGTTTGTACCAGGAACTCAACCATGTCCACGTGGCTGATTTCGGTGTCTCGAATGTCATTGACATTCGAGGAGACTGATGTGGGTGGGAAGACACCTTGATACTTGTACTTCATAGCTTTCCCTTTCTTGGGAGATATTTCCATCATGGAGAACGATCCTAACTAGATGGGAGCAGATGTGTAGGAGTTCGCTGAAGGTGTTACAATCATGATCACAGATGAGAGGAGAGTGAGTGAGAGAGGGAGAGTGCAATTTAAGTGATATTAGTTACTGGAGGTCACTTAAATAGGCCTGGTCAAGTGAAGGAGCGAAAAATGAGGAAAAAAAGTATGAAAGAGACAACTCAATTTTTTTTTTGGGAGTTAAACGAAAATAGAGGAAAAAATGTAGGGGTGACAAAAATCGTCGCTTCTACATAAAGTTTGGAAAAGAAAGCAAGGGCGGCGAAAATTGCCGCCCTTGCAGCTAAAGACAGAACATGCAGGGGCAGCAATTTTTGCCACCCTTGCAAGCATGAAAGAGAAAAGTAGGGGTGGCAAAAATTGCTGCCCTTGCACTACAGTTGTAAAATCATGCAGGGGCGGTGATTTTCACCGCCTGTGCACGTAGAAGTAGAAAAATGTGTAGGGGTGGCAAAAATTGCTGCCCTCGCACGTATGGGGGAAAAAGAAAATGCGGACGACAAAAAATGCCACCCATGTGTGAAGAGAAAACCGTGGGCAGAGGAAAAGGAGAAGCCCGTGGTCAAGGATAGAAAAGAAACATTCGCAGAAAGGAGAGGAGGGATGGGTGGAAGGATGCAGGCAAGGACGCGGGTGACAAAATTCGCTGCCCACGTGAGGTTCTGGCAGAAACCCGTGGGTAGAAGGGAGAAGAAAAACAAAAACAAAAACAAAAACCTTAAATAAATGCTAAGCTAAAATAGAAAAAACAAGAAATAAACGTAAAAATAAACCCTACCTGAGAAACCATGCGTGCCACGAGGTTGAATCTATGAATTCGTGCTTCAAATCATCACTTCAGGCGCTCAGGTGCAAGAGATAGGAGGAGATGAGGAAGCAATGAGGAGAATGGGGCTCAAATCAGATTATATGGGGTGAAAAACCCACCCCAACAACCCGCTGCACGTGGCCATTAATGCCTGCACAAAAATCAAGATGTGCAAGGGCGGCAATTTTTGCCACCCTTGCATGTAGTCGGTTCATCTTGCAAGGGTGACAAAAATCGCCGCCCTTGCAGGCCGGAGAGCAGGGGTGGCAAAATTTGCTGCCCTTGCAAGAAACGTGCAGGGGTGGCAAAATTTGCCGCCCTTGCACAAAAACAAAGGAAATGCATAGGCGACAAAAAATACCGCACCTGCACTGAAAATGAATGAAAAAGACTAACTCCAGAAGGAGAGTCTAGGGAAGGGAAAACTTGGCTGGGACGAGATGGTAACCACTTCACGTTCTGAGGCCAAGATGAAAATGAATTTTGAAATTCGTCTCGAAAAATGAACTTAGAGAGATGAAAGATGAAACGAATAAGTTTCGTAGGGGGTTGTTTCCAAAAATGAGCTAAGCTGATTTTGGAAACAACAATATTTATCACATTTAGAGGTTTCATTCAAAGGTTTGAAGAAAGACAATTTTTGGCATGAAGGAAACATGCATGCAACTCAAGGTAACTTTTGGTAAAAAGGGTCTACATGACAAAGTAAACATACAAACAACTTGAAAATTGGTATGATTGGTAATAATGAATTATTATATCCATAAATAATATCTATAATGTTACGTGATTAGTGGAAGTTCCCACCGTTTATACACAATCCACGCTATGTTTCATAATGGTCACTATTCATGCAGGCACACTTTTTGGAGTTTTAAGGTGTGTTTGAGGTTTCCAAGATTAGGGAATTATTTGAGAAGAATGGTAAGATGGTTTTAAGCCTATTAAATACATTTTAAGAGTGTTCACACTCTACACTTGATGCAAACTCTGAAGGTAGGTTCAAATCCCCACAAACAGTCTTAAAGGCATAAAAAGAAAAGTTGTGTTTTGATAATTTAAATAGGTGTTATGAGGTGTTTCAAATGTCATGAATATGTTTTAAATCAAGGAATATCAGTGGGAAAGGTCAAATTGGTCATTTGGAGAAATTTAAGCTTTTTAGGCCTAAGACACCCAATTTTAGCCCATCTTTAGATGCTCGTTTCTTTCATACCATGAAGAGTTGGGACAAGATATTCTAGTATGTTTTGAGTAACCATACGTAATTGAAATTAATTATGGATTGATGTTAGATAAGTTATTGAGTTTTATAGACAATTGTTAAGAGTGTGAGAATGTCCATAATGCTTCCAAACCCTGCAAGCAATCATCTTTATGTATGTATCTTTTCACACCTTCAACATGGGAGCCTAATATTTTAAAGGGTATTGAAAGGGTTTATTAAAAATATATCCATGGAAATAATTGGTGTAATGGGTGCCTTCATTGTATGAACAACCATCTTGAAAGTTAACTTGCTTAAGCTTGCAATGGAGCTTTTTGACCAGTTTTGTGTTTTTGGACTCATAGGTCCATAAAATGGCCTAGAATTCCTTGGAAACCACCTAGAATGTGTATAGGACTCCCTTCATCTCTTGAAAAACCTATATTGTATAATAATCTGGCACATTTGGGTGATTAAGAGTCCTAAAATGGTTCAAAATTGCATATTTTTGTAGGTATTCAAGGAAAGAAATGGTATAAAACAATGGAAGGGGTCTAGTAGGACATAAAGAATCATTCCATGGCATTTAGATCTATTCATAAGAGTTTACATGGTGTCTTGCTGAGTAAAAAGGTTAAAAACTCAGTTTTTAACATATTTGTGCATTGTTGCAGGTGTAATGGTGATTTCCACCATTGTTGCAGGTATTGAAGGTTTTCAAAATATTCATTTTATTCATCATATAAATTCCATGGATGTTTTAAAGTCTTCTACAAGAATAGAAGTGGTCTTTAGGGTGCATGTTATAGCTTGGAATTGCACCCTTATGAGAGAGTTCTTTAGGTTCCCTCACTTCTAGCTATAAGCATGGGGACAACCTCAGGATGTGGCTATCCTATGGTGAGGTTGAACCTCTAGACTTTTTTATGAGGCTAGTTCCTCAAGTACTTCACTTCAGCTCTTGATCTCACACTAAAGTCTACTGTCTACTAAGAAAAAGGGATAAGAGGATTACTCAAAAAGAAATCTAAGCTAAGGGAGGTGATGCACCAAAAGAAGTGATCCACTTAGTTTGGGAAAAGAGATAACTACTAATGAATCCAAATAAGACACAAAATATTCTAGTTTTATCTCAAAACCATAGGTATGAAGCTTTTGTGTGGAGGCTGGATAGAAGCCTTACACTTTGAAGGATAACAAAATAAGTCTAAGGGAGATGCTATGAATTGGTAACATTTCAAAGGAGCTTGACACACAGACACTTCACACAATCTTACATAAAATTGAGAGGACTAAAAGCAAGGTGCTGGAAGAAATCACCAGTGATGAATAACAATCATAAATTCTACAAAAATGAAACCAAATGTGCACACTTGTTTTAGCTAGAAATAGAAAAGTCTTCCTTGTATTGCTTCAAAAGAGACTTTTACAAAGCAATTTTTGTAGAGTGATTATATCACCAATCCAGGGATGATTTGCTTAGCTCCAAGGCCTTTATATATATAGAAAAGGGGGAAGAGAGAAGTCACTGATGGTGAGAAATTTGATGTTGTACTTTCCTATTATCCCTAAATGTGCTGCTCAAAATCACTCGATAATCCTCTCGAGCCCCTCCCATCCTTTTGACTTTTTTTGGCAATCTGAAAAGTCATGTTATGAGCAGTTGGAATGTTTCTTCTTGGCATGATGCATTTAAATGTCAAATGACAAATAAGAATAGTGAAACATGGTGGATGAGAGCCTTCATAACTTCTAGCTACTAGTTGCTCAGACTCTCTCATGTTTATTGAACATCCTTATGCCACTTGTCCTTTATTGATTGACCCTTTCTACTCCAGTTATGCCATGTGGTAGCCTTCCATTCATTGCATCATGATTCTTGCATTGTTACACCAAGCTTAAGTTGAGCCTTTGGAGAATCATGATTTACTCTATGTAGAGTAATTTGGGTTCTTTGAATTCCCCAACTTCAGACTTTCCCAGATCCTTCACTTATAAAGCCTTTTAAGTAGAGTACTTGGAGAAACTCAATTTGCTCTATGCAGAATAATTCAGGTTCTTCAAGCCTACTTACTTCAGGCTTATCCATCTTGAAGTCTTCTCATTTTGCTATTTCCCAAGCCTTAAGACTTTGGGCTTTTTAAACCTGATTACTTCTAATGGCTAGTTGCTAATCCTAATTTTGACATCCATTGGCCCATCATTTCGTTTAGACACTTGGTCTTGGGTTTCTTTTTTGGCTGATTTATTTTGAGCAAATCTCTTGAAGGAATTTCTTCAAAGAATTTGTCTCAAGGAATTCCTTTGGAATTTTTTTTTTGAATCTATCTTCAAAACTACCCTTCAGGATTTTCACAATGGACTTTGTTGGAGGGTAAGAGACCCTTTGAGCTTTCTGCATGTCCTTTCAAACTCTCATGAATGATCCTCCCAAAGGGAAAGATACCCTTTGGGAATTTTGAAATGGTCCCTCTGAAGGGTAACATACCCTTCAAGAAAATTGTAACTATCCACTTGGAGAAGAAAAATTCCTTTGGAAAAGTTGAAGTGTACTTTTGCCCTAAAAAGCCCCTTCAAACTTTGAAAGTACCTTTCAGATTTTTCCAAAAAGACTTCTCCCTTGAAGAACCTAAGAAGCCTCATTTTTCAAGACCAAATCAGGTTTGTGAATCCCCTTTACTTATTTCAAGCTTCTGATTGCTTATAACTTATGATGTAATCAAGCGTGCCCCTTAGAGAACCTAAAATACACTGTCTATAAGTAATTCAAGTTTGTAAACTTGAATTACTTCTACTTATAAAACATTTAGAAGCTAAGCACTGTTGGAAACTTGATTTGCATTGTGCCTTCAAAAAACCTAAAGTTGTCACTACTAGAAAACCTGAAGTCCTCCCAAAGACTTACCATTTTCTTTCTTGAAAGCTCCCTTTTTCATACTAAGGAAAATTTTGATATGTGGGAAAAAAATGGCCAACATTTGTGGTGACTTGTAGGGAAGCATGCCTGCTATGCTTTAGAACCTAACTCATTTGCTTTGTTCGATCCATCGGGTGTGGAGTCACTACTTTTGTACAAAGCTAACTTTATCTAGAAATCTCCCTTTTAGCAACAAGAACAACTTAAATGAAACAAATTGTGCCCAAGGCACTTAGGGAAGGGAAACTTAATTAAAACAGATGTGCACACGACACTTAGAGAAAAACATAAAAAACTATACAAAATGTAAAATAATATACAATGGCTGCAAACTCTTCTAATAACATGGCTTTAGATGAATTGCATTGACTAAGATGGGTAATACCTCTCCATCCAGTTGGGTAAGCTAAAAAGTGTTATGCTATTTTTATCCATGGATCAAATAAGGGCCACTCCACAAGCTGTCAAATTTGGTATGGTTGCTTGGTTTGGCCTTTTTTGAGTCCCATTTGAGAACCAGGTCTCCTTCCTTAAAAGTCCTTGTTGTAGCTCTCTTGTCAAAAACCTTTTTGACTTGAGCTTGATGCACCTCCAATGTCTTCATTACAAAGTCCCTTATCTCCTCAAGTTCTGTGAGTTCTACCAATATCACATTCATAAGTTCATCTTCTAGCAGCTCCAACTGGTGGGCTAGCTCTAATGCAGGTAATTCAAGGGAAATGGGTAACTTGGCCTCCCTTCCATATACTAGAACATATGGAGAATTGCCAATAATAGCTTTAGGAGTTACTCGGTCAGCGCCCAAGGTTGTCTTCAACTTGGTGTGCCACGTCCTCTAATTCTCCTCTATGGTCCTCTTGATAATCCTCAACAAATTTTTATTTATGGACTATCCAGTCTATTTCTTTGAGGATGATAATTTGAAGAAGTGTTGAGGTAGATTGCCATTTTGATAGCCCATTCACTTGTTTTCAAACCAAGGAAAACCAATGCATTTTCAGATATGATAGTGGATGAAATACCAAACTTGGTCATAATGCTATCATAGAAATCTAAGATTGTACTTTCGTTGGCTTCTTTCAATGTAATGGATTCCACCTACTTGGTGAAGTAATTAGTTGCAGTAAACACCCACTTATGCCCTGCACTTGATGGGGGGTTGATCATACCAATGAAATCCAAACCCCATTGCATGAATGGTTTCTCCACTTGAATCAGGTTTAGAGGGAAAGATACTAACCTTTGTTTACCTATGAAAAGAGCACATTTTTGACACCTCCTCACCCATGCATAAGCATCCTTGAAGAGGCTAGGCCAATAGTAACCAGCTCTCATGATCTTTATTGCAGTAGTTCTTAGAGAAAAATGACCTCCTATAGGCTCATCATAGAAATACCCCGAAATCTTGGCTATTTGATCATCATCTACACACCTTTGGAGCACTCTATTGAGGTCTCTTCTAAAAAAACCTATCATCTAAGGCATAAGGTATGGATTGAAGTTTGAAATACCTTCTTTTTGCTTTGTCCATACCTTAAGGGCACTCACCTAGCAGTAAAAAGTGTGTTATATCATGGAGCTAACTAGTGTGAGGTGGAGGTGCATTTGCTGGTAGGTTATCTTGTGTTACCAAGATGACCTCTTTATCTTCATGAAGGTCATCAACCATATGCTCACATAAGTCTTTACCTCTTACTAGCTTAGTGACCTTGATCTCCACGTCACACTCCATGACTTTAGTAATCCAACCAACTCTTTTTTCACTCAAATCCTTGTTAAGAAGGAAGTCTCTTACCTTAGGATGAGACACCATAAGGTGGATTTTGCTATTGGATAACATTGGCCTAAACTTCTTGAGGCTCCTTACTACTTCAAGGACTTGCTTTTCTACAAAGGTATACCTCACATCATACTTTTCAAGCCCCTGAATAAAAAATGCTAATGGTTGCTCAAGTCCTTCACCATTTCTTTGCATCAACATAGCTAATATATTATCAATTTTGGCAAAAGCATATAATATGAAATCCCTTGAAAAATTAGGATTCATAAGTGTGGGTACTTGAGCAATGGCTTGCTTGATAGCCTCAAATGCTGACTTACATTTATTTGACCAGGTGATCACTTGGTTCTTTTTCAACATAACATTGATGGGTTTAACCTAACTTGAAAAACCAAAGATAAATATTCTCATAAAGTTTATCTTTCCAAGGAAACTTTGGAGTCCCTTCTTATGCTTGGGCAGGATTAAGGCTAAGATGGCACTTGTTCTCTCAGGATCAATAGATAACCCTTCCTTTGAGATAATGTGGCCCAACATCTTACCTTCACACATGACAAACACACACTTTTTGGGATTTAATAAAATCTCATACTCTCTACATTTTTTAAAAATTAGCCTCAGGTGGTTCATATGATCATTGGCATTCTTAGAGAAAACTGTGATGTCATCCAAGTAAACCAGCACCATTTGGTTTAGCAGCCCCTGAAAAGCCATGTTTATGGCTCTTTGAAAAGTTGCACCACCATTTGATAGACTAAAGGGAATATTTTGGTACACATATGTGCCCTATTTGGTGGTGAAGGTAGTCTTATACTGATCTTTATCTTTCACCCAAATTTGGTTGTAGCTAGAAAATCCATCTAATAGAGAGAAATGTTTTAATCTTACAACTACTTGGAGAAGTTGCTTCATGGATGGTAGGGGGTAGTGATCCTTTAAGGAGACTATTGATGCAAGAAAATTGCACCTGGGGCAAGGAGGTTGAACTCCTACCTTTTCTTTGCAACATGGAAACTCCTCTCTCACCTATGGGATGACGAAGTAGGAGAGGAGAGTCTCTAGATAAGGGCTAGCTCCCTTTGATGCATCATGTTTGTTCTAGCAAGTGCAAAAAAACAGGTATATATATAGCTATAACAAAGGGGGGGATGAAAAGGGAGAAAAAATGCAGAAAACAAACAACCTACTCTAAAATAGGTGATGCACCAAAATGAAATGTTGACCTTCACACATCCACTCTCAGAATCAGACAAATACATACATACTCTACGCACTTGGCAGAAGGACCAGGCTGCAAGAAAATAACAGGGAGGCTTCAATGGAAAATCCAAAATAGAGATCACCCAAGGTGCTGTGAAACACACACTTATGAAGTAATTTCTTCTGCTCCTTCACTCCCAAATACTACTCTTCTCCTGTCAACTGCAACAATGGCGCCTTGTAGACAGTAGGTCTGCTGGTGTTGAACCTGTGAGAGCATCAAAAGACAATGACTGGACACAAGCAAACATTCAACGCATACATGGAAATGTCTATCCAAATGGAGGTAAAAAACTACATTTGTATTGATCCAGGTGAAATTTTGTAGAGCTGCGCTCTTTACAAATGTGGAAGATCTCCCCCTCTCAAAAATGAGAAGTTACAATATATAGAAGAAAGAAGAAAGAAACTTGGCGCTTCTTTGACAAGTTGGCATGTCACGTCTCTCATTGGGAAAAACAAGTCACTCAAGGAATTAAATGGCCTATGCCTTTTGTCTGCTTGAAACCTGTCCCCTTTTTGATGACTTACACGATTTATCAATCCATTAAAAAAATAGAGGAAAACCGATTTTATCTCAACTGTTTGTGCCTTTCATGATTAATTTTTAGGGACTGCTCCACCTACTGAAGTCACTTCCAAAATGGCACCACTTGGATCAACTGCCAACTCGCTTTGTCCATTTGTTGTTCACACCATCAGGGAATAAATTGCCTTGTTTCTGCCACTTGGACTACTTGGCTGCTCCATGCCTCATCATTTCTTACTTTGTCTCTCTATTTTGTCTTCTTCTGCATCCTTGTCCTTATTTTTGTCTTACTCGGTTGCTCATCCCCTTGGGTGAACATACTTGGTGGGTCGCTACATTTAGGCCATTTTCTTGCTCTTAGTTGGCGCTCTTCCAGATTGAAAACCCAACAGCTAAATGGCTTTGTTAAATTTGACGTGGTCTGGGACGTCTTCGGGTCCTCATCATCGGATCACATGGTAGTCAGATCCATGCTGGCAGTCAGGTCCATGCCGGCTTCTCCTTCTAAACTTCTTCATGGCCTGCTAAGTCTTAGCACTCAGTTGGGCACTCCTTTTTTTGTTATTTTGATGGGTCCTGGGATGGTCTCTCGGGCTGTCTTAAAAGTCCCCATGGACTTGCTTTAACTCCTCAGATTGCTCCTTGGCTTTGTTTATTCCTTGGCAGATGTTTTGTCTGTGGATGTTTTCTTGTAGACAAAAAGTCTGCAAAAATTCATCCGTGCCTTTGCATTTGTTATCCCGTGGACAAAAGTCCATGAAAATTATGCCTGACCCTTCTTGCCTTTGCATTTGAAGCGGTCCAAATTCCTTGAAATGTTTGAAATGTCTGCCCGCTCTCCAAAAGGGCATTTTGACTTTTGACTGTGCCTTCGTGCCAAGGGCAGCCCCTTGAACCGAACCTGTTGAACTAAATTTTGGTTCAACAATTCAAGGTTCAAAGGAGCGTACCGATGAACCTTGGCTGCTGAACTTCTCCAAGCTTTAAACCTTTGACTTGAACCAAGCCGCTGAACCCAAAGCATTAAACTTTTGGTTGAATCCACCGGCTTTGAACCAAGTGATGAACAGACTAAGGGTGGTTGAACCACTGAACCAGGGCATAAAATGAACTCTCTAAACTCAAAAATGACTGGCATTTGAACAGCAGGTGAAGAAGGTGACCAAAATTTTGCCAAGGGGGCAAAAATTGGTCAACAAAGACTTTGTTCAAATCTCTAAAGTCTACACAAATCCTAATCTCCCCACTCTTTTTTCTTATAGGCACCAAATTGACTACCCATGATGAATGCTTGGTTAGCTCCTTCCTCATCAACTCTTCAATCTTGGGGTTAATGGGCCTTTGATTTTGCCTCACATACTTGGCATTGGCTTCCAACTCTACGGTATGCTAAGCTAACTCAAGATCAAAACCCTTTAGGTCGCTATACTCCTAAGCAAAAATGTCTATATACTCTCAGCAAAGTGCTATGAAAGCATGCCTCTCAGCCTTGTTGCTTACCTTCCCAAGTTTGAGAAGCTTGTCCTTAAAGATGAGGACTCTCTCATAGTTTTCTTCATTAGTTGACATAATTGTCTTGTCTTTACTCATATGGTATCCTTCATGAAAAAGGCCCTTAAGTGTAACCAACCCCTGAGGAATTTTGTTCAACTTCAATTGAACAATCTAATCCTTATATTGATGCTATAATTTAGCTTTGTTAGATGAGGAGAACTAAGCTTCCTACTGTAAGAAACAAGCAATTTTCTTATCACTCTCAAAAACTTACCAGTGGGCTTTATTATCTAGCACTGATGGCCTCACCACCACCTTAACCTATGGCTGAACCTTAGCTTCTTCAGCTCATTTGGAATGTCAAACTGAGCTCTTACAGTTGCCAGCCTGTTAGCATGATGGTTCTAATTTCTTGGGACAACGTGAATGTCAAAGGCTTCAAAATATTCAATTAGGTCCCACACTCAATTTTTGTAGGACCTCATCAAGTAATTCTTTATAACGTTCAAGCCTTTGACTTGGTTTACTATAAGTTCACTATCCCGTTAAAATTGTAATAGTTTGATTCCTCTTTTATTGGTCCATTAAAGGCCATAGATCAAGCCTTCATATTATGTTATATTTGAAGATCAACTAAAATGAAACCTATAAGAAGAAAAAACTTATTATCCAAATGGAAAACCAACATTGCCCCAACACCTACACCATTTTTTCTCCTTGAGCCATCAAAGAACAACTTCCATAAACCATTGGGTTCTTCTTTAGGTACAATGAGGGAAGGTATGGGCTGATTCTCTTCATGTAACAGATAGACACCCATGTCTCTTTACTCAATACCTTCCAAAAGGTTGAAAAATTGGTTATCTCCCTATAGCTCATCCAAGAACAAGTATGAAACCTCTTTAGGATGAGTGTTCAGCTCTTAGCCAATTGTAAACTCATCCTCATCAATTGAGGTTTACATTATTTGGTTGATGTGGTTCAATGTGGAATTATGCCATGGGTTCAACCTTGATTGAGTCCTTAGTCCCATACCTTGTTTTGAATGCCATGTAATACCAATTTACTACAAGGTAACCCCCAATCTTGGCTATGAACTCTCTAGAAAGGCATAATGCAAAGTGAGGAGTGATATCCAAAATCAACATGCCTTACACCACAGACATGCTAGGATAAACATGTAAGGTGAGGCTCAAATTCTTGATGATATCTAATGGCTTTTTGGAAGAACCATCAAGATGCAAGACTCCCTTGGTGTGTAGCTCATACTTGAGGTTGAACTGGTTAACAATAGACTTTGGCATGACTAAGGTGTTAGCCCCACTATCCACCAAGCAATTGTGCACTAAGGAGTCATCAATGATTAATTAAATGTAGAATGTGGGGGCTTGGTCACAATACTTGATGTTTCTCCTAAAGGACTCTTGGCTATATTGATGAAAACTTTAGCTTCCTTGCCTGGTTGCTTACTTGCAGCTATAGAAACACTCATCCTAGACAAACCTTCCTAAAGAATATCTACTTGGCCAGGCATGAAAATCATATCCCACATTGGTACACTCACATTGGATTTATTAATTTGCTCCACAATGTTGATTGGCATACCCCCAACCTTTGCCTAGGTTTTGGGAGTAACTACTGCTGGCTTTATGGAAGAAGCAGTGATAAGAGGTTCTTTGAAAGCTTCCTGATTGTTACCCATATTTCTTCTCTTGACCCTTATATTCACTAAGACTAGGGTGTGGACCAAACTAGGAGTAACAAGTTGGTTGGATGCATAACACTCCTCTTATTCACTGATGACTATTGAAGCTTTCAGATGGTTTAACCCTTGATTTGAGCCTTATTCTTATAGAGGCTGCTCTTGCTTTGTCAGCATGGATACCTTTATGTTTTGGGCCATAAGAGCCTGGTTATATCCATAAGTAATAACTTGTTGCTATTGATCATTAAACACTTGGTTGGATCCATTAGTTGGGATAATGGATTGTCCAAAAGAATGATTCCAAGGCATTCTCCCTTTAGCCTCTTGAGCCACGTTATTTTGAATTGGGACCAAGGAGTTGGAAAGGCCTACAACATTCATATTATAATTATGTTGCCTAGCATAGCTAAGCTGCCCCTGTCCTTGGAAACCTCCTTTGTAGGGTGGCCTATTAGCTTGATAAGGTTGTTGCTGAGACTGATACAGAGCTTGATAAGGCTTTTTATAAACTTGTTGCCTCTTGACATTGACCACATAATTCCCTAAGGATTAGAGCATGCTTTTCAATTCTAAGTAATTCTTCTACTCTTAGGAGTCATTGGATCCACTAGTAGAGGCCTTCTCTTGCCTAGGTGAAGGCACAATAACAATTTTTGGCATTGGAAGTATAACATCAAGTAGAGGAATGACTGTAGGAGGTAGTTTGATTTCTGAAAAAAGAGGCATTGGGGGTCTGGGAGTAAGCTTTCCAGCCTAAACTAGGGAATTTTCTACCTTGATGGCAACTTCATATGCATCTAGCAGTATGTCTCCTCTCATAGACTGAATCATTACAGCTATGTCACTATTGAGATCATTTAAGTAATACAATAAAGTAAAGTTTGAATATGGTCTAACATCTGCTAGAATTCTATCCCATGCCTTCTAAAATCTCATATTAAAGTCTTGCATGACTTCATGAAGAGCTTTTTTATTATGGTTAGCTATTCTACTAGTGACAAATGATCACTCTTATCTGCAAACCTTTTACATAGGGCTATTCCCAACTCATCTGATGAGTGGATATAATTAGGAGCTAGGCCCCTATACCAATCTAGTGCCTTTCCTTTGAAAGATACAACCAATATCCTAACAGGCACATTCTCTACCATGATATTGTGAATGTTGCAAAAGTTGGCTATGTCTATTATGTGCTCAGTTGGAGTTACAGCTTGGTCTCCTATGTAATAAGGAACACTTTTGAGGGTTGATACTTGCATAGGATCCTATTATGGTAAGTTCAAAGGGATTTGGCCATTGAAGCCCACAAAATCTCTTTGGGAATCATAGTAATAAGAGGGGATGATAAAGATCTTCTTGTGTAGGTATACTTTATGACTGGTTTAGGAGGATAACTTCTTACATAAGGGTGAGTATGGGTGAACCTTAACCTTCTTATTGAGTTTAAAGGTAATTCAATAAACTCAAAAGGAATACCTACAGAAGTTGATCTTGCAGTCACCTTTGGTATGAAAGATAATTACTGTTCTACCACTAGATAGTTGGGTGTTCTTTGGAGTCACCAGATGCTGAAGGATGAATGCTACCACTACTATAAAATGATCAAAATAGCATCAAGTTTTACCAATTTTTTATAAAAAATGAAAATGAAATGGTAGTGGTCCCATCGAGCATGCCATAACTGTTATAGCTTGGAGTTACACCCTTGTGAGAGAGTTCTTCAGGGTCCCTCACTTCTAGCTATAAACACGGAGACAACCTCAGGATATGGGCATCCTATGGCGAGGTTGAACGTGTAGACTTTTTTATGAGGCTAGTTCCTCAGGTACTTCACTTCAACTCTTCATCTCACACTAAAATATACTATCTGCTAAGGAAAAGGGATAAGAGGATTACTTGAAAATAAATATAAGCTAAGGGAGGTGATGCACCAAAATAAGTGATCTACTTGGTCTGAGAAAAGAGCCAACTACTGATAAATCCAAATAGGACATAAACTATTTTGGTTCTATCTCAAGGCCATAGGCATGGATCTTTTACATGGGTGATAGAGAGAAGCCTTACACTTTGAAGGATAACAAAATAGGTATAAGGGAGACACTATGAATTGGTATCACTTTAAAGGAGCTCAACACACAGACACTTCATGCAATCCTGCATAAAATTGAGAGGACTAAAAGTAAGGTGTTGGAAGAAATCATAGGTGATGAATAACAATCAAACATTCTGCAAAAATAAAACCAAATGTATACACTTGTTTTAACTATAAATACAAAAATCTTCCTTGTATTACTTTAAAAGAGTATTTTACAAAGCAATTTCTGTAGAGTGATTCTATTTCCAATATGGGGATGATTTGCTTCACTCCAAGGCCTCTATATCTATAAAAAAGGGGGAAGAGACAAAGGGAAGAGAAAAGAAGTCATCGATGGTGGGAACTCTAATGTTACACTTTCTTGTTCTCCCTAAATGCACCACTCAAGATCACTCAACAATCCTCTCGAGCCCCTCCTATCCTTTTGACTTTCTTTGGTGCATCTAAAAAGTCATGTTATGAGTAGTTGGAATGTTTATTCTTGACATGACACATTTAAGCATCAAATAGTGATTGTGAGCAATGAACCATGGTGGATGAGAGCCTTCATAACTTCTAGCTATCAGTCATTCAGACTCTCTCCTATTTATTGAACATCCTTGTGCCACTTGTCTTTTACTGATTATCCCTTTTTGCTCTAGTTATGCCATGTGGTAGCCTTTCATTCATTACATTATGATTCTGACATTACTAGACCAAGCTTAAGTCAAGCCTTTGGAGAATCTTGATTTACTCTATGTAGAGTAATTTGGGTTCTTTGAATTCCCCAACTTCAAACTTTCTCAAATATTTTACTTATAAAGCCTTTTAAGTAGAGTACTTGGAGAAACTTGATTTAATCTATGCAGAGTAATTTAGGTTCTTCAAGCCTACTTACTTTGGGCTTGTCCATCTTGAAGTCTTGTCATTTTTATATTTCCTAAGCCTTAAGACTTTGGGCTTTTCAAACCCAATTACTTCTAATAGCTAGTCACTTATCCTGATTTTGACGTCCATTGGCCCATCATTTCCTTTAGACACTTAGTCTCAGGTTTCTTTTTCAGCTTATTTATTTTGGGAAAATCTCCCAAAATAATTTCTTTAGATAATTTATCTGAAGGAATTCCTTGAAACTTTTTATTCACGGTTGTCTTCGAAACTACCCTTCAGGCTCTTCATAATGGACTTTCCCAAATGGTAAGAGACCCTTCAGGCTTTCTACTTGTTCCTTTAGACTCTTATGAATGATCCTTCTGAAGGGAAAGATACCTTTTGGGAATTTTGAAATAGTCCCTCCGAAGGGTAACATACCCTTTAGGAAAATTGTAACTATCCACTTGGAGAAGAAAAATCCCTTCAAAAAAGTTGAAGTGTACCTTTGCCTTAAAAAGCCCCTTCGGATTTTGAAAGTGCCCATCAGATTTTTTGAAAAAGATTTGTCCCTTGAAGAACCTAAGAAGTACCATTTTTCAAGACCAAATCAAGTTTGTCAAGCCCCTTTACTTATTTTGAGCTTCTGACTACTCATAACTTATGAAGTAATCAAGTAGTGCCCCTTAGAAACCCTAAAATACACTATCTATGAGTAATTTGGGTTTGTAAACTCAAATTGCTTCTACTTATAAAACATTTAGAAGCTAAGCACTGCTGTAAACTTGATTTGCATTATGACTTCAAAAAACCCAAAGTTATCATTGTTGGAAAACCCAAATTCCTTCCAAAGACTTACCATTTTCTTGCTTGAAAGCTCCCTTTTTCATACTTAGGTAAACTTTGATATGTGGGCCAAAAAATGGCCAAGAGTGCCAAATGGCCTTAGGAGCAGTTTTTAGGACAGTTGGTTGAGGGTGGCTCAAGATGTGACCTCCATCAATGGCATCTATGGGAGTTGCAGGTATCATGGAGTTTATTACAAGTTTGAGGATCAAAGTCAAGTTGAAAATATAAAAGAACCTCAAAAAACAGACATGAAAGATAACCTCCGTGGTCAGTTAAGCACAAAATGCCAAGTTAGCTAACCTTTTGCCTGACATCTTTTAGAAGAGCAAGTGCAGGGGGTGAAAAATTTTATGGGAGAGATATTTGGAGGTTAGAGAGTGCAAGTGGAATAGTCAATGCATTTTCAAAGTCTCTAAAGACTTTTCCTTCTTAGTGGATCATGACATCATCATCCTCAACAAGTTTTTGTCTTCTAGTGTGTTTCTCAACCAATGAGAGGGTTTGAAGACTATTGGAGCTAATGGAGGTTAATTTTTTGAATAAGGATTAGTTATAATTAACCCAAATATGAGTGAGAATTCATGGAGGGTGGTTGGATCTCATTTATTGAATTATGTTTGTTTGTCTCTTCTCTTTCTCTGTTTCCCTTTTCTCTTATATATCCCATTTCTACCCCATTTTTATAAGATATTATCATTTTAAAAGGAGAAAACCTATCAAAATTTGTAAGAAATACCATTTGAATCAATAAATTTCAATTTTTACCTATCTCTTGCCTCTAAACCGCTTAGCAAGCTTGTGCATGATGGCCTTGTGAAGAACTGTTCTTCCATGTCCATTGTCCTCCTTTATTGCCTATTTTTAGGTGTTTTCAAGTTAATTATAGGTCTCAACTTGAGCTCTTTATACCATTAATGGATTCTTGGTATGAATTTTGAAATTCCTCTTTGCTTCATGTATTGTTTGGTGAGCCTAGTTTGTGAAACACATGGCAATTAGCTAACTTGTGAGGTTATATGATCAAGAATTATTTTATGTTAATTTAGTGTTTATTTCATGCTTATGTTAGTGTCAATAAATTTGGTGTATCACCCATTTATCTCTCTTAGTTACCCTATACCCCCTCTCTACCTCTTTTCCAAGCAAAAACATTAGTTTTAGTTGATCTACCAAGAGGAAGCTGGCCTTCTCCAGAGGTTCAACCTCACTATAGGATACCCAAAGCCTGAGGTTCTTCCAATATTGTAGCTGGGAGTGAGAGAGATTGAAAAACTCTCCCACATTGGTGTAATTTTATGCTACAATAGATAACAAAGTAGTATTGGAGAAAATCCATGGAAAGTTTGGGTGTGGTTAAAGTACTAAAGAGAGAAGAAATAGTAAGTTGTCTTGAGATGGTTAGTATAAAGAGTTATGAGTTAACAAAGATGAACATAAGAGAGGATGAAAAAAAATATAAGATGACAACATAGGTCATCAAGAGGCAGTAAGAGATTAATATTAAAAAATAAGAAGACATAGCACCTATGAGAGTGCTCAAGAAAGAAGATAGCCAAAACAAGAAAGGCAGTCAAGTTTTTACGAGAGAAGATAACAGAATAGTAATAGAATTTGTAGATGAAATGGAAAATAAGTGGTTTGGGAAAGACACCAAGCAAAATAAGATGGACAATGAAGTGTCCAAGAAATAAGCACAAGAGAGAGCCATGAAGGCTCCAAATTTTAATACTAAGCATATGTTTTGTGATGAAAGTGCAGGTAAGGAGCAAGAAAAATTTAACCTAAAGTGGGGAAAAAGTCAAGGAAAAGGAAAAGAAAGAGATGAATGAAAAACCTAAGATGACTTTTTAAACCAAATAAGGAATGGTAGATAAACTCAAATGCTTGAAGAGGAGTCTTGAACAGGAAAAGAATGTCAAAAAGTTGGGCAATATGTAGTAGGCCCATGAAGAACAATTAAGTGACTCACAAGATAATCCTATAAGAGTGCCAAATAAAATAAATTAGATATGGAAAATGAGAATAAAACCCTTGTATATGTAAAAGATAATGAGAATTCATAATGGTGATGAACAAAAACAAACCAAGAGTCTATACAAGCATGTGGCATGCAAGGATCAAGAAGATATTATACATCGTGTGAAGTGGTCAGAACAAGAAGAATTGATGGAGGAAGAAGAATTAATATTTTCAATAGGATTTTCTCATGGAAAGAATAAGGTGGATCAGTTTACATAGGTGGAAGAGTGGTATACACCTATAATGCAAGAAGAAGATAACAACAACTATGTTTTTCTTAACAATGTTGTTTCATGTGCAGTTATACTAATCAAGAAGTTGAAACAAAGAAGACCTAATTTTAGGGCCCAATAAAATGGTCACCTATATGAGAGGAAAGTAGAAGAAAATAAATTTTGTATGGAGGTTCATTGTAGTCAAATGGGAGCATACACAAAGTGCATCAACAAACACCTATGGCAAACATTTCTTTTTAGCTTGGTAGTATGATGCAGGGGCATCCTATAAGTACCCAAAAGTTGATTAATTTTTGTCTTTAGGTAGTCTATAAAGTTTCTCATAGGTTTTATAAGTATTTATTAGTCATAAGGTGGAGTCTAGGTAGTCTTAAGATGCATAGAATTTGAATTCTGGCTTTTCCTGCCAAAAACCTCTTTTGAAAATTTGAATATTGTTAACCCTTTTTAAGGAATCTTATAGGTTTTTGAAGGTGGTAAGATGTTAAAAAAACATGATTAAGGGGTTTATACACTATATAAGTTTCATGAAATTTTCATAAGTCTAAGGTCATGGTTCCATATGGGTCATCTTGTGTAAAATCAAGAATAATGCAATGTAACCAAAAAGACCTCTCCGAGGGAAAGATTCAAGAATCAATTATGCATACTTTTAGGAGTGATAGGAGTCAATTTTGGTAGTGGAAACCTCATATTAAATTAGAGGTATATAGAGGAAGGTGTGTGATCAACCTTTGAAAGAATGAATTTGATATTTTTATGGATTTCTGTGATAATACTGTGCTCTATGTATTGGAAAAGTTATTGTGATCAAAGTGTTTGAGAAGGAAGACTCTAAAATGTGTTGTACTTGGTGTTTGAATGAATAAATGTTTTTTTACTATATTAGTTTATGCATGTGTAAAGAATTTTCACTTCGAAGGAGAAAAGAAAAAGAGAACCCTATTGAAGATTGTTACAAAACACAGACCCCTATTTCTTTATAAGTTGTTTGTTTAAAGACTGTGTAATCAATGTTTGATGAATATATGTTTTTGAAAATTCATTTACAAGGTGTTTGAATGAGGTTGGACCTATTTGAGCATTCATTTTTCAAGAAACAAGAAAGATATATCTATTTTTAAGACTGGATTTATAGACTCTATTTTTTCTTGTATGTTTTCAATGCCTATGCACGCATTGTATTACTATATGAGAGAATTGGAAATGGGATCTATCTTAAATGAATATTGGAAACTATTTTTAGCATATTTTAATCTATTTAACATTATTATAAACCATTTATTTTCATATAATATGGTATGTTCTTTAAAATTATGAAACAGTCTAGTAGAACACATATTTTTCTTGCACAGTCAAGACATATTATGTTAGAAAACTTTGAAAATGGATTAAAAAAGGAAATAAATGCTTGGTAGAGTGAAGTGAGGTTAATATAAATCCATAAAAGCTTTCATAGATCTTTTAATCCCTTTAAAACATTCACAATTATAATTTTTGTGTTCTTGGGCTGGTATAGGGTTGTATAAGCCCTAAATTAGGGTTTCTTCTATATCTTTTGATCTAACCATAAAAAAAGCCAAAACTTTGTAGTATGGTCATATTGCATGTGCTCTAACTAAATATCACAATTTTAAGTTGGTACAAAATGTCTAATATGACATTTTTGGGACTGTGTTATGTTTAAGCTTGAGGAAGCCTAATTGATAAGGCCTTAAGGAGGAAAGTGTGGTCTAAAAATAGAGTTAGACCTTGAAAATTTGGGTAGAGTTGAGTCTCAAAAAAGAGTATCACAAATGGTCATTGGTTTTGCTATATGCATTTGTACATAACCATACTAATCAAATAACCCCAAAAATAGGGCTACAAGGACTGTGTGTAACGTATGTAGAGTTGAGAAAAGGAAGGAGGAGACTTGGAAGGTGTGGCATAGTTGACGACTGAGAAGAGAGGGTTAAAGAGACCCTTATAAGCAATATCAAGATAATTGAAACCATAAGATCAACAAGGGAACCTCAGTTTCTTGTATGAAGAATGATCAAGGGGGTCTTAGCCTGAAGTGGTAAACTATAGTTTAAGTAGTGTATATTGAGATAAGTCAGTGAGTGAGGTAGTTTTGTGTATGCTCTGCATCAATTGATCAGGTTAAATCATATTCAATAAATAAACTTTGACTTTTTCCTTATTATTACCTGCAAGATGATTGGCCATACCTAGAAAGAAAAATACTATATCGATGTCCACGATAGCCCAAATTAAATCATTGGGACTCAACTCACAACAAGTTGTGATAAAAAATGCAAGTATTAAAATAAATTTAACAAAAAACAATGAATTTGTAGAGTACAATTAGCTTCTTCAAGGCTTGATTGTGCAGTTTTTAGCAAATCTATTATGTTTTGATATCAATGAAAATGAAAAAATCAATGCATTGGAGGTGGTTTTTTGCCTATCCATAATTTTTAATTTCCATTAGACCACTCACATATAAAAATGGTTCAATTATTGGTCCAAATTAGGTGTTATTCAAAAATTATGTCAATTAATGTATCGTGGTTTTTTTTAATCCCTATATTATTTCCTTAAACTATTTTTCTATTATTTAAAACAAATTTAATTATAACTAATGTCTCTTGAAACTCTCTTTTGTTTATCCTTATGTTATTTCTTTGAATTATTTTTGAGTTCTTTAGAACAAATTTAATTCTATGATAAACCCCGTAGGGACTTGGCACATGTCTCCCTTGTTCTCTTGGACATAACTTATATGAAAATTATTGTAGGTAGGCATATAATGTAGAGTAAATATATGCTTGTGAAAATATCCTTATGTCAAGGGGGAATAGAATTATGAGCATGATGGATCCTTCATAAGACCTCATGCATTTACATATTCTCACATGGGCAAGAGGTTTAGATGTCTAGAATCCCCCTTCACCCAACATTATTCTACGAACAACACATGGAGCATTACCCCAATACCCAATGAGATCTCTGAGATGCTCAGCACCATGGTCATTTTCTTGTCCTAATATTGGATATGTAAAAACCAATTAGAAATAATATAAATTGTGTTATGACATCCAAATTTATCATCAAAAGCAAATTTATTAAATATAACTCCATTCATGTCTTTCCAAAGATGAAATAATATGTCAACTCAAACAATTTGTTGTATTTATGTTATCTTTGCATGAAGAATCAAAAACTCTCCTAACAATTTAGGTCTCCAAAGAAAGGGCTCAAGGTGAAAATGCTCAAAAGGGATGTGAATCCAACACCAAACATCTTTGGCTTTGGGACAAAGACACAAATTTTGTTTATAAGACTCAAGGCTTCCAAAAAAAGATATTGAGGGCAAGAGAGGCTCATTTTATAAATCCCTTCTCTGAGAGGTAACCTTTGATAAATAAAAGACCACATATACTATTGAACATCAAATTCAATCAAAATTTTCCAAAAATTGTTAAATATTTTATATCAAATGTGGGCAATTGAATCCAAAGGCAACCAGGGGTTGATTGTATCCCATATATGAGTGGTGAAAGTTGAACATTCAACCTAGAGCATGAGTATATCTTGTGAAGGTTTTGTCAATACCTACTATTTCCTATCCTTACACCAATATTTGGAACCTTGAACACCATTACTATGTATTAAAGTATCCAAATAAGATATTGGATTTCATTAATAATCATGAAGTCAATGGTTAAATTTGTATTTGGATTTAGGATAACTCAAGCCAAGAAATCCAATCCCAAAGAGTATATGCGTTTTGAAAAGAACCTAAGAGCCCGCATCCAAGGAACCTTTTCCAGAGGATACCCCTGATTATTCATGATGAGGGACCACCAAATAGAGGGAGCATTAATGGATAACCCAATCCTAAATTCATCCCCTTTCCAAATAAGGAATTATTTGACAGCTTCCTAAGGATTCCATATGATTTTCAAAAAAAAAGTGTTGTAGATCTTAATGTGGATCCCTAAGTGCCACTATTATTTGGGAATAAAGACCTTCATAATGATTTCTTCCATATGGGAAGCCAACGTCTATATTATCTCTAATAAGGACCTTATAAACTTCATTCCATTCTAAAATGGTAATAATATATTTGGCACACAAAGTAGATCCTTAGTTATGGACATTTATAATACCTATGTCCCCTTGATTATAGGATGCAAAAATTATTTAATGGATTATATAACACCTCAATCTTGTACACTTGGAAAAATTGGACCTTGGTTGTTCCTCTCAGTTCTAGACCTTTGCCACTTTCAAAATTCTTGCATGTGCTCTATCTTTTGCCCCTTGGGATATCTCTTGGCCCAACCAATCTTATGTTATGACCCATACCTTTTATCTTGACCAGAATGCTTAAAACCTACTTATGTTTCACCTCTATAAGTCATGAGATTATACCTGCTTTCTTATTCCCTTGATGCTAGCATCCAAGATATACACTTACATTTATGTAGGTGTTTTACTCTGATACAATTATCTAGTGCCCTAACATCATCTAGTTTTCAAATGAAATGTATCCTAATGGTTGGCCTAAGTGCTTTAATGCAAGTTACTTCTTTGAAGGGATCGATATATATATATATATATATATATATATATATATATATATATATATATATATATATATATATATATATATATATATATATATATATATATATATATACAAGATCAACCCTCTTTCATTACTCACATGGGAAAACTTAGCACAAGCCAAGGTAACTTATCAAAAACATTTTATCAAACATTTAATTGATCAAAGCTTCCCTATTTTCTCCTATTTCCATATTAGTCATAGGGAAAACACATCTACATGTTTGAAGTACAAAAAGAGTAGCCCAAGAGCTATATTTTCTAAGTTACAAGATAAGTCATTGTTGTACTTACTTATCACTTATTGTAATATTCACACACAATCCAAAATGTAGGGGAGAACTACATTAGTCTGAGGTCCTCTTCAAATTATTGGTTATGTAGGTAGTGCTTATTGATAGAGGGGTATTTGGGGTGATACCAACACTATGTGTCCACTAACCCATTTTCTTCGAAGGTCACTATGATGATGAAGAACTATGGTTTTATAATTTCATAAGGAGCGACAATCCATGAACCATATATAAATACACCAAATCCAAGCTAAGGACAAACCCATAGGCATCTAGGTGGTCACATCATTTTCTAGTGGGTATTTTGTATAGGACACTTGTGTTAGGTTCAGATAGTAGTATTGATGCAACCGTTCAAGACTGATGCTAGTGTCTGCAGCTATGGAGACACTTAATCCATAATTTGGTGACTATTCTAGAATCTTCTTCCAGTCTAACTTTTGCATGTTCCAAATCTAGAACTGTATTAGCATTTGAACCAAGTATATTAATTCTTTGTAATTTCCATATCTAGCATAGTTGTACTTACTATTTTTAGCATAACTCAATATAATAAATTCATTATATATTTTTATGAGTTTAGCATCTAATTGGTATGCTATAGAGATAGTTTATAACCCTTGCACCTTAAGCTATATTTATCCCCTTTAACCCTAGATAACCCTATTTTAGAGATTTTAGGGTTAAACATTTAGTGAACCCGATCTTTAAACTCCAAACCCTAGGTCAATTAGGGTTTTCTAATTTTTTATGTTGTTGATCCCTTATTTCTATACAATATGTGCAATGTGGATGCATCTATCACCCATTTTGGGTTCTAATTTATCATTGTTTCCATGCTTTGCTACATTAATTCCCTTATCAAAAACTATTAAACAAATTCATGCTAATAATGAGAGGGTTTAAATAAAAAATAACACTTGATCTCTCTTCAAATTTCATTTTTCAATGTTATAGAGCTAGTATCTAGATGCCAACGTGCATACTCTCAAATATTTATTATACCTAAATCTTATTTGAATGGTAGCTACCATCCCACACCCATTAATCACCCACAACTTATAGTATGTTCCATGGTCCATATTGTTATTACTCTAAGGGGTAAGGTGGGCTATCCTATAGTTTCAAATGATGGAAATTAACCTGAAACACCTAGGGTTTGTGATTATGAAACCCTAAAATATCAAATTAACAATAAGAGTAAGTTAATAAAAGAGTTACAAAATTAGATTGCATACATGAAGAATCCAACATATGCTAGTATTAATCCTATTTGCATCCTCATCTACTAATATTGTGCCAAATAAGGTTTCTTATTCAAATGAAAAGCTAAACCAAACTAGATATAAAACCAATGATTCAAAAATTGATCAAAAGGTTACTAAGAGACCAAGTGAAATCCTAAGAGAAATGATTTGATACAAAGTGATCAAATTACCTCCTCTCCATCCTATAAGGAGATCCAAGTACTATTGTGCATATCATACAATGCATGGGCATTATATGGATGTTGTTTTGCATTGAAGAACAAAATAAAAATTCATAAAGGTAGTGGTGATCATATCATTGATACATCAACAAAGAAATCCACTCACATTATGATTACTTAACCTAAGACACAAATACCAAAATAGAAAATGTGGGTACCAAAATAAAATTTAGAGCAAAAACTGTAGCAAATATAAAACTTAGAGAAAGAAAAGGTTCAAAAGGAAGAATAAAATCAAGAAAATGATACATATTTAATTCTCAATAATGCTACTCACTTTTTCAAATAGTATGGTTTTAGAAATAAATATTTACAAAACTTTGGTTATTATGGTCAAGGACTAGGAAAACATTCCTAAGGCATCACTCATCCTATTTCCACATCTGATCAGAATGACTGTCAAGGCTTGGGCTATATTGGAAATGCTAATGCAAATCATTAAAAGATACATTTTGTCAAAGAGCAAGAACCCATAAATTAATACAAGGTACAAAAACAGCAATGGCCACATCAAATATTAAAATTGAGAATTCTAACAAAATAAGTTAAAAATAAGAGATATTTGAAGAATCTAATGGTCCAAATGTGGTTACAAAGGAGGAAATAACAAGCCATTCATCATATCAAAGACTTTTTACAATCACTGCTCAAGTTGAGGGCAAGTAATTTACATATATCAAGGTTATGGAATTTCAAGATACAAATTTTTGTTCATAGTCATTTCTCAGCTCTCTTGACAATAAGCTTCAACACATTGATAAAACTAATGTAATCTTAACAAGTATGGGATCAATTAAATTATGAGTTTCATTTGCTTCAAAAGAATGTTCTCTTACTTTTTAAGTTATTAAAATTTTTAAGGGCTCACAACATTATGTTTAGAAAATCATGGTTACAATCAATAGTAGTAGTGGTTGATAGAAATAACAGCTGCATATCCTTTGATCATAAAGGAAAAATTACATCCTTTTCTAAAGAAGGAAGTATATCTTCAACTATCATACAAATAAATACAAATAATGGCATACCAAAAAGGTCACAACCACATTATGCCACACGTGATACAAGGTTTTCATAGAGGCATCTCCTTGATGAGTACAATAACTCTTGGTAGAATTTTTCTTTGTACATGTCTTCCTTGCACAAGTTTTTTTGAATACTCTTCAAATATTCTAAAAATACCAAAAAAATAAAAAACTTTCAAAAATCCAATTTTTTTTTGACACCTACATACTTTATTAGCTCATTGGCATATATGTGTTAGTTCTATGTTAATGAATGGCCTATCAATTACTTTTACACACACATGTGTGTCATGCTTCTACTTGAGTGTGATATAGGCATACAAAAAAACATGATCTATTCCTATTTAAAATGTTGGGCCTTCCCTCTACTAATGTCATATGGACATTGGGGGCATCTATTTCTATGATAATGATTCTCATAGGTTATATCATTCTATGGTTACTTTATATTATCATGTTTTGAGCTCCTATATGTACTTATACATGCCTTTATCCATGATTATATCTTTCATAGGGTACTTGATATACTATGCACTTAATGATTTTTGTTAACACATTTGATCTATGATCTACTATTATATGTTTTTGCTTGTTGTTTATGTTTTCTTATATGCACTTCCTTGAGTGTCTTGTCTTTCTATTATCTTGCTTGATAGAGAAATTGATTTTGCTCTTTTGTTTGTGACCCCCATGCTTAAATGTGATTTATTTTACATTTGAACATGTCATTATTTTTTGCATGTACATTTAAATATGTCCATCCTTGATTTTATGGATATTTGACTAAGTCATGTCCCTTCGATTGTGCAACATTTGAACATGCCCCTTATTTGTGATCTCCGTAGACAATTATATGCTAACTTAATTTTGAGTGTTTTTATGTGTGTGATTGATTTGATTGTTGAGCTTGTATTGTTACTATCTAGACATTGTCATGATCTTTAACATGCATCTTAGGCCTTCTTGTGATCACATTATTCTATGCACTTTAATGATATATTTACTTAGACATGTTATTTTATATGTTACATGGTTCTATTCATATATTACATAGTTATCCTATCCTTTTGAGGTGAGGTAACTATTAGTTTCTATTCTTGAGTCACCTCAAAGAGAGGGCATATCAGTGGAGGCATGTCATAGAGACATGTTATTCACATTTGGCACAGTTTTAGATTCATTGGGGGCATGCTTTAGAAGCATGTTCTCCACACTTATTCAGTATTTGGTACTTATATCCATTTTTTGATTCATTGGGGGTAGGTCATATAGGTGTGGCTTCCGCACATTCATAGTTTTTAGATTCAATGGGGGTATGTTTTGGAAGCATGTTCTCCACATTTATTTAGTTTTCAGTAACTCTAGATTAAAGTGGGGGCATGTTTTAAAAACATGTCTTCCATATTGGTACTTATTTAAATTTTCATATTTTTCCATATATAGTGGGTGCATGATTTGGAAGCATGTTATCCACACTTACATAGTTTTAAAATTGGCCAAAGTACATAATTATATAACTCAGATTCATAGTTGTGGTAGAATTCTATACATTTGTACCATTATTATCCATAGTTTCAACATGAGACATATCTAATGTACATATGCTATGTAATGTGTGCCTAATATTGTGAAATCCAAATTAGTTTCAGATTTGAAAACTCTTTTATGGAATATTACCATATCATGGAATTTTACTCACTAATATCCATGATAAACAATTACAAACTGTATTGAGCTAATCTACTATAGTAGTTGGTTCACTTTTAATATGGTTGAGGTGATTAAATCACTCAATATTTCCAATTTTATAGGTTGGACTTGATTGTATCATTCAACCTTACCAATTTGACAATATGAGTTGACTTTGTTCGCTCGTGCTCACCAGGTTATAAGTATCATTGGGTTGCACAGTTGTGATAATCTCAACTGTCAAGTGACAACTCACCTTTTATCTAAGGTTGAGGGCATGCACCTTATAATATCTCTTTATCTCAATATCCTTAGATATATATACTTTTTAAATTTATATATATTTGTCCTAACCTCAATTTTAGATCCTTATAATGATACATCTTTCAAATCAACTTGCCAATAGGCAAGGCTATTGCATTGATACATAGGCGTACTCCTAAACCTTGCTCTTTTAATTTCCATCATTTTCAATATTTTCAATTTCATATTATATGCATTGATTGTATAATACAACATGTTCTTGGTTGTAGGTCAGTCACTAGTAAAGCACTCAAGTTGGGATCACACAAAGACAAGGTGTGTTATATACACCCAAGTACACATACCTTTACTTTTAATTAACATTTTCATTACTACATTAAAGGGGGGGGGTAAATTTAGGCACTATTTTATGGATTATATAACACCTCAATATTATACACTTGGAAAAATCATACCTTGGTTGTTCCTTTCAATTCTAGACCTTGGTTGTTCCTTTCAATATTATACACATCTACTCTATCTTATTCCCTTTGGCCTATCTCTTGGTCTAACCAATATTACATTGATGACTCATACCTTATATATTTCCTAGAATGCTTAAGACTTGCTTATCTTCCACCTCTAAATTTTTTGAGCTTGTACCTCTTTCTTATTCCTTGGACACTAGCATCCAGGATATACATCTACATCAAAGTAGGTGTCCTACTCTGACACAAGTTTCCTGTGCCCTAAAGTCATCTAATTTACAAATGAAATGTATCCTAATGTTTAAAATAAGTGATTTAATGTGAGTTACTTCTCTAAAGGGATTGATATATGTATAAAATATCAACCCTCTTTAATTCCTCACCTAGATAAAACTTAACACAAATAAAGGCAACTTATCAAAAGCATCCTATCAAGCATTTAATTGAGAAAAACTTACCTAGTTTATCCTATTTCCATATCAGTCATAGGGATAACACATCTATAGGTCTGAAGTACTGAAGGAACATCCTAAGGACTATATTTTCTAAGTTACAAGCTAGGTCATTATTGTACTTACTTATCACATATTTCATGATTCACACACAAGCTAACACGTAGGGGAGAACTATATCAATCTAAGGCCATCTTCAGAGTATTGGCTACATAGATAGTACTCATTGACAGAAGGGTATTTAAGGTAATATTAACACCATGTGCCCACTAATCCATTTTACCCAAGGTCACTATGAAGATGAATAAATAGGATTTTGTATTTCATGAGTGACAATCCATGACCTAGATCTGAATGCACTAGAGTGAAGACAAAGACAAACCTAGAAGCATCCAGGCGGTCAAATCATTTTCTAGTAGGTATTTTGTATAATACATGTATGTCAAGTTCATACAGTAGTATCAACATAACCATCCAAGACTGACGCTAGTGTCTGTAGCTCCAAAGACACTTAATGCAAAATTTGTTGACTATTCCATAATCTTATTCCAGTCTGCTTTCTACGTGCTCTAAATTTAGGACTATATTAATATCTAAACTAATGAAGTACATTACTTATTTGTCATTTCCATATCTAGCATAGTTTTACTTACTATTTTTAGCATAACTATCATAATAAATTTAGTATATGTTTATGTAAGTTTAACATCTAATTAGCCTGCTATATAGATTGTTTATCACCCTTGTATCTTAAGCTATCTCTATCCTATTTAACCCTAGATAACCCCAATCTAGAGATTTTTAGGGTTAAACATAGGGAGACAATAAATATCCTAAGAAACTTTGTGAAAATCATGCCCATTATGAGAGTTGGGTTCGATAAAGTCTATAATCAACTTTTAAAGCTTCTCGTAAGCAACAATGGAGAGGATCTAATGTGAAAAGTATAAAGCATGGGTATTATAGATGTCCAAAACCAAGGACATAATTTGTGTGCCCAATATATTATTAAAGCATGGAAGAGAATGAAGTTTGGAAGGTATTTATCAAACTCCAAGAAATTTAGCACAAATATGAAAATTTATAGTTGATGACATAGATCTGGAAACTGAGTATCTAAACTTATCTCAACCCTTTGAATTGCATATTTCCAATGAATCATATAGGAGCCCTAAAAATCAAATGAAATGCCTAAGAAATTAAATAACAAACCAAACTCGATCCAAATCCACCCAAAAACATCTAGCCAATGAGGGGTAGGAGTAGAAGCTTATATGAAACATTAGGTCTTCTTCCATTTAGTATTAGAACTTAAAGATCTAAATAAAGTGTACATGTAACGGAAGGCTTAATTCACAAAAGACTCCTCTACAAGAAAAGTGAGAAAATAGTCATCTATAAAATGACCAATAAGGAGTTAATACTATGGCATGTTGAGATGAAAAATGCCTTGAATGATCCACTAAGAGGCTTTATATGTGTTGGTAAGATTTTATCTTGTTTGTGCTTTCTTGGATTATTTCCCAGACTTGACCAAATTATAAGTGGCATAAAAATTAAAACATAAGAGAAATCACCAATTGTTTGGTGATTTTCCTCTGAATTTGAGAGGGGTAGTTCCCTCGTATGATGGGGGTTTTGGGTTTTTTGAGTACTTTTAACTAAAAGATATAAAAAGGAATACAAAAGGGATAAATGAAAAAGCTGGAAATGGATAGAGAATGGGAGGATATGGAAGGGAGAATGGGAAACCCACAATGGAGTAAACGTAGAAAACCACCTGGATAATATAAATTTAAATGGAATGACTAAAATATTTTTCCCAACAAAATTGTAAAAATATATAATAGTGAATGAGATGGGAGTTAGAACAATTGTCTATAATTACAAAGTCTTATTTAAAATCTCACTTTGTGTGATTGGTTCAAATCCCTTTCACCCGATTTCACAATGTAAAGATTGTAAAATCTAGATTTTAACATACAATAAAGAAAGTGTAGAATTCTAATATTTTTATGTGTATGAACAACATTGCGATTCCACAAACACAAAATATTAAAAATTACCCAATATTTTTTCACAATCACTTGCATTGTATTCAAAAAATCTTGGAAGAAAAATAATTGTATATAGAGTTATAACAACCCTCTCCTTGAGCTGAGAGAAAAGAAAATCTCCACCCTTAGTTTGAAAATTAAAAGTTTTATACAAATTTCCCCTTCTAGGTAGTTGAGTAACTAGCTTCAACTTAACCAAACCTAAGGCCAACCCCTCTCAAATTGAGTTTGCCCACTTTATATTGTTCTTTTAAATTATTCTAGGCAACTCTTTATTACATAATAACAATACTAAATTACTTCTATAACTCATTAAATATGAATTTTTTTATGAAAGATAATAATTAATCCATAATGGAATAATTTAATATTTTTTACAAAGTCATTTAATAATTGACTTTGGCCCATTACATTGTTACACATTATGACTCATTCGATCATTTCATTTTTTGGGGTTTTCCACTTAGGGACATTTTACAAAGAAAAATATATTAAATGACTTTATCATAAAAAATAATTAATATGGAAAGGACAAAAATGATTTAATACTAAGAGACCATTTAGAATTCAATTTAGATGAATAACTTTTGCCCATTTGACTTATTTCTCACGCCGATATGTTCTTTCAATGACCATTTCATTCTGAAGTGTTTGTGTGAATAATGAATCATTTTGTGACAAATGACTTCTTGGATTAATTTAGCATGTTAAATGGGATAAGTTTGACATTAAACTAGTTTAATATTAACTGCTTGACATTGAAGTTAATTTTATTACTTTTTTTTATGTCTTCAACTCAGACTCATAATCACTAACCCTTAAGTGATTGATTTTACCTTTATTTTCACCTTGAAATTGAATATTAATGCCAACTCCATCATGACGCTTAATAATTTATTTTAGTACTTGAACCAAACTAGTGCTAGATTGGATCAAATGAGAGTCGGTTGAAACAAACATTGAATCCCAATGGATGCGAAATGTAAAGAAAACCAAATTGAATGAGTGATACATGCTACAAATAATGCCAAACACAATGGACATTGAATGCAATGAGTGCCAAGATGAGTAATCACCGAACACTGAATCAAATAAGCACCAAGTTTCACTAATGGTGGTGTTATTTTTCATGTTATCACATTCAAGAACATATGTAATTGTAGCATTATTTAATGTTTTTGTGATCCATTTGAAACCCTGACTTGTTTTTTGTCACAAAGTTTTTAGTTTTGGTTCTTAGTCCATGAATGCCAGTTTTTGATTTTTTTACCATGCATAAATTCCTCCCATGAAATTTCTTGGTATGAAATTATAAATACATTATTAAGCCTTGTCCATTACGACACATAGACATTATATTAATTTTGTTTGTTTTTTATTGTCCATAGTCTTGATTTACCTCCAATTGCCTATCAGAAGTGCAATTTGGGGTGTTATCATGAAGTAAAAAATTTCACAATAATAATTAGCTTTGATTGTGGGACAAAATTCCTTGATGTCATGTAGGGGAGCCTAGACTATTTGGTTATCAGTGCTTTCACGTTATGGATCCCTAAAGATCATGTGTAACACACACTCACATTTATCGATTTAGCTAACTAGCTGCCAGTTTGCCTATCCCAATCGTGTGAAAAATGAAGACACATTATCAGGCCATACAACTTGTTTTGATAATCCTATATACCTATATTCTCACTTATTTTTTTCACTAAAAAGTTTTACTTTTAAACTTGACATCTTAAGGGAAAACACTACTTACCATGTGATGGTTCATTGAACAAGTTTGCCGACGGTTTGAATGGGAGCCAAAACAAACCATGGATGTAGAGTATACTACCAAAACAATGTAAATAAGTTAAAAACCCTTGAAAAGAAATTTTAATTGAAAAAATAAAAAAATTGCATGTATGTGGTTCAGAATTTAGGCTTGATTTCTTGGATGGGGTTCTTAGGCATTTCTAGAGATCTTGAATGATATGTCACAATTTTACAACTTGATGGGACTATTTAAATTGTTTCAATTTTAGGTCATAATGAGTTCAACAGTGGGAGCATACTAATTACAAAACTTGACTAGCTAAGCACTTTAGAGTGTGGAAGAAAATTTGAGTGGGACTGACATACATTTCAAGGCAATGAGGTCAAGTAGGTGCATGGGCAATGAGATAAACTAGTGGATACATCAATGCTTGGGCAAATTTTTATGAGTGAAAGGATACTATACATGAAGGTGTTTAAAAAAATTCCTATTGCATTTAAAAACTTGTAATGTGGATTTGATTTCATCATCATTGTTCATGATCAAATATTTTTCTTCTGTGACATCAACTTTTATGAACTAGAATTAGAGAAGTATTTTATATTCGAGTGTGTAGTGTATTATGAGATATGTAAAATAATTTCACCATCTTGAGATCTTATTAATTATGAGGACCAAAGATGCATAACTCTATTCATTTGAGAAGTGACTTTTAAAAATGTTTGACACAACCTCTTGTTTCAAGTTTCATCTTCAAATCCTTCTTTCAATTCTAATCCCAGAGGCACCAACAAACATGTTGTCTTACATTTGGATTTCATGTGTTTTTGAGAAAAATATCCCAAGTGTTTTATGTTTTATCTCCTTTTTCACTGGAATTTATTAATCTCAATTTCATCTCATTGTTTGTATGTTTTTATTTGAAATGTAATTTTTACATACCCTTGTTGACTATTTTTGGTCTCCAATAGACACTAATCTAAATTCAATTAAAATCATGGATTCATGCAATATAGATAAAAATATTGGGAATGGAGTTTGAAATGCCTTTAAAATAACTATCAAGGTCAATTAAGCACTTATAATAATTAACTATGCATTACACACAACAATCAAGTCACCTCTACAGTTCACCATGTTACCACCCTGCATGTCATTTCACCTCATGAAGTTTGACATTTCATGTGAAACAACTTACCTTGTTGGGTTTTGAATTTACATTTATTTCAAAGGGGTGTTTCTAGCTATTTGTAATATTTTCTTTTCATGGCATGGACATTTCCATCTCTAATATGTGGCTCACCATTTATATTCATCGTGTCTTTCTCACTTCAGGTTTGATAAGGTGCATCCATTATTTATATTTTGATTCATAAGTATCAAATGCACCTCTATACTGATAACCCATGAATTCATTCATTTGGTATGTGTTACATAATTAGAATACTTCCTATACCATGCCATGCTTCTGCTAGACACTAGTATATTATTACATTGGAGGCATTTCATTGAAGAGTCTGCTCCTTAGATTTGGCTCATCATCTAAAGATGCCATTTACATTAAAAAATCATGTTGTTATTCATATTATTGGTTATTAACATTTGTTGTATTTTGTGTCACTACCCCATTATTTCATTCACTATGACTACTAAATAAATATCTGATGTACTATGTTTTTATTGCCTCCATTGCCTATAAGCAATAGTCTTCACATATTTTCATTAGCATTCCTTAGATGACATGGTATTCATATTATAGACACTACTCCACCTCGTTTATGCATGACATCGATTTCAACTATGTTATTCTCTATTGATAAGGATGAGGAATGGCAGGAAGTAAGTGATGTGTAAGAAAAGATCAATAATTGAGCTCTTCTAATGGGTGGTCATACGAGCTTGTGTCTATTGGATCTCTCACAACCTATAAAAAATGATTTATTATGTTGTTTAGTTTAAATTGTTCTCTAATTTAATACAGGAAGGGTTTAATGTATCTACTATGTATAACATTACTTTTGGGTCTAAAATAGGTTCATTATTTTCTTAATTGAAGATTTGATGTAGTTAATTACCTAGATTGAAGGATCTTATTGAAATAATAGATTTATTACCAAATTTGGCTATGGAATTAGACATTATTCACTCAATTCTTGGATTTGAATTGGGGTGAACTTTGAACTCTCCTTTAAGTAAATGTTGATTATGGACAAGTTACTCCTATTTGAGAAAAACCTTAAATAATTGTCTACCTTGGACATAGAACAACCCATTTGCATCCCTTTTACTAATCCTCCCACCCTAAAACCTCTATCAACAAAAGTCTTGGCTCTCCACACTCAAATTATATACCTTTAGCATAATCTCCAAGTTGTTTAACTACTTATTAAAAACTATAAATTTAGAAGCAATTGTGGTGTAAACAAGGAGAACATCATATCTAAAACCATTATATACCTATTTTTACATGCCCCAACTCATGATCTAAGATTGCTAGGATAATATATTCATGGGTGTAATATTTGGTGAGGTGTCCTCTGACCCAAAAATATGTTCCCTTAAGGCCTAAAAATAATCACCTAGATGAGGGTCTACAAATTTTGCATCACTGGAAAAATAATCTTTTGAGAAATTTTTGTCCATAGTTGATATATGATTGGATTCATTCCCTGTCACACCATCTATGTTCTTGTTCATGGTGTTTGACCACCCTAACATGATATCAAAGGACCTATTTTCCATGACCAACACCACAATTGTTTTGATGTGTCCATGGATTTTGTGCTTGTGTTTGCCAAATTCAAGGTCACTTGAAGTAAAAATTAAAAGAAAAAAATTAATAAAGAGGCTGAAATATAATTTTTTAGTACTACACTCACTAAGCCTAAATTCAATTATAGGTCACTATCTACTTAAAAATGTGCTTCTCCTTATACTATTACCTGTATTCCTATGCTCCTCTTACAAAATCCATGTAATCATAACATTGTTGGGAGTTAAATGATTATTTGTCACTCTAATCACAATCTATCATGTGAAGGGGGTTGAGGAGATTAGAAATATAATCGATATCACTAAGAATTTAATCAATTGGATCTTCATCATTATTAGTTGAGTATATGACTATGGACTATTTTATGTCCTTAAATAAAACATGGTATAAAGGTGCATATAGGAGGGAGGTGGAAATACATGTAGGCCACGTAGGTGGGACATTTGGAGGATTAACACATAAGGGAGTCTTGCAGGGTGAAAATTTAAGATACATGAAACATGTATCATAACGTGATTCTACAGTGACTTGTGTTTATATGGGAGCCATGATTTGCCATGATTTGAATATGGGCTTGTTTGGATGATGGCCTTTGAATTAAAAGTTGTATATTATAATATTACATTTGGATATGTCACTTATATAATGATATTAACACAAAAAATAATTTGAGCTAAAAAAATATTTTATCATTAGTATTGTTTAATATCAAAAATGCCTTTGATAAAGTGAATTTTAACATTGAATGAAACTTTTTCTTTTGTTGACAGGTTATGTGATATGAGTTAAAACTAGAAGTTGCCCCAAAGGTGCAAGTTATGCTAGAATGGATGTAAGTTTGTGTTTTGGTGAAGTGGGGATTTATAAAGTGAAAGAATGTAAATTGGTAGTCATATCATACTCAAAATTCATGGCCATTGACCCCATCTCACATTTTTTTCACAAAGCATTAAGGATTAAAAAATTGATATCTTTTGTGAAGGTGACAAGGGAAAATGAGGTAGTGTGTTTCTTCATATGGTGTTGCAATGCATTGTGTGGGGAGGAGAAGTTTTATTTTATGATGAACTCAAGCAATGGAAAAATGGTGGGGAAGGCAACCCCATTCAAATAATGTAAGTAGTTAAATATGTCAAGGTGAGTGGGGCAATGATGGTGATGGGAAATGACAGGGTATTTCAATGATATACCCAAAGAAGCCTAGGAAAATACATGTAAAAAGTTTAATGACACATCATTTCTATCACTACAATCTATAACTTCCACTAAACTATTTGAATTACCCAACACATGATTGAAACATGTGTCATCTCAATGAAAATAGGGGTTTGATATCCAACGACTCTTTTAAAAACACAAAGAATGCACCATGTGTCAATTTAGACAAGTCTAAAACTAAATAGATAAAACTTCTAATTGAGTTAACTATATAAAATCTAATTAGATGACTCTAAAACCAATTAGATAAAAAATGGAAAAGTCTTCTTTAGTGAAAGACACCTCGTATATAATATAATTGATTGGTGCAATTTTCATGAGGTCTACAAGCACAACCAATTTTAGGTAGTGTTTTTGGATGAAGTTTCAAATATCCACCAATTTATACATGCTCTCTCCAAGCGCTATGGTAGTTTAATAAACATTTGAATCACACTCAAAACCCATGACCACTAACACTGTCTCAAATTTTATTCACAATGTGTTAAGAAACAATAATTTATTAATTTTTTAGAAGTGACAGTGAAAAATGAGCTTGTGTGTTCCTTCATACAGTGTGCTAATGAGATTTTTGGGGAGGAGGCATTTTTTCAAGATGAACATGAGTAATGGAAAGTGGTAGGGAAGGGCAAGGGCATACAAAACATGTAAGTGGTGAAAGATTTAAAGGTGTGTTGGGTTGTGATGGGGAAGGGAAATGACAGGTATTTCAATGATGGAATCAAAGATGCTGTGAGAAATACATGTACAAATTTCAATGACAGGTCACATCTGTCAATGTAATTTGTACATAACAAACAAGCCAAGAGTAATGTCCCTCTTATTGTGAACATTGTTTGTAAAGCATTCATTTTTTAAATTATCAAAGCCTTTTATTTCATTAATTTTTTTTTCTTACATGTTACATTTTCCATATTACATAACCCTACTCAAACATAAAATATTAAAGTTATCAGTTAATATTAGATTTGAGGTGGGTTAAGGTTGAGTTTAGTAATTAGAAATTTTATAATTTTGCTTTGAAATCATAAATCTTACTATAAAAGAGTCAAATTTGTATATCATAATAAACACTTGGCAATCACTAGTTAAATTTAAAAATGAGATTGGAATGTGGCACAAGTTTCAATATTTTAGATATACACCGATAATACTTACCAAATACTAACATGATATTCACCCAATACATACCTGATACTTACCCAATTATTACATGGTGGGTACATGATATTGTCCTCTCAAATAACAATTTAAATGTATGGTAGGTAAATCACATATCTATTTTTTTACACACAATATAAATTTCATTTTAAGTTGTATTTATTGTTCACTAGTCACTTCACACAATTAGAATATATTCACTCAATACCCTCACTTGTCAATATATGTCAAATCCCTCACTTCACACAATTAGCAGATATTTCTTGGTAAATGTTATGAAACCCTCTCACCAAAGATTTGTTCTTGCATATTTTATTTGTTGGTTGTGAGTTTCAAAAAAAATATTTTTTGTTATCATTTATATTAGTTGATCAGTTAATGTAAGCACAATGCGATTTATGTTCGCTGGTAGGCTAATACAATCACATTATGATGTATTTTTATCAGTAAGATAATACAAACACACTCTCAATTACATTCATCGATGGGCTAATATAAGTACAATAGTCATTTATGTTAGTCGATCCTCTAATAAAATTACATTGTCATTTGTGTTTGTTGATTGTCTAATACAAAAACACACCAATGAATCTGTCTTTATGTTCATCTATCGACTAATACAATCTCACTATCATTTATATTAGCCTGTCAACTAATACAAGCACATTATTATTCTATTTTTTTCCTTTGAATTACCTTTCCATTTATATATTTTTATTTAGATTCTCTTACAATTGGGTTTGATTTATTTTATTTAGTTTTTCTACAATGGAAGATTCTACAAACCAACATGCATCACACATTCGTCCACAAAGAAGAGGAGGACCTATAGTTAAATTTATTCATCTTCCCAAATTCCCACAAAATAATATTCAACTAAAATACACTCAACTTGGATGAAAAATAACGGATGCATGTGGTGCTCATTTCCCATGGTGCTGATGTTGCCCGTCAACAAGAAAATAATGGGAATAAAAAAAACTGGGCTACTGATTTCATAACTCCACCATTATCAAAAATTATAATATAATGGTTGGTAGTGTTTCTTAACATCCCAATGGTAGAAAATAAATAAATTCAATTTATGTGAATTGCACTCAAATTCTAATCAACATGGTTGGCCATCAAACTCCATTCATGACGGCATGAATCAAACTCTATTCATTAACATGATAGGGCATCAAACTCCCTTCATGGTAGGACATCAAGCTCCCTTCATGATGGGAGGACATTAAAATCCACTCATCAACATGGTAGGTGTTTAATCCTAAAATCTAGATATGGGGAATCTAGGGTTCAAGGGGTAAGAGATAACCTAAGGCACAAGGATGTATACTATCTCTAAAGTAGGCCAATTATTTTCAAAACTCAAATAAAACATATACTAGATTTAGTATATTGAAATACTAAAGATAAAAAGTAAAACTATGATAAATATTACAATGATAATGAAAAAAATATAACTTAGTTTTGATGCTAATACAAGTCTATATCTAGAACATGTAGAAAGTAGACTGAATCTAGATTTTAGAAGAGTCACATGATTCTAGAAATTGTACCTTTATAGCCATAAACACTTGTGTCAACTTGGGACATTTATGTCAATGCAATTATCTAAAACATATGTAGGTGTCTAGTATGAAATATGTGATGAAACTAAATGCAACCACCTGGATGCTTCTGGGTTTTATGTCACCTTCACTCTAGTACATTTAGATTTGAATCATCCACTGTCGCTCCTTGTCAAATAATAAAAACTTGGTTCTTTATATTTATATTAGTTGTGAAAAAAATGGGTTAGTCATCACATGGTGTTGAGCTACCCCAAAGATCTCTTTATCAATGATCATTATCCACATAGCCAATACTCTGAAGAGGGCCTTAGACTCATGTGGTTCTCTTTTATGTGCTGGCTTAGGTGTGAATAATGCAATGTGTGATAAGAAAGTACAGTAGTGACATAGATTATAACTTGAAAAATATGACTCATGGAATGATCCTTCAGTACTTCAAACTTGTATATATGTTTTACTTATTGTTGATATGAAAATAAGAGAAAATAGGTAAGTTTTACTCACTTGAGTGCTTTGGTAAGTTGCCTTATGATTTGCTAGGTATGTGCTAGGTGAGGAATGAATGAAAGTTGATCTTATATTTATACCAATCCCTTTGGAGAATATATCACATTAAAGCACTTAGGGTGACCATAGGACTAGGTTTCATTTGTAAATTGGATGACTTCAGGGCACTAGACACTTGCATTGTAATAGGATACTTGCATCAATGTAAGCCTCTGAATAAGATGCAAGTGTCCAAGCATTCAAAAAATAAACATAGGTCTAGAACTTGTACAGATGGAAAATAAGTAGGTTTATAACATTATGGGTAATATAGAAGGTTTGAGTCAACATTGGTTGAATGAAGAGATAAGCAATTAGGCATAAAGAGATAGTGTATGCAAAGCTTTTTGGTAGCGATAAAGGTCTAGAATTTGAAGGTACATCCATAATATGTATTTTCCAAGTATACAAGCTCAAAGTGATATATAATTCATAAATAATGTCTATATTTACCCCCCTTTACTATAGTAATGAAATTACTAGTTTAAAGGAGAAGAAAGGTGTGTATAACACACCTTGCCTTTGCTTGAGTCCAATTTGAGTGATTTACTGGTGATTGACCTGCAACCAAGAGCAAGCCACATTAAATAATCAACACATATAATTTGAAATTGTGAGCATTGAAATAATTTAAATTAAAAAAGAGCAAGGTTAGGAGTACACATGTGTATTGATGCAACCATCTTGCCTTTTGGTAATTTGATTTAAAATATATATCATTATGAATTACTAAAACTGATATTAGGGCAAAATATAAAATGTGGAAAATACATATATCTAAATAGATAGAGGAATATGTTAAGGTGTGGAGCCTAAAAGCTTCACATATGAGCACATTACCAAAGTTGCAGGTTTACACAGTCACCGACATCAGTCAGGAGCGACCGACGTCAGTTAGGTGCAGTTGAAGAGATGCCAGCATCGGTAGAGGATCGGCCGACATTGGTCACAGGCAAGCAGGCAGGAATCGGCGTCAGTTACCTGTGTGTCCAGAATGCTATTTTCGAGGATAGAACTGAGTGTTTGCATGATGAGTTTAAGTCTTAGTCTTAAGTTCGCATCTCTATTATTAGTAAGATTGTTTTTAGAGCCCTATGTTTAAGAGGCTTAACTGTTGGTTGTAAGTGCATGGTCAAGTCTCCTAATTTTATATGTAGAATTAAATCTTCTTAGCTTAGTGTGGCTATTGTAGTAGTTCATAGTATGTGAATGTTGAAGAACAGTACAGAGTTGTATCAATCCATGTTGTTGGAGTTGATTTTACTTGAGAGAGAGAGCTCTTGAGGGATAGAGATCTAGAGAGAGATCTTGTGCATCTGAGAGAGGTGTGGAAGAAAGAAGTTTCTTCAATTGTATTCCTTCTGTAAAGAGTTTAATACAAGTTTTTAAGGTGGTTTCTTGTATCTCTTGTCCTTTGCTATTATCTGATTCTAGTTACTTATCTATCTGATTTAATTCCATAGTTTAATGCTTTCATAAGTGTAATCATATTGTTGGTTGATCCCCAACAAGTGGTATCAGAGCCTTGGTTGTAGGTTTAGAGTTTGATATCCAATAATTGGTATCAAAGCTTAGGTTCACTAATAGGTGGTTCAGATCTATGTAGTGTGTATTGATTACAGGTTGTTTACAGGAGTTTCTGCAGGGATTTCTGTTTGAGTGGGAGAAGCAATGGCAGAAAAAAGTAAATTGAGAATGGAGAAGTTCAATGGCAAAAATTATCAACATTAGAGAATGCAGATAGAGGACTATCTGTATCAAAAAGATCTATACTTACCGTTAGGTGGGATTACAAAGAAACCCACAGACATGGATGATGAAGAATGGGAAGTTCTTGACAGAAAGGCTTTAGGGTCTATAAGACTGAGTCTAACATCTACTGTGATATCTAATTTATCACAGGCAAAAACAATGGTAGAGTTGATGACTACTTTAGTAAATTTGTACGAAAAACCCTCAGCTTCTAATAAGGTATATCTTATGAAGCAGCTATTTAATTTGCATATGCAGGAAGGTGGATCTATATCTAATCACCTGAATGATTTCCATGGTATTATAAATCAATTAAGTTCAGTCAAAATTGTATTTGATGATGAAATAAAAGCTCTTTTAATATTATGTTCTTTGCTTGAAAGCTGGCATAGCTTAGTAATGGCAGTTAGCAATGCTGCATCTGCATCAATTATTTTAAAAGTAGAAGATGTTGTTAGTGTTATCTTGAATGAGGAAATTTGCAGGAAAAGCATAGAAGAGACATCTGGGAATGCTTTAAGTTTTGAGAGTAGGGGAAGGCAAAAGGAGAAGAGCAAGAAAGGGAGATCAAGATCTAAGTCTAAGGGGAGAGGTAGATCCAAATCCAAAAATGGCAGAAGGCCTCAATGCTGGAATTGTGAAAAGATGGGGCACATAAGCAGAGATTGCTGGTCAAAACCTAAGGAGGACAATCAACACGAAGGAAAAGAAGAAGCAAAGGTTGTAGGTATTGCACAAGATACTTTAATATTCTCTTTGCATAATGATATAGAATCTTGGGTGTTAGATTTTGGTGCATCTTTTCATGCTACCCCTAATAGGGAACATTTCTGTGACTATATCCATGGAGATTTTGGAATAGTGTATCTAGGGGATGATGAGCCTTGTAAGATTATTGGCAAAGGTAAAGTGCAACTAAAAATGTAGAATGACAACACATGGGTGTTGAGAGAAGTTATGCATGTTCCTAGCTTCAAGAGGAATTTGATTTCTGCAGGAAAGTTAGGGGATGAGGGTTGTACAGTAACTCTCACAGCAGAATCTTGGAAGGTGACCAAGGGTGCACTTGTTATGGCCAGAGGTAAGAGAGTAGGTACTCTCTATTTGTGTAATTGTGTTACTAACAATTCTCCTTCTGTATTATCTACTTCAGATGTGGATGCAAAATTGTGGCACTCAAGGCTTGGTCACATGAGTGAGAAGGGGATGTCAATTCTTAAGTCTAAAGGTAAGCTTTCAGATTGAAAAGCATGGATCTAGAATTTTGTGAGCACTATGTATTTGGAAAATAGAAAAGGGTTAGTTTTCTCAAGACTGGGTCTACAAAGAAGAAGCATAAGTTGCAACTTGTTCACATAGACGTGTGCGGACCGACTCAGGTAGCTTCTATTGGAGGATCACAGTACTATTTTTCGTTCATAGATGATGCTACAAGAAAGGTATGGATCTATTGTATTAAGAAGAAATCTAATGTATTTGAGACTTTTAAGATTTGGAAAGCTATGGTTGAGAATGAAACAGGTAAAAGATTGAAGTCCCTGAGATCTGACAATGGTGGAGAGTTCTGCAGTTATAAGTTCAACTGGTATTGTTATATGCATGGAATCCATAGGCAAAGGATGGTTCCAAGGACACCTCAGCAGAATGGAATTGCTAAAAGGATGAACAGAACAATCATGGAGCGTGCAAGATGTATGAAATTGCATGCTGGTTTGCCCTTAGAGTTTTGGGTAGAAGCTGTTGACACTGCAGTGTACCTGATTAACAGAGGACCCTCTACAGCTCTGGATGGTGGAATTCTAGAATAGGCTTGGACAGGTAAAAAGGTAGATCTCTCTTTTCTCAAAGTTTTTGGTTGTGAAGCCTTTGTGCACGTAGATAAGGAAAATAGAAAGAAGCTGGATGTTAAGTCTATGAGGTGCACATTTATTGGCTATGGCTCAGATGATTTTGGTTTCAGATTTTGGAATCTAGGAACTAACAAGATAATTAGGAGCCGTGATGTTGTTTTCAATGAAAAAGTGATGTATAGTGATCAACTGAAGAAGCTAAATCAATCTGGGTAGAGCAATGGTGAATTGGATGAGGTGATGGTCCAAAATGAGCTCGCGGGAAAAAGAAATAATCATTTGTAGGAAAACACAGAGACTGATGTCGGCAGGATAGGAACCGGCATCGACAGAAAAAAATCGATGTCGGTCATACAGAGACCGATGTCGGTTGGACAGGCATCGACGTCAGTCAGGCAAAATTGACGTCGGCTAGTAACAGGTCTGGAGGTGACCGAGGTCGGTCACTGTCAGAGAATTTGGGTGGACAATATGTTGTGAACGAGTCTCAGACACCCATTAGGAGGTCAGAAAGGGTAAGTAAGCCTCCAATTAGATATTTTCCTTCATTATTCTATTTATTGCTAACTGATGGTGGAGAACCAGAGAGTTTTGAAGAAGCAATACAGGTGGAGTCCAAGAGTCAGTGGGAGCGTGGCATGGTTGAGGAGATAGAGTCCTTAAGAGAGAACCAAACATGGGATTTGGTTGAGTTGCCAGTTGGTAAGAGAACACTGAAAAATAGATGGACCTATAGGTTGAAGGAAGGTGAGAATGGACAGATGAGATATAAGGCCAGATTGGTAGTGAAAGGATTTGCACAAAATCCAGGTATTGATTTTGGTGAGATTTTTTCTCTTATTGTTAAAATTACTTCTATACAGATTGTACTGTCTTTGGTTGCTGTTGAGGATTTGCATCTTGAGCAGCTAGATGTTAAGACAACGTTTCTTCATGGGGATTTGGATGAGGAAATTTATATGGAATAGCCGGAAGGATTTGAGGTCAAAGGTAAGGAGAAGTTAGTGTGCAGATTGAAGAAAAGCTTGTATGGCCTCAAGCAAGCTCCTAGACAGTGGTATTTGAAATTTGACAGGTTTATGACTGAGCATGGCTACAGTGGTGTCAATCTGACCATTGTGTGTGTTTTAAGAGATTGGATAATGGTAGATATATTATTCTATTATTGTATGTAGATGATATGCTGGTTGCAGGATCACACATGCAGGATATCTCTGAGCTTAAGGTGAAATTAGCTCAAACTTTTGCTATGAAGGATTTGGGAGCAACAAAGAAAATCCTTGGCATGAGCATTAAGAGAGACAAAAAAAATCACAGGTTGATATTGTCTCAAGAGGATTATGTGGACAAGGTGTTGAAACGGTTCAATATGCAAGATGCTAAATCGGTAAGCACACCTTTGGCTAGACATTTTAAGTTGAGTAAAGAACAATGTCCTAATTCACATGATGAGGTAGAGTACATGAGTAAGGTTCCATATTCTTTCGCAGTAGGAAGTTTTATGTATGCAATGGTGTGTACTAGACTGGATATTGACCAAGCAGTGGGTGTTGTAAGTAAGTATATGGCCAATCCAGGAAAGGAACATTGAAAAGTAGTTCAGTGGATCCTCAGATATCTGAGAGGAACCAGCAGTAGGCACTTGTGCTATGGAGGTTTAGATACTTCTCTACATGGTTATGTAGATTCAGATATGGCAGGTGATTTGGATGGTAGGAGGAGCACTACAGGATATGTTTTCACTGTAGGTGGAACGGTGGTTAGCTGTTGCAGAAGGTTGTTGCCTTGTCAACTACGAAAGCAGAGTATATTGCAGCCACAAAGGCTAGCAAAGAGATTATATGGATGACACGGTTCATGGAAGAGCTTAGTAGGGAGCATGAGAGTTGTAGATTGTATAGTGATAGTCAGAGTGCAATCCATTTGGCTAAGAATTCAGCCTTTCATTCAAGAACAAAACACATACAGCTAAGGTACCATTTCATACGATAAGTATTGAAAGATGGTGAGTTGAAGCTGGAGAAGATCCATACAGATAGGAATCTTGTTGATATGTTAACCAAGCCGGTTACAAAGGAGAAGTTGAATCTTCATTCAACTTCTGTTGGTCTTCATGATTGAGTTAAAGATGGAGGAGCTAGAAGATGTTGCTATACAGGTATTGGTGCAGCTGTTTATCTCTAAGTGGGAGATTGTTAAGGTGTGGAGCCTAAAAGCTTCACATATGAGCACATTACCAAAGTTGCAGGTTTACACAGTCACCGGCGTCGGTCAGGAGTGACCGACGTCGGTCAGGTGCAGTTGAAGAGACGCTGACATCGGCAGAGGATCGGCTGACGTCGGTCACAGGCAAGCAGGCAGGAACCGGCGTCAGTTACCTGTGCATCCAGAATGCTATTTTCGAGGACAGAACTGAGTGTTTGCATGATGAGTTTAAGTCTTAGTCTTAAGTTCATGTCTCTATTATTAGTAAGATTGTTTTTAGAGCCCTTGTTCAAGAGGCTTAACTGTTGGTTGTAAGTGCATGCTCAAGTCTCCTAATTCTATATGTAGAATTAGATATTCTTAGCTTAGTGTGGCTATTGTAGTAGTTCATAGTATGTGAATGTTGAAGAACAGTACAGAGTTGTATCAATCCATGTTGTTGGAGTTGATTGTACTTGAGAGAGAGAGCTCTTGAGGGATAGAGATCTAGAGAGAATCTTGTGCATCTGAGAGAGGTGTGGAAGAAAGAAGTTTCTTCAATTGTATTCCTTCTGTAAAGAGTTTAACACAAGTTTTTAGGGTGGTTTCTTGTATCTCTTGTCCTTTGCTATTATCTAATTCTAGTTACTTATCTATCTGATTTAATTTCGCAGTTTATTGCTTTCATAAGTGTAATCATATTGTTGGTTGATCCCCAACAGGATATTGGAAGACACATGCTCCTAAGATTAGATAAAAGATGAGTTAGCACATGATAGTTAAGATTATTTCAACCATGCAATCCAATCATATTTATAACCTGGTGAGTGTTAGTGAACCAAGTCAACTCATAGTATAAAACTAGTGAAGTTGGACGATGTAATCAAATCCAACCTATAGACTTGGAAAGATTGATTATTTAATCACCTCAACCATACCAAAAAGTGAACCAACTACTGTATTAGATTGACTCAATATAATTCATAAAAGTTCAACATGATGGGTGATGACAGTCCCTAAAAGTGTTTGAAATTTGAAATTGATTTGATTTTAAAGTATTAGACACACATTGCATAACACGTGCACCTCAGATATATCTCATTATGAAACTATGTATAACAATGGTATTAATATATATAATTCTACCACAAATGTTTATTTGAATCATATAACTGTGAATTTTAGCCAATTTGAAACTGAGTAAGTGTAGAGAACATGTTTCCAAAACATGCCCCCACTATAATATAAAACTAAAAATTGGTTTAAGTGTGGAGAATATGTTTCCAAAACATGCCCCCATTGTAATTTGGGTATGTTGCATATTGAATAAATATGGATATCATGTTTCCAAAACATGCCCCCACTATAATTGAAATCTTGAAGCAATGTGGAAGTCATGTCTCCATGGCCTACCCCCACTAAGATGCCCCCCTTTTGAGGTGAGGGAAAGTAGAAACTAGTTGTTACATTACCTCAAAAGGATAAAACAACCATGTAAATTGTGTATGTACCATGTATAATATAGAGGAAACATGTCTAGGTTGATATATCATTAAAGCATGAAGAATGTGATCACACCAAGTCCTAAGATGCATGATGTAGATTATGGAAATGTTTAGATAGTAATAGTACAAGCTCAATAAGTAATAAAGCACACATACAAGATCACTAAAAAATAAAATCAAGAGACAAAGGTCCAATGAGATCAAAAATAAATGGCATATTCAAATGCCATATAATCAAAGGGACATGAATTAATCAAATGTCCACAAAACCAAGAATGACATATTCAAATGTCAACATACAACAAACCATGACATATACAAATGTCATAATAGGCAAACATAGGCATGGGGGATGCAAACAATGGAGCATATTTAAATGCTCAAACAAGCAAGATAATAACAAGGTAAGACACTCAAAGAAGTGCATTAATGAAATCATAATCAACCAACATAAACATATCATACTAGTCCCAAGATATGTGTTAGCAAAAAATCTTAAGTACATAACATATCAAGTACACTAAAAAATATATAAGTATAGATAAAGGCATGTGTATGTACATATATAAGCTCAAACATGATAATGTAAATTGACCATAGAATGATATAACTTGGAGGTATCATGATCATAAAGGTGGATGCCCACAATGTCCCTATGACATGAGTAGAGGGAAGACCCAACATCTGAAAGTGCATAGATCATGTATCTATGTATGCATGTATCACACTCAAAAGATGTGTAACACACATGTGTATATAAGAATGATCGATATGTAATATACCAACATGGAACCAAAAACATATATGATAAAGAGATAATATAATATGTACATTCCAAACATATATTTAGATTTTTGAATTTTTTTGTGTTTTTTAGTATCTTTGGAATATGTGAAGCCTTGTAACCTTAAGCTAGATCCTTTACATTATTTAAAACATGGTTGGATAAGTAGAAATGGTACTAGCATGTCCCTCCTCACATTTTACATTTGTAGTAGAAGAATGAATGCTACCATTTCGGCTATGGATCCATTTTCCTTCATGAGAAAAAGAAATACTATACTGATTTTGGTCAATTTTTGTTTCCATTTGATATAACCAAAGAATGCCCAATGTAAATGCATATGGATATTTTTGTACCATAACCCAAACCCATGTTTGAATAACTTTAGGACCATAATAAATTTGTATTGTTCTATTGCCTAAGGAGTCTTTAAAAGCTCCTTTGCTTTGTAAGTCTTTTAGGACAAAATGAAGTTTTCAAAAAACATATTATATTGCAAGTAGTTTTTGTTTGTGTAAGATCAATATGGTTATGCAAAAAATAAGCAGCACCACCCATAAATAATGTGATTGTCAAATCTTTTTGGTGTCGATGCTTTTTGGGTTGTTCACCTTAGGGTTTTTACATATGATGTGGACCTTGGATTGTTCTTATATTGAGTAAATTTTTAAAGTTCCCATATAAATATTATAAACACTACATTTTTGTTCATAATGTTCATTTGGTAATTTATCTCCCTCCTTTGTGTGAGGAATAAAACTTTGGCATTTAGAAGAGGATATGTTAAGCTCTTTTAGATGAGTAAGTATGAATGAAACATAACTACGCACACCCACATATAAATGGGTAAATGACTCATATTATTTATGCAATGCTCTTTCTTTCAATGAAGAAAGAAGACCTTTAATAAAAATGAATTATAACTCTGAATCTGAAGGTCTAATGCAAGATTATATGACATACTTTTTAATCAAATGGTATAATCTTGAAGAGATTCATCATCATGTTGTTTGAAATTGTGCAAATGTTATAATCTAAGTTTTGGAACCTTATGGATATTAAAAGCCATAAATAATGCATCTTTTAATTATGTAAAAGTGGTCAAGAAACATTTTGGTAGGCTATAACCAATTTTGAGCCTCATTGAAAATGCTCATATGGAATAATTTTAGCAATAGTTTATCATATTTTGGCCATTGACCAAAATAATGTACATAGTTAATCATGTGGTCATGGTGTTGTGAAATTTTACATTTCATGATAACACCTCCAATTGCACTCATACATGTAATTAGAGGTGTTTGAAGGATAGGGATGGTAATTTTTTTGAAAAATAGACATTGACTCCATAGCCCAATGGATAAGGCTTGACTCGCATATTAAGATTTGTTTATCCTTTGATCTTCCAAATGTTAAATCATTGATTGGTTTTCATAATATCATTGTGAATAGATATTATGCATTCGAGCAGAATACTTGTTCAATGTTAATTTGAAAATGTTGAGTTATAAAGTTGAATATGTTGAAGATATCTCGATAATATCTCTTTCTGCAATGTAAGGTGAGTGATTTGATTGTAACCTAAGGTATGGAAATATTTCAAGGTTATCGCTTCCTATTATGTCATTGAAAAATTCATATCATCATGAAAAACATGCCAAAAAGGAAGATAGAGTCAAGGAATTAACTTGCATTATAAGGCATGAAGATTATTATTGCATATAGACCAAGTAATCTTTTGAGGGTTAAAGAGGGAGATTATACACAAAAAGGTGCAAGCCATATACCAGAATTTATATTGCTTCACATTTTGAAGACTAAATGATTAAAGAAGATCTAAAAAATGTCATGAATAATATCTTATTTTGAGAAGAGTTGGTGGATTCTCTTATTGAAAGTTGGTTCCTATTGTCCTTTCCTATTTCTACACATAAAGACTTTGGCACATAAAGCTAAGTGATTGGGGCATTGGCTTATGACATAGGTTTTATGACAATGAACTAAACAAGATCTGCATTGAAGTTTGTGGAAGTCAATAAGCCTTGTGTAAAATGGGATTGTGAAGGAAGAACATATGCAATAAGTTGTTACTTGATGTTACTTGTAAGGTTGTGCCATATTTACAACACCAATGGAGGTGTTAAGAAGGACTTTCATAGGATCAAATACTTAATGAAACACAGTTACATGATTTAAAATAGATGTTTGTCAAGGACTTATATGAGAGAATAAGGTGACTTTACTAAAAAATTCTAGATATGAAGGCCACATCTATCGGAGAAATGCATTGTAACATGTACTCAAAATACTCAGTATTTTTGAGAACAGGTAAAGACATTCTAGACTTGGAGCATGAAGTGAAAGAACTAAAAAAACATGTTTCCACCCAAGAAAACCTTGCTCAATAACTAAGAAATGGATTTTATCTCAAGTATTTAATAAATGAAACATGTAATTTTGTTTCTCCTAAACCTGGATACCTAGATTAAGTCTCTTTATTTAATAACTCAGGCCCTAATGAAGACCCTTCGAATAATAGACTATGAAATCATGTATATAGTATTTTTGAGGTTCTAGATGTACTTCTGACAGAGCATAAAGTAAATGAAACTTTGGATATTTTAGATGTAGAGGATAAAGCTTTCATCGAGTTTCAAAAAATAGAACACTCTTCATCATCAACATTTTTTATATCAATCTACTTTGACAGAGTGGAAGGCCAATCTGGACAAACAACTTACTGAAATTACTGAACAACCAATAGTGCATAGCTCTGAACCATGGAAAGTGCTATCTGGACTACTCAGACTGGGTGATGGTACTTAGGCACTTAGTCTATTGTTATGCTCTTATCAAACATGACTCAAAAATAGTATAGAGAGTTTCTTTCCTTCCAGTGCATTTTCCTCTAAAACTTATACCACAACCCTTACATAGCTAGTGTTTTCAATAATTTCATAGGAAACAAAGTATTTTTTTAGAAATATTTAAAGATGCACCAGAATATACACCAAAACTTATGCATTGGGCTCAAAAGGAAATGAAACATTTATCAACATGTATCATTCTTAGAGGTAGAAGCAGGTTTTTGTGCTACCACAATGTGTGACATGGTGTCTTTTATTTCACTCTAATCATTTTTGGAAAGGCAAGGCCTCAAATTATGTCCATATCTATTAGACCTCCTTCAACCCTTTTTTTGAAGGGGATTTACAAGCAAACCTAAAGCAGGTTGGGGAAAATGCTCATTCTTCTGTAGGAAGTGATGATTGGGTTCTTACTTCACCAGTTACTCATATCTGTATAAACCACACACAACACATACAAAATGATGCTTAAATGGTATATGAAGTTAAGCTAATTGCTAGTGTGCACAAATTTATTTTAGTAGTTCAAGATATTATAGAATGTAGGACTCCATTTGTAATCATGCACTTTAGAAGAAGCATATTCAATGGGTTGGCTTATCTTTTTGATATTTATATAAACACGTTCATTTTAGATATACCCTATCTTACTGAAGATGAAAATAGTGTGGACTTCAAGGATAACTCTAATTTAATTTGAACAGAAATAAAGGCCCAACAACTTACCCTTTTGGGAAATGCATTGGCTCTTACTGATGAACTTATGCCACTTTTAGTTTCAGATATTTGTGAAATAAACTAAAAACCAAGAAGACACATCCACCTGTATTGCCAATAGAACTGAGGGATTGGAGATGCCATCTTTAACATGATATTGACACACTTTGAGATCATTTATGTCAGTAATATGTGCTCAGGCTTATTTATTCTAGATAAGTTAAAGTACAATTGATTGGAAGCACAAACCTAAATGGGAAGAATGATGATTTATTTTGGGACCTCGATGCAATGCCATATTTATCTTTCAAGGAATTATTTTTGAAATTAAACCAGATAACATAACTTTCTGAAATTGTGTTGGTTGGAAAAACAAGGTGGTGAAGCATTTACTTACAGGGCTCACCAAGATGGTTTTGATGTGGTTATCAAATCATTAGGACTTCTAGGAAGTGATTGAGGATGATACAACATAGTTAACCCCTTTTAGATTACAATAGTTTATTTTAGATATGTAATTTAACATTCAAATTCCAAAGCCTGGTGGTTATTCCTCTAGACATATGCATCAAATTGTCTCCTCTATAAGAACACATACTATTATTGTATTCTTGACAAGAGGAATAAATCATAACAATGCCCTACCAGAGGATGAATGGTTTGTAGATACCACTGAGGTAGTTATTTGAAAACTTTGTATTGACTGGTCACATAAAAATCCAAAAGCAGTGCTTGATAGAGAAGTTGTTAAAGAGTGTGATGGAGAACCTATGACTATTGGCTTACCTAGTGGGGAAATCATTAGAGAGGTTGAGGGAGAACCTCTAGGAAATTTTGATGAAATTTCAAACCTAGAAACTAATGCAACACTTGATAGAGAAATTGATTATACATATCTTAAAGAGCATGATATAATGCCTAATAGTTCATTGAGTTCAATATATTTGAATTCCTATGCTTTGGAAAAAATGGAAGGTGACTCGAGTTCTTAGGATTGTGTAGAAACTTAATCTTGATAAGACAAAAATTTCAAATATAGGAGAGGAGTTCATGGTAAACTATTATGAAATTTTGTGACTTGGAGACTTCTTTTAAAAGTCCATTGAATTGCATGAGATGTTTGAAGTAGCCTTTAATTTTGACTTGCCAACTTTCATTCAAGAGAGAAATTAAGATGATAAACCTGGCACCAAATATTATGCATGATCAAATGTAGCCTGCAACTATCCTTGAGTCTCTTATAAATGACACTATAAGTTTTGGGTAATAAAATGCAATGTGTGCATCCTCGATTTTCATAATTGGGATGTGATGGAAAACATTAGCAATGTCTTGTCTAGGGAAAACCTCTAGAATGCAAACTTCTTGTTGAGAGGCTATATTTGATTCGAGTTTTGTACTCTTTAGGTAGCTATGGCTAATCAATATCACAGAGAAATGATGCATCAATGGAAATGGTGAGTTGGGCACATAATTTCATTGAAGCATTTTGTCAAATAATTAACATGCCAAGTGCAGGTAAAGGAACGTTGAAATCAATAAAGGAAAATGAAATTAATAGGTGTAAATCTAAGCCCTCTTTTTACACCTCTTATGGATTTTGATCACAGTGTAATACCACATATGGATCCTGCTATCCTTGCGAGAAAATATCTTAGAGTGTGCTATCTTTGTATACACATCTCTCGAAACCTAAACACTCTATCTACAAGCCCCTCAACTTTTGGTATTTTCATGTAAATGTTGAATCTTTTTTTGAAATTTCTAGTTACAATTTTTGTAAGTGTAAACTCGTAAATGTAATTTGTGTAAGTGCACTATGTCAACTTTGTAAGTCATGAGTCTTAATTGTATTTGGTGCAAAAATCACAATTGAACCTTTGCACTTTTCAAGTCATGAATTTTTTTTTCACTCTTGCACATGGTACAATTGTACCAACTCATTTTTACAACACTTAAGTTGTGCTTTTTTACAAAATCACTTTTGCACCATCTAAAATGCAAAAAAGGTGATTACGCACTGTAACCACCTTCTTGCATTATAAATATGAGTATTATGATCATTATAGAGGGATTTTTGAAAAATATAACTCTGAGACATATTTTTTGAAGGCGAGATTGTTTACAACTCAACAAGGATCAATACAAAGAAGAAGATTTTCAAACTGTGTGTTCAGATTCTCTTCACAAATTATGACTGTGTATGATTCATTTGCATTCAAATATTTGCTTTCAAAACTTTGTCATAACTATTATCAATTAGTCTTAATGTGGAAATTGTACAATAACATTTCTTTTTGAATCGATGTCTGTTATTTCCACAAATATAAAATCTCAGTGGGGTTTAAGCAATATTTTAATTGTCTTTTATAGGGAAATATGAGATGGTTGTCTTTGGTTTGCTATTAGTATCAAAGAATCATCTCATTGTATGTTTTTCACTCCTAAGGGTGTAATTATGTTTTTACCACCCATTAAATGAGAAGATATTTCCATGAGTACAATGTTTCTCCTTCTTGGGCTATTCTAGTGAATCTATGTGTTTAATCACCTAGAGTCATCTTTCATTTTTCTTAGGATTATCATGGTAGCTTCTATGTTTAGTTGGATATGTCCTTTTAATCATTTCCTTTCTTTATTTCCCATCATTCCCTTCATTCACCTCATTTCCTTTCTATATCCTTTTGTACTTTCTTGTTAAAAGTATGAAACCCCTATAGAAAACATTTTTGCTATGAATAGTTATGAATAACTTTTCCCCTACTTTCTCCTTTTGGATTTCAATAAAGGTACCTCTAATTGATAATAAGAGAGGGGAAAAAAGAGAGGGACTTTTTCCCTGTGTTATTGACTAACATAAGGACTCAGTTCCCACACTGTTGATTCAAAGTCACCAATTTATCCCCTTGACAAAATTTTGAGCCAATAGTTTTTGGCGATTCTATTGGGTATTGAAGTGTTTATGCACACAATTTTTAGACATTTCAAGGAACCTCCCATGGAATGGAGGTTGGTGACTCTGTTGAGAAAAAATACCTAGTGCATACATCTTTTTGATTAAATAAATGGCATTGGTTTACCCCAATCCCAATGTTTCTTGTGTCCCATGGGGAAAACATTTTGAGCCATTAGATTTGGCCCAATACAATGAGTTACATCAAGCTCAAGGAAAATATTTTAAAATTTTTCTATAAAAAAGGGTCAAGATGCAAATAACCATATCTTAGCCTTCATAGTGTTTTATAACATCTTGGGAGTTATGCATGAAGATGTCATTGTCAAGATTTTTATTGAAACTCTCACTGGACCTATTGTTGAGTGGTTTTGGAATCTAGAAGATGGATGTATTATGAATTCTGACTCTTTGAAGAATAAATTCTTAAATAGATTTAAAATAACTATATATGTGTGTGCATTATTATCAAACTTCTTCCATATCCAAAAGCAAGATGGTGAACATATGAGAGAATTTGTAGCACACTTCAAAAAATTGTTGAGATTGATTCCTAAGGTAGATCAACCAAGTCCCAACAACTAATTTTATGTCCTCATGGGTTTTCTACACTCAAAAATAAAATTTGTCTTGATGAGGAACAAGATAAATGACTTGGAAGCTGTACGTCAAGATGCTATCAAGATTGTAGATGACATGATCTTGTCTAGAATGTTGAATAAGGAAGTTTCAAAACATACTATAGCTATTGTAAATAGTGAAGAAGTAGTGAAACATAATATAATCAAGAGTCATCATCATTCAGAAAAGAGATTTTGAAGGCAAACTATTGATCAAACATGTTAGAACTCTAACAGAGGAAAAGAGAAAGTGCTTGCTATCACATATGATTGTGGAATAAAGTGAACAGTTGGAAGAACTAATGATTGATCAAAGAATAGATGAATAAATTGGCTTTCCCATTAGCAAAGGAGATAAATATTTTCATGTTTTAAAAAATTGCTCAAACCCCACAGTCTTAGGGGAAAATGAGTTATTTGAGGAACAACTGATTGAACTGCAAACATAAAAGAGTAATGATTCAAAACCTAATGTTTTACCTTTTGAAGGATAGAATAATGTTAAACAAGTTTTCAATAAAGTATAATATCCCTTTTGTATGATGATAGAAGATTCAATGGTCAAAAGTGAAGATCTCCTGGCACTTCCTTTTCATATTCCATTGTAAAAGAGTTCTCCACAAGATTTTAATCCAAAGTAATCAAGCCTACACAAATGAGGATCATAATCATGCCAAAGTTGAAGTCAAGGAAGACATCAAGATAGAATAAAATTAATGGTGCCCAATTTTCATTTCAAGTGAAATGGAAACTATCAAGGGAGAAGAGATTGATGAAGGTGATGATAACAATTCATTCAATGATGAATTTGTCTCTATCATGAGAAGCAATGTGTCAAGGAATATTTTCACTCAATTCATTCTAGAAGATATTCCTATTATTTTTATAGATTAGAAAGTAACATGCAACACACTTCTCTCTGGTTCAGATCCTGTATCGAGTATAAATACATTTGAAACCAACCAAAAAGACACTAAAGAAGTCCAATATTATACAAAAATACTCCAAAAGATTTGAAAGTTTAAAATAATTCCATTCTAAGACACGAAGACATTTATACCTTGTTCATTCATGATCATCCATGTGTTAATGGTTATTGTAATCTCCTCTTCCCATCTACTTGGTCAAAACTGCTATATGTGTTTGAACCTCGTAAGTCAAATCCATTGTTCCAAAATGATAAGTACTTCTCTCAGATAGTGAACATATTTGTATAGTCTTCTCATTTTCCTTAGTACTTTGTAAATAGTTTTGTTCTCCCCATTTTGGCTTGTTTACTTTTGGTGTGTGTGTGTGTTAATTTTCAATAAATGCAACAATCTATCTGTTACTCCTTTTTCTTCATGTTTTGGTCTTTTTGCCTACACATATTTGTAGATGTGGTCTCTATCTTAGAAATATCATGGGCAATCACATGATTTTTCAAGGATTTTAGATGGTCATTGCTTCAGGGTCGATGAAAAGATCATATTTTTAGAAATAAATATTGAATTTATTTAACTAAGTGAATACACAAGACTAAAAATTGATAGTATATTTAAAAAAATATCTTTTTTAGTCATGGAAAATGGTGATATCAATGTTGTTTCTCAAAACAATTGAATAAATTAGTTTTTCATAGATCTATGCAAGTGAATAGGTCATACACATGACAATTTTAAGGATAAGGGATCTAACCCAACAATGCATGTTCAATTCTCATTAAATTGAGATAGGCAAATGGGTTGTCAATTAGTTGGATTAGAATATGCAAATTTTTAAAAGAGGAGATTTGGCTTGGTAGCGCATGCTCATTTCTCATACAATTGAGATAGTTAAACTGGTTGTCAATTGGTTGGATCAAGATGTGAAACTATAAGCTAAAAAAAAAGTTTATAAGAATTTATGTTAATGAATCTCTAGTCATTTGAGATTCTGGAGTTCTCCTACACTTCATTAGGAAATGTAATCCCATATTCAGAGCCAGTTATTATTGTGAAAATTTACATTTCATGACAACATGCCCAATTTCACTCATACATGTAATTAAAGGTGTTTTAAGGATAGGGACAGTAATTTTTTTTCAAAATAGATATCGACTCTATATCCCAATGGACAAGGTTTGAGTTGTATATTGAGATTTGCTTATCCTTCGATCTTTCAAATGGTGAATCATTGATTGGTTTTTAGGATATTAATGTGAATAGACATGCATTCAAGTAGAATACTTGGTCAACATTAATATGAAAATGTTGAGTTATAAAGTTGAATATGTTGAAGATATCTTGACAATCTCACTTTCAAAAAAATAAGGTGAGTTATTTGATTGTAACCTAAGGTATGGAAATATTTCAAGGTTGTCACTTCCTGTTATGTCATTGAAAAATTCATAACATCATGGAAAGTATGCTAGAAAGGAAGTTAGAGTCAAGGACTTAACTTGTAGTATAGGGCATGAAGATTATTATTGCATATGTGACCAAGTAATCTTTTGAGGGTCAAAGAGGGAGATTATACATAGAAAGGTGAAATCCATATATTGGAATTGATATTGCTTCACTTTTTGAAGACCAAAGGATTAAATAAGATCTAAAAAATGTCATGAATAATAGCTTGTTTCAAGAAGAGTTAGTGGCTTCTCTCATTGAAAGTTGGTTCTAGTTGTTCTTTCCTCTTTTTATACATAAAATATTTGGCACAAAAACTTGAGTGATTGGGGCATTGGATTATGACACAAGTTTTGCAATAAGGAACTACACAAGATCTGCATTAAAGGTTATGGCAGCCTATAGGCCTTGTGTAAAATGCAATTATGAAGGAATAATGTATTCAATAAGTTGTTATTTAATGTTACTTGTAAGGTTGTGCCATATTTATGACACCGAGGGAGGTGTTAAGAAGGACTTTCATAGGATCAAATACTTAATGAAACACCATTGCATGATTTATAATAGATGTTTGTCAAGGACTTATCTAAGGGAATAAGGTGACTTTACTCATAACTAATAGACATGAAGGCCACATCTACTAGAGAATTGCATTATAACATGTACTCAAAATACTCAACATTTTTGAGAATAGGTTAATAAATTTTGGACTTGGAGCATGAGGTGAAAAAACTAAAAAAACATGTTTCCACCCAAGAAAACGCTTTTCAAGAACTAAGAAATGGAGTTTATCTTGAGTCTTTAATAAATGAAAAATGTAATGTTATTTCTCCTAAACTTGGATACTTAGAGGAAAGCACTTTTTTTAATAACTCAAGCCCTTGTGAATACCCTTCACCTAATAGAGTACAAAATCATACCAATAGTCTTTTTGAGGTTCTATATGTACTTCTAATAGAGCATAAAGTAGATAAAGCTTTGGATATTTTAGACGTAGAGGATAAAGCTTTCACCAAGTAAAAAAAAATAAAATAGAAGACTCTTCATCATCAACAATCTTATTATATCAATCTACTTTGACAGAGTGGAAGGCTAAGTTTGCCAAACAACTTACTGAAATTGCTAAACAACCAGTAGTGCATAACTCAGAGCTATAGAAAGTGCTATATGGACTACTCAGACTAGGCAATGGTAATCAAGCACTTAGTCTATTATTATTCTCTTATAAAACATGACTCAAAAATAGTATAGAGAGTTTCTTTCCTTCTAATGCATTTTTCTCTAAAAATTACAACACAACCCTTGCACAGTTGGTGTTTTCAATAATTTCACAGGTAACAAAGGATTTTCTTGGCAATATTTGAAGATTCACCATAATATACCCTAAAAATTATGCACTAGGCTCAAAAGGAAACAAAACATTTTATCAATCTGGTTAAGAAACATCCATAATTCTTAGAGATAGAAGCAGGTTTTCATGCTACCACAATGTGTGTGGAGGCTTCTATTTCACTCTAGTCATTGTTAGAAAAGCAAGGCCTCAAATTATGTCCATATCTATTGGACCTCCTTCAACCTATTTTTTGGAAGGGGATTTAGAAGAAAACGTAAATTAGGTGGAGGAAAATGTGTGTTCTTCTATAAGAAGTGATGATTGGGTTTTACTTCACCAGTTACTCATATCTGTATGGACCACACACAACACATACAAAATGATTCCCAAATGGTATATGAAGTTAAGTTGATTGATAGCGTGCATAAATTTAATTCAATAATTTAAGATATTATAGAATGATTGATGTCATTTGTAAGCATGCACTTTGGAAGAAGCATTTTTAACGGGCTGGCTTATCTTTTTGATAGCTATATAAACAGGTGCATTAGAGCTATACCATGTCCTAATGAAGATGAAAATAGTGTGAAAGTTAGGTTTAACTCTAATTTCATTTGAGTAGAAATAGAGGCCCAATAACTCACCCTTTTGGGAAATGCATAAGCTCTTATTGATGAACTTATTCCACTTTATGTTTAAAATATTTATGAACAACAAATTGAAAACTAAGAAGATGCATTCAAAACATCTCCAGGAACACCAAATTAGTTTATGTCACTCTCAATAGAATAGAGGGATTGGAGATACCAACTTCAACATGCTATTGATAGACTTTGAGATCATTTCTGTCAGCAATCTGTGCTTGTGATTATTTATTCTAAAGAAGGAAATGTACAATTGACTAATAACATATACCTAAATGGGAAGAGCAAAGATTTATTCTGGGACCTTGATGCAATGCCATTTTTATCTTTCCAGACATTATTTATGAAATTAAACCAAATAACACAATTTATTGAAATTGTGTTGGTTGGAAGAGACAAGGTGGTGAAGCATTTACTTACAAGGCTCACTGAGACAGTTTTTATGTGGTTATAAAATGATCAAGACTTTTGGGAAGTTATTGAGGATGATACAACATTGTTAACCCTTTTTGGATTATACTAGTTTATTTTTGATATGCAATTTATCCTTCAAATTGTAACGTCTGGTGGTTATTCCTATAAACTTATGCATCAAATTATCTCCTCTATAATAACATGTGCTATTAATGTATTCTTGGAATAAAGAATAGACCATAATAGTTCCCTGCTAGAGGATAAATGGTTTGTAGATACTACTGAGGTAGCTATTTGAAAACTTCATACTGACTGGTCATAGAATAATCCAAAAGCAATGATTGACAAAGAAGCTGGCAAAGAGTGTGATGGAGAACCTATCATTGCTGGCTTACCTGGTGGGAAAATCATTATAAACGCTGAGGGAGAACCTATAAGAAATTTTGATGAAATTTCAAACTTAGAAACTAATGCAACACTTGATCAAGAAATTGATTATTTATATTTTAACGAACATGATAAAATGTCTGAATATGCATTAAGTTAAATATCTTCAAATTCCTTTGCTTCAATAGAAATAGAAGGTGACTTGAGTTCTTAGGATTATGTATAAACTTAAACTTGATAAGACAAAAATTTTAGATATGAAAGAGGAGTTTATGGTAAACCGTTATGAAATTTCATGATTTGGAGACTTCCTTTAGCAGTTTGATGCATTTCATGAGATGTTTGAAGCAGGATTGAATTTTGACTTGCCAGCTTTCATTTGAGAGAGAAATTAAGATGCCAAACCTGGCACCAAATGTTCCCCATAATCAAATGCAACCTACAACTATCCTTGATTTGCTTATAATTGGCACCTTAAGTTCTGGGTAATAAAATTTAATGTGTCCATCCTCGAGTTTCATAATTGAGATGTGATAGAAAACATTAATAATGTCTTATTTAGGGAGAACTTATAGAATGAAAACTTCTTATTGAGATGCTATATTTGATCTAAGTTTTGTACTCTTTATGGAGCTATGGCTAATCAAGATCATATACAAATGATGGATCAACAATAGTGGAAAATTGGGCACATACTTTCATTGAAACATTTTTAAAAATAGTTAACGTGCCAAGTGTAAGTAGAAGAATGTTGAATTTGATAAAGGAAAATGCAATCAATAGGTGTAAATTTGAGCCCTCTTTTTACAACTTCTGTGGATTCTAATCACAATGCAATCCCACATCTAGATCTCACTATCCTTGTGATCAAATCTCTCAAAGTGCATTATCTTTGTTTACGCATCTCTTAGAATCTGAACTCTCTATCTACAAGGCCCTTGGCTTTTGATATTTTCCAATAAAATGTTGTATCTTGTTTTTCAATTTCTAGTTACAAATTTTGTAAGTGTAAACTCACAAATGTAATTTGTTCAAATGCACCATGTCAACTTTGTAAGCCATGAGTCCTAATTTCACTTGGTGTAAAAAGAAAAATTGCACCTTTGCACTTTTCAAGTATGCAATTTATCTTTTGCACTCTTGCACATGGTACAATTTCACCAACTCATTTTTAAATCACTTAAATGTTTTTTTTTTGCAAAATCACTTTTGCACCATCTAAAATGTAAAAAAGGTGGTTACACACCATAACCACCTTCTCGCATTATACATATGAGTATTAGGTTCATTATAGAGGGATTTTTGAAAAACAAAACTCCGAGACATTTTTTTAGAAGGTGAGATTATATTACAACTCAACAAGGATTAATACAAAGAAGGAGATTTGTAAACCATGTGTTCAAATTCTCTTCACAAATTATGACTATGTGTATGATTCATTTGTATTCAAATATTTACTCAAAACTTTGTCATAATTTTTATCAATTAGTCTTAATGTGGAAATTATACAGTAGAATTTATTTTTGAATCTATGTCTATTATTTCCACAAATGTGAAATCTTGGTGGCGTTTAAGTAATATTTTAATTGTCTTTTGTGGGTAAATATGAGATGGTTATCTCTGGTTTGTTATTAGTATCAGAGAATCTTCTCAATGTATGTTTTGCAATCCTAAGGGTGTAATTATGTCTTTACCACCCACTGAATGAGAAAAGATTTCTATGAGCATGATGTTTCTCATTTTTTGGGCTATTATAGTTGTAATCACCTACAAGTGGTATTTGAGTGCTAAGAGTGATACTTGAGACTAAATATCCCTATATTGGCCCTAGACATACCCTAGATCCTATTATCACATTTATCCAGCCTTGGTGAGGGCCACAAGCATCCCTAGCCATCCCTAATATAGTCCCATACCCTCATTTCCTGATATTGGCCCTTTGTCCCTAGTATTCTACCACTTCGACATTAGTGCCATAATAAGGACACTAGCACCACATGGATCTAGTGTCCAAATAATGGTGCTAATGTCCTTTCCCTTTCTTTTTCACAAACATACATCTTTTTAAATCTAAAACTTCCTAGGGTCAGCCTAGATTTCTTTTACCACCTACACAAGCATCAAAATGGTATATATACATGAATTTTAGATATCTAACCACTAGAAGAAAATAAGATGTAAAATACACATTAAAATTAGAACACATTGTGAATAATTAAGGTTATCATTCCCTATTCTTCCCTACTTCCACATACTACCATCCATAATAGTCCTAAGCTTAGATTACCTAGATTTACAGTCTCAAGTACATTCAAGGAACTCAAGGCCACTATCATACTAGCTTCACATGCACTTGTACCAGTGTTTAGGTTGGGAGAACTACATTAGACTTGATCCCTCAGAGTATTGGTATGTAGGCAACTCTCATCACGATGGGGTGTTGAGGATGTCCAACATGCCCCATTAACAAACACACTTTTTAGATTGTATCAACTAAATCCCTAGCTACATGGAGGATTAAGGTTTTCTGAAAAACACTAGTCATAATATGTAATATATAAAGTTTCAAAATTCATACACACAAGAACAAACCTTGGATATCTAGAAATAGGTACACCTAGAAGCTTAGGATAGTCTTACACAAAGGACACTCCCACCACATTTCTAATAATGGCACTATTATCCAGTTAAGGAAATACTATCCAGGAGGGGTTCCAACATTAGGATCCTATTTGGGATACTCAGACCAACTTCTACCTGAGTTTCCAACCTCTAGATCATCCATCTCAATTATTTTTTAGCTAAATTATTACTTTCACAATTTATTACTATTTTTAAAAAGGTAAAAGTTAGTCAAGTACGTAGCAAATTAGTCATTGTATTTATTGCATATAATTACCTTGATTTAGCATACTCAGTGCTTTAACAACATAGGATTTATACTTGGAAATCTGTAAAAGGTTAAAAAAATTGGTGAACCTGACTTACTTTGAATATTGCACAAACCCTAACCCTAGGTAACCCTATGGTTTAAATTTCCAACATTTAGATTTTAGATCCATACATTTTTTTTATTTTATTTGATATAATCATGATAATAATTATGAAGAAGTGTATCAATTTTTGTTTCAAAATTTAATACTTTCATTTGCATGTTTGTTCCCTTTAATTTGGAATGAACTCAAAAAAGACATAAACACATGTATACATGATGCTTTATATCAATTAAAATGCTTGTCTTGTCTCATTAGTTATTTAGCATGTTATCTTTCTCTTTTATGGAATCTAATTAAAACATAAATCTTTAAACACATGGAGAATACATTATATAAGATAACAGTGTCATTACCTAAAATTAACAAGTCAACTTTAGATGCTTTTTAATCTTTGGTTCACTTTGATTCCTTGCCTATCGCTCTTATACATAAGGTAACATTAGTGGTCTCACTTATCCCTCTTACTTCTTTATCACACACTTCTAACCACCATATCACCTCTACTACTAGCTCTATGCTCCTAGTAGACCATGTGATCCAGGTTATGATGTCTGCACATGGTCCCAAAGCTTGGTAGGTTAACAACACCCATGGGTATAGCTTTGTTGACTAGAGTAGTGTTTATTCAACTACAATTTCCATTTTATATATCCTACAACATTCTGACACATACAAAGGCATTTTTAATGTTGTACTATGTGATGCTCAAGTGCCTAAAACTTCCAATCTATCTTATGTTAATTTTATAATTAATACTATGAAATATACTGAAGAACATATTTCATTTGAAAGGGAAGATCTCCCACCTCAACACATAATAAATTTACACTTGCCTCTCTACATTGCATTATGAATTAATTAAGTATGTGTCAAATGGGTTTTAGTCAACAATAGACCAAGATTAAATATTTACAATATATTTTTTCTTCAACCTATTAATATACATTTTAAGGATTTGAATCCTTCTGATATGAAAATTTGAGGGTTTGATAATATTCCATTCAAAGTCTTGGGTCAAATCACACTAAACCTTACATTGGGGCCTATAACTCTACCTACAACATGTTAAGTCTAACAATTTTAATTAAAATATTTTGCTTGGAAAACCATGGATTCATTATATGCATGTAGTTCCATCCACTTTACATACATGTTTAGAATTTAGCTACATAGGTCATATCTATATTTGTCTTAAGGATAAAGAACCATTCAAATATTTTCAACATACAGAGCTTTTGCATAATTATATTCCTCACATGGATTTTGATACAAAACCATTCTAGTATACTATTCGGAGTACACGTACTACTCCCATAGATACTTATAGAGCATAGGATAATATGTTCAATTCTCCTTTTGCATCGAGATACTTATAAAAAAAGGGTTACACAGGATAGGGCCTTGACAAACATGAGCAGGGAATCCTTATTCCCATTGAAGTATATGATCAACAAGGTAGACAAGGACTTGGATATAAATATATCACATTTAATGACAAGTCCTCTCATCATAGTTCTTAGCGTATCATGTTTTGTTGACCTATTCCAAGGGCAGATGATATGATAAACTATGTTTCTACACTCTAAGTTGTTTACCCCAATCTTGTCGATGATACAACTTATCTGGATCTACCTACTTTTGATGATTTTTTTAATGATGAGGATCTCTTATAATTCTTTGGGTCATATGAATATTTATATTACATATATCATAATAACATGTTTCCTTATTCCATAAATGCCTAAGCATACTTTGGTGATCATTCAGATGATTCAGATGATCTTTAACTTGACATAAATGATACTATACCTATAGAACCATACACTATGCATCAATCTATGTTACTTAATGAAGAGACCATAAAATTCAATTATGGCACATATACCGATCCCCATATCATACTATTGGTTGTTGCCTTACATAAATAAGAAGATATAGATATTCATCAAATTTTAAAAGATTTTCTTGAACTATTCACTTGGGCTTATTTTGATATGCTTGGCATTGATCCCTTAATCATAATACACATCCTTAAAATCTATCTTGATGACAAGCTAGTTAAACAAAAATTTCAAAAAATGCACTTCAAAGTTGCTCTTTTAGTCAAAGATGAGATCCAATGGCTCTTGGATGCTAGTTTCATTCGACCAGTTGCTCATCCCCAATGAGTTGCTAATATTGTCCCTATTATAAAACCTAACAACTAAATCTAATTTTATTATTATTCTAGAGACCTAAATAAAGCATGTCCTAAGGATGAGTTTCCTCTACCCAACATCGATGTACTAGTCAAATCCATACCATGCTATGAAATGTTCTCCTTTATGGATGGTTTCACTAGTTACAATCAAATAAAAATCATTTAAGAAGACCAATAAAAAACTTATTTTACCACACCATGGGACACATTATACCATATAGTCATGCCTTTTGGATTAAAAACACAAGTGAAACATACCAAAGAATAATAACACATATCTTTCATGATCTCATTCATAAAATAAATGAAGATTATGTTGATGATTTGATAAAAAAATCAAAAGAGTGACAACTCCATGTAATATATTTACGATAGATTTTTGAGAGACTAAGAAAATACAATATATGACTCAATCTCAAGAAATGCGTCTTTGGGTTTCATCAGGTAAACTCCTGGGATTTATAATATACCAACATGACATTGAGGTTGACCCTAATAAAGTCAAAAAAGTCATGGATATGCCTCCTATCAATTCAAATTAACTTCATTCCCTTCAAGGCAAGATTCAGGGAATACACCACTTTGTGGCATAACTTGTAGATAAGACTCAATCATTCACTAGATTACTTAAAAAGGGTATAAAATTTGAATGGAACATCACATGTCAAAAAAGCTTTGACAAAGTCAAATAGTACCTTTTGAACCCACCTATCTTGGTACCACTAACCCATGACCAACCAATTTTAATTTACCTATAAACAATATATATGCACTTGATTCATTCCTTGCACAACACAATGATCAACATAAAGAGTGGACCATTTACTACATCAATCATACACTTTTTGACTATGAACAAAACTATCCAACAATACAAAAACTTTGTTTGGCACTTGTATTTACTACTTAGAAGCTCCAACACTATATGATTAATAATGAGACATAAGTCATTAGAAATTATTATCCTTTAAAGTTCCTCACGTCAAAATCACATATCTTAGGCCACATTGTAAAATGGGTTATGTTACTCACATAATTCGATCTCAATATCATTTTAAAAAAAATAGTAAAAGGTTAGATAATTAAATATCAATTGGAAACAACCCAATTATTGGATATAAATCCTATTAATGGTGATTTTAGAGATGACTTCATAGCATATAATACCACTTCCAATACATGGATAATGTTTTTGGATGGTTCTAGATGTGCATCTAGTGTTGGAGATAGAATTGTTTTCATCGACCCACTTGGGCACATAGTAACCCTCTCTTACTGACTCAATTTTTCATGTACCAACAAAATGGTAGAATACAAAGATCTTATCTTAGGCCTTCAATCAACGTAGGCTCTCCAAATCCAATTAATTAAAGTTTAAAAGGATTCACAATTAATTATTAATCAAGTTAAAAATATATACCATACCAAATAAAAATGCCTCATTCCTGACAAGAATATGGTTTAATAACTAAAGGCTCATTTTGAAAACTTATCTATTGAAAACATCCCACGTAAAGATAATCATCATGCCAATGTAATGGCCATCTATTGAAAACATCCCAAGTAAAGATAATCATCATGCCAATGTAATGGCCAGTGCCACATCATTGATCCCCATTGACATAGATGAATACCAGGATATCTTCACTATCAAATAATTAAAATATCCAACAGTGTCTTATGCAGACCTCATATATCTAATGTTTATAGTTACCACATGTAGTATAACAACATTTGAATGGTTGTCTAACATATACAACATTTTACATAAATCTATTACACTTGATACTTTTACAAGAAATGAAAAAATGCAAACTACAGTGAAACTCCCTCTAGTATGTCATTATTGGTGAGGACATACTCAAAAGATCTTTTGAGGGACACTTAATCTGATGTTTGACAGCTGAGGAAGTTAAGTTGGCTTTAAAACAAGTACATGAAAATGAATATGGTGGTCATTTCAATGGTAAAATAATGTTCAATAAATTTCTCAAGTAAGGTTATTATTGGGCAACCATAGAATAAGAATGCCAGGAATACGCCAAGTTATGTGACAAGTGTCAATGCCATGGGAACCTATACCATGTCCCTTCTAAGCAATTACAAACCATACTATCCCCATGGCCATTCATTCTATGGGATTTTGATCTAATTAGTAAGATAAATCTAAAATCCATAGGAGGTCACAAATTCATCATTACAACTATAGAATATTTTACAAAATGGGTGGAAACCATTGCACTACAATCCACAAATGGAAAAGATATATGTTGTTTCTTCATGACCAATATTATTTCTCGCTTTAGCCTTCTAGTAGCCATCATCAGATATAATGGAACCTCTTTCAAGAATAAAATAATGAAGAAATTTTGTGTTAAATATAAAATCTGACACATATTCTCTACTCCATATTACCCACAGGGTAATGGTCAAGCAGAAGTAACAAATAAGCCAATCAACAATATCCTCAGAAAAATAGTTACTAAATTTGGTGATGATTATCACAATAAGCTCATCTATGCACTATGGGATTATTACACCAATATACACACATTGATAGGAATTTACTCCTTATTCATTAGTATATGGCACAAAAGCAATTATCCCACTAGAGTTAGAAATCTCATCCTTATGGGTCTCCTTAAAAGGGATCATCACAGATGATCAATACACAGAGAGATGTCTCCATGAATTATAAAATTTGGATCAAACACACATTCAAGCCATAGATCATCTCATGACATATTCAAAATGAATCTAATGAACCTATAATAACCTTGTCCAAGTAGGGAATTCAAATTCAACAATTTGGTTTTAAAAGAAAATTTCAGAAACATCAACACCAAAGAAGAGAACAAAGAAAATTTCAAACAACTTGTACATAATCACATAAAATATTAGCCCAAAATTATACCATCTATCTTCATTTAATGGCAAGGAAATCAATAACCCATTTAACATCATGAACCCAACGAGATTTTTCATATTAAAATCAAAGATTTTTTCATATTACTTGTATATAGCTTATATCCAAAAAATACAAAAAAAATACAATATCTCAAAAACACAAAAACATTCATATATTTACTCAAAAAATTAAAATTATAGATTATATGCATTGCTATGTTTACATTTATTATATTTTCAAAACATTACATATTCTAACTATCTTAGTATAGTCAATTTTATCATACATACATGTTTCACTTATTCTTGTCAAGTGCTTTTAGATTACTGTAGGACTCAAGTCCACTACACCAATCTAGACTTGCTATTATCTATCCACTAGGGACATCTACATAGATACTAAGTTCTTCACTTGACACATTCACCCACTTAGGGGCACCCTATACAAAATTTCAATTACTAGGTTTTATCTTTCCATACTCTACATCATAGCTTTAACATTATTATATCTTGACATTGATCATGCTACAGTTACTCAGACTTTTTTCCAACTAACAATACTTTAGACTCAATATATGTACATCTTGGCTCTTACACAGATTTGTATTACATGTTCATGCATACTTTTATTTCTAGCTTTCCTAGTTTAAGATTTGATTGTGTCTCTATGATTCTTCTATTTGAGGGCATTTGAATATGCCATTGCTTTTTGGCTCTACGCCACTTTTTTCATAGTATGTATGCTTTGAACATGTGCCCATGTCCTTGTGTGTGACTTCTTGATTGTGTATGTGGAAATTTGAACATGTCCTTCTATGTGGCTCTAAGCCAACTTGCTTGTTGCTTACATATGTGGACATTTAAACATGTCCTTGTATGTCTTATTTTCTTAGATTTAATGTCATGTTTCCATGTCCCTTGTATTATGAACCCTTGGCCTACTTTATGTATGTGTGTGTGTTGTATGTACACTTTATTGTATGCATCATGGCCATGACACTTGTATCTTGCTTGTTACACACTACAATTTTAAATGCTATGAGGGTCCTCATGCATCTCCCCTTCCTACTTAGGTGCCATCATGCCTCATCTCCCTAGGTAGCTACCCAATTTTTACTCATGTTTATTGTTACATACATTATTATATCTATCTTAACACTCTTTCGAATGATAGACATGACATACATCTTACATTAAAAATTTATGCTCAGCTTTTCTTACATTCCAATGTTATGTATGCACATTATATTAGATTATTATGCAGTTATTATATATGCTCCAACTAACACATGTATTGTAGAGATTTTTATTTTGAGGATAGTTATTTCATAGGTTTAAAAACTCCCCTCAAAAGAGGCGGCATTTACAAGGGTTTGTCATAGATATCAAGCTCCTATATTACACTCACAATACATTTTTATCACACAAACTCATATAACAAAAACTAGATGCATGCAAACACAATGGGAAAATAATGTCATAGAGATCATCATAGTTACATAGAAATTAGAGTAGGACACTAGCACCCAAATTCAGACACTAAAGCCACATGACACTAATATCTAAGATATGGTACTACTATCTAGTAGCCCTAATTTTAGAAAAACCTTGATTTGCCATAAAAATATGGTAGGTACAGTACACGTTTGCACAAGTTTAGTTATAGATTTATCAATTTTGATTAGATTCATACTAGTTTAGCTCATATTCATACCAATTTTCTCAAATTGGGGACATCATATGTGACATGACCATTCCCATATTCAATTCAAATACCTAAATACAAATTATTATAACTCAGTCAAAATCCATATGCTCAGATATGAGATTTGGGGCATGTGTGCAACAAATTATTTATGTATGCTCAATTACACACTAGTTGATCAGATGGAATGAAAAATTTCATGTAATTCTCTACATTATATACACCCAACATCATATTCTAGGTTACACACTAGTTTCATGCCTTACTCCATCTGTAGTGGTTGGCATTCTCGACCGACCCAAAGTTGCCTAATATACTTGAGTGGTCATAAAGGTGACATACCTAATTATAAATTTATAGTTACATTATGCAATTAAATTTTAGATACATATACTACACATGGGTGGGAAATGATGGAGTCATAGCCTACTTGAGTTCTTGATACACCTATATAATAGGGTTTGACACACCATCAGTCCAATCTAAGCTATTCACAGGTCATGATCCACTAGTAGGGGTCAACAATGATGGAGTCAAAATAAAATTGAGTTATTGAGTCAACCAAACATTAGGATTGAGAAATCCATCAAATCAATCTAAGATATTCACTAATTGATAACTATATACACACACACACATATGTTATCACCATGTTTATGCATTGGTTTGTATACCCAATAAGATGTATTCCTTCCTTTCCTCTCTCGTATCTCTTTACCCACTTTTACTCAATTTAATTATTTAGTCAGTTTAGTATTTTATTTTGACATATCTTAATTAAGGATTGATTTATGCATGTTTCACTTACAAGACATACATTAGAGCATGTTTTATATACTCAGACCCATCTTCACGGGCTTCACCTCTTAGGTAAGTCTAGGTATGCTTCTTTTTTATTTATCCTAGTCATTTAAATTTGCTTAATTTATAGAATAAAGGAGGGGAGGATGTAATCACCTAAAAGTGGTATTTAAGTGCTAAGAGTGCTAATTGAGATCACCTATCCCTAACTTATCCCTAAACATATCCTAGAGTTTATTATCACACTTGTCCAGCCTTCGTGTAGGCCACATGCGTCCTTCATCATCCCTAAAGCTTTCCCAAACCATCATTTCTTGATCCTTGCCCTTCATGCCTAATGTTTTACCACTTGGACACTAATTCCATAATAAGGACACTGGTGTCACATGGTACTAATGTCCAAATAATGGTGCTAATGTCCTTTCCCTCTCTTTTTCACAAATAAATATATTTTTAAATCTAAATTGTACTAGGGTCAGCCTAGACCTCTTTTAGAACCCTCACAAGCATCAAAATGGTATTTATATGAATTTTATCCATCTAACCACTAGATGGAAATAATTAAAATACACATTTAAACTCAGAATAAGTTGTGCACAATTAAGGTTATAAATCCCTATTCTGCCCTACTTCTACATACTACCATCCATAATAGTCTTAAGTTTAGATTACACATATTTATAGTCTCAAGCACATTAAAGGCACTCAAGTCCACTATCATAATAACTTTACTTGAAATTAAACCAAGACTTAGGTGGAAATAACTACATCAGACTTGATCCTTCCTCATAGCATTGGTATGTAGGCAACTCTCATCACAATGGGGCGTTGAGGATGTCCAACTTAACCCACTAAAAAACACACTTTTCATATTTTATCAAATAGATTCACTATATACATGGAATATTAGGGTTTTCTCAAAAAATCATTCATAACAAGTAATACATAGGGTTTTAAGACTCCTGCACATAGGAACAATCCTCAGAGATCCAGACACAGGTGGACCCAAAAGTTCAGAAGACACTACCACCAATATATGGACACTACCACTAAATTTATAATAATGGTGCTACTATCCAATTAAGGATCTACTATCTATAAGGGGTTATGACATTGAGATATTGTTTATGACACTTAAACATCTTCTACCTTAGTTTCTAGCCTCTAGATCATTCATCTCAATTATTTTCTAGCTAAGTTCTTACTTGCACTATTTATTACTATTTTTAGAAAGGTCAAAGTTAGTAAATTATGTATAAACTTAGTCATTATATTTATTTCATATTATTCCCTGATTTAGCATACTCAACTCTTTAACAACATAGGATTTATACTTGCTAATCCTTAAAAGGTTAAAACACTAGTGAATCTCTATGTTTAGTCACCTAAAGTCATCCTTCATTTTTCATAGGATTATTATGATAGCTTCTATGTTTAACTAGATATAATAATTCCCTTCTCCTTTTATTACTTTCTTTTCTCTATTTCCCATCATTCCCTTCATTCACCTCATTTCCATTCTATCTCTTTTTCATACTTTCTTGTTAAAAGTATGAAACCCCTATAGAAAATAATTTTACTGTGAATAGTTGTGAATAACTCTTTCCTTGCCTTCTCATTTTGGATTTTAATAAAAGTAGATCCACCTTCTAATAGGAGAGGGAATTTTTACTTATGTTTTTGACTAACCTAAGGACTCAATTCCCACATTGTTGACTCAAAGTGACCAATTTTTACCCTTGTCAAATTTTTGAGCCAATAGGTCGAATGGGTCCTTAAGACTAAAAAAGAGGAAAATCTTGTAGTTTAAAATATTTTGGATAATGATATCCAAGTATACATTATGCAAGAGGTTTATTTTTGAATGAGGTAACATTCACATTAGTATTATGGAAAACCATTTGCATTTGAAGTATAGAAACCTATTTTTGAAGATCCCCAATAGTGTTCATCATAGAAATAATATATTCCATGGGAATGGTGGTTCTTGGTATAGGTGTTATCATTAATTCTAATCCACCACCTCTCTTGAAATTAAGCATATGAGTATCATCATCCTCATGGATAACAAGTGCATGTTCTGAATCACTGAATTTAGGATACTTTGGTAATGGTATTCAATCTCTGAATTATGGTACCTTTGGTATATTATTTAAAGAGCTTGGTTCATTCACCTTTTTTAGAGTTATAGAAATTGGTATTGGAGGGAAGTTTGGTAAAGGCACATATTTTGGTATGGTAAAGTTATTTGGTAAAGATTCCACAATGTCTTGTTTAACCTTTCACTAAATTTGTAATGTCAAATGAGGGGCAAAAAGAATCATCACCCTTGATAAGGGGGATATTATTTGGAAATATGGGAATTATGGGGATTTGAATTAATTTATTTGAAGGAATATCCCCCTTATAAGCAATTTATACATTATTCATAATCTCCTTATGTATTTTTTGTAACTTTTGATGATTATATGAAGGAGCATCTTGGTCATATGTACCCACTTTTGTGGTAGAATGTGCATGAAGGGCATGATTAGATGACTTTACTTATTGGTGACTCATGTATTTTTATGAAAATCCAAAACCCTATCGATTTGTATCATATTTAGGAGATAATATGGGTTATACCTTGTTTATTTTTGCCCAATCCTTGTCTTTTATATCCATATTTTAGAAAATATCAAAGGACAAAATCATATGATAGTATTGTAAAGAGTAATGGTAAGGGATGTTAATCTTCCTTAAGATGGATCAACTCATCTCTTGAAATGGTGGGAACATGGACCTTGTTAGAGGGATGGTAGCTACCACCATTAAAATATTTGAGATTGGATGCTTTAAAATTTGGAAGAATGCAATAATAATCAATTTTTATGCCTTCTTTGATAGAAATTTAGAGATTTTATTAATCATAGTATCAAAGCAATCAATATCATCCATGATAAGAGTGATTAAAAACACAAATATTAGTACAAAGCAAGTTCAAAACATTATATATAGTATGCATAGGTAAGAATGATGTTCAAATATTGAGTTCACGAAATGTTTAACCCTAAAATATAGATATGGGGAATCTAGGGTTAAAGGAGTAAGAGAGCCTAGTACACAAGGATGGTAGACTACCTCTAATGCAGGCCAATTATTTGTGAAACTCAAATAAAATAGATATTAAATTTATTGTGATGATATGCTAAAGATATAAATTAAAACTATGCTAAATATCACAATGATAATGAAAACAAGATTTTTTGCTAGTTATGATGCAAATACAGGTCAAGATATAGAACTGGTAGAAAGAGACTAGATCTAGATTCTAGAACATTCACTTGATTCTTGAAAATTATACCTCTATAGCTATAGGCACTTATATTAACCTAAGATAATTATGTCAACATTACTATTTAACTCAAACACATGTGTCTAATATAGAATACCTACTAAAACTAGATGTGACCACTTAGATGCTTTTGAGTTCTATGTCACCTTCACTCTGATGCATTTATACATGGGTCATGGAATGTCACTCATTGTCAAATAGTAAAACCCTATTTTTTCATCTTCATATTGGTTACAAGGAAAAATGGGTTAGTAGATACATGGTGTCAGTCTACCCAAAAGATCCCTCTATTAATCAGTGTTGCCTACATAGCCAATACTCTGAAGAGGGCCTTAGACTTATGTATCTTTCCCTTATGTGTTGGCTTGTTTATGAATCATGAAATATGCTATAAGTAAAATAGTAACCTAGCTTATAACCTGGAAAATATGGCTCATGAAATGTTCCTTTAGTAATTTAGACCTATAGATTTGTTATGCCTATGACTGATATGCAACTAAAAGAAAATAGGGAAGCTTTGCTTACTTGAGTGCTTTGGTAAGTTAGCTTATGAGTTGTTAGGTCTATGCTAGGTGAGGAATGAATAAGGGTTGATCTTGTATTTATACCAATGTATTTGGAGAATATATCATATTAAGGAACTTAGGCCAACCATATTAATACATTTTATTTGAGAATTAGATGACTTTAGGGCACTTGCATTGTAATAGGACACTTGCATTGACGTAGGCATCTAACTGAGATGTAAGTGTTTGGGCATTTGGAAAATAGGCACAGGTCAAAAAATCATAGAGATGGAAAATAAGCAAGTTTATAGTATTCTTAGCAAGATGGAAGGTTTAAGACATCACAATAACATTGTTCAGACTAATAGATAAGCAGTTGGGCACAAAGAGATAATGTATGTGAGCCTTTTGGTAGTGAGAAAGATATATAAGCTAAAGGTACATCCATAATATGTATTTACCAAGTATAGAAGACTGAGGTTCTATATAATTCATAAATAGTGTCTATAGTAGGCCATCCAAATCCCTTCATGGCATGACATCAAACTCCCTTCATGGTAGGTGATCAAAATCCATTCAATAAGGCATGCCATCAAACTCCCTTCATAGCCAGTCATTAAACTAAAAACATGGGTGTTTATCTCAAGCAAGTTGGTCGTAAAATTTTATTTACATAATATGTGGATAAATATAGAATTGATGCACATTTAGATGTAACAATTCAAAATACACATGTGTTAGTCAAGAAAATTTGATTACTCAACTTGTTCAACCTTCAATATAAATTGAAGGTAGGCAATCTAATTTCCCATGCAATGAACAAAATTTACTTGAATCAACTAAAGAAAATGAAAAAGAGAAAATCAAGTGACAAAACAAACGATCAAGGAAATGCTTTATGAACCTAAAGAAAAGGTCAGAATGTTATTATTATCAAATGATAGAGGGAAAGTATTTATTTAGGGAGGTAGGGTCATGGTTTTTTGGGAAATTCGTTGATGATGTTGATGAAAATGAAATTAGTACTGTAATTAGGTACTACATAAATAAAAATTATGATGAAAGATCTATAATGGCATACATTATTATGCACTTTGATAAATTAAAAAAAAAACATGATCGAGGAAATTCTTTATGAACCTAAAGAAAGGATTAGAATGGTACTATCATCAAATGACAGAGGGAAAATATTAATTTGGAGAGGTAGGGTCATGTTTCTTTAAGAAATTCACCAATGATGTCAAAGAAAATGACATTATTACTATAATTAGGTGCTACATAAGTAATAATTATGATGAAAACTCTATAATATCATGCTTAATTGTGTACTTTGATAAATTTCTAAAAATTATGATCAATTGTTATGGATGAGATGTGCAGTGACTTTAAGCCTCCAAACTTAGGATCATTGTTTCTTGAATCAAGCATGTCCTGTAAGACCTTGAATTATTTAAAATTCATCAACACTCATGGAGTGTTTCATGGGATTAACACAACCTTAGTTAATGAGGATATGAATTTATGGGCCAAATAAGTTGAAGAAATGAATATGGGATGGGACCGAATAGATGGTGTTATAATGGGTGTCAAAGTTAAGGACATAAATGTGTATGCATCAATTATGGTTGATTTATATGATAAAATAACTAGATCAAGATTTTATTACGCTAATTTCAAACTTGGTATTGATTTTTGCATACATTATGACAAAGGCAACAAGGTGTGTGAGGTATTACTTGAGCTATTGGAAGATAATGGTCTGATGTCTTGTTTAATCTTGATAAAAATTGATGGTAATGAGGAGTATAAAAAAGTTTTAGTCCATGTTTCTGATCCTAAAAGTCCAATAATACAATGACTAAATTATGTTTGGTTTGTCAAAATGGTATTAAGATACTTGAGGATAGGGTTATTAATGTGAAATTATACGAATGCCATGATTACTGACCACAATAAGTATAGTATGCAATAATAAATATTCAGTAATGGGAAATGAATTATTTCCATGGTGCACAATCCTAAAGAAAGACATGCACATGGTTACAGATAATCATGTTATAATTTATGGTGATATTTTACACACTCTTTCCAAGTTGTATTCAATGACACCAAACTTGCTCCAAGAAAGTTCCTGAATACTACTTAATTTTTAAATAATTTTTGACTTATTAAGTGTTATCATTGTTTTATATTATTTTCTTCACAATGTATTACATGTCTAGCTAGAACTTAAACTTGATTTGGATCTAAGCAAATGATGGGAAGACTAGTTTGACTAGTGTGTGTTACATATGTCAATCCATCATTAAGTGTATAAGAATTAACAATCATGAAGAACTATAATGTGAATAAAATTTATGACAAAAATGTACCTTGCATGTCACACTATTCTTTTAATTTTACATTTTACACACACACACACACACACACACACACACACACACACACACACACACACACACACACACACACACACACACACACACACACACACACACACACACACACACACACACACACACACATATTCAATTTATTATTAGAATTATGGTTGACCTTGTTTATTGTGCTCACCATGATAAAGTTAAAAACATTGTGAAAATGCTTTATGCAGTGCAAAAATATAGAACAAGGTTATGACAATACACATCTATCAAAGAATCATGACAAAGATAAATTTATTATGAGTTGGGATGAAATATAAAAAATGGGGATTTCATGTAAGTTGGGGTAACTAACTATTATGAAGGTTGAGACTACAAGAATCTTAACTATGGTAAATCAAATGGTTTAATTTTTGACAGTATTCTCATTCAACATGAAATAATTTTAAAGGTTTGTAAAATTTATAATAATTTTGTTAGGAATGTTATTTTTGTGTCAATTAGTGACTTCATTGGGGAACTCATTCCCTATTATTTTTAACTAGGCAATCAAAGGCCTTATAGATGAACACAAATATATAAAGCTTGTGATAATGTGGTAGTGTTACAAATATATAAAGCTTGTGATAATGTGGTAGTGTTACAAATATATACACATGTTATAGTTTTAACCATCTATAAGACATGATAATGTAATAATTGAATATGAGGAAAGGTATGTAAACTATTGGTTTCAGGTTTATGATGACATATATTTTAGACCACGATGAATTGAATTGAGCATTCATTTATCAGATTAGAAACCTAGCCATTGAGTGGCTTTGGTTGTGTTCTTAGTGTCTAGGAGAAGAGATGGTCCCTTATAAGAATGTTCAAGGAGCCATGTATTATAGATGACGAAGTCTGTTCATCCTCTTACATTGGTTTAATTAAGGAATAAGGTTATGCAATGTAAACACAAAGAGATGAAAAATTTTAATATCAAATTTGGTGGAGGAAGAGGCACTCATATAGAGTATATAAACATGTTCAAGCATGATAAAATATTTATAGTTAACGAGATGAGGGAACAATTATTCAAGTTGGTCATTAGATCAAAATATATGTTTCAAATGATGGTGCAAAGAAAATTATTTACGTCAAACATTAAAACTCAACTTAGGGTTGAATATGAAAAGATCCCATAAAAAATATATTGAATAAGGCAATGGCATTGCCATCTTTTTTCGCTGGTGTTGAAGTTAAACAAGTGAAACAAGTATTTAACTCATGGGGAAAATAGGGTAAGAAAACATTGAATACACCAAAACAAAATTATAACTACCTTCCCAAAACAAGGCCCATAAACAAAATTAGTTAAGAGGCCCATCTTGAAGCACATCATTTTGGAAAAAAATAAAAAAAATAAAGGAGGATAAGGAACATCAAAAGATACTATGGGTATTGAAGATGTTTCCATTCACCCTTTAATGTATGGATGTGGTTATGTAGCTCTAGGTGTGTGTGGATTTCTAACCAATGTATTAAATGGACTTGATGATAAATTACCCTATTCTTTACTCCTTTCAACCATAAGTTATATGGATGTGTATTTTAACTTGTAGTTGTTAGGAATATAGAACACAAATCAATATTAATGAATTAAAGATGGAAATAAAATGTAGAAAACACAACACAATAGAGACAGATTTAACATGGTTCACTCAATATGGGCTACATCCACATAGAAATAACCAGTCCTTATTATTATTTAGTCTAAAAAATGAAGGGAAACCCTACAATACAACCACTACAATATCCTCTTCACTCACACATATTATGTCACTATAATTACAATGCCCTCATATCAAAAGAGGGTTACATATTAGGGCAAAAATGCACAAACATAATTTCTACCATTAGATCTGTGACCTAATAGTGAATGGTTCATATTTACTATGAAATTACAATAAGATCAAGAACTAGGCATTAAAATAAGATTAGGCTACAACATCTAACAATAATTGACCCCCATATGGTTTTTTATAGTAACATTCATATTTTATGTGATTGTACCAGCTTGTGCTTATGCTTGTGAGCCTGAAGCCTCCCTAAAAAATAAAGATTGCACCTTACACCTCATTTTTTATTATTTTGTAACCATGTCCACCTTGATGGAATATGAGAGAGGTAGGATATTAATGAGTAGGACATGTGGAACATTGTTTCAAACTTGGACTATTTTTACCACCTTTTAGAAGACCACTATTTTTATTTCTACTCATAACAGAGAATTTTTGTGACGTCTTAAATCAACACTTTATGCATGTATGTTGGTGTGATTATTAATGCATCCAAACAAACTTAATCTATAATGATGGGAACCTTAGATTCATTCAACCATATTGTTACTTTTATAATATTCTTTGGCATTGGTTGGGTGGGCTGCATAATTGGTGTTATGCAAATTTCTAATTGCTATAATCCTTACACTAACATTTGTGGTCTTGTTCCTAGAAGTGAGGCTCTTGATTGGATAGATTCTAGTGGTTGGAATATTATATGTAATCATGTCCATTGATGGGTGATTTCCACTTGGACTTGTACCATGTTAATGAAGAATGAGAGAGGAAGTTTTGGTTGCATGTGAAGCTCATGTATGTGTACCATGATTTCATCATGTTGCTTCATCATTACTATGATGGGAGATGGAAAATCATGAGGAATAAAACTCCCTCATGATGACATGACATCAAAATCCATTCAACATGGTAGGTTGTCAAACTTCCTTTATGATGGTAGGACATCAAACTCCATTCATCAACATGTAAGGACATAAAACTCCTTTCATTTTAGGACATCAAACTCCCTTCATGATAGTAGGACATCAATCTCCATTCATTGACACATTAAGCTATCAAACTTCCTCTATATAAGGACATCAAAATCTCTTCATGGAAAGATATAAAACTTCATTCAACATGGCAGGCCATCAAATTCCCTTCATGGTAGGTCATTAAAATCCATTCGACATGGTAGGTCATCAAACTATAAACATGGGTGTTACACTCAAGTAATTTATCCATCAATTTTAATTTACATAAGATGTGGACAAATATACAACTAATACACATTTAGATGTAGAAATTCATAATACACACTATGCTAGTTAAGAAAATATGATTATGCCACTCATTCAACCTTTAGTGCAAATTGAATGCAATTAATCCAATGTTACATGTGATGAACAAAGTATACTTAGAAGTAGCTAAAGAAAATGAAAAAGAGAAAATTAGGTCACAAAATAGATGATTAAGAAAAGGCCTTATGAACCTAAAAAAAGGGTCATGATGGTATTATCATCAAATGGTGGAAGGAAAAGACTTATTTAGGAAGGTAGGGCCATGATTCTTTGGGAAATACGCTAATTATATGGATGAATTTGACATTATTTTTGAAAGAGAGTACTACATAAGCAATAATTATGATGAAATATTTACAATGGCATATGTTATTATGCACTTTGATAACTTGCTATAAAAACTTTTTTTAATTGTTATGGATTAGATCCACAATGACTTTAAGCTTTGAAACTTAGCATTAGTGTTTTCTGAATCTAAGCAAATGATGGGAATATTAGTTCGACTAGTGTATTACATATGTCAACCCATCATTAGGTGGCTGAAAATTAATAGTTATGAAGAACTATAATGTTAATAGAATAAATTATGAAAAGGTACCTTGCATGTCATGCTATTCATTTATTTTTACATAAAATAAAAATTTATATCTAACATGTAGCCTGCAATTGAATTGTTTGTTGGAAACTATCATTTATAATTTACTATTGGGATGATGTCCAACCTTATTTATTACACTTACCATGTTGGATTTCAAAGTGTTATGAAGATGCCTCACTAAGTTTAAAAGATATCACAAGGTTTTGACATGAAAAATCCATCAAAAAAGCATGAGAAACATAAATTTATTATGATTTGTGATAAAATAGAAAAAATGGGGATTTCTTGTAGGTTGGGGAAATCATACCATTATAAGGTCATGACTCCAAGGATATTAATGATTGTCAATCAAATGGTTCAATTTATGATAGGATTCTCATTTGACATGAAACATTTTAAAGGTTTTTAAAATTTATAATAAATTTTTCACGAATGTTGTTTTCATCTGAATTAGTGAATTCATTTTGTTATGAACCTGTGATATCTCTTCTCTTTACTTTATTATTTTAGTAGTTGCTATGGATGCATATGCTTTGTAAGTCATCTCACGAGCATTTTTTTTATCCCACATTCATGAGAAGTGGTAGTTTCTTAGATTAGAATTTGTATATAAGTGTTGAGGACAATGAAGGCATCCACAAAATTATTATATTAAGTTTGCTCAAAGGAGGTTGCCCCTTTGAATTGACTTACGATCAATTCAATATTTTCAAGTGTTCTGTTAGATTTAATTCATGCTACTAATTCTTTTTATTTTGTGTATTTTTATTAATTATTGTATGAGTATCCTCTCATCTAGTATCAAAGCACTTTCTAAGGTAATATTTTTCTTCAAAAAGTCTTAACTCTGTTCTACTACATACTTTATTTCAGTAATTTTTCAATAAATATTAACTCTATTTTGCTATATAAATTAAGTAATCTATTTTGGATCAGGATAAAAATTTGACCACTTAACTATGGGAAGTGCTTGGGTGAAAGCCCTAAAACTCATCATGAGGAGTACCATAGGAACCCCAAAGTAGTTGGCCCATTAAGAGGACCTGCCAGCGAAATGGGCAATGACCCCTTCTCGATTGAGTAGTTCCCATCCGTGAGAAAAACCAAGAGTTTTTGTTGAGAGATAAATCTGTGGACAAATTACTTTTAGAGATCAGTACTCGCTTAGATGGCATTAGTGGATCAAGTGATATTTTTCAAACCCTTAGGTAGCTATTAAAACTTGGGGCCCATTTCTATCAGTTTCAAAATATTTCTAGTAGACTTAAAAAAATCAATCAAAAGAATATCCATAGAGTATTAGAGGACTTGTAGGTAGATATTTGATAGAAACTAGAATCTACAAACCATCTGTAGAGTATCAATAGACTCTTAGAGGATTTATAGGTAGATAGAAATAGAAAAAAGCATTTTTTTTTTGTTTTTTTGCAATATCTCTCCATCTATAGCTCTTTTGATCCTCAAAATCTATCTAGACACCTAAAATTACACTCCCTACATTTTCTTCTTTGAGGTCCCATATCCCAATTCCACTCTTAATTATCGTAAATCTCAAATTTTTCTTTTTTTAGGTTTTGCCATAACATTTATTTTTGTTCATTTGCCTCAAAATTTTTCCACTGTGATCATTGTCTCATTCTACTCCTTTGTCCCTCTTTGACAAATTTTCTAGTTTTTCCATTTTCACTCTTAAAATTTCCCTCACCTTCATCAATCATAATCCCACTACAATTTTTAAAAAAAAATCCCCTTTACCCCTTCTATTTTTGCCCAAATTCAAAACTTTCCTTACTAAACATGTCTTAACTCTAGTTTTCTTACACATTGTAACTAAAAAAAATTTGTTATTCGGGTCATGGTAGTAACCCAAATAGGAGTAAAAAACATAAAAGATGAAATTGTTGCCCTCAAAACCCACATCAAAGATCTGGATGAAAAATTTTTTGGCCTCAATTTTCAACATACCACCATGAAAATTATATGACATCTAGAGTCTTCTTTAGACATTGGGTTTTCTTCTTCTAGTAATTATCATGGGCCGAAGCTTAATTTTACTCGATTCAATGGTGCAGATCCAACTGGATGGATCTATCAAGTAAAACAATATTTTAGTCTGCATAATAATTTTGATTCCAACAAGGTCCTACTTGTATCCTTTCACTTGGAACTTGAAGCCCTTCAATGGTATCGTTGGTATACCAAAGCTCATGATGAACCCATATGGACCGATTTTTATACCCTCATTTTAAAATGGTTTGGTCCTACTAATTTTGATGACTTCACTGGAGAACTCACTAAACTTTGCCAAATAGGAACCATGAGAGAATATCAAACATAATTGTAAAAATTGGCTAATCACACAGAGGGATTATCTAATGAATTCTTCAGGATTTGCTTTGTTAGTAGACTAAAGGATGTCATTCGATTTGGGGTGAAAATGTTCTAGCCCAATATGATGATGGAAGCCTTAGGGTTGGATAAGTTGGTAGAGGACAAGATCACAAATTAGTAATGATTCAAATCTAATTTTTCTTTATTAAAAAATATAGCTCCACAATGATCTCAAACAATGTTAGCCCCCAAAACCACTCCTATCAAGCATTTGACTAAAGTAGAGATGCAAGACTATAGAGAAAAAAGACTATGTTAAAAATATGATGATAAATTCACTTTGGGACATTGATGTGTAGAGTAAAAGCTCTACCTATTGAATGTGGACTCTCCACCCAAAACTGAATATTGGGAAGATGTTTAGGATATAACAAATGATTCAGAAGAAGCTCTACTGATTGTGGAACCTGCTTCTTAGGAAGACCAACGAGAGATCTCTCTCCATGCCTTAGTATGAGTCACTACCCAACAAACCATGTGGGTTAAAGGTTACTTCAAGAAGCTTCTTCTCATAATACTCATTGATTTTGGTAGCACTCATAACTTCATTGACCCTCAGATTGCCAAATAGGCTGATTATTTTATCCATCTTTTCTCCAACTTTGAAGTCATGATTACCAATGGGGGCACATTACCTTGTAAAGAGAAGTGTCAAAATGTGCATATCTCTATTAGAGATTATAAATTTCTCTCCACCATGTTTGCCTTGCCCTTAGGCAGATGTGATGTTATTTTGGGAGCTCAGTGGTTACGCATGCTTGGACCCATCTTATAAGATTTTGTTAAAATTTGTTGCAATTTTTAGCCAATGGGCAAAAACACACATTGAAGGGATTACAACCAAGATCTATCAGCATCATGAGTTCATATTGCATGGAAAAATTTCTTAAGAAGAATTCACATGGCATCATTTCATAGCTCCATTCCATTCAAATGCAACCATCAACAGTCTCCACTACTCCTTCTAATCTACAAACCAATCTATAGAGCTATGCACGTGTCTTTGACAAACCAATGGGATTACCACCTTCATGACTAGAGGACCACCATATTCTTCACTCATTTCAACCAAAATTTTTATGGATGTGTATTATATCTTACATTTGACCCCCTATAGTTTCTCTATAGTCATTGATAGATTTTGTGTGACTATGCTAACTTGTGCTTATATTTGTGAGCCAGAAGCCTCTCCAAAAAACAAAGATTGCACCTTGCACCTTATTTTTTATTCTTTTATAACATGTCCACCTTAATGTAATTTTGGAGAGGTGGGATTTCGATGAGGAGGATAAATAGAACATTGTTGAAAACTTCGATTGTTTTCATTGCATATTAGAAAACCCACTATTTTTTTCCTATTCATCATAAAGAATTTTTGTGATGTCTTCAATGAAAATTTTGTGTATGTATTTTGGTATGATGCCTAATGTGTCTAGATAAAACTATAATAGAATGGTGGGAACCCGAGATTCAGTCAACCATGATGTTACATTTATAATCTTTTGGGGCATTGGTTAGGTAGGTTGCATAATTGGTGTTATGTATATTTCCAGTTGATATAATTCTAACATTAACATTTGTGGTCCTAATTATAGAAGTGAATTTCTTGATTGAAGTGATTGTATTGGTTGGATTTTTTACATGATCATGTTCCATTAATGGATGAATTTCACCTACACTTTCACCATGTTGATGAAGAATGGGAGAGGAAGTTTTGGTTGCATGGGAAGTTCATGTATGTGCACCATGATTTCATCATCTAACTTCATTGCTACTATGATTTCATCATGCAAAATTATAGTATAGTTTTATATGGAAATATTAGGCATAACACCAAAACATCCAAAAAGTTTTCATCGAAGACATCACAAAAATTCTTTATGATGAATATGAATAAAAATAATGGTTCTTCTAATTAGTAATGCAAATAGTCAAAGTTTGCAATAATGTTCCATATTTATTCCTCATTTGCATCCCACCTATTCTAGATTCAATCAATGTGGAAATGTTTACAAAATAAGAAACAATAAGGTACAAGGGGTAATCTTTAATTTTTTGGGAGTTTTCAAGCTCATAGTCATAAGCACAAGTTGGCATAGTCACACAAAATCTAACTATGACTATAAAGAAACCATAGGAGGATCAAATACAAGATAAAAGACACATCCATATAAATTATGGTTGAAATGAGAAAAGAAGATGATAATTCATCATCAAGTTCATTCAAGACAATGGTTATAAATCCACACACACCTATAGCTATGCGACCACATCTATATATCAAAGGATGAATGGAAACATCTGCAATACCCATGGTCAGATCCTAGAATAATCAAGTATCATGTATAAATTTGATCAAGATCAATCCTTTAACAACTAACATGTAAAAATTAACAATTAACAAGTAGCACTTTCATCAAAAGAAACATAACATAAACTATAGTCATGAACATCTCATAAATCCTGTCTAGGTACATCACAAGTTAACAAGTATTACTTTCATCAAATGATACAAATAATAAATTGTATCTAGGTACATCACATAAACCTTGATTAGGTACATTAGAAGTTAAAAAATAAGTGAAAATTTCATTATATGAAGCATAACGTAAACCCTATGCATGTACATCATGTAAACCCTACCCAGGTACTTCAAAAGTTAACAAGTAACACTCTCATCAAATGGAACACAAAATAAAACCTGGACAGGTACATCATAAGTTAACAAGTAGCAGTTTCATTAAATGAAACATAATATAAATCTTATCCAGGTAAAAAACATAAACCTTGTCTAGGTACATCAAAATTCAACAAGTAACCCTCTAAGACATACATTTGGAATAAAAAATACATAGTTCATGTGAACTAATACATTTTGATGAAAAATGAACGGTTCAAGTTAATGACTACAATATAGGGCTAAAATATATTATGTGACTCATTATTTTAGGATAAATAAGGACTTAATATGAGTAAGAATAATTAAGTAAGGAACTTATGCATCACTCAATAACATACTTAACAATAACCATATTATACAAATTCAATGTATCAATAAACTACAAAACATGTGGTGCTAATAAGAAGTAAAATCACATAATATAATACTATCAAAAATGGAACATCATAAAATAATTAGGTATCATGTAAAAATATGATCAAGAGTAATCCTTTAACAACTAACACATAAAAATTAACAATTAATAATCAACACTTTCATCAAATGAAACATAACATAAACCATAGCTAGGAACAACACATAAACCTTGGATAGGTACATCAAAAATTGACAAGTAGCACTCATGAAATGAAACATCACATAAACCATGGCTAGGTACATCAAAATTTAACAAATAAGTAACACTTTCATCAAATGAAGCATACCATAAACCTTGTCTAGGTACATCACATAAACCATGCCCAGGTACATCAGAAGTTAAAAAGTAACACTCTCATCAAATGAAGCATAACATAAACCCTGGATAGTACATCACATAAACCTTGGGTTAGTACATCAAAAGTCAATAAGTAACTAACATTCATCAAATGAAACATAACATAAACCTTGGTTAGGTACATCACTTAAACCCTAGCTAGATACATTATAAGTCAATGATTAAGTATCACTCTCATCAAATGAAACATAATGTAAAAAAGTAACATCATAACATCATTTATTTTAAACATAACATAAGACTTCACCAAACACATCAGAAGTTAACAAGTAGCACTCCCATGATGTGCCTCTTCGTTACTTTGCACCATATTGTGCTACTCTATTCCCTTTTCAACTCCCATTTCACTCTATCCTTCTCCCTTATCATCTCCCATTTCACTCTACTCTTGTTGAACAACTTCAATTGTGGATTATCTTGATCCTTCTAGTTTCGATCCAAATATGTCACAATTATCAGGGTTTGAACTAACATCAATAAAGCCATGTGAATGATACGAAATGGGAAATTAAATAGTACTTGGAATTTCCACATTTTAATGTTGAAAGTTTATTAAATCAATCATATGTGAATTAATTGGTGCAATATCAAATATATTATCATCAAAATTAAGCTTTCCCTTAAACTATTCAACTTATTCCTCCATTTTTTTCATGGTTTCTTCCTGTAATGCCAGTGAGTTTGTGATATTTTCAACTAAAGTTAACAACTTTGCATTAAAACCCTTGTAAGATGTCATAGTGGCAACAACTCTTTATATCAAATTAGAATGATCTACAACATTCTTTACCAATTCTTTATTTTTTTTCTCAAATCAATATTATTTATCTTTAACTCTTCATTTATTTTTAGGTTTTCAATAGTAAAATATAATAATTATTATATGCCATGGCTTCCATGTAATTTTTTTGGATAGATGTGATTGAGTCATTCAATTTTTTTCCTATGGGTGTGATGTGATCACTCCATTATAAATCAGGAATAATAAGCACTCTTTGGTATATGTTGGACCCCTCACATCAATACTTTAGAGATTTAAATATTTTAGAACTCCCATCATAAGAAATGTGGATAAAATAAAATAATAATTTTTTTTCCTTTCACATGATTAATGTTCAGATCATGAACAACACATCACAACCTTAGAGCACTATTTACCATTTATTATGCATAGGTTTACAATATATCTAGGCTACAACCAACATCAATATTTACATTTGAATGTTTAGATTTAATGAATGCTCTATTTTAAATTACAAAAGGATTTACTTCCTCTAAATCATGTCATTCATTAATCTCTGAATCAACAATGTGTCACTTCAATTTAGATTCACTTAATACATGTGACACTCTTTTACATAAATAATCATGTCTTTACCTTGTGTGAATTTTTTGGGTAAGAACATTGGCATATTTTAGAAAATCAAAAAATGAAAATCCACCCAAATCATCAAAAAACTCTTGACAAGGATTTTCATCAACACTCAAAGTTTCAGCCTCTGCTTCTCTTAAGGAGCCTGTCAAATGTTTGGGAAAATCTACATCTAGTTTATCATCAAAGGAACAACATTCATTTTATGATTTTTCCATTTCAATAGCCTCCTCTTCTTTACCTAAAAAACATCATCATCATCATCCACATTAACAATAATATTCTTATTTACTCTTGTCATATTCCTTGAGTCAAATTTTCTCTTTAACTCTTCATTTGTAAGTATACCAACATTCTCCTTTATCTTGAACATTGAAGGTATTGTAGGTTTTTCTCTCTCCATAAAATCATATTGAAATAAATAGTTTAATACCATTACATAAAGACAAAATGTAAAAATCCCTTGCCCTTGGTGATAAATTTTATATAATTTTTAATGAATAGGTTGTACACATATGATGCGTAGTTTAATTTTTCCCTTTCATACTTTTGACAACACATACACACACCCACACATCCACATGGAAATTTTTGTATTCATTTCAGTCACAAATAGTCTATAAAGTGAAAGATCATAAATTAATTTTACCATCTTACTTTGTAAACACTTAATAATACACCCTTTATATTTATTGATTTCATCTATTAAACCCACAAATTTTTTAACCTAAACTTCTCCCTAGTAAAGGGATTCACATGGACCTCCACAACCTTGTTTCTGTTATTTGGTAAACCAAATACCTTATTAAACAATTGATGGGTAAGTTCCAAGGTAATACCTTCACATTTTACTATGACATGATCCATCAGGTAATTACCCACCATTAGCTTCATTTAGTCATTGTCAAGGACATAAACTAACATGTTTATCAATTGGGAAACCCCATTTGTAGTTAGATATGAAGGTACATAATCTTTCTTCCAATCCTTATAACCAGAAACATAACTAAAAATCATATAACAATCATGCCATGTCCATGATATTAGTGGCTTCTTAGTCTCATGATGGGTGGTGATGACAATATGTAGGTCCAATGGATTTTTCACAGGTCCTTTCTCAACTTTAACTAACTTCTTTTGATTCTTTTATTTGCTAAAGTTTCCCTTATACACTTTCGATAACATTGTTTTAACATGATTCAATCTATGACTATAATGACGTCATGATAATGATAACAATATGTCAATGGCTATAATAGCTTCTTTCCTTACTATTTATTCCTTAATATTGATAGTTGTAGACACTCAATCATCACCATTCTCATGTCAAAATTGCAATTAGAATAATTTATAACAATAACATGTGAATAAATAAAACACCCAAATTATTCCATGCAATAACATGCATCTTCTAAAACATATTGGTGCATCTTTGACTAGGGCAATGCTTCATATGAGACTGTCAGCTTTACGTAATTCATCTTGAGTTAAATTGTGTCTGTGTAAGAGAAGTTTTAGGATTAATTAGGTTGAACCATTCTTTGACTTCCAAAAGTCACTTCACTTTTATTTAAGTTAATTAAACTCAATTAATTAGCCTAATATTATTCTAATAGAAAATTCTATAGATTTTAAAATTTATTATTTAATAAATTCATTAATTAGATTTATTCCTCAACTCTCATGATAAGTGGCCAAGTGGATCATGACATCACCATAAATATCATGAATGATGACATCATCAAAAAGTTTTCAAGCACTAATAATGAATGCAAATGAATATAAAAATTTGGAAAGCCATGCCTAATCAACTGATTCTCATCCACTCATCTTGATTTCCATTTGATGTTCAAGAGAAGTTTGAGGAATCTATAAATGCAAGGGCCATTTACCATTATTTTTAAGCCTTGAAAACACAATGGAGTGATGCCATTTTGGAGAGCCACTCTCTCAATTGTTCAAAAATCACATGTAGTCAAGGAGAGATTCCACTTATGTGACATATCATGTTTTACAATCCAGGGATAAATATGTATGTACGTCAGCTTCAAAAGGAACATCCAAATGAAAGGTAAGAACATCTTGTTTAAATTTTTAGTTCATTTTTTGTTACTTGAGGTTTTACTCAATTCAAGGACCATGCTTGAGATGTTATGTTCTAGATTTTATTCACTAATAAATGAACTATCCTATTTTGTACTCATGTGTTTACATTTGACATGCCTAATGGGATTGCACAACCAAAAAATCTCCTTGAAAGCCTTCATAGTCTTCTAATTATCAAATTTGAATGTTATTTGACATTCATTTTTCCTTTTTTCTTATAAATTTTCTATGTTTTTCATATTGGTTATTATCATGATTACCCCATAATTAAATGAGATCACTCCCATAAATGATGAGTTCGATCTTCAGATTGATAGGATTGCATTTTATCACTCTCCATTTTTTTATGTTTTAGCATATCGGTGAACTTGCACTGTAAAATGGTGGATTTGACCTGCACAATGGCAAGGTCAAAATCTAAATGATGTGGTCACCATTCTACATTTTACTATGTTTTCCTCCAATAAACGAAATTGACCTGTAAAATAGAGGGATTGAACTACACAATGATGAGGTCACTATTCTACATTTTAATGTGTTTTCTTGTTATTGATGAACTTGACCTACAAGATAGTGGGATTGACCTATAAAAAGTAAGGTCAACAGATAAATGATGAGGTCACTAAAAATAAAATTGTGTTTTCTATTGTGTTATTTATTGAAATGGTGAACTCATCCCCTAAAATGGCAAGGTCATCCTATTAATTGTCAAAGTTGCGAAACTGTATCTTTGACTCAATACAAAACAACAAGATTGAATTGATATTCGCAGGATTGCCCTACTAAATGACATGATCACCTGTGTGAAATTTTTATGAGACTTAAACAATGTTGGATTCAACTTCCTTGGATAGACAAAATCATTATTTCAATGCTTAATCATCTTTATTTCATGTTTTGATATATTTAAAAGTTATTTAACACAATTGATAAGGCAAATTTCATTCATCCTTTATATTTAGTGCTTAACAATGAATATCCACTTTGATTTGGTGCTCCTAAGAACACATGCATTTTGTTATTTCATTAAGGGGTTTATTATTTACATTCTTGTTTGTGTAAATCATTATGCATATGCTCTCCCCTTGCCCCCTTTAGGAAGCCTAGGTGATCAAAAACACATAAATTTACTTTTTTGCTGGCTTACCTAAAAAAAAGTTTTGTAGTATGATCTTCTCTTGCCCATCCATGGGGTCCTGAGAATTATAAACTAAGCGCGTGTTTCTTTTTTTTTCATTTTTTTAACTACACGGGTGGACTTAATCACCTTCCTATGAGTATTAAGGGTGCATTCACTAGGAAGTCATATCCTAGCATCATACCAACCCCATTATTTGATAGGCTATACAAATTCAGGTAATGCCATTGGTATCTTAGTTGGTATGTCCTTTGGATCTTGATTATATTGGTATTAATTCATTAAGACCCCAACAACTGAAGTGGTAGCAAAGGGACAAGACCCTTTGGCGAATGACCCATTAAATATCACATCTAATTAACATATATTTATTGTGCCCATGTACTGCTAGGTATATTGGGACCATATAGAAAATCTAACAAAAACTGAGAATATAAATTTTTTTTCCACAATTTCTCATTAATGTAGGGGTGAAAAGGTATTTTCCCGAACATACCTTTGAGACAAGGGTAGAATTAAAAGGCCACCATAATTATTTTAATTACTTAATGAACCATCAAAGTTTTAATCCCCTCAAAAGTGAGTATATCAAAAGGATCAGTGATTATGCCATAAACCCTTGTAAGTTTCAAAGTTAAGTTCATGATTTCTTGAGTATTTTGTCAAAACCTTTCTTGTATTCAAAACCAAATCCAACAACAAACCAAGTCCACACTAAGTAAAATTCCAAAACATTGTCATACCACTTTTAATCAATGAGGTGTTATTCTACCTGATTTTTGGGGATTATTTACCTCATCTAGGAGTTGTGTTGACTAATTGTATCATTACACTATTCACATGATACAGTTATATAATCCAATTGAAATCCATTCAAATTAGGTCCATTTGGATCCAAATCTAGTTTGAAATAAATTATTCACATTTGGGTTATGTTTGACCCCATTCCTATACCAAGCTAAACAAATGCCAAACCAAGTTCATATTGAACCATGTACCATGCCAATCAAAGCCAAATCAGGTTCATATTGAACCACATACCAAACCAATTATGTACCATGTCAGTCAAAGCCAAACTAGGTTCATCTTGAACCATGTACCATGCCAATCAAATCCAAATCTAGTTCACCTTGAACCATGTACCATGATAATCAAATCCATATCAAGTTCATCTTGAAACATGTACCATGCCAATCAAATCCAAATTAGGTTCATCTTGAACCATGTACCAAACCATTCCAATTCTGATTCAGTTCATTTTGAACCATATGCCATGTCAGTCAAACCCAAATTAGGTTCATCTTGAACCATGTACCAAACCATTCCAATTATAATTTGGTTCATCTTGATCCACATTCCAATGTGATATGGGTCATCTTGAACCACATTATTGCAAAATCAAGTCTATTTCAACCAATTCTGAGTTCATTGCATGGTAATTCAAACCACTTCTTGTCTTTCCATTTAATCTTTTGCACTTGTTGGTTGGGAATGACAAAGTCATATCATCAATATTTTATTTCATTTAAATCATACCAAGTCAAGGCTACCATCAATGGGATAATTTTACCAAGACCAAAACTACCTTCTTTGGGCTATTTATCTAGACTAATACTGCCCTCTTTGAGCCAATTTTAAAGACCAAGACCACCCTATTTGGGTCAATTTTTTTGGATGAATACTTCCCTCTTTGGGCCACTTCTACCAAGTCAATTCTACCTTCTTTGGACCAACTTCATTCAAGACTAATTCCCTTTCATGAATCATTTCTTAGGGATATCTTTTCTTCCATCTTGATCCATGGCATTTGAAACTGATTTGGATGACACCCTATTTAAACAGTACAAGAATGCCATCATTTTGTGTCTCATATAAGAGGAATCCAAACTCTCACCTAAATTTACTATAGACTAATTACATTACATACCTCTATTTAAAAAGAGGAAATGCATGTGTTGAAGAAGAAACTTGTAGACCCACCCCACCATAACCGTATCATCACTTCTTAAGTACAACATGATGGTCATGTCTTTACTAATCAATTCATGGTTATTTAGAGACCTCTCTAGCTATTACTTTATTTAACAATTCCCAACTTATCCAATATTTTATCTAGTCTTATATCCACAACAAATCCAATCATTTCCCCTTCAAGTGCCAATATATATTAAATACCCAAGTATGTCTAAATCTGATAACTACTCAATTAGGATATGCCATGATCCCCTACCCAAACATGATCATATATGTCCACTTCCAAAGCAAGGTCAAGATAAACAACCCATCCTTGAATTTTTTATCAAATCACCCATCTTTGACCAAACCTAAACCATTGTTGGTCCACCTCTATTTGAAAAAGGACCTCTATTTGACACAAGAATCATCTTCAATAACTCCATCTTTGAAGAGAACATTATTATTAACAACCCATTACCCATCTATTATTGAGCATTCACCACTTTAGAAAACTCTATCCCAAAGCATTCATTTCCAAGCAAAAGGTGAACAAGGTACTTATGGACAATGCAATTTAACATGCCATTTTTGTAGACACAATTACATTAGAAATAGGTTCCCCTTTGGAACCAACATTGTTATTAGCATCAACATCAATATCTACATCAAAATTAGTTTCTATCTTAGAACCAATATCATAATTGGGGTTTATTCTAGAACTAATATCATATTTAGCCTCAAAAGTAGAATCAACATCAGTCTTAACATTAGATTTAGATCCCCTTGAGTTAGAATCAACTTAAAAATTAGAATACATTATTGGATATTAAAACATTAGATATACACTTCTATCAGATCCACTTGATTCTCCATCAACTTTAGAACAACATACCTTAGTATATGTTACAACATCAACTACATACTCCTTGTAGATTAGATTGAATATATTTGTGATCTTTTTATGATTGTTGAGGACACTTCCTTCAATATCAATGTAAGTTATCCTAGTATCCTCTTTGAGGACTATGTTACCTTATACCCTTTGATTACCATTACACAACCCTTTACCATTATTCATCCTCACCATTATATTTCCATACTAGCTCCCATGAATGTTGATTTGGACTAACAGAATCACACATTGTTAAATTTATTCCATGGAGACATTTCAGTAGCAAATTTTTTGAGGAACCAAGACAAACATTCAAGCAAAAAAGCAATCTCTTAATGAAACCTTGTTTGAGGTGCTAAGGGAAAATCAAAGTCTAAACTCAATATCTTCTATAAAACCTCATTTGAGATGCTGGGAGATAGTCAAAGTCTAAAGGTATAATCCTTTAGTGAAATCTTTCCTAAGGTGATAAGGGATAATTAAAAGTAATTATCAACTTCCCTTAGTGAAACCTTATTCAAGACATTATTGGACAATCCAAATCATAACAATCAAGAAGATTTTATTGGTGAAAACCTCTTCAAGGTACCAATAGCTAATCCAATTAGTTCCTCATTACTTGATGAATACACTATTGAATTCAATATCGGCCTTGCCACAACTAAATAAAGTCAAATATGAAATCAATAAACAATGTGTGTGACTAAAAATTACAATCTTCATTTATCCATCAACCATTATACATTCCATCATGATCCTATTAGCCAATCAAAACCTATATTCCATTATCCAATTAGACCATTTAGCCCATGCCTAGCCTTCTTTACCCTTCTTGGAAACACTTTTTTTCAAAGAGGTTACAAAGACACATTGTTTATAGGTTTGGAGGAAGCATAATCAAGACCAATGAAGATAATTATAGCAACAACATATTTCACATCAACAATAAGATTCAGATAAAGCTAATATTTTGATTGGGTATTAGTTAGACAATAAAAGGTATGTGTTATGCATATTGTAATCCTTCATTAAGTTGAGATGCTAAAAAGAAAAAAAATTAATTAAAAATAAAAAAAATAAAAAAATAAAGAGAAATAATTCATCTAATGGTGAAAACCATGCTTATGGTGCCTTGGGAAAGTACGATGATGAAAACCAGATTTCTAGTGACATGCATAAATAATTTTTTATTTGAAAGTATCTTGACACTTAGGGGAAACCCTATCTACACTATAGACCATTCCATTCAATCCATCTTGGACATTACAATCCATTACCATTCTTACCTTTTGGCCATTCACTCCTATTCAACCCAACCCATCTTATTATGACCATTAGTCTTTGTAGTTTAAACTTGTCATGGAAGTGGAAGGTATATTGAGACCTATTTTTAGAAACCTTTTGAAATATTACCTAGTTTTTAGGTGGAGATACATTGCCCTTAGGTCCATTTAGACTATGTATGTAGCGTTCAATTCTTGAGGTTAGCTCAATCACCCTTTTTCTCATGCTCTCACCATTTTGTGAGCATCCTGTGCCACATAATAACTATTTTGTGACCATTTAAAGCCACATTATTGATATTTTATGACCATTATAAACTAACTCTCACTATTATGTGAGCATTCTAAGCCACACTATCACTATGTTGCAAGCGCCTAAGCCAAGTTCTCACCTTTTGTGAGTTACCATTCCCATGCTCTCTTTATTTTACAAGTTAAAACATTTTGAATCTCTTAATCCTCTATCGAGTTGAGATGTAAAAATCCTAAAAACATTAAAAACAATATAAAAGACATAAATATTGGAACAAGGCTAACAATCTCCATGAGAGATACAAAGCCATAAAATTCAAAAAAAAAAGTTTTGTTCTAAATCTAATAATTATCCTAGATTTTTATTTAGCTATTCATTTTAACAACCATTGGGATGTGTCCTTGCCTTGCATGTATACTTTCTTGGGGGAAATATTTTGTTATCATTATCATTGAGCCTATCCAACAGATTTTGACTTGGTTATTTAACAAGATGCTTTATGTTGCTTTTATTTTCAGTTTGTGTTTGCTTGCTTATCTATTTCCTTTTATTTTTGTTATTTTGACTTATTGAATTGTGCTAACAAAGTCATCATCATGGTTATACTTGTCATTTACTTGTTCTTGAGTCTATTTATTGACATACATAAACATTATAATCATGGTTTTTATCATTGATGTGTTGATACCATTTATCTATTAGATCGAGAGTTGGTCCTTATACACAGTATGACCAGGTCATCATGGTGTTTTATATAATGATGATTACCATCACATGTTACATTAAAAATCAAGTACTCATGGTTTATAAATGATGTCACACTATGTTGGTAGTTTATCCCCTTGAAAGATCATTCATTATCTAATCATATCATTTTAGTCATTTTTGACTATATCACATCATCGCATTTTCCTTGATCAAAACAACACAAAAACATTCATGCTATATATATGTTCATCAAGATGTGTATATATGAATAAGAAAGTAATATACATATTCATACACATTGGTCCATTGTTATTCTCAATCTTATCATGATCATTTTCTCATCCATTTTCTCCCATATTGGGAGAAAAACATTGGTCTGAGGTTCATTTGGATTATGTAGGTGTCACTCAATTACATTTAGTTATTGAGGTTAGCTCGACCACTCATATTTAATTATTATTAACATACATATTCTTCCAATCCAATCTCATTATTGTTCAATCATTATTATTTATTTCCAATCATCTCTTTCATTACCTTTGAGCATTTTCATATACCTAGTTTTTGTGGCTTCTTCAAATTTCTTTGAAAAGTCATTCTACCATTGCACCTACGTTTGTGTCATTAATCTCATATTTAATCCTTGATTTATTCTTGACATAAATCAATAAATCAATCAATTCAATTATACCAATCAATGATCATGACAACCTTGTTGGGGAAAATCATTTAAATCAACTATAAATTTTTCCCTGTTTGGGTAAATCATTAGTCAATCAATATGTCTTTCTTCTAATTTCAAGCTCTGTAACTTTTTCCTTCTTTGGGAAAATCAAAGTGTGCAACTTGTTTTGGGATAAATATTTACCTAAGCCCATAAATTTCACCCGATTTGGGGTACATCAAAGTGCGCCACTTATTTTAGGATACATCTTTCCCACTTCCCCCCACTTTAGGGCCAATTTAGTTATATTATTATTCATCATTGGAAATAAATGCATGCAAGTATTGGATCATATGGATTAATCTCAACCATGGGTTAATTTCACTTTTATTCTTATATATTTTATTCTTTTCCAAGGCCTATCTATCAATCTATTTTTTTAACCACTCAATTGAGGGGGGCATCTTGGACATTCCCAAACTTTATTTGGGGATTTATTTTAAACTCATTTTTATTAAATTGAATAAGATTCAACAAAACATGAATAATCATTATTCAAGCATTATCAAATCATTTTAAATGAATTTTGAATTATTTGAAAATTCATTCCTTTACTTGTGTCTCACAACATTGTCTCAAATAGGGGTAAAATGTAGACACTCAATTCTCACACTCTCATGTCAAAATTGTAATTATAATGATTTTCAACAATAACACATGAATCATTAAAACACCTAATTTTTTTTGTGTAATTAGCATGCATATTTTGAAATGTATTAACACATCCCTGATTAGGTCAATGCATCATATATGACTATCAGCTTTAATTAATTCATTTGGATTCAAATTATGACTATGCATGAGACATTTTGGGATTAATTACATCAAAATGTTCTTTGACTTCCAAAAGTCACTTCACTTTTCATTAATTTAATTAAACTTAATTAATTAGCCTATTCTTCTTATAATAGAAAACTATGTAGCTTTTGGAATTTCCTATTTTTAAAATTTATTAATTAGATTTATACCTCAAATATCATGGTAAATGGCTAAGTGGATCATGACATCATAAAAAATATTAGGACTGATGACATCATCAAAAATTTGTCTAACAATAACAATGAATGCAAAAAAATATTAGAATTTGGAAAGCCATGCCTAATTAATGCTAACTATTAATTACAGTTTTCCTACCAAAGTTAACTAACTCTCACCGCTCATCTTGATTTCCATCCGACGATCAAGATAAGTTTGAGAAATATATAAATGCAAGTGTTATTTACCATTATTGTCAAGCCTTGAAAACACAAAAAGTGATTCCCTTTTAGGGATCCACTCTCATTTATCAAACTTCACCTTTCTTCTCAATTGTTCAACAATCACATGAAGTGAATGGGAAATACTACTCATGTGACATATCAACATTGATAAAGACCTCATGATTTATAATTTGGTAATAAACATGTATGCACGCCATCTTCAAAAGGAACATCTAAATGGAAGGTAAACGTATCTTTTTTAGGTTTTTAGTTCATTGTTTATTGCTTCAAGTCTTACCCAATCTGAGGACCATGCTTGAGATGTTCTATTATTTATTTATTTTACTAAAATATGAATTAACCTCTTTCATACTCGTGTGTTTACAATATTAACCTACTAAGATCAAGGGGGGTTGTCATATGACTAAATATTGATGACATCATTAATTAATTACTAGTTATAACTAAACACTCATGAACAATATTAATAATTTATAATTAAATACACATAAGTGGTATTAAAATATATATAATTACTTATGTATTTGCCTATAGGTGAATATATAACTTTTGATTCATAACATATATTCACCTACTGGCTAATGTTTTTATTATTTATTAGTAGGTGAATATATGTTGTGATCACAACATGTATTCTCATGCCAACTAATAATTATATTATTCACCGGTAGGTGAATAAATAAGTATATGATTACACTTAAGTATGATACTTACCTATTAGAATGTATCAAACAAAAAAAATTATTGACCTATGGGTGAGTAATATATTCACCAATAGTTGAATACATGTTTTTACCTGATATATTCAAGTGTGTATGTAACATCTGAAGTGAAATCATAAATAAATAAATATTAGTCAAATTCTTAATATAAAAATAAAATATGTAATTTGTATGGTATAATCTTAATTAAATCATAAAGTAATCTATCTTCTCACAAGGAGATACTGTAAATGTGAATAATGAGATATCAGGGAAGCATCTGACATATTACAATGAGACCATAGCCTTTATTGTGTAGTAAATTAAATTAATATGAAGAGTAAAGGGGAAGAATATTCATGTGGAGGAAAGTTCCCAAGAAGTGCAATCAATGAATGAAATAAGCATTGGGAAAAGGAAAAGAGGGATACCTAAAATCAAAATGAAGAAAATAGTAGGGCATTGATTCATAGTTCCAAAGAACTAAAAGATGTGTTAATCAAGGCTGATTTATATGAATTTTTAATGATGGATATGGATACCAATGAAAATGAGGTGCACTATTATGTAGAAAACTACATACCTATTAGAAAGGAAGACTTTATAGAGGGAAAGACAAAGGTAGAAGGAGTCACAATTATAGTGTCTATAGACAACATTAATGAGGCTACAAAATTACCCAATGACAAGAATAATATATGCATAAATTTTAAGAGGGACAAGAAATATCAATTCACTTACATAATTTATGATGTGTTTGATACCACAAAGGAAGGAGAGGGAATGACACCAGCTCAAGGCTATTTTAATGGAAAGATATGCTTTCCATGGCATGAGACTATTGATATGGTAAGAATATATGTTTTTTAAAACAAACATCTTAGTGTATTTTATAAAAATTATTTTCTAGTACTAGGTACTATTAAAAAAAAATAAAAAATTAAATTATGCAAGTTACTTTGCTTGGGACATAAAAAAAATTGTGATGGAATGGAAAAATGGTGTGGTTGTGAGGAGATAATACACCTCTGTGTCATGCAGATTTAAATAGATCAATAAAAAATAAAAATGAGGGAAGGATCAAGTAAATATATTGAAGCAACATTGAACATATTATGTGGTCTTAGGGTGAATAAAGAGTTAGAAGACTCAGAAAAATTATCTCTTTGAAAATGTATAAAATAAAAAGACACTATGGTAGGAAATATGTAATAAAAACTAACTAAATTAGAATAAAATACTATCAAGTTAGAAGCACAAGTAAAATTACAAGGATAAAAAAATTATTCTCTCAATAATTATCTGGAATAGAATAGAACTCATGTCAAAAGACTGAAAGTTAGACTAGACAATACACATGTTGTGTTGCAATAAAAAATAACTGAGCTAGAGGAAAGTAAAACTTATATAGATAATGATACTATATATAGGATGGTGCATGAAAATAATTATTTTGTATTGGAAAGAAATATTTTCAGTAATTAAATTGAATATTAATGACTCAATGTCATGTAGGGATGAACTGCTTAGAGAAAATGACCAAATGATAGATGGATTAGAAAGATATATTGTAGAAAAGAAAAAAAATATGACAGATTTGGAACAACAAAGCCAAGAAAGGGAAGTATTGATTAAACATATGTTGAACTATTTAGAATATTCAACCATTGATATTGATAGATGTGATTTTCAAGTGAAATGTTTAAGTATAAAAACTGACAATTTGAAAATAAAATAAATATTTATGCTAGAAAAGTTTGAAAAAATGGAACTAATAGAAAATATTTTTGATAGGTATGCAATGGGGGATGCACACTCTAGTGAAGTAGGCCATCATGGAATATAAGGTTAACAAAGTACATAATTTGGGGTATCATTCACACACTAATGGGGAATATTCATATATGATTATGTCATCTTGATTGTAATGCCTTGTAAAGGACACAATATTGTTACTGCTATGATTCATTTTGAGACTGAGTTAGTTTTATTGAGTCATGAATGAAAAACATTTCATATTCTAAATCTTGTATTTTGTGGAAACATGTATATACATATATATTCTTCAACTGTTAGTCATGATCATTGTCACAATGTTGATTTAGGGTTAATTTAAGTATTTAATAATGAGATGATGCACTCTAATATTTTAAAACATGATATAATACTCTATTTATGATCTACATAGAGTTGAGTTTTTTGTAATTATAATAATATTTTATTTGAAAGTAATTGTATCTTCTATAATGTTAGAAAAACATACTTATAGAATTGACATCAACAAACTATTTTTTAGAATAAATAATAACTACAAATTAAAACAAACTTAGATACAATTAGAAGTCAAAAAATATTCAATGCAAAGTATTGTATTTCATAAAAAGGAGATTTCAAGATTGCTTTACAAAAAACATTGTAATGAATTATTTAACCCTAAATTTAGATAACAGGGTATCTAGGGTTAAGAAGATTAGATTATATTTTACACAAGGGAGGTAAACTAATATAATAAGCATGTGAATTGATATAAAACTCAAATAAATAATATTCTAAATTTATACAACTATGATTACTAAAAATAGTAAAGTATGACTATTGATAGATATTATAATAAATTAAAAATAAAGACACTTCACTAGTTTATGTGCACATGCATCTCTAAGCAAGGATAAACTAGAAGTGGACTGAAATATGATCTCGAAACAATCATTAGTTTATAGAAATATCCTTTATGGGGCCTTAGACACTTTCATCAAATCTAAACAATTGTATCAATGTAGGTGTTTAACTCTACTGTAGGTGTCCTATATGGAATATTAACTAGATCTAGATGTGACTAACTAGAGCCTTATGGGTTTTGTATTGCCTTTATTTTGGTAAATTTAGATCATGTGCACAAGTTGTTGCTCTTTTTCAAATGATCAAACCTTAGCTTTTCACCCTTAGAGTGACTATGAGAAAAATAAGTTAATGGGCTCATGATTTCGAGTTGACGTTAAATACCGCTATATCAATGAGCACTACCTACATAGATAATTCTCTTAAGAGGGCCTCAAACTAATGTAGTTCTCCCCTATGTGTTGTCTTATGTATGCACAAGGGTTCAATGTGTTATAAGTAAAGACATGCAATGACATAACTTGTAATTTGGAAAATATGGCTCATGGGCTACTTTTTGAATGCTTTAAACTTATAGAAAGAATGTTCCTATGATTACTATGAAACAGGGATAAATAGGGCATATTTTCTCACTTGAATTGCTTGTTTGAGTGCTTCTTGGTATATTTCCTTATGAGTTGTATGCAATTACTATGTGAGGAATGAACAAAAGTTGATTTTATATATACACCAATCCATTTTTGAAATATCTCACATTAAAACACTTAGGCTAACCTTTTAGATACATTTATTTTACAAATTTGATGATTTTTGGGCACTAGACACTTGGTAATAAAAATGGACAATTGTATCGACATGTGTCTGCCTGGGACACATGTGTCTGCCTGGGACACAAGTGTCTAGGGAGCTAAAAAATATCTACAGTTCCAAAACTAGCATTGAAGTATAATAATCAGGTTTAGAGATTTTTGTACAATATATAAGGCCTAGGCCATCAAAATAAAAATGGTTAGAATAAGAGATAAGCAATTTGGCACAAATAGATAGTGAATGCGAGCCTTTTGGTAGTGGGAAGGTCTAAAACTAAAAGGTACAACCATGATAAGTATTTGTTAAGTGTACAATTCTAAGGTACTATAAAATCATATTTTAATATATACATGAATGAAATACCTTAATATATTAATTTGATAAATAATGAGCTCTGTTTATTGTAAAAAATGTTCAAAACAAAAATTTGTGTATGAATTCATCAGGTAATATATAATTTCATTACAACTCTAAATGGGGGGGGGGGCCATTTATCCTCATGCCTAGTCTATAATGATTATATGTGGAATCTCATTAGCACACATCCCAATAAAAGCAAACAATAACATTAGGATGCAAACTCTTATGAGGATATAAAAATCTAAATGTTGGTCTCACACACAACTTGTTGGGAGGTTGGGTATGATCATTGGAATTTGAAGCTCCATGAAATCTATCAAGGAGTGTTGGCCATGTATAAAAAATTACTTTCTTCAAAATTTCATAACCGTTAAAGTTAACTCTAATGAGTTAATATAATTAACAATATCTGGTGGCACAGAATCATGAAAATAAGTTCATTGGTAACCATGGAATTTTCATTTGAACAGGTTATTTATAGAAAATTTTCACTACGAATCATATTGCAGCAAATAAGGTGGTTGAAAAATTTGTTTGATAAAAGGTCAACATTATGATTGTGCACTCGATGATGTTTCAAGACTTGGAGGTATGAAGGTATTGCATTATGAATACCATATTCTATAGAGGTGGTTAATCTAGTAGTGATGATGTCATCATCTATTTTCATTACATTTTTTTTTAAAACTATGTGATTTTCATTAATGATAGTGAAAAAATGGTAGATGAATGTTTCCCCAATCTAATTGGTTGGACCCTACCTTCTAATAAAGATAACATTAAAAAAAAACATCAACAAAAAAATAAAATATAGCATAAAATAAACATGATATCATACTATCAATGATTTTAGTTGATATTAGTAACCCTTGTTTTGTATAAAATACCTCGCATGGATGAAAATTTACACCCCTAGGAAATTTTTGACCTATACCAATAACATCTTTGTAACTCTCAAAATTTCTTACCAACAATATGTTTTTCCAGTAGAAATATTTGCTAAACACTACAAAACTTCTAGGGGATATGGAATGCTCAATGAGGTCACTTTAGATAAACCAGACATATTTTTTAATAAACATGGACATACATGCCTAACTTGATGGTAAAATTGACTGGATTTGAGGTTTGGATCACAAGACCCTTTAAAGAAATGAATTTATTCCTATCAAGTTCAAAAAAAAAACTAATCTCTCCAATGGGGGAACATCTAAATTGGATATGATGTAATAGCCTTAATTACTCCAGCATTCTTATTTGTTCTATCACTGAATTATTTCAAATTGGTCAAATTCAATAGAGATTTGATTTCATAATATTATTAATGGTGTAGCATACAATTTCCCTCTTCATCTAGATAAAACATATGCACCAACAAGATTTTTTTCATACTCTCCATCCATAAATCATTCATACCAAGAATGTAAAGGTTAGGATCATCATCAAAATAGTCCAATTCTATCAATTCAAGGTTGCATATGTGAGACTCATTAATAACTCTATAAATAACAATAAATTTTGAACCATAATCATCATCTTTAAGAAAATTAATAATATAAAATGTTTATCGAGACCTATTGACATAATAATTGGTGGGATGAGCATGAAGATGGTACAACATGGGTTTCTCATTTCCTTCAATTTTTGAATCGTCACTTGAGAAAGTTGTAATGTTATTTTCAAAGGAGGATTTATGGTGTACTAATGATATTATTGACTTCTTTCATCACTGCAAATATACAAAAAGAGTAGCATCATTTTTAATATCATTAGTACCCAAAAATGATGGAAATTATCCTATTGCAAATTTATTTCACTTTTGATAAAACTCCTAAAGAGTAGCAACAAATGGAATCTCAATACCCTTAATTGTATCACAATTACTAGTATAACATTTTGCATCAAATCAAAGTGTTTCCTCAATAATTTCTATATAACCATTCATGACTAATCACAAATATTTTGAAAGCATTACATTAAGGATTAGGTAAAAAATATAGTCATTAATTATTTTTTTCCATATATATATACATATAAAGGAATATAAAAACTAAAGAAAAATACCTCAATGGGAAATAATATTGGATTGATCTACTTCAAAGAGTTAAAAAAACTACGAAAAACTCATATTAAACATAGTTAGAAATGAATGGTGAGTCTATCAAAATATTCGATAGGGTTTTGATCAACAATTTAAAAATGAAATGCATAAAAAAAATAAATGAGTAGGAATAAATACCTAGAATACAAATAATATTTATAAATCTCTTGCTAAGAAAATCTACATTAAACCAAAAAAAATAAAAAAATGAATCCAGATATTTTCCATTAAAAAAATAAAAACAAGAAAAAAATGTCACAACATGGGTTTTCCTACTATGAATCTGCTTTGGCTCTGGTATTTTGATAAGTTTTTTTAAATTTTGGTTTGGTTTTGTTTAAAAATCAATTTATTTTTTATTTACCTTATTTTAAAAAATGAAGGATTAATTTTTATAAAAGAAACTGACTTATCATTGAAACTCGTATCTTAAAATTTTATGTTTGAGTTAGGATGTGGTTGTCTAAAATATTTTATGAATAAGAATTAATATTTAAACTCACTAGAATAAACATTAAATATTTAATAAAAAAGTATAAAATAATAATTGTATTTAATTTTTTGAATAACAAAGATTTAGGGGTGGCTAATTTCTTATGTAGCTTCCACTACACATTTTTAATTACCTAACACATGATTTGAACAAGGGTCAACTCAATGGAAGAAAGGGTCAAATATCCAATGACTCCTTTAAAAACATAGAGAATGCACCATGTGTCACTTTCGACAAGTCTAAAACTAATTAGATGAAAATTATGGCTGCATTAAATATTTAAAACATAATTAAATGACTCTATAACCAATTAGACAAAAAATGAAAATGAATTCTTCAATGAAAGATGTCTTCTATATAATGTAATCAACCAATATAGGATGCCATATGAAAATAGATATGGATAAAAATATTTCCAAGATTTTTCCATTCTCATTCTCAAAAACACTAATAACAACCATTGTATTTGTAATAGTAATGCTCACTCTCTTTAGTTGGTGAATAAAAGAAAGTTAAAGAACTGACAAGACCACAAACACTATAAATTTTGGGTAGTTTGCTGGACCTAGGTTTAAATCCCCACCAGTATTTACATACTCTCTCCAAGTGTTATGATGATTTGTTGTATCTCAAATTACATACCACCTCGAATGTTATAACTTCCTCTATGGAGGCTAAAACTACCATATTGAAGAGTGTAAGTTACATTGAAAAGGATGTAATTTTATTTTATGGTAAAATAGGGTTTTATAAAGTGAAAAAGTATAAACTGATAGTCATACCTCACTAAAAACCTATGACCACTGACCTTGCCTCACCTTTTGTGCATGAAGTGTTAAGAAAAAATAATATGATATTTATTTTAATAATCTTTCCAAAACATATTTTTCCTAAGCAATGCTCTCTTAGATTTTATGTTTATTTTCGAATAGGGATAAATAAGATGCTTAGAAAGACATGCTCCAATTGTGGGTGATTTTTCTTCTAGGGGTTCAAGTATGGCATTTATGTATGTTCTTGTGCTTGATGTAATTTAGCTGTGGGTCAATTTATTGACAAGATGGATGAACAAAAGTTATAAGATATAATTTAGGAACTTAATATACCTCATGTTTTACTTTGCATGCATCAATAAATATGATAAAGAAAAGTAAATGCAATTTTCTCAAGCTAATCTTACTAACATCAATTGATCTAGTATACTGACAATCCAAAAAATACATACTCACAAAGCAAGTAATCCTTCAATGATTATAAAACTTATCCTACATTTCCTCATTTACAATTATATTGATTATAATAATACAATAGATACTAAGTGATGCCTTGAATTTGGGTCTGGTGTATGATATCATCTGAAATATCTTGTCATTTCCCCTCACCATCACCACCCATCTTACCTTGAGATATTTCAACACTTGCATGTTTTGTATGGACTTGTCTTTCCCCACCACATTGCCATTGCTCAAGCTCATCATGAAACAAAATGTCTCCTTCCTGCACATTGCATTGCCATATTATATGAAGGAACATACAACCTCATTTTCCACTATCACCTCTACCAAAAATATAAGACTAACAGTTTCCCCAAAGGTGTAAGTTAGCCAGAAGGGATATAAAATTTTGTTTTGGTAAAGTGGGGTTTTGTAAAGTGATGGAGTGTCAATAAATATGACCATTGACCCCATCTCAAATTTTGTGCACAAAGGGTTAAACAAATACATGGAATAAAGGTGACACCTTTCCTAACAACTACATACAACTAACCATTGACAAGTTAGGGCAAAGTGTTTTATGTGAAATTTGTTTTACAATAATAATAATAACACAACATTATCTATTACTATAATAATATATATTAATATATTAATATATATAACTATAATAATATATATTACTATAACAATATATAATATAATAGTAAAAATTAATATATTAAATAATATATTATATTACTAATTATTACAAATATATTATATATAATATAATATATGGTTATATTATAATTATAAATTTATATTAAAATATTAATATCTATATTTAATCTTCACAATAAAAACATAATATACAAATTTGTACATTATATATTAATATTATATTAAAAATAATATTTTTATTATATATTATTAATAATATATACTATTATAAGTTTATTATATATATATATATATATATATATATAGACATGGAAATTAATTTTGTTGGTGAAGAAAATAAATTTTTAGTTGTATGTAATCAAAAAGTTCTTAGCTTCAAGGTTTGGAGCCATTTTGGATCTGAGCTATATATAATAATAAGTATAATTATTATTAAATTTTATTGTAATATATATTACTACTACCATTATAGTAATGGTAGTAGTATTATATATTACAATAAAATTTAATAATAATTATACTTATTATTACATTTAGCTCAAATCCAAAATGACTCCAAACACTATAATGGTAGTAGTAATATATATTACAATAAAATTTAATAATAATTATACTTATCATTACATATAGATCAGATCCAAAATGACTCCGAACTTGAAGCTAAAAAATTTTCGACTACATACAACTAAAAAATTATTTTCTTCACTAACAAAATTAATTTACATGTCTAGTATTGGCAAGAAATAAGCTTTTACAACAAGATCCTTCAATCTAGAGTAAATATGTACATCAAATCTTAAATTTAAAAATACAAGGATCCTCTTTTAGTATTGGAAGTAATGTTATACACATTAGATACACTAAACTCTCCCTACATTAAATTAGATAAATATTTTAAACTAAACAACATAAGAAATCATCTCTTATAGGTTGAGAGAGATCCAATAGACAATATATTTATGGCTCATATGACCACCCATGAAAGGAGCTCAATTATCGATGTTTGTTTATGCATCACCTACTTCCTGCCATTCCTCAAGCTTAAAACTAAAAAGAAAAGGACCACTACACAAGAAATGTTTATGTTTTGAAACTTGAACTTATTGGATCCCCCTTTGTTATGAAATGAAAAATTTATGTGAATAATGTGAGCAAGACTGGAATGATAAAGTTGACCATAGATAACAAATATTATTAAATAAAGAGAGCTCATTTTCACAAGCTTGTGTATTTAGTATTCCCCATGAAAATAAGAGGAATCAAGTCTCAGTGTAGTTAAATATTATAACAATACCTAATTGTAATATTCAATAGGTAAGGGATTCATATTCACCTATGGATTGAATCATTCATTCATTCGAGTGATGAGTCAATCTTGAGAACAATTTGACTGAAGGCTAAAATCTGATTACAACATTGGGCTACAAAATCATTACATTCTCGATATTATTATGATCAAAAAAATATTCCACACTACATTTTTTGTTCACCTTCATCAGAAATGAACTCAAAATCCCACTAAGTTTGAGGAAATACTTTGATAATAAAACCCATTGAAAGTGAAGAGGAGAGAAATTTGTGTAAGACAATATACAAACATTTGTTTGACATAATATATAATTGCTTAATAAATATAATATGAATATTATTAGAAATGTAATATATTGTATATATTTTTTAAATAGGTACTTCACTTTTGATCAGAGCTTGAACTGGTCTGAGACACAATTAGGGGCCCAAATCCCCAAGTGATCATCTATCACAAGTACCATATTTACCAACAATGACCAAAACTGGCCTGAGAATACCAATGAATAACCACAACTAACCTGAGAATACCAATGAATGGCCACATCCAGCCCAAGAATACCATTAATGGCCACAACTAACCTAAGAATACCAACCATTGGCCACAACTAGCCTAAGAATACCAATGGTCAGCCACAACTAGCCCAAGAATACAAATGATTGAACATAACTGACCTCCAATACCATACTGAGATTTGAACCTAGGTGGTTCTTGTAATAACCAAGTCACTTTACAAACTCACTGGTTATATTTAATCTACAGTTGAAGCTTAATGGGGGTGGGCCTAGGTCCATAATGTTAACCAAATGATTCGCAACTGAATTGCCCCACTGTGATCCACATGGAACACATGGAGAAGTTTTAACTCTACCTCATGGTCACCATGGCCACTTCAGAGTGTAGGTGATGTGCAAATTCCCTAGTCCACACACCATAGGTAAGTCAAGGATTAAACCCGAGACCTAGGTAACCTAAGTCATTGCTCCCATCCACTTAAGCTAACCCTTGGGGGCTATAATATATTGTATATTATATTAAATATAATATGATATATTATTCAATTAATATTATATAATAATATATTATAATATCATATTTATTAATTATAAAAATTGATTCAATATATATAAATAATTGATTTAATTCATCATACTGCCATTATGCTTGGAGGGAGTATGTAGAACTTAGTGGGAATTTTAACCCATGTCTACTAGACAACTTAAATTTGCCAACACTTGTACTCCTAGTGGTAGTTTTACCTCTCCTCCATTCATCGAATAAAGATAATTAATCACTAATGTTATGAATACAATCATTGTTGTTAGTTATTATTGAGAAATATAGTGGAAAAATCTTAGAAATATTTGTATCCATATCTATTTATATTTGCCACCCTACATAGATCGATTATATTATATAGGAGGCATATTTTGTTGAAGAAGCCTTTTAATTTTTTGTCTAATTGATTTTAAAGTCACCTAATTTATTTTCATACAATAAAAGCAAATATGTTTGACATGTCATTGAATTTTTAGGTGTATTTGCTCAAGATTATTCAAGTTCATCAACTAAAATACCCTATCCTTTCCCCTCACCATCATTTTCTAGCTCAACTTGAAATATTTCATTATTTTCATGTTTTGGATGGCCTTGCCCTTGTCTACCACTTCTTCATTGCTCAAGCTCATTATGAAATGTGATGTATCATCCATGCATAACTCATTTCCGTGTCATATGAAGTAACAAACCACCTCCTTTTCCACCATCACCTCCATTGCAAATATTAGGTTATTATTGTTTAATCTTTTATGCACAAAAGGTGAGATGAGTTCAATGATCATTAGTTTAACATGCAGTACTCCTAAATATTTACACTCTTTATATTATAAAACCCCATTTTACTAGATCATCAAGTTACACCCCTCACATAATAACTTGCACCTTTGGGGAAAATACTTGTATATATTGATTTTCCTTTGCAATGAATTTCACAAACCTTCTCAAAAATTTCAAGGATTGACAACACCTTAAGCACTCCATTGCATTTTTTTTAATATGACTTGTCCTTACATATCAGGTCTATTGGGCATATCAAGCACATGTGGAACCTTACCTAGGGTCCTTCTGTATGTGATAACCATGATCTATTTCATTTAATTTCTTACTTAAATTTTTTATAGATCTTGTTGGGTACATCAGAGATTTAAATCACCTCAATAACTCCTTATAATAAGTATTCAAGATTTTTTTGGTATTATTAGGGATTGATGACACTTTAAGATCTACAAAAATATTTTCTCTTAACCTTATTAAGCATTTTTATATGTGAAGGAACTTTTATAAATTCCTCCAACTTCCATTAGACATGGAAATATGTTTACACTTTGATTTTATACTAGTCCTTTCTAAAAATTTTGTGCATTGTAATGAATTCTTGTGAACCAATAATGATAATTATAATGGGAGCCACCAAACCCTTTGATAAACACACCAAAATAGAATTAACAACCTAAATATGCCTAAACACAAACACGACCAATGCTACAAAAGCATTGAATATATAGTAAATTCCCACATGTGATTTCACTACATAGTGCTTGGATAAATCTCATGTCTGATCTATTTACTCTATAATAACACATCTGTCATCACAATTTGTACGGTAATGCAAATGTTCATTGAAAGGTTGGGTTGTAGCTTCAAATTTTTTTATGTCAATTGTACCATCCTCTTTGTCTCAATCAAATGGTGATGAACACTACTAAACATAGAAATTCCATCATTTTCATACACAAGCATGTGGTTGTTTGAACCAAGTATTACTTCACTACCACGTACCTCAATGTCAATTCCCTTTTATCCAAAAATGAAACAAAGTTTTAGAGGTAGAGTTCCTACCTAATTGTGCCATTATAAGAATGTCGCATTTAAAATGGATAAAATGCACGTAATCAAATCCATTTGTTACATAATTTCTTATGATTTTGCTAGTTATTTTTTTCAAAAATCCATTTATAAAAGTGAGACAAGAAAATGAAAAATATTTGACTCCTTCAAATGTATTACCCATGCTAACCTATTGACATGAAACATTGCTTATAATTTTTCAAGTACATCTCTTGGCCTTGAATGGTCATAATCCTTAGTCTCTATCTTCTCAAAAATTTCAAGTTTTTTAGAATAAATGAATTGTGATAAGGATCTTTATAATATATGTGGAGATCAATTTGAGAAACAATCTATCTAACTAACCAAAATTTCATTAAAAAGCCATAAAATATAATATAATAATGGCTCTTTTATCATCTACTTTAAATATTTAAACTTTTTTCAACTTTTAATCATTTTGAAAACTGCGACCAATTCATATTTTTTGAAAACGTTATGCGTCATAGACCAATTTCAGTTTTTCATCCCTCAAAGAACCATAAATGTATTTAGGCTTGTTAAGTCTATTGGGTACTTAGGAAACCTAAAAAAGTTATTAAGGTGATTTGAAACTCTTATGGACCTATTTTAATTTTCAAATTTGATTTGATCTTAATTTTAAATTCCATGTTGACTATTCTTTTCACTTTTATTCCTAGTCTTCATGTAGCCTTTTGATAAGAATCCAATTTTAGTTATATTTTTAGGGATGTCCCTAATCAATCTTTTAAACACATCCATTATGTGCATATCCCAAAATCATCACATTCAATAAGATCACAACTGATCATGGCATCTATTTTAAAAAATCTTTTAAGGTTTCCTTGAAAACACCATATTATCCTTTACTACAAGTGTTCAAGGCAAAAATAGAACTTTAGAACTTTGAAGGCATCTAAGACCATTTCAGAACCTTTAAAATTTTGAGACACCATGAACACCATATAACTAATTAGAATTTTTGCACCCTATCGACACCATAGACCTAATCAATCTTGTCAAGCCTATTGGGGGTTCTAGGAAATTGGGGAACTTTTTGAGGTGCTAAAAACTTTTGGAACTCCTGAAATGGTCTTGGGACTTGAAAATTCTGCTAATGTTTATAGTGAAAATTTATACCTCAGACTTGGTCTACACATTAGTGAAAAGTTTTTTGCATTTTCACAAATTCAAAATTTGGGTGGGACTTTTGGGTGGCTTGGGTACCATAAATCTTCAAAGTTATTTTTGGGTCACAAAATGATTTTTTTTTAATACCAAGTGTTTATAGTCAAAATTAATCTCTTGGACTTGGTCTCCACATTAGAATATAAATAAGGAGATTTCTGGTAAGTTAAAATTTTATTATGATAATAGGTTGAAAAAAGGAAGACTAGGGAAATGATATTTGGACTACATTTATTAAAAACACACATAGACACACACCAAACTAAAAATGGTAGAGGAAAAAACAAGCCAAACTTGGAGAAATCCATAAATATTTACAAGGGTATGAGGAGAACAAAGGAACTATGCAAACCCATCAATGGGCTCTTATATGTAGGTACCTTTATGAAATAAAAATTTGAACTCATGAGGTCTACAAAAGTTAGGGGAAAACAAATAAAAAGAGGGAAACACAATAGATCTAAGCTGGTTAAGCATATGCATGTGATTTTGAATGAGAAGAATAAAGTATAGAATTCTGTTCAAATTTTGAATATGAATATGAATAGTGAAATCACATGAATTAAATTATTTTTTTGCATGTTGTTCAAACATGGTTACCTCACAAAACAGGTTATGAATATGAATAGTGAAAATGATAGGTCAACTTCTTTGCATACTTTAGTGGCCTGATTTTCTTCAATGACAATTTTGAGAGGGAAAACATCTAATGGCTTACAAAGAAAGTATTCATTAGAAGTTTCTAGGTATAGATTTGGAATAAAAATTTCATGGTATTGGAAAGCTTCAGAGACTTCTTCTGACAGATTGATATTTACTTGTTGGCTCCATAAAATTTCAACAATTTCATACTTCTTTTTTAGGATTTTTACAAACTACAAAGCTTCATGATTGAGGCTAGGATTTGACTATCCTTTTATCACATTTTCAATTCTTAGAATGTATTTTTTATTCAATGAAACCATATATTCATCTCCATATGTGATAAATGCATCCATTAGAAGGTAGATGAAGAGTATTGCCTTGAGTTTTTCATTTTCAAGTTATTCACTAACTCATGTTTCATCTACCGAATTAGAGTCAGAGGAAGTGTAGTTACCATATTTTTCCATGCATGCCAATTTTTATTCTTTAAGATGATGTTATTTATTTTGTATCCAAAAGATATTTCACCTATTTTGCATTTATTTCATCATATACATAGACTTGTGATCATTATTACGTTGTAGCTTAAATATTTTTACCACATCAACAGTAATTTAAAATTATTACCACATGGCTTTTATTATAAGATCATTAGAAAAAGTAATTTCATCCATAATCAATTTTGACAGCTTCCTATGTAAATACTTATTTTCATCATCCTTTTGCCATTAGGTCTTTGTAAGTTGATCATATTATTATTGTAGTTGAATATTTTCAAGTCAAAATTTTTTATAGTCTTCAACCAAATCTTGGGAAACATGATATAGGTTTGAAACAATAGGAGATAAATTAGTTTTAAAGTCCATTGTTAGGCAAGATTGGGTTTTAGGTGCCATGTTTTAATAGATCCTCCAGCCTTCATTCTGGGGGAGGTTCCTTGATATTTATAAAAATCAAAAGCACAAGGCACTTGGATTCCAAATAGAGTCATGAAAAAATATTGGCAAGGTTTTGTGTCCCTATACATTCTTGGATAGTTTTATAGACTCACCCAGTTAGAAGTGACATAAAACCTGAAATATTAGAGAAACCACTGATTGACTAGTGATTTTCCTATATGCTTAAGAGGGGAATCTCCCTCATATGATGGGGTTTTTTCATTTTAGATAAATTTTAACTAGAAAATATAAATCAAAGAAAAAAGGGAGAAAGGAAAAAAATGGAAATGGAGAGAGAATGAGATAAGAATGAAAGGGAGGAAGATATGCAATAAATCCAAAAAACTACTTGGATTACCCAATTCTAAATAAAATGAGTTGAAATATTTTAATGAGGAAGAATATAGATATAATGAATATTGAATGAGATGAGAGTTAAAATATTTGCTTGGACATATAATATCTTCTTTCAAATCTCACTGTATGTGATTGGTTCAAATCCTAATCACCTAGTTTCACAATGCAAAGTTTGTAAAACTTAATTTTTAGCAAATAATTAATAAAATATATGTTTTTAATAGTTTTGTGTATGAAAAACAATGCATGAATCCAAAAACATAAAATATTAAAGCTCATCTAATAGAAATTAATTTTTATCATCACTCGCATTGTATTCACAAAATATTAGAAAAAAACTAATTGTATACAAAATTGTAACAGTCCTCTCCTTGACTTGAGAGAAAATAAAATATATACCCTTGGACTTTGAAAATTCACCATTTTATACAATTTTCCCCTTCTACGTAGTTGAGTAACTACCTTAAACCTAACCCAACCTAAGAATAAATATATACATAATTTTTTTCACTTTTATCCTTTATTTCTCTTGTAATAACCTATCAAGATTCAATATCCCTAAGTGCATGCCTTAAAAGGTGAACCAAGAAATGTGTGGGTAGGATTTTGGTGCTTTTTGAGAGATGTTATCTATGTCATGATCATATTATTCCTATTTATGATTTAGCTTCCTCTGATTTGCCTTCATACTTACCTTCTTCCATCTGTTGATGCTTCTAAATGTACCATAGGTGCCCTTAGTGTTTAAAGAACACTTCTCATTTTAGAATTTAGAAAATTCAGAGCATGAGTTACAGGTTTTGACAATCTAGTTGCCTGTGGTGAAATAGCAGTAGAGTAAGATAACTGTTCCATAATATTTATATAATTTTGGTGGTTGGGAGCCACCTTGGCCCATTCTTTATGAATCCTTGTTGATAATTAGTGAATTACATTCCTACTTTAAGCTAAAGGCTAATCTAAATGGATATTTATAATGTGTCTAAAACTAAATTGATCATTGTGTAAAAAAAAGAGCAAGGAGAAGAGTAGGGTAGAAAAGAAATAATTGATTGCCAATTTTAGTCTTCAACATTATGATAAAGTATCAATTTTAAATGAATATTCATTTAACAAATATATAATGTAACATATCCTAAGCTCAAATCTCACTAAAAATCAAGAAAACTTTAGAGGAAAATGTTTAAGAATCACTGCTGAGTTATGGAGCTAAAAGCTTCACTAATGAGCTAATGTTGAGGTTGCTGGGCTTACACAGTAACCAGCATCAGTCAGAACCAACCAACATCGGTTAGGGGTCTATCGGCATCGGTCATCTTCAGACCGACATTGAATTCTATGCGTTTCCAAAATTTTTATTTTTAGGAGAACATATTTGAGCCTTTGATTTAAGAGGTGGATCTAAGGGTGGCAAATGCATGGCTCATGAACCCTAGTGTTGTAGTATTCTATATAGTAGGGTTAGATCCTCATAGCATGTACAATTTTAGTAATTGAGTTGATTGTAATTGATTGAGAGAGAGAGAACTCTTGAGAGAGAATTACTATACATCTGTGAGGTGTGAGGAGAGAGAGATTTCTTCATTGTATTTCCTTTCGAAAGAGTTTAATACATATTGGTTGTTTCTTCTATCTCCTATTATTTATTGTTTCTGATTTCTAGTTACTTATTACTTCTGGTTTCAATTTTGTGTTTAGTTGCTTATACAAAAGTAATCAATTGTACTCTAAGATCCTAACAACTGGTATCAGAGTGTGTTAGTGTTTGTTGATTGCAGAATTCACTCACAGGGGTTTTTGATTGAGTGGGAGCAAAGAAATGGTAGAAGAAAGTAAACTAAGAATGGAGAAATTCAATGGCAAGAATTATCAATTATGGAGGATTTAGATTGAAGATTATTTGTATCAAAAAGATCTATATTTACCATTGGGTGGGGTTTCAAGGAAGCCCACAGATATGGAAGATGAAGAATGGAATGTTCTTGATAGAAAGGCTCTTGGATCTATAAGGTTGAGCCTGGCAGCTTCTATGTTTTCCAACTTATCACAGGCAAAGACAACGGTAGAGTTAATGGATACTTTGGCAAATTTATGTAAAAAACCCTCAGCTTTGAATAAGGTATATCTTATGAAGCAATTATTTAATTTGCAAATGCAGGAAGGTGGATCTGTATCTAGTCATCTTAATGATTTCCATACAATAGTAAATCAGTTAAATTCAGTCAAAATAGTTTTTGATGATAAAATTAAGGCTCTCTTAATCTTATGCTCTTTACCTGAAAGTTGGCATAGTTTGGTAATGGTAGTTAGTAACACTGCATCTGCTTCAAATATCTTGAAAGTTGATGATGTTGTTAGTGTAATCTTGAATGAAAAAATTTGTAAAAAAAGCACAGGGAAAACATCAGGTAATGCTTTAAGTGTTGAAAGCAGGGGAAGGCAAAGAGAGAAGGGCAAGCAAGGAAAATCAAGGTCAAAGATGGGAAGTAGATCCAAATCCAAAAATAGAAGAATAACCTGCTGGAATTGTGGAAAGAAATGGCATGCAAAGAAAGATTGTTGGTTGAAGGATAACAAATAAAATCAACATGAAGGTAATAAAGAAGCAAAAGTTGTAGGTATTGTTGCACATGATGCTCTTATATTTTCTTTGGATAATAAAGTAGAATCATGGGTTTTAGATTCTGGTGCCTCTTTCCATGCAACCCCAAATAGAGAATTTTTCAATGATTATGTCCATGGAGATTTTGGAAAAGTTTATTTAGGGGATGATGAGCCTTGTAAAATTATTGGCAAAGGAAAAGTGTAGCTAAAATTGTAGAATGGCAACACATGGGTGTTGAAGGATGTCATGCATGTACCCATCCTGAAGAGGAATCTGATTTTTGTAGGAAAGTTGGGTGATGAGGGTTGCACAATAACTCTCACAGCTGAATCTTGGAAAGTTTCCAAGGGTGCACTTGTATTAGCAAAAGGTAAGAGAGTAGGTACACTTTATCTATCTACTTGTATTACTGATTATTCTCCTTCTATTTTATCTACTGCAAATATAGATGCAAAGTTGTGGCACTGTAGGCTTGGTCACATGAGTGAGAAGGGAATGAATGTTCTTAAGTCAAAAGGTAAGCTTTCAGATTTGAAAAGCATAGATCTAGATTTCTATGAGCATTGTATTTTTGGGAAATAGAAGAAAGTGAGGTTTCTCAAAATTGGGTCAACAAAGAAGAAGCACAAGTTGGAGTTTGTTCACACAGACATGTGGGGACCAGCTCAGGTAGCTTCTATTGGAAGATCACAGTATTATGTTTCTTTCATTGATGATGGTACAAAAAAGGTATGGGTTTATTGCATAAAGAGGAAATTTGATGTTTTTAACACATTTAAGAAATGAAAAGCTTTGGTTGAGAATGAAACAGGTTTGAGATTGACGTGCCTTAGATCTGATAATGGTGGTGAGTACTGCATCAATAAATTCAATAGTTACTATTCTATGAGTGGAATACATAGGGAAAGGATGGTTCCAAGGACACCTTAGCAAAATGGAGTTGATAAAAGGATGAATATAACAATAATGGAGTGTGCACAAAGTATGAGGTTGCATGTTGGTTTGCCCTTATAGTTTTGGGAAAAAGTTATACATACTGTGGTTTACCTGATTAATAGAGGACCTTCTACTACACTGGATGGTGGAATTCCAGAAGAGGCTTGGATAGGTAAAAAGGTAGATCTTTCATTTCTTAGAGTTTTTGGTTCTGAAGCTTTTGTGCACATTGATAAAGAAAATAGAAAGAAGCTGGATGCTAAATCTATGAGGTGCACTTTCATTGGTTATAGTTTTGGAGATTTCAGATTCTAGTTGTGGAATTTAGAAACTAACAAAATTATTAGAAGTCATGATGTAATTTTCAATGAGAAAGTGATGTACAGTGATCAGCTCAAGAGGCTGAATAATTTTGAGTAGAGCAATCTTGATTTGGAAGAGGTTATGATCCAAAATGAGCTCACAGGTAAAAATCATCACTCATAGAAAAACATAGAGACCAACGTCAGTCAAGTGGAAATCAGCATCGATCAGGAGGAATCGACATCGATCGGGTGTAGACCGGCATCAATCAAAGATGACAAGGATCGGTCACTATCAGAAGAAAATTTGGGCAGATAGCAAGCTGTAAATGAGTCTCAAATGCCCATAAGGAGGTCTGAAAAGATAAGTAAACCTCCAATTCATTATTCCCCTTCTTTATACTACTTGTTTCTCACTGATGGTGGAGAACTGGAAAGTTTTGATGAGGCAATGCAAGTAAAATCTAGGAAATAGTGGAAGCATGGCATGAATGAGGAAATTGATTCCTTGGAAGAGAACCATACATGGGATTTAGTTGAGTTGCTAACTGGAAAGAAAACACTAAAAAAAAAATGGCTATATAGGTTAAAGGAAGGAGAGAATGGACAAATGAGACATAAGGCCAGGTTGGTAGTAAAGAGATTTGCACAGAAACCAGGTATTGATTTTGGTGAAATTTTTTCTCCTATAGTAAAGATGACTTCTATTCAGACTGTATTATCTTTAGTTGCTATTGAGGATTTGCATCTTGAGCAGCTTGATGTTAAGACAACATTTTTTCATAGAGATTTGGATGAAGAGATATATATGGATCAGCCAGAAAGTTTTGAGGTCAAAGGTAAGGAGAAACTTGTGTGCATGTTGAAGAAAAGCTTATATGGTCTTAAGCAAGCTCTAAGACAATGGTATTTGAGGTTTGACATGTTTATGACAGAACATGGCTTTAGTAAATGTCAATCTGACCATTGTGTTTATTTTAATAGATTGGATAATGGTAGTTATATTATCCTGTTATTGTATGTAGATGATATGCTTATTGTAGGTTCACACATGCAAGAAATTACTGAGCTTAAGGTAAAATTAGCTCACACATTTTCCATGAAAGATTTAGGAGTAGCAAAGAAAATCCTTGGCATGAGTATTAAGAGAGATGGGAAAAATCACAGTTTGATTTTGTCTCAAGAGGATTATGTGAATAAGGTGTTGGAGAGGTTCAATATGTAGGATGCAAAACTAGTAAGCACACCTATGGCTAGACACTTCAAGTTGAGCAAAGAATAGTGTCCTAAATCACATGATGAGTTTGAGTACATGAGTAGAGTTTCATATGCTTCGGCAGTTGGGAGCTTGATGTATGCAATGGTATGTACTAGACTAGATATTGCCCAAGTAGTGGGAGTTGTCAGTAAGTTTATGGCCAATCTAGGAAAGGAACATTGGAAAGCAGTTCAGTGGATTCTCAGATATCTGAGAGGGACCAACAATAGGCATTTATGCTATGGAGGGTCAAACACTTCTCTACATGGGTATGTAGATTTAGATATGGTAGGTGACTTGGATGGTAGAAGAAGCACCACAGGATATGTGTTCACTATTGGTGGAACGGTGGTTAGCTGGATTTCAAAGTTGTAGAAGGTTGTTTCCTTGTCTAGTACAAAGACAGAATACATTACAGTCATAGAGGCTAGCAAGGAAATGATTTGGATGACTTGGTTCATGGAAGAATTGGGAAAGGAGCAAGAGAGTTGCAGATTGTACAATGATAGTCAAAGTGTAATTCATTTGGCGAAGAATTCAGCCTTTCATTCAAGAACCAAACATATACAACTTAGGTACCACTTCATTAGATAGGTATTGGAGGATGGACAGTTGAAGCTGGAAAAGATCCATACAGATAAGAACCCTACTGATATGTTAACAAAGCTGGTAACAAAGGAGAATTTCAATCTTCATTCAAATTTTGTTGGTCTTCAAGATTGAACTTGAAGAGGGAGAAACAAGCCAAAGATGTTTAGAGGATGTTGCTGTACAGGTACAGGTGTAACTGTTTATCTCTAAATGGAAGATTGTTGAGTTGTGGAGGTAAAAGCTTCACTAATGAGCTAATGTTGAGGTTGCTGGGCTTACACAGTAACCAGCATTGATCAGAACCAATCGACATTGGTTAGGGGTCAACCGGTATCGATCATCTTTAGACCAACACTGACTTCTGTGCATTTCCAGAATTGTTATTTTTAGGAGAACAGATTTGAGCCTTTGATTTAAGAGGTAGATCTAAGGGTGGCGAATGCATGGCTAATGAACCCTAGTGTTGTAGTATTCTATATAGTAGGGTTAGATCCTCATAGCATGTACAATTTTAGTAATTGAGTTGATTGTAATTGATTGAGAGAGAGAGAGAACTCTTAAGGGAGAATTACTGTACATCTGTGAGGTGTGAGGAGAGAGAGATTTCTTCATTGTATTTCCTTTGAAAGAGTTTAATACAGATTGGTTGTTTCTTATATCTCCTATTATTTGTTGTTTCTAATTTCTAGTTACTTATTACTTTTGGTTTCAATTTCGTGTTTAGTTTGCTTATACAAAAGTAATCAATTGTACTCTAAGATCCTAACAATCACAAGTAAGAACTAGGTATACTTTAGGGATTTACCACTATAATCAAATAACCATCGCACATCTAAATACAAAGCAAAATTAAATGAAGTGAAACCTAAGATCTTTCAACTAATCTAGCATAAGTACATAATAAAAACCCTATGATTAAAGAATGCTATTCAAAGACACTATTCAAATTTAATACCTTTACTAACAATTGAGAGAAAATCTACATTAGTAATTAACACATCAAAATGGACAATCCTTGCAAAATTCTTTGATTCTATTAATTACTTCAAGTATATATAGGTTCTTAGAAATATCTCCTACTTTACAATGGTGATATATGCCTTTATAGGAAGAATAGGTAGTATACCAGTTAGTAACAAAATACAGGTGTACAAAGGTAAGGACAACTATCCTTACAAGCTCTATAGTACACATGCTTTCTCAAATCATATTAACCTAGAGGCAAACATGCAAACAAAATAACATATGCCTTTACTTAATTTTTATTATAATAGAATATTGATCTAACTTGCTGGTGGGCCCCCTATTTTTTGTTGGAGAATGCTCATGGCCCTCTCATGTTGTTCATCAACAAACTCAAGATCTACAATAAGATTCATGATGAACTCCTCTTGGTCTGCTAGCTCATCAAATTCTTTATCATTTTTAGCCAAGGCCTCTTTGATGCTTCTAGCATTTTTGATCCTCTCACCTATATTGAATATCATATCTAAGATCTTGTTGTTATCCTCTCCATACTAGCCTTTGCTTTTCCCTTGGATTTCTTGAGTCACTAAAGTGGCCCTATGCTTGAACTCTTCATCATTGATGAGGCCAAGGGCAGTAGGTTGTGTAGGATTAACAAGCATGGTCCCAAGAAGTTGCTCAATTTTGATAATGAGCCCTTTATCATCTTTTATAAGCCTATTTACCTTGGTGTGCTAGGTACTCAAGCTTTAAACCTTATCAATAACAATCCCTAAGATTGTGCCTAGGTGTCCCATACTTATGGTTCTAAAGTTTGGGATCTAATTCTTTGCTTGAATTTGGAGGAGTTGAGCAATCTTGTCCTCTGAGGCCTACCATTGGGTGATTGGGTCTTTGGCTAATTTATCTTGGTCTTCTAATGCACTTTGCCTCATCTTCATTGACTTTAATTCCTCAAACATGTCATAAAATGATTCATCCAACATTTTGGTCATTTCCTTTGGGACTGATAAGATAGCATGTGTTTGTAAATTGTCCCTTTCTCTTTCTAAATTCTAGATCCTTTATTTTAGACCCTAGAATACAACCTTATCTTATTGTGACTATGATTATAGCAAGCTTTCCACATCTTCTTCATGTATTTAAACCTCACCAAGCTACTATCCTATAATAGGGGTAAAACCTACAAAAGGTTCCACCTTTTAAAAGGTGAATTCTTTTATCCCAACCATGGCTATCCTGGTTGTTATTCTCTCTAAGCCTATTGTCTTAAGATTGAAATGAACTATGGTAATGAGTTCCTTGAATTGGGGAGGTTCTGAGATCTCCACACTTGAGCTAACAGATGCTCTTGGAGCATCCATCTTCTTACCTCTTGAGCCTTGGGTGACCAAAATCCTTCTCTCTTCTTGCTCCTTCATCATAGCCTTTATCCAAGGCTTAATATCATCATGCACATCCACACAAATCTTTATCATGGCCCATAAGTGGGAGAGAGATGGGATCTTTTGAAATTTTCTATAGATGAACCAGTCAAGAATGACTAGTTCATGGATTGGAAATTCATTACTAAAGAGATTGACCTCACTAATGGGATGAGTGAAGGTCAATCTAGGTTTCTTCCTTGGTTCTACTAAGACCAAGGCTAATTGTGCCTTCATCTTCTCTTGAGGTGCTACATGAATTATCTCTTTTCCTATCATTTCCCCTGAGGTGTCCTCCTCTCCACCTGAGCCATAGGATTCTACAAGTTCCTTAAGAGCACTCTCAAGTGTCTCTTTTGATTGCAAGGCTATCATGTCAATATATTAGACTAGGGAAGGTGGCCTCTGCTACATGATTAAAGGTAAGGGTCCTTATCTAGGTCTTTCTTCTAATCTTATCTCTCTAACCTTCTCCTTTCCTTTGTCTTATTCATCCTAAACTTGCTCAACCTATTATTGGCACTGATATGGTTTCTCTACCTAAGGTTGATAGTGAGCTATTTTAGATGGCCCAGGTAGTAGATGGTACTGCAAAGGATGCATTTGCTATGTTTCCCTAGATGGCTTATTGTCTCTGACCAATCTATGCTCTAGCTTGATGTTGTGGCCTTGGATCCTGGCTAACACTTCCTCATAATTCTTGGCTCTAATGTATATGGTGTCATGGATACTTAGTTGGTGTACATATTCAAGTTTGAGATTTTTGTCCTTTAGATGCTCTCCCACTTTGTTCCTTAGATCCCACATTTTGAGTTCATCTAGCTGAAAGCCAAATGAATCCCTATGTGTGACCATAACTTCCACCTACTTCTAGTCTTTAATTATAATTTTCATAATATCTAATGGGAAGGGGTGAAGTAGACCCTTCCTCTTTTCCTTACAAGCCTTATCAATACCAAGGATGAGATGGGAGGAAATCTCCTACTCAACAAGTTTATTCAGGACATGTACTGGTAGTCTGTAAGGTTAGGACATAATTCCCTCTATCTTGATGATGGCATAATCTAGGAAATACCACACGTCCCCAATAATCTCCACACATTTTTTGATGAGGGGGTGAAGCCTAGGCATGGGAACACCTATTATGGATTCAACTATTACTAGGAAAATGTAGTCATAAATAAATTTCATGTGATTCCTATATTTAAAGATATGAAATTTGGAATAGTAGTGTGATATGGTTGTCCTACCTTCTGAGGATCATTTCCTAATGCTAGGGAAGGTGATTGAAGCAAGAAGGGTGTCAAGTAGGTAAGACATCATGTAGAATTTCTTGGAGGTCTTTCTCCTGATGGTGATGAATTATTTGGCAAGGAAGATGCTGATCAAATCTCCTATTAGAGGGGTAAGTTTTTATTCCACCAGGAAGTGTACATATGAGACCCAAACCTTATTTATGTACATGGTTAAAGGGGAACCAAAAGATCTATTCAACAAGGTCATTATCACCCTAATACCTTCTCTGGATTAGATGATAGGGATTTTTCCATCAAGGTTCATAAAGATGTGAGGTCCTTGGTTTAGTTAGGGTTTGAGGATGGAGTCCAGGTCATGGTTATTGGTCCATTCCCTCATCTTGGGAAGGTCTACATGGGGAAGAGAGAGCTTATAGTAATCTTTGAAAGAAATAGGGGAAATATGTGCTACCTCTTTTGAGTTACCTTCCCTAATAATCCATTCATCATCAATACTACAATCAACAAAAATGGGGGCAAGGACATTGATGTAGTGCAATACCTCTAGTTTTGCCATAACATGATGGAGGCCAACCATTTGGATTATAACTATGTCACAGTATCATCTATTGGTGTTGGTATTTATTTTCTCTTCCTTTGAGATGGGATACATTTCTTCTACCATGAAGAAGATCCAAGACTAATTCTTGATACCATGGATGTTTAATGCAGTAAGGTCAAGTTCTATATCCTTGAATACTCAGCCCACACTATTTGTCATCAAATAGAGCTTGACCTCTTCCTTTAATTACTGTCTGTCAATTTTCATGATCCTTGTCTCTATCAATTTCTCACATCAAAATTTAGGTGATTTCTATTGAAGCTCCTTCTTACACTTGGGAACACAATTAAGCTTACTTTAGTCAAGTTGATAGTAAATTGAGCCTGATTGGGTTACCTTTTATGCAGGGTTTAGGGTTTTAGAGATTTAATGGTAGAATTTATCTAGGCTTTGGCTTATAATGTTATAGATTTGATTTGGATCCCTAGCTTTATACCTTTGTGTTTTTGAGCCCATGAGATCTTCATCTTTGTTCTTTTTTGCTTGCATGGAGCTTATGTGGCACTAGTTTGGATCTTTCATGGCATCTTTCATAAATGCCATTTGAACACTAGCTATTGGTATTTAAAATACTTTCTTTATTTTACATCGTAAGATCAAAATCCTAGATTAACGTGAGTGATTGATTATAATCTAGGCCTTTATCTTTTAATTGGTTTCTAGGTCTTAAGCCATGCAATCATGAGACTTGGTGTGCTCACACATCTTCCCCATGTTCCAAATCTTATGTCAATCCTTTATCGAATAATTATTGGCCACATGATGGGTTTGCAAGTTTTTGGGTTTTGTTGAAAAGTCTCTGGGGACCTTCATGCCATTGGATCAAACCTAGTGATAAAGTGCATAACATTGATCTACAAAAATGCCCAAACATTAAGTTAGTAAACCTTTAAAAGTCATGACTTAGGCTTATGTCCCTTAAACTAAGGTTTGTTCCATGTTTGTTAAGCATGGGACAAACCTTAGGCTAAGGATTTTAAACCTAAGTTATGATTTAAAAAGGGGTCAAGGTATAAACACTCTAGGTTAATGTATGCATTGTGTTTAACAAACATAATGAAAACATTAAGCTAAAATATTTATGCCATGTGTCACAAACCATGCCCAAGATAGGTTCAAAATGAAATTATAATTTGAATTTTACATAGGGTAAGTCTATGATTTAAGGTCCATTATGTAAAATTTAATGTGGGTCATTAAAGCATAGACTTAGGCTAGGTATATTTATTGCATATATTTATGTTATGTAGATCGAGACCTTCCATTTGAAACATATTTTAAGCATTTCCCTTAGCTTGGCAGGCTAATTTATATTAAAATATAGGGTTGTGGGATGTTATTTGAACACTAGGTAAGAAGTTTTCATTGATTTAAAATTAATGATCTCATGAGCATTAAATACAACTTCACATACATCAGTTGATGATTGCATAGACGTCAAGTTTAAACCATTGAAAATTTCATTTTAGTGGACTTAAATTTGACAGTCGTGCGGGTGTCAAGTTAGTCTTTTGGACATTTAAATGATAGTCACATGAATGTGAATTTAAGTTTATCAAAATCCTCAAGGTTAAATGTGAGGATGCCACTTGGCATTTTTGTAGGGCTTCCCAGGGTCTCGGTGTTAATTTACACTATTAGATCAAATGCTGTAATAAAACAATAGTTGTAAGATCTTGATTTGGAGACTTTATTTCAATTGGATGTCATGTCAAGTGGGTCCCTTTTCCTTTTAGTCCTCAAATTTAATGGTGTTGCATGTCCATATTTTGAGCTCCCTATATCCTTTTGATTTTTCAATTACATTTCACTCTATCTGATTGGGTCCTTGTGAGTAAGTATAGATCATTGAATTATCCAAGATGCATGCTATTTAAGCCAAAGTTTAGGTTATATTCACTTTGTTCGATCAAATGCCATGACAAAGTGACAACCATAGGATTTTGTGAGATGCAAAGAATTTAAGTTAGGACCGTGGGGATATAAAAGACTTAGGCTTAAGGTGTTAAGACTAAGGTTGTAATTGTATTAATGAATACATCAAGGCCTTAGTACTAGAACCTTAGGCTAAGTTGGGAAATATTGAAAGGAACCCTGCACGATAACATTAGTTAGGCCATAAGGAACTTAGAAAAGGGGGAAATAGTGAAGGGGTCAAGTTTTTTAGTCAAGTTATTTTAAAAAACCATGAATAGACCTAAGATATGTGTTTTATATCTAAGTCTATAAATGAATTTTTAAAATGGTTCCCACCAATTTAGTTTTTGCCTTTATTCAAATTTGATTTGAGGGTTTGTAGGTTTTGGAATACATAATTCTTAGGGATACACACAATAAAACCTATAACTAATGATCAAATAAAATTCATTAACAATGTTAGTCTAGATTAAAGTAGGTTAAAACCACACAAGCCTATCTCTTAATAAAGTGGATGATCTTCAATTTCTATAAAAGACCCTAACATGCTGAAATCTTCATGTTTTTATAATAAGGGTTTCTCAAGGGTCCCAATCTTAAAAAAATGTTGGTATGTTGGTCCCAATAAATGGTAAATCATGGGGAAAACATAGCAATATGTTAGAATCTATAGACTCTACAATTTATTAGGTCATCCACTTTACTTGATCAAAACCACCATCTAGATTAGATTATGGTTGAAACAAGCCTTGCACTTGTAAACTTAAGGTCAAATACCAAGACATACCCAAACTATGTATGTACTTTGCTTCCAAATATTATTTTCCATGGGATTCAAGAAATAACTTCTAGTTTCATGTCCTTAATCAATTAAATTAACTTATAACATACTAAAATGTTCATTATGAACCATGTTTTATCTTAGGGAAGGCTTGGGCATTACTATGTTTCTAGCCAAGCATTCATAGCCCCCAAAAATATGCCTTTGGCTCTACTCATGGTCTTGTTCCACTACCAACCAGGCATCCATATCCTCGATGGAGATTGTCAAAATCACCTTTACCTGAAAGCTTTATATTTTGCATTGTTTCCTATTTTGTATTTTCTTAGATCTTTATGCTTTCAGCAAGGTTGGGAACCAAAATAGCCAAGTTTTAAGAATTGGTCAAGTATTTGATCTTTGGAAAATCATCTATGGTTGCAAATCTTATCCCAGGAAAGGATGTTAATTAAGTTATAGTTTGGGGTATACCCTAATAATTTGAGTCTCCACTCCCTAAGTGTAAGTCTTCTTAAAACTAGTTTGAGGTCAAGGCAATGGTTGGGGTCTCATAAAATGATTGGTCTCTTTATTGGTCATGCTCATTTTCTCTATGTTACAACATTATGCTTTATGTTTCAGAACTATGGTTGCCTTATGCATGGGGTTCATGCCTACATTTTTGAATTGGCGGGCATATTCAAACTTCATAACTTCTAAGCTCAAGATTATACTTAGGGACTTATTGGAATGAAGGAACCAAATAACAGGGAAGAAACACACAACACAAATAAAGATAACTAAGGCAAACAAACAAATATGTATATGCATATGCATAAATAAGGGAAGATAAGGAAAGAACATGAAAAATAAACTAACTAGCCTACCTACACTAATCTAATCATCTTATAGTTTTACTATATGAAGACCCTAGGGGGAGAAATAGAGAAATAGTGTTTGAGATATTGCCCATTGGTGGGTAGTATGAACTCTGCTCCTTGTAAGTCCTTGGGTTTGAACATGTTGTTTCTCAATATTTTCACAATCTGATATGGGCCAATCCACAAGGGTGTGAATTTGCCATGCTTACCCTTAGGCTCAGATGCCTTGTCCTAAATAAAAACTAGGTCTCCTTGCCTAAACACCTTGATTTTGGACCTTTTATCAAACCATATCTTGATTGTGGTTTAATGTTTGCTAAATTTAGCAAAGGCTTTCTCCCTTACATCTTCCATTTAAATTATATCTAACAATATAGAATTGGCTAACTATTATCTGTCCTCCATGTATTCTTGCATAAAATTGTATGTGGAAAAATTGAGAGTGATAAGAAAGATTGGTTCCTATCCATACACCAATAGGAATGGTGAGGCTCTTAAGGCTTGCTTGATCCTTATCCTATCAACCCAAAGTGTAAATTTAAGGAGATTGTGCCAAGTCCTGGGTTTGTCTTCAGTAAACTTCTTGATTTCCTTCATTAGGTTCTTATTTGTTGACTTAGAGACTCCATTCCCTTGGTGATAATGGTTGGATGCAAACTTGAAAGTGATGTCATTATCATAATTCCATTTAGTCATCTCTATGGATATGAAGGCAAATCTATTATCACATACTAGAGATACTAGGGTCCCAAACCTGGTACATATGTTTTCTTCCAAGAAGTTGATCACATCTTTAGTCTTACATTGTTTGGTGGATGAAGCTTCAGTCCACCTTGTATAATAATCTGTGGCAGTAATGATATATTTGTGACCTTTAGATGATTTGGGGTTGATTACACCAATAAAGTCTAGCCCTCATTGTGTAAAGGGTTTGTGAATCATGATTGGATGTAGAGTCATTTCTACCTTTGGCTCCTTGGTGCTAAAAATTTGGCATGAATGACATTCCCTCACATGTTTGTGAGCATCTTTAAAAATATTCAGCCAATAATAGCTAGCTCTAATAATTTTGTGGGTTATGGTTTTCCCAAATAGATTTCCACTACCTAGCTTTTCATGAAAGGTGCTCATGATTTGGGTGGATTCTTCTTATGAAACACATCTCAAGTAGATTCCTTCAAAGTTCCTTCTATACAAGATTCCATTCTTGATCAAGTAGTGGGTTGCCTTTAGCCTCAGGGCCCTCTTTTGCTCTCCAGATAAACCTGTAAGATAAGTACCATTGATTAGTAGATGTATGATTGGATCATACCACTCACTAGTTTAAAAGTTTTATTGATCCACCTACATAATACTTAGCCTACGGTTAGTATTGACAATCATTTGAATCAAACCTTGACACCTTACCAATTTTTTTGTTTTCATCTCTAGGTCATATTCTTGTAAGATTGATATCCATTTACCTCTACTTTCTCCCAGTTCATTCTGACTTAACATAAGTTTGGTGGTAGGGTCAGGTAAGATGGCATGCACCTTATTTCTAAGGATGTAATGCCTCAATTTCTTAATTGAATTGACTAATGCATATGCCTATTTATCAATCAATGAATAATTTAACTCAAAATTATTAAAATTGGTAGTCATAAAATCAATTGGGTGGTCACACCCTTAAATTTTTTGAGTTAACACTGCAACCATAGTGTGGTCAGATGCAAAGGAATAGAGGTAGAAGTCCCTTAAAAAGTTAGGACTAATAAGGACTGGAATCATAGAATGCCTTCTTAGAATATTCATTCCATGTGACTTTGGAATCCTTATTTAATATGTCATTTAGTGGTTTGACAATTTTTGCAAAACTAGAGATAAACTTTCTTACAAAATTTATCTTACCAAAAAATGACTTTAGCTCTTTTTTATTATTTGGAGGTTATATTCTAGATATAGCCTCCTCTCTTTCAAGACCTATAGAGATCACATCCTTAGTTATAACATGACCTAATAATTTCTGTGTAGTCATAAAAAAGATACTCTTCTCAGGGTTTACAGAAATGCCATACCTTTTACACCTTTCAAAAACTTGTTGTAAATGCATGAAGTGATCTTCCCTATTTTTAGAAAAAAACTTTTAGATCATCCATATATATGATAATGCACTTACCAATCAGGCCTTAGAAGGCATGGTCCATAGCTCTTTATAAGGTGGCTCCTACATTTAGTAGTTCAAATGGAATTCTATTTTAAGTAAAGGTTCCTCATTTTGTTATGAAGGCTATTTTCATCCTATCTTCTCTATCAACCAATACTTGGTTGTAACTTGAAAATCCATCAAGAAAGGACATCATAGCTAATCTTGAAACAACTTAAATTACTTGGTCTAGGGAAGGAAGGGGTAGTTGTCCTTATCTAATGCTTTGTTAAATTTTTTGAAGTCTATACAAAGCCTAATCTCACCATTCTTCTTCCTAACTGGTATCAAATTAGCCACCCAGGTAAAGTGCCTGATGGGGAAGACTATCCTAACATCTAGTAATATTTTGATCTCCTTGAAGATCATGGTTTCTACAACTAGTTTTATAGGCCTTTGTTTCTACCTAAAGGGTTTGTAGCTCTCTTTAAGGGGTATAATAAATGTGATGACCCTTGGATCAAAGATATTTAGGTAATCATAGGACCATGCTATGACATTGGGTGATAAGCTCCTTAGTTTTCTTGTTTTCAAAATTTGTGCAGGCCTTCCCAACATTTACAAGTTAGGGTTGATTATGAAGGCCTAGATCAATAACATTATAGTCTTTCCCATTTACCTTGGTAACCTTAGAAGCCTCAACAATTTTATCCTGATCAAACAATATCTTTAAAGCAATCATTCCCTTTGGGATCTTGTTGTCACTTAGTTGAATGACTTTACCATTAAATTTATCTTCCCTAAATGTACTTCCATTAGCTTCATCAATGATATGAGTATGAAATGCACTGTAATTAGTCATGAACTATAATATCTATTGATCATCATTAAAGAATTGGAAGTGGTTAATATTATTCAACACTAAAGGATAAGGGATCTATTTAATTCTAAAATTAGGGGAATCTTGATTGGGCATGAGGTTAGCTGTAATAGATGTCAATTGATCAGTTGATTGATTCTCTTCCCTTCAGATGGAAGTGATGCCAAAGACATCAAATAATTCAATTAGATCCCAAACTCTAAACCTATACCTTTTAAGTTATGAGGGCTTACATTGGTACTTGTTTCTAACTTGGTTAACCACTAGTTCTGAATCCCCATAAACTAATAATTCTTTGACCTTATTTTTTATAGAAAATTGTAAGCCAAGGATAAGGGCTTTATATTCAATGATATTTTTAGTACAAGGGAATTGGATTCTATAAGAATCATGGTACCTTTTTTCAGTGGGGTCAATTAAAAATAAACCAACACCTGATCCAACATTACACCTAGCACCATCAAAGTGTAATTTCCACAATCTAGGAATAACATGAACATTCTTGGTATCACATACCTTGTCATCCTATAGGGTAAAAACCCCTAAGTTTTATTTTATTATGTTAACTCTCTCATTCACAACATTATATTTAGTTATCATATGCTTCATTCTTAGTTCTCTCTCAACTCCAATCTAATTGGGGACACCCTTCCAAGGTAGCCACAAGTGTGAACAATCTATGGAAATGTAACCATTCAAAGCCTTAGTCCATTCCCTACTCAATAATACTATATAAACATTAGGTATTTAAACCATTTGAATATTAATGAATTTTTACACCCTAAGCTTAAAATCTAGTTGCATATGAACATTTAATAATTCTCCTACAACTTTAACCCTAGATTTGTCTAATTGGGTGACAATCCTATCAGACTTTATAGGTGTTAAACTTAGTTGCTTGCATATTCCTACAAGCATGATATTAATAGATGCTATTGAATATAATAATCAATTATGAAAGTTCTTACCAAACATCTTGATAGTGAGTAAGAAAGGAGGAGACACAACTTTGGTTTTATGAACTATTACATTGGCATGATTAGTCTTAAAGGGACTATGCTTTCCTGATAAAGATTCCAAAAATAGATCCCTCTGCTCTGTAATATTTTTGAGTTCATATAATGTTATATTAGCCTTTATTTTCTTCATGTCCTCAACTATGTTATAACCAGTTTTGCTAGAAGAACTAGAAATCTCAACATTGGGTTTAGAAGTACTCCCTTTTGGTGACTCCAGATTCTTGCTTGAAGAGGTGTCAGGAGGATTTATAAAGTTGTTTAGAGGAATTGAGGTAGTTAAGGGCTACCTCTACTCTTTATTCCTCAATGGATAGGTCTTCTTCAAGAACCACTGAAAGGCTTGGATCTCCTCAGGTTCCTCATCAGGTTCATTTTCATCTTTAAAGGGGAAATCAAAGGTGTCTACCATGAAGGCCTGCTCAAATGGCTTAGATCCAGAGGTGATCGCACAAATATTTTTGTTAGGAACCACTTTGAATGTATCTAAATCTTCTTGGAAGGCCTAAAAGGCTTTGTATAATTCTATATAGTCAATTTCCCCATGCTTGGTTGTGCAATATACCCTATAATAGTCAGGCAATGTAATATCAGTAAGATTAATATCCATATTCTTGTTATTGGAAGATGGTTCATTATCCTTATTATTGTGAAAAATATCATTATAAAACCTATTTCTTGGCCTATTAAACCTTTTAAATAATAAATTACTACTAGAGTGCTCTTCGGTATTGCCTAATTATTTTTGAAATTAAAGGAAATTAGTGCTTAATTTTTGAACCATTTTAAAGATGGATTCATTCTCATTTTTTGGAGTTTCAAAATTATGTACTTGGTTATTATTAACAGATGGTATAAAATCCATTTGATCACTTGGGTTGAATCCATTAGTGGGATGAGTCAAGAATCCCAAATTTTGATTTGAAGCTGCATGAATTAATGACAACTGGGTCAAATTTGGGAGTTGGTTTAAGGTTAGGAGATTTTGGTTATTATTGGGGAACAAGTTCATCATAGGTAGGTGTAGGTTCACATTTGGGACTAAATAAGCCATTTGACCCTAGGTCTACATTTTATCATTAATGATTATTGATTTAGAATAGGCTTGGGCTAATGAAGCTATAACTGGGATCAACCGCTTTAAGAACACATAGGTCATGCGATCTATTGCATCTTTTTAGATCTATAGGGATAGGACATCATTAGGCTTGTAGGGTTTTGTGGTCTTGCTATACATATTTTTAAATATAACATTAAAGGTTTTGATGAGATTGTTGGCATCCCTTTTAATAGTAGTGAATTGGTGGTAAATAACACAAAGACTAATAATTTTACCAAATTAATCAATAAAGACATTGTTAAAATCATTCCAACTTGTGATATAGTTGTTAGGAAAATTCAAGAACCATTCATAAGTGGAATTTTTAAAAGTAAATGGAAACAACCTACATGCTACATCTTCATGCACAACATTAAGCAATCTTAAAGCAGCCTTAAAATATTTTATATGTTCCTTAATAGTCACTACACCTATTGGACTAAATGTAGGTAAATATTTCTTGATGTTTCTTAAAAGATCATGAACCAACCCTAGCACATTAATTGAGTATTCCCCTAACCTTTTCATACCTAGGTGATGGTTAAAGGCATAGGTACCTTGAATTGGTGAAGTTAGAAGATATTTAGATCTTTTGCTTGTACCTTTATCATGTCTAGATTTTTTGTGTACCCCAAGTTCTAGAAAAGGCTCTCTAGTTAATGAGTGTGATCTTATTCCAATCTTAGCCAATTCCAGCTTGAAATTCAAATATCCTACCTAAAATATGATGTGTCAAGTAAACTTCTACAAAGAACAAGAGTTAGACCTACACATTGAGCTTATTTTGTAAAGGTAGCATGAAGAATTGCAAAGAACATTGATCTTTGAGTGAATTAGCTCAAAGATGCATTCAACTATGTAAATATGGTATATATTTAAAAATCTAAGCTAAAAGGAACTTAGATCTATGAACGATATGTCCACCTCTGATCAAAATGAATCATTTAACCCTCAGATACTACATATTTTCAAAGTTTAAAGCTAATATTTACTAGAAACAAGCATCGATGCCTAAAAACTTCAAAGGAAGCACTAAGATGTGTTAAAAAAACAAAAATAGATCATCTTTATGTATTTTAAGACAAACGATTACTCAAAACACAAAGATATAGTGATCCTTAGGTAAAGTAAACTAAGATCACCAGAGATTCAAAGAATTCAACCCTCCTTCTAGCACTAGCGAGAGATATCTTGTTGATGCTTCTAAATTTACCACATGTTCCCTTAGTGTTTAAATAACACTTCTCATTTTAGAATTTAGAGCATGAGTTGCAGGCTTTGACAATCTGGTTGCCTATGGTGAAATAACTGTTCCACAATATTTATATAATTTTGGTGGTTTGGAGCCACCTTGGCCCATTTTTTGTGAATACTTGTTGATACTTAATGAATTACATTCCTAATTTAAGCTACAGACTAATGTAAATGGATATTTATAATTTGGCTAAAACTAAAATGATCATAGTGTAAAAAATAGAGCAAGGAGAAGGGTAGGGAAAAAAAGAAATAAGTGATTGCCAATTTTAGTCTTGAACATTATGAAAATGTATCAATTGCAATTGAATACACATTTAACAAATATATAATGTAAAATTTCCTAAGCTTAAATCTCACTATATATCAGGGAAACTTTAAAGGAAAACATTTAAGAATCATAATTAAGAACCAGGTCTACTTTAGGGATTTACCACTATAATCAAATAGCCATTACACATCTAAATATAGAGCAAAATGAAATGAAGTATAACCTAAGATATTTCAACTAATATATCATAGGTACAAATCATAAACCCTATGATTAAATAATGTTATTTAGAATTCAAAGACACTATTCAAATTCAAGACCTCTACTAACAATTGAGATAAAAGCTACATTAGCAATTAACACATCAAAATGGATAATCCTTGAAAAATTATTTTATTCTATTAGTTGATTCAAGTATACAAAGTTGCTCAAAAATCTCTCCTACTTTACAATGGTGGTACATGCCTTTATAGGAAGAATAGGTAGTATACCGATCAGTTACAAAATATAGGTGTACAAAGGTAAGGACATCTATCCTTACAAGCTCTATAATACATGTACTTTCCAAATCATAATAACCTAGAGGAAAAAATTCTAACAAACTAGCATATGCCTTTAAAATGGAATATTATATTATAAAATATCACCTAATTTCTATTAGAATAGAATATTTCTCTAACTTTCTGGTGGGGCCCCTATTTGTTATTGGAGGATGTTCATGGCCCTCTCATGTCATTCATCAACCAACTCGAGATCTACAACAAGATTCATGATGCACTCCTCCTCTTGGTTTGCTAGCTCATTGAATTCTTTGTCATTTCTAGCCAAGGCCTCCTTGATGATTCTAGCTTTGTTGATCCTCTCACCTACATTAAATATCATATCCAAGATCTTGTTGTTATCCTATCTAGACTGGCCTTTGCTTTTTCTTTGGATTTATTGAGTCACTAAAGTGGCCCTATGCTTGAACTCTTCATCACCGATGAGGCCAAAGGTAGTAGGTTGTGTAGGATTGACAAGCATGGTCCCAAGAAGTTGCTTAATTTTTCTAATGAGCCCTTTGCCATCTTTTAAAACCCTCTTTACCTTGGTATGCTAGGTACTCAAGCTTTTAACCTTATCAATTAAAATCCCCAAGATTGTGCCTAGGTGTCCCATACTTATGGATCTAAAGTTTGGGATCTACTTCTTTTCTTGAATATTGAGGAGCTAAGCAATCTTGTCCTCTGAGTCTTGCCATTGGGTGACAAGGTCTTTGACTAATGTATCTTGGTATTCTAATGCACTCTACCTCATTTTAATTAAATTTAATGCCTTAAAAATGTCATAAAATGATCTGTCTAGCATTTTGGTCATGGCCTCTAGGATTGATAAGATAGCTCATGTTTGTAAATTCTCCCTTTCTCTTTCTATATTATGTATCCTTTATTTTAGACCCTAGACTATAGCCTAGACTATAGCCTTGGCTTATTGTGACTATGCTTCTAGCAAGATTTATACATCTTCTTCATGTATTATATCCTCACCAAGCTACTATCCTAATGTTCATGTTATTCTCTCTAAGCCTGTTGTCTTAGGATTGAAATGAACTATGGTAATGAGTTACTTGAGCTAGGGAGGTTTTGGGACCTCCACACTTGAGCTAGTAGATGCTCCTAGAGCATCCATCTTCTTAACTCCTAATCCTTTGGTGACTAAAATACTTCTCTCTTCTTACTTCTTCATCATAACCTTTATCCAAGTCTTAATGTCATCATTCACATCCACACCAACCCTTGTTATGGCCCATGCGTGGGAGAGAGATGGGATCTTTTATAATTTTCCATAGATGAACCAGTCAAGAATGACTGGTCCATGGATTAGAAATTCATCACTGAAGAGATTGACCTCACTAGGGGGATGAGTGAAGGTCAATCTAGGTTTCTTCCTTGGTTCTACTAGGACCAAGGCCAATTCTACCTTCCTCTTCACTTGAGGTGCTATGGGAATTATCTCTTTTTCTATTATTTCCCCTGAGGTGTCCTCCTCTCCACCTGAGCCATAAGACTTTATAAGTTCATTGAGGTCACCTTCAAGTGTCTCTTATGGCTCCTAGGCTATCATGTCAATGTACTGGACTAGGGAAAGTGGCCTCTGTTACATGGTTGAAGGTAAGGGTCCTTCTCTAGGTCTTTCTTCTAATCTTATCTCTCTAACCTTCTCCTTTCCTTTATCTTATTCATCTTGAACTTTCTCAACTTGTTATTGGGACTATAATTTCTCTACCTGAGGTTTATCATGAGCTATTCAAGATGGCCCAATTAGTAAATGGTATTGCAAAGGATGCATTTGCCATGTTTCCCTAGATGGCTTGTTGTCTCTGACCAACATGTACTCTAGGTTGATGTTGTGGCCTTGGATCCTAGCCAACACTTCCTCATAATTATTGGCTCTGATGTTTATGGTGTCATGGACACCTAATTGGTGTACATACTCAAGCTTGAGCTTTTTGTACTTTAGATGTTCTCCCACTTTATTTCTTGGATCCCACATTTTGAGTTCATCTAGATGAAATCAAAATGAATTCCTATGTGTGACCATAAATTCCACCTTCTTCCAGTCTTTAATTATGATTTTCCTAATATCTAATGGGAAGGGGTGAAGTAGAACCCTCATCTTTTCCTTGTAAGCCTTGTCAATGCCAAGATGAGCTAGGAGGCAATCTTCTGCTCAGTAAGTTTATTCAGTACATGCACTAGTATTCTATAATGTTGGGACATAATTCCCTCTATCCTAATGACAAGGTAATCTAGGAAATACCATACGTCCCCAATCATCTCCACACACTTTTTGATGAGGGGGTGAATCCTAGGCATGGGAACACCTATGATGGCTTCAAATATGGCTCAAAAAATGTAGTTATAGATAAATTTCATCTGATTCATGTCTTTAAAGATATACAATTTGGAATAGTAGTGTGAGATGGTTGTCTTACCTTCTGGGGACCAATTCCTAATTCCAAGGAAGGTGATTGAAGTAAGAAGGGTGTCAAGTAGGTAAGCCATCATTTATAATTGTTTGGAGGTCTTTCTCTTAATGGCAATGAATTTATTGGCAAAGAAGATGTCGATCAAATCTCCTATTGGAGGGGTAAGTTTTTCTTCCACTAGGAAGTGTACATATGAGACCCAAACCTTATTTACATATGTGGTTGAAGGGGCACCAAAAGATCTATTTAACAAGGTCATCATCACCCTAATACCTTATTTGAACTAGACAATAGGGATTTTTCCATCAAGGGTCATAAATATGTGAGGTCCTTGGTTTAGCTAGGCTTTGAGGATGGAGTCTAGGTCATGGTTATTGGTCCATTTCCTCATCTTGGGAAGGTCCACATGGGGAAGAGGGAGCTTATAGTGATTTTCAAAAGCAATAAGGGAAATGTATGCTACCTCTTTTGAGTTACCTTCCCTAATAATCCATTCACCATCAATCATACAACTAACAAAAATGGGGGCAAGGACATCAATTCAATGAAATACCTCTAGTTTTTCCATGGCATGATGGAGGCTAGCCATCTAGATTGCAACTAGGTCACAGTATCATCAATTGGTGGTGGCATTTTTATGCTCTTCCTTTGAGATGGGATATAATTATTCTACCATGAAGAAGAGCTCAGACCAATTCTTGATGGTATGGGTGTTTAATGCGGTAAGGTCTAGTTTTGTATCATTGAATACCCAACCCTCAATATTTGTCATTAAATAGAGCTCATCCTCTTCCTTTAATTGTTATCTGTTGGCTGCCATGATCCTTATCTCTACCAATTAATCATGTCAAACTATAGATGATTTTTGTGGAAGGTCCCTCTTACTCTTGGGAACATGATTAAGCTTACTTTGGTCAAGTTGATAGCAAATTGAGCTTGATTAGGTTGCCTTTTATGTAGGGTTTAGGGTTCTAGAGATTTAATGGTAAAATATATCTAGGCTTTGGCTTATACATGTTGTAGATTCGATTTGGACACCCACCTTTATACCTTAATGTTTTTGAGCCCATGAGATCTTTAGTTTTGTCCTCTTTTGCTTGCATGGAGCTTATGTGATACTGGTTTGGATCTTTCATGACATTTTTCATAAATGCCATTTGAACACTAGTCATTGGTACTTTCTTTATTTCATGTCATAGGATCAAAATATTGGATTACCATGAGCCATTAATAATAATCTAGGCCTTTATCTTTTAATTGGTTCATGAGTCTTAAGCCTTGTAGTCTTGATACTTGGCATGTTCACACATCTTCCCCATGTTCCAAATCTTATGTCAGTCCTTTGTCGAATAATTATTGGCCATGTGGTGGGTCCATGGGTTCTTAGGGTTTTGTTAAAAATTATCTAGGGACCTTCACGCTGTTAAATCAAACCCAATGACAAAGCATGTACCATTGATCTACAAAAATGCCTAAATGTTAAGTTAGTACACTATTAAAAGTCACAACTTAGGCTTACATCCCTTACGCTAAGGTTTGTTTCATGTTTATTAAGCATAGGACAAAACTTAGGCTAAGTATTTTAAGCCTAAGTTATGATTTAAAAAAGGGTCAAGGTATAAGCACTCTAGGTTAATGTATTCATTGTGTTTAGCAAACACAATGAAAACATTAGGCTAAAATATTTATGCCATGTATCACAAACCATGCCCAAAATAGGTTCAACATGAAATGATATTCTAAATTTTACATATCATAAGTCTATGATTTAAGGTCCATTATGAAAAATGTAATGTGGGTCCTTAAAGCCTAAACTTAGGCTAGGTATATTTCTTGCATATATTTGTGTTATACAGATTGAGGCCTTCCATTTTGGGCATATGTTGAGCATTTATCTTAGCTTGGTGAGCCACTTTAGAGTAAAAAATAGGGTTTTGGGACGTTATTTGAACACTGGGTAATAATTTTTCATCATTTTGAAATTGATGATCTCACGGGCATCAAATACACCTTCATGGGTGACAATTGATGGTTGCATGGACATCAAGTTTAAACTAATGAAAATTTCATTTTAGTGGACTTAAAGTTGATGGTCATGCAAACATCAAGTTGGTATTTTTAGATGTTTAAATGATGGTCATGTAAACATCAATTTTAAGTTCATCAAAATCCTCAGGGTCAAATGCGAGGACACCAATTGGCATTTTTATGGGACTTCCCAGGGTCTTGGTGTTAATTTTCTCTATTGGATCAAATGCCATGATAAAGTGACAGCCTTGGGATCTTGATTTAGAGACTTGATTTTGATTGGTTGTCATGTCAAGTGGGTCCCTTTTCCTTTTAGTCCTCAAATGTAATGGTGATGTGTGTCCGTCTTTTGGTCTCCCTTTATCCTTTTGATTTTTTAGTTATGCTTCACTCCATCTGATTGGGTCCTTATGAGTAAGTGTGGATCATTATATTATCCAAGATGCATGATATTTAAGCCAAATTTTGGGTTATCTTTACTTATTTGATCAAATGTCATGACAAAGTGACAACCGTAGGATCTTACAAGATGTAAAGAATTTAAGTTAGGACCATGGGGATATAAAAGACTTAGGCTTAAGGTGATAAGGCTAAGGTTACAAATATATTAATGAATAATTTTGGGCCTTATTACTAGAACCTTAGGCTAAGTTGGGAAATATTTAAAGGAACCCTACATGATAACATTAGTTAGGCTATAAGGAACTTGGAAAAGGGGGAAATAATGAAGGGGTCAAGTTTCTTAGTCAAGTTGTGTTAAAAAAACATGAATAGACCTAAGATATGTATTTTATATCTAAGTCTATAAATGAATTTTTAAAATGGTTCCCACCAATTTGGTTCTCACCTTTATTCAAATTTAAATAAAGGGTTTGCTAGGGTTTTGGAATATAGAATTCTCAGGGATACATGACATGAAACCTACAACTAATGGTCAAATGAACTTCATTAGCAATGTTAATCCAGATTAAAGTAGATTAAAACCACACAATCCTATCTCTTAATAAAGTGGACAATCTTAAAATTCTATAAAAGACCCTAACATCCTAAAATTTTCATCTTTTTATAATAATGGTTTCTCAAGGGTCTCAATCTTAAAAGAATGGGGGTATGTTGGTCCCAACACCATCCTACCTCACTCAGCTACATTAAGTCCATCATTTCCTATGACATTGGCCTAGGTTGATATCATCTATTTTGTACCTTTTTCCTCATCGTATTGTATCAACCTGGTCAATGCCATTATGAGCTTATCTTTTATCATTCATATTTTTTTAGCCTAGTCAACACAACTTAATGTCAATTTAATCCTCTTAACTACATCAAATTTGGATAATGCCATTAGACTAGTTTTTAGGGTGACTTTGGGTATTTCATCACTATATATACAAGTAATAATTCACTCTAATAAACCAAATCATACTCATCTACTCTATTTTGCTTCCACTTCTACCCTAAATCACATTTGGAAGAGTTATGGGTAGAATCTTGTCTTGAAGGAAGTTTATCTTGTGAAAGTATAGGAGATCCAATAGGAGAAGTCATTGGGAGTATTTTGTAGATACTAAAACTAAATATTTATAGAATATTAATCTTGTAGATTTGACAAATATTAATCAAGGCTCTACCCTTTAGTTTTAGACCTCCCTACTACTGAAAGGCTCACATTTGCCATGTCATTATGCCTATATGTTTATATTATAGTTTGGTCCATATCATTATGATGAACCAAGCCCCCTATACTACACAAAAATCTTAAAACTTGATAAACATTATTCACTATCAATTTTAGATCCATACCTATTTTCTAGCCCTCTAAACACTACCAATTATAGACGAAAACTACTACTGATGGTAGTGTCCAGATCCTTATCTAGTGTCTAGTAGCCAAAATTCATCCAAATTATAGAAATACATGAGTCAACCTAATTATCTTATTTAACCCTATTGTGAGATGTTTTCAAAAGGTGTGGTATAAATACAGGTCTAAGCCTTCTCATTGTTCATCTATAAAATTCTAAGTAAACACCTACCAAAGCTAAATTGATCAACTGCACAAACACTATATTATACCCTATTCATCCCTAATTTCATATCAAGCATATGATTAGTCATATTACAGGTCTGCAACATTCAAAAAGTATCCCATGAGTAATATTTATCAAATTACATACTAGATCATTGCATGTATATTCATATAGTATATTGAAACCTTATGCACACATGTTTCCATAGATATGGGAGAACTAAATTAATATAAGGTCCTCCTTCAAGTATTGGCTATGTAGGAAACACCCATTTAAAGAGGTATTTTTGGGATCAATTGACACTATGAGCCCATTAACCCATTTTTCAATAAATTCATTCCAAGGGTGAAGAGGTGTGAAAAGATAAAGTTTGATCAATCAAAAAAGAATGGCAACCTATATCCCACATTTAAATACATCAATAGAAATAAAACATTAACCTAGAAAATGAAGTTGGTTGCATCTAAATCTAGTCATTATTCTGTACTGGACACTTTCATCACAGTCAGACACTAGTGTTAATGATAGTGTATGTGGCCACAAAAGTGTAATTTATATAATCTAACAACTAATCTAGAATACTGATCCTACATAATTTACAGCTATTTATAGTCCATATCTACCTTCACACAATAAACTAACTAAGTACCATTATTTTTTACTTATTACAATATCTTTCAATCTTTATACCTTACTATTTTTAACAATATCAATTGTATAAATTTAGAATATTATTTATCTAAGTTTTCTGTTAATTACCCTACTATAAATTAGTTTATCACCCTTATGTTAAAATTTTCTATATTATTAACCCTATCCCAAATCATAAAATTTAGGGTTAAACATTTGGCGAACCCAACCTCTAAGTCCTCTTATCCAACCATTGTATTATTTAAGGTTGTGCTATTTCCAAGTGTTTCATACTTTTTTTCTGAGCTATCTCATTCTATATTTTACCAAAGATAAAATGAAGGGTGATTTTTAAAGATCAAGCATAACCTATGAGAAATAATAAGTATATATTTATAAATTCATAAATATTGATCTCAAATAATTTTAAACATTATCAAGTGACCAAAAGTAGGTATGTTTGGCCCACTCCATTGAGAAATATAACCCTTAATATTTTAATAGTTACCATCTCACTCCCATCAAATGCCAACAACCTATGTTGAATTCCATGGTCAATATTATAGCAAATCCAAAAGGTGGTGTATCACATCATGGTCAACATGTCCCTCACCCTCATAAAATAAATACGGATATACATGATCAAAATCTTCCTTTATTTAATCATGATTTTTTAAAATGTTCATAAGGATATCATGGCCTCTTTACAAAGATAAAATGATGGAAATGTTCCTCCAAGCAAAGGAAGGCAATTACCAAATGTTCCTAAATTTACAAATAATACATTCAAATCTCATGATAAGAACTCAAATTTTCCATCCTTTGATTGTGATACTTTTCTCAATATTCACAAGGATATCATGACTTCCTTGAAAATCCAAAATAATGCACAATTACCAAAAATTCTCACATCCCCAAACAATGTGAAATCACCAAAGATTCCAAGACTATTACATGGGGTATCAATGGATTTGCCTTTACAAAAACTATCTCAATTTTTAATTTTTATATCATTAAAAAAGTATATGAACCTTCAAATGGTATAAAAATATCAAAAGTTTCAATATCTAGAAATATAACACCAAAGGTTCCAAAATTTAAAGATTCAATACCATTATCAAAGTATCCTAAATATAGGGATTTCAAACACTCATTATTCATGAGGATGATAATACAAATATACCTAAATTCAAAATATGTGGTGGATTAGAACCAATGATCACATCTTTCCCAAACACCACCATTCCTAATGATTATCTCTATTGGAGGTTTGTCAATGATGTCTCCAAAGTGACTAATGATGTTGATTAGGTGTCATATGTTAAAATTTCACCTTATAAGGAGGAACCTTACATATCACCTTGAACACATGTTACTAATCTTCAAATGATGATGATCACCTCTGTTTGCACTCTTCACCTCTAATCTCTCTCAAGCTGCCTTTAGGGCTAACTTGCTCAAACTGCCTCTTCTAGGTTCATTAGGTCCAATGAACTATGTGTTCTCCTACATTAACTTGATTATATAAACATGTATAGTATTAATCACACTTTTATGGTCCTTACTGACATGTACCTTCTCTTTCAAATGTTTTCTTCTTCACTTGAATTTGCACTCACACAACTTTGATCTCACATCTCTAGAAACCATCACCTTTGCTTTCACTCTTTAAAGAGTCTTCATGAATATTATATTCTTGGTCAGCCAAAAGAATTACCTTAAACCTTAATAATTATATAATTCTAATACATACCTCAAATTAATTCTCATAGGTTTTCCATTACCTGATTAGCCCCAAACCACTATTAGGTCTTGGTGAGACCTAAAAACAATTAGGCCTTCATGCTCACACGTTATATGTGAGACTAATTAGACCACCTTCATCCTTTGAAAATGATTATAACACATCAAAAATATTTAAAATATCACCTTTATAACTCCCTAATGGGTCCATGCCACCTAGAACACCAAGTCAACATTCGAACCTACCAAGTAAGTCTCCTTGCTCTTTAGGGCTTCATACACAGAAAACATAGTCTCAAACTTATGAAGTAACTACTCAAATATTTCACATAGTCATATGATTATATCACATAGGTGAACCATTAAAGACATATAAAACATTTAAATTTTATTTATACACTTCAACAAAAGCTATAATCACTAAAAATAACTCTCTCAGAATTACCACTCAGATTGGTCATACACATTCAAAATATAGTCAAGCTATTTTGACTCTTAATATATAATAAAGGATATATCATGATAAAAAATTACTTATAATAATAATTTTATACTTATAAAACATATCCATACTCATTTAATTCTTAAATTCTACTCAAAACACCTTCAACTTACCTCTGCAAAATGGTCACTTAATCTGCAAGTGCATTCATCAAACACAATTAAATTATAAGCAATTGTTCACACTGAAGATCAATTATTAAAACCTTAAAAATACACATGGATGATACTCATGGAGTACATAAAAATATAAAATATATATTTCATATTTAAACATCAAAATTCTATCAATAACAACTCAATTTTCTTTCTTAGGTCACTTGCAGAAACATGGTTAAAAACATAGTAAAACTTAGAGCTTAATATATTTGACTGTACAGACATTAAAAAATTATAAATCAATTATATGGATGTTCCTTGAAGTCATATTAAAATTTTATTTTTATATCACCATGAAATTCATCCCGGATCAAAATATATTTGCAAAATATTGAGCATAGGTTTTTCCTTCGTTAATTTGAATATTCAAATTCCAATGGTCATTGTGTAAATGCTAAATATCAGACACTTTGACCTCATATCATGCTCCATATAAAATTAATTTTTTTTTATCTATTTATATCCTTATAATTATCCTATCTTTAACTCTTTAGCTCTTGCCTTTGATCTTCAACACAAGCATCCATGAGTAAGACACTTGGCACCCTTCTGTGCCTTTTGAGCACATTGACTATTTGACTCCAATGAACTTCTACCACTTGGAAACCCTACATGCCTTCTGAGCATATTTTGACATTTTTACTTAATATTCACCATTATATCATTATTAACAAGATCATGCACTTTGTCTATCTTCATCTGTATGAACACTCACATGCCGTTTATCTTCTATCAAAATAATGAGATCACGACACATGTCACTAACACATGCTTTCTAAGGAATCTTTGATAATTTGAATTTACACATGTCATTGATCTATATATAACAAGATAATTCACTCTATTTTATCCTTATCTGGTTGTAATAAATGATCACCATTAGATCTATGATATAATTAAATGCTCACCGTAGATATTCAATAATGCAAATTTGGCTAAGTATGGGAACTTAGTGAACTCAGCCTGAGAAGCCAACTTTTCACCTTAATAGATTTTGATACCCTCCATATACAAAATTAAATTTAAACCATATGATCTCACTACATATGGTAATCTATCCATGTATTAAGCTACTCCTGAAACCTTCACATGTGTGAAATATGACACCATCAATCTGCTCACTCAACTTTATCTATCAAGATGACTACTTGAGATTAGATATTTATATGACTATTCTAATGAATTTTGTTCAATTTAATAATCACTCTAAGCACTAATAACATCCCATAGGGTCTCTGAAACATGTTCATACCATTAATATCATCCATTAATTACCTCACTAAATAAAACACTAAAGAACTATGCAAGAACACTGAAGCATAATGAAGCACACTTTTTCATTATCATTCTGGCACATATGACACCTCATCAACATACTTGGTCACCTTAGAGACATCATTGAAAAAACTCCAATAATATCTAGTTTATCATTTATTTCAAACACTAATATAAAGCTTATGCTCAAACTCTGTCTATCTCTTCAAGGCACTTTCTCCCCCTTTGAGATAATGACAAAGTGGGCTCAACTCTTGATCCTATGAACTTGAAAAGACTTAAAGAACCAATAATACTAAAGGACCACCTCTGAGAGATGATATAGACTCCCACTAACATTGTGCATACCTCTACTTACTTTGAAATTCTCAATCATACTTCATGACTACATTCTTCTTTGATCATACTTTGCTTTAAGCTTAGGCATCCTTTGAGCACCTTCAAACCATCTCCAACCATGATGAAACAATATGCTTGCATTCATACATTCTCACTTTAGGCTACCTCCATGATTAATAACAAATGAATAAGCTAAACTTCAAATAATAAGGATGCACAAAAACAACTAACAAACTCATTTAGGAACAACCATACCTTTGTCATTTGGAGAAAATGACCAAAGACCACTCTTCTCTTCACTATCCTTATCTAAAAGCCTAGTAGCCCTAACTAAACCTTAAAACACACATATATTTATATTTATGAACATTTGAGACTTGAAATTTCATATATGAATTACACACATGTGCCCCCTTATTCATGCTAAAAATCATCTTCCAGCTCTACTTCTACACCAAAGCTCCTTCATAAACCTACTAGCCAAATAACCTTCCATTTGCACAAATCCTCATCCATGGAAGACACCACACACTTTAATATGACCATGAAATTAAAAAAAACACCCGTTTAGCCATTTCAATATATCAATTAACCTCAAACCTAAACTCCTTTAAGAAATAAACTAACCAACATGGGCAAAAATACTATATTTTTAAATGAAACTCACTCAACTCACCACCTTTCGATAAACATAAACATTTGAAACTTCTCTCACACCTAGATATCAATAAAACCCACTTATGGACCAAATTTTGAGTTAATAATCCTTTTGGAACCTGTACTTTATATACCTTGGTTTTTGGCCTGCTTAGCTTTAAACACAAACTAGGAAACCCAAGAGTAAACACAATTCTCCAATTGCACACAAAAGACCTTAAAAACTTGACATCACCTGGGACACACTTAAATGAGCTCAAAACACCTTTATATTCCACTAAGACATCTTGAAAAATTTTAATTCTTTAAATGACACTTGGAAATCTCCATACCTAGTGTGTACACCTTGCACATACAGTAGTCAACATGTCAAAACACTAGAAACTAATCATGACAACATTATAAAATCACAAAGACACCTCATCCACTTTGAAAAACTAAACTCAATATATCTAAAATCTCTTTTTTTAATTATATTCTACTACACAGTCCTTTGATCCTAGGACTTGACCATTTACAAAGCTCCCTTTTTGTTTATGCATGAGGATTCAATACATTGACAAAGCACATAAATTGGTTCGATCAAGTCACCATATCAACATTATTGAGTTCAAATCTATAATATACTTCTTCATATCTTCACCATGACTAGAACATCTCACATATTCTCCCCCTCACAACATGACCACATATACAACCAAGATCTGCTTCTTGACACATCTTACCCACAAGAAGTATGTCAAAGAATTATATCACACTCAAGACACATGAGTTATGTATACCTAAATACATACCAATCTATGAAATTATAGGGCCTACAATTCCTCTCTCAAGAGTCACCATATTATTGATTATAACAACAAGAACAAACACAATACAAAATGACTCACTAGAAATCAAGCTCCTAAGTATTTTCAAGGCACAATACTAGATCAAGCTACCTCTAGAGACCAACTATGGATGAAATCTGATTGTATCCATACCTTTCTTCTACTGAAACTCATCTTCATGGATTTCTATTCATGCAATGCCAACCAAGACCCAACACGCATCTACCATGCTTCCTTTTTCTGTAAAGTGTCTCTTTGAAGCCTAGAGAGAGACACCCCTTTGACATAGTGAGACTAAAAGTCCAAAAACTTAGGAGACTCCCATATATCCATACTCTTTTTTGAATGTTAGTCTTGCCTCATCACCAAATTAACTTTGAAAAGATCCTTGACTTCATTCTTTGCTTTAGACTTGTCAATAAAAGTGGACAATAGAAACTCTTGACTTTCTTTCATGTCTATCACAAAAAATAAACCATCTTTGGTCTCAGTCTAATCTATCCTAATAGGATTAGGTTTCCACAACCAATTATGACATATTCCTTGCATATTAGGAGCTCCATACACCTTATTTTTATTTGAGAACTCATTCAACCTATTCTTTCAATACCTAGCAATGTAACCAACTCTATGACATCTAAAACAAATAACATCAATCATACCTTTTGCTTGATGATTATCGTGATATTTATTTGACTAATTTATTCTCTTATTTCATTCTCTAGTAATGTGGCCAAACTAATTACATGAATAAAAATGACTCTAGGATGAATATCTCATTGCATTGATATATCTAGCTTGCCTTCTTTCTTGCAATCTCGGAGCCGGATTGAACTTATCTTGACTTGATGGTCTTTTCTTGTAGAACCTAGCAATGTGACCAAATATTTGACAACTATAGCTAACAATGTCTTTCATACCTTTAGTTTGAATATGGTAGCCATATCCCTTTGAATTATTGATTCTTATTACAAGTCCTTTGCCTTATGACCAGCAAAATAATAAATAAAATAATAGCCCATAAAATATCTTTCATACCTTATGGTGCTTGGCTGCTTGATGGACATTTTCTTGTAACATTTGGTGCTTGATCTTACTTAGTTAAATATGGATGAATTTCATGGCATCCTTACTGCCTATGAGGTGATAGTCAATTAGGATAAACCACCAAAGAAGGAAGCAACATTCAAGATAGAAATGAAGTCAAAGAAAAAGTTATAAGGTAAGAAACTCAAGGAGGATGACATATCTGATATTGATGATGATGAACTAATTGTTTTGTTTACAATAAAATTGAAAATAGGTTCAGGCAAGTATAAGGGTATCTACTACCTTTCAAATTATTTAATTGTGGAGAGGTGAGACATTTTGATAATAAGTTCCCTCATAAGCATAAGAATAATGATGATAAAGAGCATGGTGAAGATAAGAAAACATATAGGTCTGATAAGATGAAGAAAGGATTCAAAAAGTATGACAACAAGAAGAAGTACTTCAAGAACAAGAAGAGTCTCTACACCAATAAATATTGTAGCTCATCAGATTAGAGTGAAGATAGTGATTCTAAGTTTGATAATGAAGATGATGGTCCTATTGAAGATAAAGCCCTCTTCATGGTTGAGGAAGGAAGTTGATCATATCAAAAGGAGTCTATTTGGAGTGATATAGATAATGAAGAAGACAAGGAGGAATGTGAGAATGAATTAAGGAATGTTCTTGAAAAACTAAAGATGGAGAAGAAGATTAACAAGAAAATGAAGTCTCAAATGAAGGAATATGAAGAGCAATTCAATGTGTTTGAGGTAAGAATGAATGAAGACACCAAGGAGCATGAAGATATATTCAAGCTTCTTAGTTGTCAATTGAAAATCTTATCTACAAGCCTAAAAGCTAAAGAATATGAGTGTTTAAGGTATGTGATTGAAATTGAGTCATTGAAAGCTAAGTTAGAGAAGACATATAATAAGGTGAAGTCATTTATGAGATTTGAAAAAAGCTCAAGTGATCTAGACAACATTTTGAATAGTCAAAAACATACTAGTGATAGAACTGGTCTTGGATATGAAGAAAAAAAAATAATGTAACTCAAGACAAGGTGAAGATTAATGTAAACAAGGACAATCAGACCTTGAAGGTCAATAATTAGTCATGGATTGAAGATGCTGGTAGAATGAAGATAAATTAGATCAGATAACCAAATGCCATGTATGCAAGTTTTAACAGTTACTATTACACATGTAATCAATTTAGTCATAGGGATAGAGAGTGTAGAAGACCTGATAATAATGAGTGGAATAATCAGTTGAGTTGTGTGAGAAAGGTTGATTGATTCAATTGTCATGATGTGGGACACTTTGTAAAATATTATGGATTTAAATTAAGGCAAGGTGAGTTTCCCTGAAGAAGTATTGTTTGCTACAACTATTAGAAGATTGGTCATATTGTTAGGTTCTAAAAGCAAATGTTATTAAGTCAAAATAAGTTTAATAAAGCTCTTAGAGTGAAAGGAAAAAGGCAATTTAACTCATGGAAACCAAAGGTGGTAAGTGTGAGTCAGGATGATTTTGCAGGTCCAAATAATCTATTTGCTATGGTGGATAATGCTACAGAAGTTGAAGTGTGCCAAGGGATCTCATTATTTACTCATTTTGTGAATAAAGAGACCAAGATCAAGGAGAAGACCAAGGTGCTGGTTGAGGCTAGTTATAAGGTGTGTATGAATCCAAGTGAATATCCTACTATTGTTGAGCATGTTTCATGCAAAATACATCAATTGCCAATACCTAGTGATGAGGTTCCAAACTGCAAGGAAGATTATTCAATTGAAAAGGTATGTCATGAATCTATATTATCCCCATGGGTTGTCAATATAGTATTAGAATAGAAGGATAATTTTGTAGTGGATGAGTAAGTTATTTATCTTAAGCCTAAGAAGAAGAAGAAGAATAATCAATCTTATAGCTATAAGAGGATCAAAGAAGTAACAAAGAAGATGTGGGTAACTCCTGGTTTCACATTGTTCTAGGAAATTGTGAAGTAGGGTGTCTCTATCTATGCTTCATAGGGGAGATCTTTATTATGGAGAAGCAAGTGTGTGTGCCTAAGGTGCAATTAGGGACTTTGGTCTTGAAGGTATGTTTCTATCATTTTTGGATGTTTGGCCTAGTAGGTCAAATGGTTAAGAATGAAGGAAAGGTTGATGTGAAGTATGAGAAGGATGTGTGTAAGTGCATTCTAGGTGGTTTCATGTGCTATTAGGTTTATGATGGAGATTTAATGAAGAGGAAGAGTTGGATTATGAATTTTTACATGCATGAGAGGACATATGAGTGAAATTTAGATATGTTATTTCAAGTCTTGAAGGTGTCTACACAAAGATTTACTGATGTTGCATTATTTAGATTGGCTTGTTCATCTGTTGGTGATCATGGAGGTAGCTTGAGAGAAAATATATGAAGACAAGAGTGTTTTTTCATCATGGTTTATGGTGGAACTCAAGGGGTGCTTAATCTTAGGTAACTTAGGGGGTGTCCCTCTTAATTTTTTAAAGGTGATTTCAATCAGTTTCTAGTGTTCATGTGGTTTAGTCCTCATTAATTGTATTGCATGATCAAAGAAGAGTGTTGTCATGGAGCATGGTTAATAATTTCAAGGTAAGAAGTGGTATGCATAGATTTAGGGGGTGCTAACTCAAATAGTTTGAGTGGATTAAGAATTTATGCATAATGTAAGGAGCATATGTGATATGTTTTAGTCATGTTGAGGATGTGGAGACATATACTACAAATGAGAATTCAAGAAGGTTGATATGATGACTTGATCAAACCTTGTCATAATTATGAAAATATGTTGAATCTTCATGCATAAGCAAAGGGAGCTTGTGAGTTCTATAGGTAAACAGGTCCAAGGATAAAAAAATCCCAATTTCATATTGGAATATGTCAAATAACAGATGAATTAAGATGGAGCATGATGTTAGGGGATATTTATAAGCTCTGTGAGCACTTTGTTAGGTCCAAGGATTAGAGAAGTCTAAGTTCATCTTGGTGCATGTCAAAGGAGGAGGAATTGATTCATATGCTTGAAAGTATGTAAGAATCCTAAGAATCTTAAATAGTATTTGAATGCATAGATAATGTTGAAGAATGATTATTGGCATGTTGAGGAAGAGACCCTTTGTCATTAATGTTAAAGTGGGAGAAAGATTAGAATGAAGGAATTTAAATGAAGTCATTTTTCAAAAGAATTCATTATGAGGGTGTTTTGCCATTAATGATAAAGTGGGAGATTATTGAGCATAGTCATTGATTTTTTTTGTCATTGATGTCAAAGAGGTCACTGATTGTAGGTGTGTATCCTTCGCTCCAACACAAAACATCCAAAATAGTCTTTTGGATCAACCTAAACTTCTTCGCTCATTTTTTAGCTAAAAAACTTGGAATAAATTTAATTTGATATTAGAATTATGACCTATAGGTCATAAAAATTTATCAATATGCTCTACTCTTCATTCCATCCACTAGGCACCCTCACTCTCCTTTGTCCTTCGTCTCTCAACTCTATACCCTTACTCCTGTACCACACACTAGAAACCATCACCTTTGATTTCACTTTTTATAGAGCCTTCATGATTATTATCTTCTTGGTCAGCCACTAGAATTTACGTAAGCCTTAAGACTTATATCAAACTAAGACATAGATAAAATCTATTCTCATAGGTTTACCATTACCTCATTATCCCTAAACCACCATTAGGTCTTGGTGAGACCTAAAACATTTGGGCCTTCATACTCACACCTTATATGTGAGAATACTTAGATCACATTCATCCTTTACCAATTATTTGAACACATCAAACCTATCCCTAATATACCCTTGATCACTCCATCATGGGTTCATTCCACCTAGAACACCAACACAACACTTGAACCTACCAATTAGGTCTCCTTGCTCTTCAGGTCTTCATACATAAATAACACCGTCTCAAAATTTTAAAGAAAAAACTCAAGTATTTCACATAGACATATGATTATATCACATGGGTGAATGATTTAGTACCTATTTTACACCTAAATATTATTTAAGCAATTCAACACAAGCTCTAAGCACTCAATTCAACTCTCTTAGAATGACAACTCAATCTGGTTACACACAATCAAAATATAGTCAAGCTATTTTGACTCTCCATAACTGATCAAGGGAAAAAGATGAAAAAAATGACGTCTCATAAGACTTATAGACTTATATATCATATCCATACTCATTTTATTCCTTAACTTTGCTTAGAACACCTTCAATTTACTCCTGTAACATGGTCACTCAATCTACCAGTGCATTCATCAAACATATTCAACTTATAATCAATTTATCACATTGAATATGGATTGGTAAAATCTATGAAATACATATAGATGGTACTCATAGAGTCTATAACACTCTCCAATAGTTATTTCATCTTGAAACATCAAAATGCTATCAAGAACAACTCAATTACCCTTCTCAGGTCACTTGCAGAACATGGTCAAACACATAGTTAACTTTGGATCTCAATATATTTGACTATACAAACATTAAAAAATTATAATTAGATTTTATGGATGTGACTTGAATTAATCTAAAAATTTTTCATTTACACCACCATGAAATTCATCTTGGATCAAACGATATAGCTCAAAAACTATAGACTAGTTTTCCCTCATTAATTTGAATATTCAAATTCCAACATTCACTATGTGAATGTTAAACATCAAACACTTTGAACTCATCTCATTCTCCTTATAAAATTTTAAAAAACACACTCTATTAATCTCCTTAGGACTATCTTGGTCTTTATCTTGTAACACTCACCGTTGATCTTAGATCCTAACTTCTGTAATCATGCCACTTCACAGCTCTATGTGCAATTTGAGCATCCTTTGACTTATTGACTTAAAATGTGCCATTTATATCTAAATACATGATCATATAATCACCATTTATATCTATATTATAGATCAATTGTGTCCCATTGATCTTTTGTCAACTTAATGAGATTGAGACACATGTCACTAGTGCATGCTTTTTGAGGAACCTTTGATAATTTAACTTCATACACATCATTAATCTCTGTCTGACAAGATCACATGATTCATTGGATCCTTATCCAATCAGAATAAATTCTTTCCAATATATTTTTTATCTGATTAAATTCTCATCGTAGATCTTTGATATCATAAATTTGGCTATGGGAACTTAGTAAACTCTATTTGAGAAGCCAATTTTACACCTTAATAAAATTTTTTATGCTCAACCTCATGACCTAAAGTTTGAACCACATGAATAAATTTTATAGGGTAATCCATTCATGTATAAAAATTCTCCTAAAACTTTCACATGTGTGAAATATTAAGTCATCAATCTACTCACTCAACTTTATCTATCAAGATGACTACTTGAGCTTAGTCATTCATGTGACTGTTCTAAGAAATTTCATTCACTTCCATAAGCATTCTAAGCACTAATAAAAACCCATAGGGTCTCTATAACATGTAAATATCATAAATAACATCCATTAATTTATTAACCTAGCAAACACTCTCCAAACCATCAATATGATCACTTTGTCATTAATGCACTATGAATCATGACCTCTTTGACATCATTGACAACCTAGCATCAATGACCATGCTAAAAAATCACTGAGAGGTGGGGGGTGTGAATAAATGATTTAATATAATCCAATCTAATTCCCAACTCTTAAACATTCAACATACATTAACTTGATCAAGAAACATAAATATGAAAGCACATACATCCAGAGTATACATCACATGAACATATCATATATGTAGGAAACCCTCTTGGGGTATAAAACCCACTAAACCCTAAAAGATAGAATATAGTCCTATAAAAAAATATCCAATATTTATACTATCACCCATTGATTAAATAACATCCATCCCTTATTTTAGTGAGACACGAATCCCACAAGGAGCTACTACCCCTACCTAGTTGAGCACCCACAACAACTAGAACTTTAACAAGATTTACCTTACAAGGAAAAACCAACCCCTTAGGAAACCAATAACCCACTAAAATACTTAAACATATAATCTTAAACACCTATTACTTCTCTTCAACAAATGATGACCACCTCTGTCTACACTCTTTACCTCCAATCTCTCTCAAGCTACCTCTAGGGCTAACTTGTTCAAACTGCCTCTTCTAGACTCATTAGGTCTAATGACCTATGTTTCCTCCTGCATAAAATTAATTAGATAAACATGTCTAATATTTATCACACATTTATAGTCCTAACTAACATGTACCTTCTCTTTCAAAGGTTCTCTTCTTCACTTAAATCTGTACACACACAACTGCTCTATACTTCACTCTCAATACTATAAACCATCACCTTTGCTTTCACTCTTTATAGAGTCTTCATGAATATTATCTTTTTGGTCAGCCATAATAATTTAATTAACCTTAATGCTTCCATCATGCTAATATATATCTCAAATCCATTCTCATAGGTCGGCCATTATCTCATTGGCCCCAAACCACCTTTAGGTCTTGGTGAGTACTAAAACAATTAGTCCTTCATACTCACACATTACATGTGAGACTACTTGGACCACCTTCATAATTTAAAAATTATTAAAGCATATCAAAAATATCTCAAATATACCCTTTATCACTCCCTCATGGGTCCATGCCACTTGGAACACCAACTCAACACTTGAACCTACCAATATGGTCTCCTTACTCTTTAGGGCTTCATGCATAAACAACACAGTCTCAAACTTTTAAATAACTACTCAAATATTTCACATATAAATATGATTAGATCATATGGGTAAAACCTTCATGACCTATGATACATATCCATTTACTTTAGATACTTCAACATATATTCTAACCACTCGAATAAACTCTCTCCAAATGACCACTTAGACTGGTCACACACAGTCAAAATATAGTCAAGCTATTTTAACTTTTCATAATTTATCAAGAGAAAAATATGACAAACATTTCCTTTTTATAATCCTTAGAGACTTATATAACATATAAAAACTCATTTTATTCTTCAATTCTACTCAAAACACCTTCAATTCACTCTTATAACATGGTCACTCAATCTACCAGTGTATTCATCAAACATAGTCAACTTATAAGCAATTGTTCACACTAAAGATTAATTGGTAAAACCTCAAAAATATATAAAAATAGTAATCATAGAGTCTATAAAACTATACAATAGTTATTTCATCTTGAAACATCAAAATTCTATCTAGAAAAACTCAATTATCCTTCTTAGGTCACTTGTAGAACATGGCCAAACACAGTCAACTTTGGAGCTCAATATCTTTGAATTTACAAACATTAAAACCTTATAATCAGATTTAATGGATGTACCTTGAATTCCTCTACAAATTTACCTTTTACAACACCATGAAATTCATCTTGGTCCAAAATATATATCTCAAAAACTATAGACTGATTTTCCCTCATTAATTTAAATATTTAAATTCCAACGGTCACTATGTAAATGCTAAACATCAGACACTTTGACCTCATCTCATGCTCCCTGGAAACTTTAAACAAATATGAATTGTTGATATCCTTAGAAGTATCTTGGTACATATCTTACAATGCTCACCATTGATCTTAGATCCTCACTTCCATGATTAAGACACTTGGCACCCTCGCTTACCTTCTAAACACATTGACTATTTGACTCCAATGAATTTATGCCACTTGGCATCCCCATGTGCATTTTGAGCATCATTTGACATGTTAACTAAATATGCACCATTAGATCATATTTTCATTATCACATGCTCACTATTGATCTCTATCTGATAGGTTTCATGCTTGTCATAGATCTGCTACTCAAACTCTATGATTGTGACATATGTCACTAACACATGCAATTTTGTCTATTTAAATTTTAACCATGTTGTTAGATCCTAATGATAAGATAATTAACTCCATTGGATCCTTATCTAATTATAATAAATGCTCATTTTTAGATCTATGATGTGGTTAAACACTCATTATAGATATTCCATAATGCAAATTTGGCTAAGTATGGGAACTTAGTAAATTTTATCTGAGAAGACAACTTTGCACCTTAACAAAGTTTTCTATGTTCAACCTCATGACCTAAAATTTGAACCACATGATCAAATTTCATAGGGGAATCCATCCATGTATCAAACTAGTCCTAAGACCTTCACATTTATGAGGTATGATGTCATTAATATTATCACTTTGTCATTAATACACTAGTACCACATGCTCTCTCTAATAACAATGACAACCAAACATCAATTATTATGCTCAACAATCTCACCTTTTTGTCATTGAAGGTGCATACATAAAAATATATGGGTGTTTCAAGGTTCAGGTAAGGCTACTAGGCCTCTATCAAGGCTAGTGAAGAGAAGAGTAGTCTTTGGTCATTTTATCTAAATGAAAAAGGTATGGTTATTTCTGAATGAGTTTGTTAGTTATTTTTGTGCATCTTTTCTGTTTGAATATTAGCTTGTTCTTCTACTAGTAATCATGGAGGTAGCCTAAAGTGAGAAGGTATGAAGGAAAGTATGTTGTTTCATCATGGTTATAGATGGTCTGAAGGTGATCATAGGATGCCTAAGCTCAGGTGGCTTAGAGGGATTCCCTCTTAATGTTTTTTAAGGTGAGATCAAGTAATTTTTGGCATTCATGTGTGTTTAGTCCTCATTAATAATAGTGCATGATAAAATAAGATTGTTGTCATGGAGCATGGTTGAGAATTCCAAGTTTAGATTGGTGTATGTCAAAGAATAGATGACTTGAGATGGAACATGATGTTAGGGGGAGATTTCTAAGATATGTGAGTAGTTTGTTAGGTCTAAGGATCAGAGAAGTCTAAGTTTAGCTTGGTGCATGTCAAAGGGGAAATGATTTATTCATATGCTTGAAAGTATGTAAGTATATTGAGAATCTAAAATAGTATTTAAATGCATACATAATTTTGAGGAATGATTTTTGGCATGTTGAGGAAGAGACCCTTTGTCATTAATATCAAAGGGGAAGAAAGATTAGAATGAAGGAGTTAAAATGAAGTCATTATTCAAAATAATTCATTCTAAGGGTGTTTTGCCATCAATGACAAAGGGGGAGATTTTTGAGCATAGTCATTGATGTTTGGTTGTCATTGATGTCAAAGAGAGCAAGTGGTATCAAAGTAGGACCTTCTGTATAAGTTTAACCACTTGAAGGTGATCCAAGGTACAATATGGGTAAAAAGGAAAGTTGTTCAAAAAAAAAGATCATCATGTTTGATGAATAAGTTTCCCATAACATTAGAGAAGAATAAGAGTTATATGATAGAAAGGAAGAATAAGTTGATCTAGAAGTTGAGCTCATGAGTGCACTTGGTGAACTAAAAGAGTAAAAGAAGAGGAATAATAAAATGAGGAATATGATCAAAGGTCTTGAAGCACGAGTCAAGTCTCTTGAAGAAAGTTTGTCAGGAAAGACCATAAGAGAGGAAAAGAATAATCAAGAACTGATAAAGTCCATGGAAGAGAAATCATGTAGATTCAATGATGACATCTCCAAAGAAGCCAAGTAAGATAAGGAAACCATCAAAGATCTCAAAATTCAATTAGAGGCTACAAGTTCAAGCATGAGGGCTAAAGAAGATGAATGTGTCCAATTGAAAGATAATATTGTTTCCCTAAAGTATGAGCATGAAATGGTCATAATCAAGATAGGAAAGATTGAATAAGAACAAAAGAGATTAGAAAAAGGTAAAGAGTATGGTAACATGAAAGACAATAAGTCAAATCAGGTCAAAGGAAAAATGAAGAAGCCAATCATACAACCAAATACTTCAAGGTATGCCAAATATTTTATGATCCATTATTTTGTTTGTCATATTTTTAGTCATAAGGAAAAAGACTATGTAAGAAGAAGAAATCATTCAAAGGAAGATAACTTCCATATTCCAACAAAAGGTATGGAATATATTGTTTTCTACAATTGTCAAAGAGTTGGTCACAATGCTAGGTTCTACAAGCAAAGACCACTAAGTAAAGATAAGTTCAATCAAGATCCTAGAGTGAAAGAAAGAAGACAAGATAGATAGATAAATGCAATGAGATATTCATTCTAGAGTCATTGTTATGCATGTAATCAATTTGGCCACATTGCTAGAGAATGCAAGAGGAGAAGAAATTAGTTAAAGAAAGATCACAATCTTTATCAAGCAAAAGGTATTAATGATCTTGTTTGTTTTAGATGTCCTAGATTTGGTCACATTGATATATATTGCAAGAATAAGTTGAATGAGTTTTCAAAGTAAAATATGGTGTATGGAGATCCTAGTATAAAAGAAAGAGGTCACAAATGGTTGTGAAAACCTAAGCCTATTAGAAAAGATCAGATTAAGACTATAAAAGGTTTGTTTTCCATGATAGACATGAAGGAATGTTAAAAGTTTTTGTTGTCTAAATTTATTGAAAAATTTAAAGCAAATATTAAAATCAAATATCCAATCAAAGTGAATTTGATGATGAGGCAAGACTGCAAGTCAAATGAGAGTATAGAGATATGGGAGTCTCCTGAGTGTTGTGACTTTTAGTCTCACTATGTCAAAGGGGTGTCTCTCTCTAGGCTTCAAAGAGAGACTTTATAGAAAGATGAATCATGATGGATCCCTATTGGGTCTTGGTTGGTGTTACATGATAATAAATCCATAAAGTCCTTGGTGTAAAGGGAGAGGTATTTGAGGGCTAATATTGTGAAGATGAGTTACAATAGAAGAAAGGTATGGATGCAATTGGTCTCTCGAGGTATCTTGATCTAGTGTAGTGCTTTAAAATATACTTAGGAGCTTGGTTTTAGGTTGGTCAATCTACATTGTGTTTGTTCTTATTATTCTGATCAGTAGTATGGCGACTCTTGAGAGAGGACTTGTGGTCCCTAGAAGTTCAAAGATTGGTATGGATTTAGGGAGAGCTAATTTAGGTGTATTGAGTGTGGTATGATGTTTTGACATAATTCTTATGAGAAATATGTGTCAAGGAGAATATATTGGTTGTATATGTGGTCATGATCAAAGGGGGAGCATTTGTGAGATTCTTCAGTTTAATAAACTTATGTTTTTTGGTATGCTTCATGAACTCAAATGAAGTAACTCAGCTAAAGGTATGTTCATTTCAATTGGTTTGATTCTAAGGTGTGTGATAAGTCATATTATAAGTGAAAAATATTGTGAAGGTCAGATTAATATTGTTGAGGACAAGAGATTAAATATGTGCTTGGTTAAGGGGGAGTAATGAGTTTTATGTAGCTGCTCTAAAATGTTGTGATGGAATGTTTCATAAGATATATTCTGGGACAGTGATCCTAAAGTCAAAGTTTTGGTCAATCTTTGATGAATGCTCTAGTTGGTCAATATGGTGAATAATGAAGTTGTGTATTCAAGGTTTTTAATTAGGGAATGGAAGTTTTGAGGTATCTGATCAAGGATGATGAGTTATCAAGATATTCTATGGCATAGAAAGGTCTATAGGCTAGGTATAGAGATTTCCAAGTGTCATTTGAAGAATTTCAAGTTGTCAAGGTTTATTAATGGGATAAAAGGTGTGTTGACATCATTAAAGTGTGTTTTATGTGATTTTATTCTTATAAGATATTTTGAGTGAAACTTGAATCTTTTTGAGTGCTCTTGGGTTTTCCTAGTTTTGGCTTAAGGACAAGTAGGTAAAAACCTAGCCGAAGGGTCAATGGGTTCTTCAAGATATGTGACCTCATAAATTGGTCCAAAAGTGTTTTTTATTAACCTATAAGTGTGAGATAATTTTCAAATGCCGATGTTAACCAAAAGGTGGTGAGTTGACTGAGTTTCACTTAAAAATCTAGTATTTTTACCTATGTTGATTAATTTGTTTTTTAAGAGAGTTAAGGTCTGAGGTTAATTTATATATTAAAATAGACAAATGGGTTTTCAAAAATTCTTTTACATCCTTCTGAAAGTGCATGGTGTCTTCTATGGATGAGGATTTATGCAAATGGAGGGCTAAGTGGCTAGCAGGTTTGTGAAGGATTATGGTGAAGAAGCAGAGTTGGAAGATGATTTTTGGCACGAATGAGGGAACACATGAGTGTACTTTAGATATGTAATTTCAAGTCTTGAGAGTGAAATTTAGAGTATTTGTGTGTGTGTGGATTTAATAAAAGAAGAAAACCTTTGAAAGAGAAGGTACAAGTCAGTTAGGACCATCAGTGTGTGAGAAATATTAGACATGTTTATCTAATCAAGTTAATGCAGGAGGATACATAGGCAATTAGACCTAATGAGTATAGAAGAGGTAGTTTGAGAAAGTTAGTCCTAAAGGTAGCTTGAGAGAGATTGGAGGTGAAGAGTGCAAATAGAGGTGGTCATCATCAATTAAAGAACAATAACAGGTGTTTAAGATGATCTATTCAGGTAGTTGAGTGGGTACTTGGTTGCCTAGGGGGTTGGTTCCTCCTTACAAGGTAAAACTTGCTAAAGGTCTAGTTGTTATGGGTGCTTAACTAGATAGGGGCAATAGCTCCTTGTGGGATTAGTGTCTCACTAAACTAAGGGAGGGGTGTTCCTTGATTAGTGGGTGCTAGTCTAAATATTGGATCTTATTTTATAGGACTATAGTCCATTTGTAGGGTTCAATGGGTTTTATCCCCCAAGAGGGTTTCCCACACATATCATGTGTTATGTGCTTTATCTTGCTATATATTCCTTATTCATTACAATGATTAATTTGTATGCATCATGATTGTATGTGATTTATGTTTAAGATTTTTTAATTGAATTGGATTATTTTTCATCACTGATTCACACCCCCTCTCACATATAAAACATCCAAAATATACCTAAATTCAAAAGAGGTGGTGGATTAGAAACAATGATCACATCTTTCCCAAACACCACCATTCCTAATGATTATCTCATGTATATGATGAACACTATTGGAGAGATTCAAAGACAAGTATATGTACTTAAAATGTAAATGGCTTGCCATAATGCTAATGCCAATATTACCTCACTCAACAATCAACATCTTGCACATTGTATACTTGAATCTCTTTATTTTCAAGGTTTTGAACTACCACATTTACCTCTCTTTTATCATTACAAAGATATTTTTGATCACATTATTAAATATGTACACTATTTTTGTTAATGGACTAAAGATGACAAAATCTTGCAAAAAGCCTTTCATAGTAGTATTACTAATGAAGCTCACAATTGGTTCTATTACTTACCAAAGGGTTACTTAACCACTTTTTAATAATTGGAGGATGCTTTCTTTTTTGATTTCAATATACACAAGGTGCGTATACTTACATTATAACATTTGCATAATTTCAAAAAACATTATGCTAAATCCCTTCAAGACTATGTTATTCAATTTAAAACTACATTGTATGCCTTAGCATTTAGACCCTATTATTTGAAATTGTAATTCATCTTTAGTATAGGTATTCTTTCCTCATTAATAGAAATATCATAACATAAACAATATGAATCATTTACCTATTTATACTTAGATGTTCATAGATATGTTTCATTCATACTCAAATATCCAGATGAACTTAACATCTCCACTTCTAAATACAAAAGTTTTATTCCATGTATAAATGAGGAAGATGTATTACCAAATCAACACTATGAGAAAATGTATGGCATTCCTCACATTCATATGGAACTTTATAAACATTACTCAATATGGGACCAATCCAAGATATAAATCCAAAACACACACCTGAAGTTGAACAAACCAAAAATCATCCATGCAAACAATATTTAACAATTACATTATTTATGGGTGGTGCTTATTTTTGGCATAATCATGTGGACCCATGCAAATAAAAATAACTTGTGATATAAGATGATTATAAAAACTTGGATTTGACCTAAAATACCTTAAAAATAAGGGAGGTTGGAAATACTCTTTAGGTAACATAATAATAAAAACTACTTGTGGTCCTAGAGTGATTCAAATAAGCATTTGGGTTATGCCACAAAAATATCAGTACTCATTCACATTGGGAAATCTTTAGTTATATACACAATCATGAAAATGTATTTATGACATAGAAGGACCAACATTTAAGTAAGGGAACTCTCTTGAGCTATTACACTTTTATTTTATTGTTATTTTTATCTATTGAAGTGTATTCACCCCTTGTACCGAAATATTAAGAATAGGGAAAGAGCATCTATAATCTAATAGTTTATTGCATCTCATATATAAATATAATGGTTGTTTATTAACATTACACTATAATACATGAGTGTTGATTAAATAATTATCTATGAACAAGGGTCTAAATTAGTCTAACCCCTCATAACTACCATAAATTTTCATGCTCTTGAAAAGAATCTGAGTAGATTAGGGATTGGAAAAATAATCAATAATTTTAGAATATTTGTGTATTAATTTAATAATCTAAAATATATTTTTATCAAAATATGCATGCAAAGGTACTTACAAAATTTTAGGATCATTTGATAGAGTTTGGTTAAAATCAAATTATACCTACCAAAATGAAGTCCTATGATCTGAGTCATTGCCAAAATCATGTCACTAAATTTGGTTATTTTTTTGTATACTTTAATCCATACCAATTTTCATATTTGCTTTGGTATTGTTTCTAGAATATTTTTAATCAAATTTAGCCTTCGACAATGCATAGGTAAGTCATAAAATGAAGGTATTTATCTAAGAAATCTATCTATTATAAACATTTTAATTCTTTAGATGTATACATTTCACATCTATATATGGTGTTTCATAGCTATTTTATTAATATTTAAATGCACCCTTCCCTTTTGATGACTAGTGTATTGTTTCTTGACCATTGTGCACTTTTCATCAAAATATTATCCTTTTCTCTTGTAACATAATATAGTATATGTGTAGACATATATATTTCCAATATAAAACCCTTTTACCTTTATACAATGTAATTTTTATTAGGATTTGGCCTACAAGAATATCACAACTTTGGCACTGTCTCTTTATATTTCATCTTATTCAACACGTATAGAAGATCTTGGTGTTTTATGTCTTATTTATTGAATGTGTAATGGTTGATTTAAAAATTATTTATTCATCTTCCATTATATGTTCATTATAAATTTCAACTCTATTAATTAAGATCCATTATACTTAGTAATTTGTGGATTGTTTTCCATGCATTTGCTAGGCTTAGCACATATAAATGATAAATAACACTAAAAAATTATGTTTAAAAAATTGATATTGAAAATACATTAGGTAATTCTCATATCTCCTAACTGAATTTTTATTGTCTCTATGAGGTCATGGTAAAATATTAATATTAGCACATACCCTTTTTTTATTGAAAATATTTTCCATATATTAATAATACAATGTGTTACAATAGTAAGTTATACAAAAAAGTGAGTGGATGGTATCACACTCCAAAATAATAGATGAGTCGAAGCCGAGAAAAACTATAAAATCAAATTATAGATAGAAGAAATAATTTTTAGCCAAAAAGGGTGAAAAATAACCAACTAAAAAAAGTGAGAGCCAACAGAGAATATTAATATTAGCACGTACTTATTTTAAGGATGGGTTTGGTAAAAAGTATTCTACTTATGATAGATAAAATACCCATTGAGTTGTATTACTTGGTCAAAATATGTAAAATGGGGAGTTATAACCCTATAAATTCTTTCCAAATAAATATTTTGAAGTTATTCCCTTGAAAAACAATAAAGGCATGACTTCAAAGATAATAGCAGAGCTATTAATGAGTGAGTGGCCATGATTGATAATTATCAAATGATGGTTAGGGTTTCAAAAAATACATTAGTAATTTTGAGCCCCTTAAAGCTTAATTCCATGAGGTTTCACTATCAAAATTAATATTTTAAGATAATATTAATAAGATTTTCACCAAAGATTTGTTCAATACCTCATGGAATACCATCAAAACAAACACATTGAATTTTTTGGGCACCATCACAATATCCTCTAACAAAAATAACTACATCAATGATTGATTGAGGTTTGATTAACCCTAAAATGGTAGTACTTAGGTTGAGGTTACCTAGATAACTTATTAAAGGGGTATATATAAATGAATAAGCATAAGGGTGATAATCATATCTATAGTAGGCTAATTCAGTGCTAAAATCAGATATAAACATACATTGAATTTATTATGTTGAGTTATGCTAAAAATAGTAAGTAAAACTATGATATATGTTGAAATGAAAAAGAAGTAATGTACTTAGTTTTTTCTAATGATAATGTAGTTCTAGAATAGGTAGGAAGTAGACTAGAAGATGATTCTAGAACAATCGCCAGATTTTGGATTGGATGCTTCTAGAGTTGTAGACATTAATGTTATCTTGGGATGGTTACATCGATGATATTGTCTAAAATTTATGAAAATGTTTTATATAGAATAACTAATGGAAAAGGATGTGACCACTTATATGCTTCTAGGTTTGTCTTCACCTACACTCTGGTGCATTGAAATTTGGGTCATGGACTATTACTCCTCATGAATTTTCAAAACCCTAGTTCTTTATCTTTATAGTGACCTTAAAGAAAAATGGGTTAGTGGGCACATTGTGTTGATCTAACCCCAAATACCCCTTTGTAAGTAAGCATTACCTACATAGACAATACTCTAAAGAGGGCCTTAGACTGATGTAGTTCTCCCCTATGTGTTGGTTTGTGTGTGAATCATACATTATGTGATAATCAAGTATAATAGTGACTTAGATTGTAACTTGGAAAATATATATCTTAGATTACTCCTTCAGTACTTCATACCTGTAGATGTGTTATCTCTATGACTAATATGGAAATAGGGAAGTTTTGCTCAATTGAATGCTTTTGATAAGTTGCCTTAGTCTATTTTGGTATCTTTTAGGTGATGAATGAATGAGGGTTGATTTTGTATTTATATCAATCCATTTATAGAAGTAACTCATATTAAATCACTTAGGCTAACCATTATGATACATTTCATTTGTAAATTAGATGACTTTAGTCCACTATACACTTACATTGGGTCAGGACACTAGCATCGATGATACTGTATGTCTCAAAAATTAGTGTCTAAAGAGTAGAAAAATGGGTACATACTTAGAATTTGTCATCAAAATAAGACTGATTAGGATAAGAGTTAGGCCAAGGGGAAAAAGATAGGGCAAATGTGAGACTTCAGGAAATGGTAAAGGTCTAGAATTGAATGTAATATCTAAGGTATGAGTTTTCCAAGTGTACAAGATTGAGGTGCTATATAATTCATATATAGTGTCTACATTTTCCCCCCTTTAATATAGAAATGAAATTTCTAGTTTAAAGGAAAGGAATGCATACCTAATTTTGTATAACACACCTTGTCTTTGTGTGAACCCAAATTGAGTGATTTGTCAGTGACTGACCTAAAAATAAGAGCATATTATAGCGTATAATAAATGTATATAATATAAAATTGAAATTGTTGAAAGAGTAAGGTTTAGGAATACACCTATGTGTTGATGTAACCGTCTTGCCTATTGGCAAGTTGTTTTTGAAAAGATGTATCAATGTAAGGATCTAAAATTGAGATTAGGAAAAATATATATAAATTTGGAAATTGCATATATCTATGGAGAGAGAGAGAGAGAGAGAGAGAGAGAGAGAGAGAGAGAGAGAGAGAGAGAGAGAGAGAGAGAGAGAGAGAGAGAGAGAGAGAGAGAGAGAGAGAGAGAGAGAGAGAGAGAGAGAGAGAGAGAGAGAGAGAGAGAGAGAGAGAGAGAGAGAAGGCACATGCCCCCAACCTTAGTGAAAAGGTGAGTTGCCACTAGACAGTTGAGATTAGCTCAATCATGTAACCTAATTATACTTATAACTTGGTAAGGTTAAATGATATAATCAATTATATTATAATTTTTTTGAAATATTAAGTGATTTAATCACCTCAACCATACTAAAAGTGAACCATCTACTACAGTAGATCGACTCAATATAGTCCATAAAAATATGCCCTAGATATTAGTACATAAAAATCCATGATATGGTAATACTCCATAGAAGAGTTTTGAAATGTAATAGTTATTTGGATTTTGAAATATTAGGCACACATTGCATAGCATATGCACCTTAAATATGTCTCATGTTAAAACTATGTATAACAATGGTACCAATGTATAAATTTTTTTCACAACTATGAATCTAAATTTATATAATTATGTGCTTCAACCAATTTATAAACTATGTAAGTGTGGAGAATATGATTCAAAATCATGCCCCACTATATATGGAGAAATATAAAAACTAAAATAAGTACCAATGTGGATACCCTGTTTCCAAAACATGTCTTCACTATAATCTAGAGACGTTGAATACTAGATAAGTGTAGAGAACGTGCTTCCAAAGAATACCTCCACTGAATCTAAAAACTATGAATATGTGGAAGCCATGCCTATTACATGCCCCCATTATATATAAAAATTGATATAAGTACCACATACTAAATAAGTGTGGAGAATATGCTTCCAAAGCATGCCCCTAATAAATCTAAAACTGTGCACCAAATGTGATTAACATGTCTCTATGGCATGGCCCAATTAATATTCCACCCTTTGAGGTGAGCGAATAATAGAATATGGTAGGTAAATCACCTTAAAAGGATAAGACAACTATATAATCTATGAATTTAACCATGTAACATATAGAAGGAATATGTCTAGGTAAATGTATCATTGAAACACATAGAATAATGTGATCATATGAAGGCCTAAGATGCATGATAAGGATCATGGAAAATTATAGATAGTAACAATAAAAGATTAATAATCAGATCAATCACACACATAAGAGCACTTAAAATCAATTCAAAATGAAATGGTTTGAGGAAACCAAAAATAAGGGGCATATTCAAATGTTGCATAATTCAAAGGACATGACTTAGTCAAATGTCCACAAAAGAAAGAATGACATATTTAAATGTCCATAAAATAATCAATGACATATTTAGATGTCAAAAAAAGAACACAGGCACAAAGGCCACAAATAAAGGAGAATATTCAAATTCTTGAATAAACAAGATAATTGTAAGACAAGGCACTCAAGGAATTATATAGAGGAAAACATAAGAAACCAACATAAACATATCATATTAGCTCATGGATCAAATGTGTTAGTAAAAAATGTCAAGTGCATATCATATCTAGTACCTTGTGTAAGATATAATCATGGATAAATTCATGTGTAAGTACATTTAGAAGCTCAAAATATGATAATGTAGAATGACCATAGAATGATATAACTGGGAAGTATCATGATCATAAAGGTGGATGCCCCCAATGTTCATATGACATGAGTAGAGGGAAGGCCAAAAATATAAAATTGGAATAGATCATGTATCTATGTATGCATGTATCACACTCAAGTAGAATCATGACCCACATGTGTATGTATAAGTAACTGATATACCATCCATTAACATGGAACTAACACATAAATTCCAAGGATACAATAGAATATGTAGGTACCAAAAGTGTTTTTGAATTTTTGAGTGTTTTTTTATTCTTTTTTTTGAATTTCTTAAAAGGAAAGGCTATCATATGACCCCATATAAAGAGTGATCATAAATATCTCCCCAATGTGAACATGGTGTAATAATTTGGTGATGCTATCAAGGAACATGCATATGTAAAATATATGTCAATATAATATTTGTGATAATCTATATGGATAATAAGACTCTATGGTCTTAGATAAATAGTAAGAGTAATAGGAGTAGGGGTTCATGAAATCCATCATTGAGTGTTTTGTGGTTTATTTAGAATATTAGTAATAGAAACATGTGTAGGTTCTCTGGATATTTGCACATGGTGTGTAGTAGATGAAGATTCTATAAAATCCATTGTATGTCTCTGATGTAATGGTCTCTGAAGTAATGACTACCTAATAAAGGGGATTGCATGTTGCTTACCCTTTTATGGTGGATTAACCTTAGTAGGTTTAATAGTTAACTATCTAGGTATAAGTTTTTCTTATTCAAGAGGATGCTTATATGGTATTATGAAAACTATAATTACCCAATTGGCATTATTCTATTTAACACACCCATACACTATATAAGGTATTGATCAAAAGTGTATGGATCCAAAGTCTTTCCAATAACATATCAAAGATGATCATGGAAGGTATAATTGAAAATTTAGTAACCACATGTGTGGGACTGACCTATAAAATTAGGTCAATCTCACGAAGAACCTTCTAGGAGGTCCCATCGAATGATCTAATTGATCTAATAGAAGGATGTAAATCATTATGAGCATAACCTAAGTGAGTAAGTAATGTCATGGTAAAAATGTTATCACTTGCACCATTATCAATCATAATACTACATATAGGGTTTTTATCATGGTATACTCAAATTAATAAAGAATTAAGATTGAAGTCATCATGCTTAATCTCACTATCATCAAAATAAATAGAGGGCCTTTAAACCATAAGAGGTATATGCCACATATAATTACTAATATTCCCATCTAATGAGTGCCCATAATGTGATGTAATAGGATGTGCATTATATGGCATTTGAACTTTTAATTCTTTCTTAGAATGGTCTTGTAAAGGATAGATATTTTTTGTTTGTGATGATCACTAGGTTGCGAATTTGATTCCTTTGGAGGATCATCAAATGAAAATTTTTGACCATCAATAAGATCTTGGATATTATGCTTAAAGGTAAAACATATGGTTGTGGAATGTCCTGGTCCTTGGTGATAATCACAATAAGCATTTGCATCATATCCTTTGGGTAGATGTCTATTCATATTAACATCTATAGGATGAGGGAGAGATATAAGTTGACATTCGATTAACCATGAGAGTAATGAATCTGGGGACTCAAGTAAATGTGTAAATCATCTCCTTAGGGCATTGGATAAGAAAATATAATTAGGTTGATGTGAATATATGTTAACCATGGTGGTAATTTCCTTTTTAGGCTCAAGAGACTTTACCTTATAGCTTAGTTTGATTGTAAACTTATTAGTGAACATAAATGTAGCTAGTGTGTTTGCTACATATTTGAGCTTATTCAAGGAAATATGCTTCATTTCACAGCCCCATACAACATGGCATAAGTCATCAAAATATTTGAATTTCTTAAAAATAATGGACTCACAGAAAGGAACAAACAAACTTTGCTTGAATATGTCTTAAAACTCCTTATCTACGATAGGATTGGTCATTTTAGCTATCATTGTATTATATCTAAAGACATACTAATTTATATGTTCATTTTTTCCTTATTTAATTTTGGTAATTTGAGCATAGAAACATTTTTATAAATATTAATGGAAAAGTGTGTTATTTTGATCTTCAAGAGGTTTGAATGATTTCACAGATTGAAGAGGTAATTCAATAGTCCTTGAGGCTTCTTGTAAATAATTTGGTCAAAATTTTATCATTAGAGGAATAGTCAATCTTGTTATGTGGCATGGCTTGAGGAATAGTCAATCTTGTTATGATTTAAAGTATCCTCATGCTATTGATTCTCAAGTGAAAGAGGGTTATGCAACACATCTTGTGAATCAATAGCATGAGGATACTTTAAATCATTTTGTTCAATGTTTGTAACCTTGTATTCCAATATATTTATAACTTGGAGTGTTTGAAATATAAACACAATGGGATTTAGATTAGTAAGTTGAGTAGTTACCAAAGGGGATGTAAACATGGTTTGAGTGGTGATAGGCATTGAAACTAGTATTTTAGTTGAAACATTTGTTAACCTCATGGTAGATGTATCAATAGTAGTTTCAATTAAAAAAGGTTGGAAGACATAATCTATGCATCCACTAGATGTAGGTAGATTGATAGGTATGGAATTAGTTATAGTACCTTCTAAAAATTCACCATCACTAGGTGAAGTAGCCTTAGTTTTATCATGTTTACTTATTTCATCTCTTTTAACATACAAAAATGCATCCATTAAGCTCTTGTTGCTATTGACATGAGTAATAAATAACTCTTTATCTTCCATTTGGAATTATTTTTTTACACTAATATTTTTCATTACTTCACAAATGAAAAATGTAAAATTTTCAACAAACTATAATAATCAATAAAATTTGGCTAACCCTTATTGATCTAGGGTTTAATGTTCAAATCTTGATCTCACCAAATGTTTAACCTTAAAATGGTTTTATCTAGGTTGAGGTTACCTAGATAACTTATTAAAGGGGAATAAATAAATAAATAAGCACAAAAGTGATAATAAGATCTATAATGGGCCAATTGGGTGCTAAACTCAGATATAAACATACAGTAAATTTATTATGTTAAGTTATGTTAAAAATAGTAATTACAACTATGATAGATGTATAAATGACAAAGAAATAATGTACTTATATTGTTTAAATGCTAATGTAGTTCTAGATATGGAACAAGTAAGAATAAGACTAGAAGATGGTTCTGTAATAATTGTCAGATTTTGGATTGGATGCTTTTATAGTTGTAGACACAAACATCAATCTAGGATAGTTGTGTCAATGCTAACATAATTTGATGCAAGTGTATTATACATTATACATACTAGAAAATGATAATACCACCTGAATGCTTCTAATTTTGTTTTTACCTTCACCCTGGTACATTTAGATCTAGGTCATGGATTATCGCTCCTGATGGATTTGTAAAACCCTAGTTATTCATCTTCATAGTGAACTTGGAGAAAAATGAGTTAATGGGCATACAGTGTCGAGCTATCCCAAATACCCCTCTATTAATTATCTTTGCCTACATATCCAATACTCTAAAGAGGGCCTCAAACTAATGTAGTTCTCCCCTATGTGTTGGCTTGTGTGTGAATCATATAATATATGATAAGCAAGTAAAATAGTGACCTAGCTTGTAACTTGGAAAATATAGCTCTTGGGTTACTCATTCAGTACTTCAGACCCGTATATGTGTTTTCCCTATGATTGATATGGAAATAAGAAAGCTTTGCTTGATTTAATGCTTGATTGAATGTTTTTGATAAGTTACATTGGTCTCTTGTAGTCTCTTCTAGGTGATTAATGAATGACGGTTGATATTATATTTATATCAATCCCTTTGGAGAAGTAACTCACATTAAATAACTTAGGTTAACCATTAGGATATGTTTCATTTACAAATTAGATGACTTTAGGGAAATGGACACTTAGTCAGGTTAGGACACTAGTGTCGATGCTAGTGTCTGTCTCAGATGTTAGTGTTCAAGGAGAAAGAAAATAGGTATAGACTTAAGAATTTTTAGGGGTTGAAGATAAACATCTTTTAAGAATTATAAGAAATATAAAAGGATTGAATCATCAACATAAGATTGGTCAGACTAATAGATAAGCTAAGGGGGCATAAGATAGGGTAGATACGAGACTTCAAAAAGTAGGAAAGGTCCAAAATTGTGAGGAATAACCAAGGTTTGAGTTTACCATGTGTCTAAGACTATGGTTCTATATAATTCATAAATAATTTCTACAAGGTTGTGTATTAATAATTATATAAATAATTAATTGACAAGGGTTGAAAGAACCTACATTATTTCTGAGGAAACTAACCACATGAAGCTACATGAGAACACAACAGTAAAGAGAAGCATTTTGTAATATGAGATTAATGTGAAATATTTGAAAGATCATACAATTTTTTTGAGGAAAATAAACACACAAGTAACATGAAAAAATAATTCTAAAGGGTACTTATAACATAATATATTAATGTTCAAATTTTGAAATATCCCACAATGTTTTAGAGGAAAATTAACTCGTAATACACTTGATAAGATAACACTACATGGTAGCTTTTTGTAACATATAATACCAACCAATACTATTGATTATTCTTAGACTATGGGAAAAACATCATAATATAATGACACACATGAAAACTAAAGGGATGGGAAAATATTTAAAACACATCATACCATCTAATGCATGACTTACATAACTATCAAATAAAGAACACACCTCATAAGGTAATAATTTAATTACTCATGAGATTCAAGAAATATTTAAAGTGTCCCTTGAAATGCACCTAGAAGAAGAATAAAATATTAAATTGTGTATGGCTAGTTAATTGGTATACAACATTATATTGATACCCATAATTTATAAATCCCTCAGTGCATGCAAAATATCTAGACCTAAAAGGAAAAATAATAGTGTATTTTCAAAAAATATATGGTACAATGAACATTGAAAGGTAAAAAATAGAAATTAGGATCGATAAATAAAATGAAAATGTGTAGACACCTAATTTTGGTATTATACACTTTGGAAACATCAAAATTTACACACTTTGACATAATTAGACATTGTGTGCACATTTGAATCTTGTTTGCACTTTTCCTCTATCTCTCTACCCACATGTTACTTGTCCAACCCTATTCACCAAATACACTTATTTAGGATCAGCGTAGTTTGTAGAAGAACATTTAAAAATCCTAATTATAATTTCTTCATATCTCATATCATTGATTTAAATTCCCAAGCTAGTACTCATAATGATTAGAGAGTTGTGGTTACCATAAGTGTCTACCTCTACTAATAGTTTCCAAGAACAAAAACTATTTTTTAAATTGGGAAGTCTCCATTAGTTCAGCCTAAATGGGTTGGCCATAGCGATAAATAACAAAGAATCAGTTATAAAAATCAATCCTAACATTATAATCACTTAACAATCACATTGAGAATCACGTGAAAACTTAAGGAGTAAATTGACATTATCTTAAGATATTATCACAAGGGTATATCTATCTAAAAATCCATTAGAGTAGCCATAGATCCAAGTGTGAATACACACAAAAGTAAAAGTAGCATGGTGAAAAGTGTCAAAATTAAAAAATTACATTCTATTATAGATTAATCATGATGTTTCACAAATACACATAAGTGGGAGAACTACATGCAATATAATCCATCTTTCGAATATTAGAACATAGGCAACACTCATACATTTAGTGAGGATGGTTGGGGTTATCCAAATCAAAGTACTAACACATTTTTAGTTGTCATATTATGGTTGAAAGAATAATTATGGTTTAGACAAAAGGATTAAGAAAATAGAGTGCATAAGACTGAAGGCAAGCACACATACAATAAGCATTTATAAGTGAATGCATAAGGGTTTGAGGAGTTATAAACCTAAATAATGTACAGGGATATCATAGACAAAGCTAAGATAGTACCATTTAATACAAGGGTTATAGTTTACTATCAACATATAAATAGGTTTTGGGCTATTATTTTCTAATCTAACCATTGATAACATACATAGAGCATTTTCAAAATCAATGATGACTATTGTGAGCGACTAAATATAAAGAAAGCTAAGTACATATCTCCCCTATTTATTTATCAATTTCAAATCATCTAAATGCAATATCAATATATTCCAATTTCAATTCCGTTATGTATGTTATTATTGTATTTTACACAATCTAAAGTATCCCAAGTTTTAATTTATTTAGATCACATTAATCCAAAATAATTAAAACATTCTATTGAACCCAATCATTAAGTTGAGCAAGAAAATCCCTAGGTTTATTCTACTTTATGGTTTCATACTTCCTTAGTATTTTATAATTATCCTCTCTTAGGGTTTAATTTTTTAAATCTTATTTATGATTTCCCTTTGCTACAAATCATAAATTTTCTCCTTTGCCATAAGCTTGATTAATAATTTTATGTGTTTATTCTATGGCATACAATAATGTTAGGTCTCAAAATGGCATTAAAGTGATATATTAAATGGGATTCAAAATAATCATATTCAAATTCCTTTGACTCAATCATGTATTTGTGTGCCAACTAAAATGGTGGAAAATAATGATATATGTGCTTCTTCTAGTGATACACAAATTGATAAAAAAACATGTTATCAATGATGTTATGCCTGACCTTGAAAATGATTATGAAGATGATATTGAATATCATGATATAATAAATCTTGATGAACCTAATGGTCTATATTTTGAGCAAGTAGTTGCACTATTACATTTTTGAAATAGAATTAGTAAGCAAGGTAAATACATATATACTATCTTGAACCTTATCTTAGAGGTTAAGAATGAAACATTTGTTAAGGATACCAATTTTTAATAATAAAAATATAAATTTTTTATGATACTAATCCATATTTTATAGGCATAGATCCTACAATATATGTTCAGACACTAATGTTATTGCTACTATTCATTTAACTACACAAGTGATGCCTACACCTAGTATGGGGGAAACACAAACTATTCCTAAAATTTATATGGTTATCCCTATGAATCATATTTGTCTACCCCATAGGCTTAAAAATCATGTGATACCACCCATTACCAATCACTATAATATGCCTACCAATTATTTAGTTGTACAAAAACTTTTTGATCTTCAAGCCAAGGTTTCTCAAATGAAATAAGGTTTTCATAGAATGAGTTATTTGATAAAATCTTAATTATTATCACACAAAACTTTATCCACATATATTTATATTTATTACCTTTCTATAGTATTTTTTCCAACTAAACTTACACCCTTTGATGGTAAAGGTGATCTAGATCAACATTTTTGAACCTTCCATGTATAATGTTTGGACTATGCATCTATTGATAAGTTACTAACCAATTTTTTACCTAGGATCCATAAGGATCATGTATTGTGATGGTTTTATGACCTTCCTCTCCAGTTTTTACGTGATTTCAATCCTTTGGATGACTAATTCTTAAGTCACTTCTCTATCAATTTAGTGAGAAGGTATTTATGCTCAAATCACAAAACTGAAGCAAGGACCTAATGAGCTAGTTAGTGACTATGGGATTCACTATAATATTGTGATTTAAAAAAATAAAAATCATATGGATAATAAATAATTACAAGGCATATTCAAAAAAATATTACTTTCACCTATCCATGAGTCTTATATTTAAATGCTTTCAATATTTTGATGACATGTGTCATATAGTTAAAAACCATGAGGTTAAGCTAATTGCCTTGAACAAGTTAAAGTATAGGATAAACCCTAACACATATTCTAATTCTAAGTTTAAAATAAAACCACCTTTCAAATCCAAGTCTAACACTATGATTGAAACTAAAATAACAATCAATGTAATTTGACAACCTACAAATAGGCTCCTCATATCAGCTCCTCAATGAAGGAAATTTATACTATTCTCAAAACCTCCTCATAAGGTGTTAAAAAATATACTCGAGTGTAATCTCATATCTCTACCTCCACTAATGAAGGTTAGTTCAACAAAGGCACAACCTAAGTAGTTTTATATTAATGCATATTATAATTGGCATAGATGCGTAGGACATTGAAATAATAGATGTCTTAGATTGAGACATAAAATATAAGAATTAATCAAGAACAACACTATCAATAAAAATTATACTAGTACACATGACAATGATTCATTTTCACACCCTACAATGAAGCTTAAGATATTTTTAGATCCATTTAGAAAACATACAACATAAATAACAATGACTAATCTTATGGTACATATTACTTATGATGTGCATCCTCCTCTAAATTATTATACTACTAAAACTGAGGAGGCTCATCCTTTATATGGTATTATTTTTACACTTGCATTCACAAAAGTATAGCTACCTACAATCACATTCAATGAGCATGAAATTATCGATGATGATTCTACCAATGTGCCTTTATTCATATGTGTTTTCATTAACTCACATCTTATACACAATGTTATGGTGAATAATGATTCAAGTGAAAACATATGAATTATGACATTTCTTACTATCCTTTGGGTACATGCATAAAATTTTATTGGTAAGGAAAAGACAATAAAAGGTTTCATAGAAAGTAACGAAACCTTCTTGGGGGAAATGTGTTACCACTTGGGTAGGGCCAAAAATTATTACTATTGTGCTCTTAGTTTCTCCCAACACTAGGGAATTTTACATGCTATTAGGATATCCATGGATACATAAGATATATGAAATAATATATTTAGTACGTCAATGTTTAAATTATTTATCATAACCAAGTGATTACAATTTTGATATTCTATATAAATACCCAATCCATCCTAAGACATTTATTCAACCACCTCCACAACAAACTATTATACAACCTGCACAGGTTTATCTAACAAAGTAAAATTAAAAGAAAGTGATTAAATTTTCTTAATGAATGATTCTCCAATATTCATTATATCAATGATCTATTCAAGTTTAATATGTGTTACATAGTCCTTCATGTCTTATGATGGTTTCACAAAGACCTTATGATTGTGTTCCATAAAGAACACCAAGGCACTCTCCAATAGAGTCCACAAGTTACTATGGATATTAGAGATAGACAAAACATACATAATCATATTGAACATGATGATGATGTCAGATATTTTATAACACATTATCAATATTCAATTCATATAATGATATACATGTTACTCTTCACCCATGACATGTGACATTCACACCTATTGATCCAATACCTGCACTTGAACATAACATTTATGTGATCATAGGTTATCTAAAACTTAATTAAATTAAAAAATATTAATATATATACATATATAAAATCAAATATTTAGAAAATAAAAAACTAGGACCTATGCATGACAAGCTTTATTGGTACACAGATCAATTGATATTTTTATTGATAAAAGAGGGTTAGGGAGTCCCTATCCCATTTCAATATTATTATAAAAAATTTACCTCTATTCTTAAAAAATACACGTTGGCTCCAAAAAAATCATACCTAATGTTATAGCCTAGATACATAGCAAAAGAAGAAATAGAATCAAAAAGTGAAACAATTGAGCAAAGATAAACATCTTCTATAGAAAATAATGATAGATCTTTTGTAGCATAAAAATAAATCCTTCCAATAAATCAGCCTAAAAAAAAGGGTGCATCACCTTCCATTATGAAACCAATAATACCTTCCACAACTAAACATCTCCCTAGGTGTCAACATCTTCTGCATCCAAAGGTGAAGGGATTTTATAGCCTGTCATGAAAAATTGCACCCACTATAAACTAGATAATAAGCCTTCAAAAAATATTTAATGCCTCTCCAATATTTTAGCTTGGCTAAAGAAAAGATGAAAAAATCTCTAGTAACAAAGCCCAAAGTAGAAGATCTAAACAAAAAGGGAAATAACAACCATGTAGAACCTTCCACAACCCATGCATGAATCACCAATAGAATAACAAAGAAATATTTATCTTAAGCAAAGAGACCAATTAAGAACCAAAATATTTCCATCTAGTACATTCATATCAAATAAAAATAATGATATCATCTACAAATAAAAGAGATAGGCCTTTTTGAAACATAACTATACATGTAAATTATAAAATTAATTTTGAAAAAAAGTGTGTGCCTCATGATGGCACTTTCATAGAAAAAAATGAATATCTTATGCAACTTATATCAAAAAAATCAAAACTATTTCCTCTAGCAAAGAAAACTTATAAAAGGCAAAAAATAAATACTAGGAAATCATACAAACTACGTTAAATCCCAAATAATTAGAACTAAGCATCTCCATCAAAAATAAGTAATAACCACCTTGTTGAATATTATGTAGCCAATGTCTAGAAACTTCCAATCAAGAAGTGGTAAAACTTTATTGAATCTTAAACTCTTTAACCTCATATTTAAAAAGTATGATAAACTAACTCAGTCACTTGGATCTATACTAAAAACTAAGGATAATGGATTTTGATTTCCCCCCATATTTGCTAATAGACCTGTAGCTTTATTATACTCTTGAAAGTAATGTTGAAATGAGACAAAGGAGAATTGCACTGCCAACACACTAACACCACAAATGATATTATCTAGTTTCCATATTTTAAAATAGAATCAATGAAAACCATGGAATCCAATTCTATAATGACATTCTATAAGCTTTAACCCTTTGCAATATTAATCCCTTCCATCAGTACAATGGATTTATATTTATTATTTATAGATCTAGGTAAAAAAGGGATCCTCCAAAGAAACATTTTTCTTTAGAGCATTAAATCAAACAAATCACACCAGTTGACTCATGATTACCTCATGAAGCACTATAAAATTAATTTTAATAAACCTATATTATGGTGGGACCAATATGGCATCTAACTTATCTTTATTTCCAACCTTGGGCTGTTGAACCATAAGCAATAAAATCTTGGGTGAATTTTCCATAAAAAAAACTCTTGTAGTTAGTTTTTTTATTAGCTTTATTTGAAAGATAAATGTTAGCAAAAATAACCTATTATATATACTAATTTATGTTGATATTCATGGATATAGTGAATTATATATATATTCTACACAATTTTTTTTAATAGTATTCCCGAGTAGGATGTAAGACATACATGTTACATATGATACATGGAAATACATATATGTGACATTATTTACACCCATGGGAAACCTTTATACATCAGGGGTATTCCTATACTATGGGAATTTTCATACATTCTCATGTTATATTTTTCTATATGGGTATGTTGATAATAATATACTGTTATACATGGCTTTCTCTTGATCATACTTTCTAGAGTGTGTTTTATCTTATTTTTTATTATGTAAACCTAAACAAGATTAAAACTAAGAAATTAACTCAAATTGTTTAATGTGTTATAATAGAATTTGAATTTGAATGTAAAAGGTAGAATATGAATAAATAATTTCACTTATATAAATAAATGACCTAAAGGATTATGATAATTAGCATGTTTATTGCTTTGTACAAGTCTAAGACTAGATGTAGGTATCAAAAAAGGGTTGGGAATTGGATAAAGAGTCACTCAGATTAGGAAATAAGTATCTAGATGTGCCTCGATGGAATCCTCAATCTATGGATGTTATTGACAAACTTTAACATTTATCCTCTACCAAATTTATTTACTTATATGGTGCCACTTTTTTTAGTATAGGTCATTGTTCCTGCTTATATTTTGTCTCTATGTGAGATGTCAAGGGATAGTTGTGTATGCAATATATAGAATCTTGTCTTCTTCACTTATAAATGCTAAGTCCACTTTCAACACTAGGTTTAGGCCTAAATTTTTTTAATAACAATGAGTTAAGTTTACCCCAATCATGCCCCAATGAATGGTTGAGTGTTACCTATTGATTCACCCTAAATTGAATATGGATCCTAATTGGATAGATATGGTTAAGAATATATAAATGAATAGGCACAAGGGTAATAAATAGATCTATATTATTTTTATTAGTTTATAAACTTAGATATAACATATACTAAATTTATTATACTAAAATATGCTAAAAATAGGAAACACAATTGTGCTAGATATTACAATAATAATGAAAACAAGACACTTAGTTGGTTCTAATGCTAATACAAATCTAGATCTAGAATAAGAAGGAATCATACTGGAATAATATTCTAGAATATTTTCCAAATTATGTATTAAATGTCTATGTCACCTTAGATACATGTGTTAACCTAGGATGGTTGTATCAACACTACTATCTAGATTAGATGTAGGTGTCTAGTATGGAATAAATGTTGAATCTAGATGCAACTACCTAGATGCTTCTAGGTTTTTCATTTCATTTGTTATGGTGAATTTATATTTGGGTCATGGACTATCACTCCTTATCAAATAACAAAACACTACTTATTTATTTTCATATTAGCTATGGGAAAAATGGGTTAGTGGACACACTGTGTCGAGCTACCCCCAAGATTCCTTTTTCAATAAGTTATGCCTACATATAACATACTTTGAAGAGGGCCTTAGACTTATGTAGTTCTCCCCTATGTGTTGGCTTATGTGTGAATCATACAATGTGTGATAAGTAAGTATAATGGTGACCTATCTTGTAATATGGCAAATATTTCTCTTGGGATACTCCTTTAGTAATTTAAACCTATAGATGTGTTGTACCCAATATTGATAAGTAAATAAGATAAAATAGGGAATATTTTCTCACTTGAGTGCTTGATATAATACTTTTGGTATGTTGCCTTGAATTTTCTAGGTTTTTACTGGGTGAGGAATGAATGAGGGTTGATCTTTTATTATACCAATCCTCTCAGAGAATATCTCACATTAAATCACTTGGGCCAACCATAGTAATATGTTTCATTTGAAAATTAGTTGAATTTAGGTCACTTCAAACTTGTATCAGGGTAGGACACTTGTATCGATGCAAGCGTATGACTGGGTTGAAAGTGTCTAGGAAGTTATAAAATAGGTGTAGGTAACAACTTGAAAAGACATAAGATAAGTAGGATTATAAATTTTTAGGCAAGGTAAAAGGTTTAAGTCATCATAATACATACGTCAGACTAAGAGATAAGCTATTTAACACAAAGAGAAAGTGTATGCGAGCCCTTTGGTAGCAGGAAAGGTCTAGAATCTGAAGGTACATCCATGATATGTATTTGAAAATTATACAAGATTGAGGTGATATACAATTTAGAAATAATATCTACACCTACATCTCCATTACTTCAAAGAGGGAAATTAAACCACATGTAGTTTTCCATGTTAGGTATATATGCATAATAACAATCCTTTAATGAGTGAAACTTGTGATATAGATTTTGAAACTTGTAAAATGGTAACTTTGACTTGGATTAAGTGTTCTAAACTTTGGATAGGACTGACTCCTTGTGACTGATGGTTGATTTATGAAGTATAGGGAAGTATTTTTGAATGTACAAGTGATTTTCTATGAGTTATATATGTATGCTAGATGGGAAATAGGCTTAGAACCATTTTGTATTTATATGGGATTTTTTGGGTAATTTATTATTCTACCAACATGTAAAATATACAGGCTAACTTGTGAAGGTAATTCAAATTTGAAAAATAATTGTGGCTTAGTGTGGTGACGAGTTCATCATATTTGGACATCTCTAGAATTCTTCAAGTGTTCGAGTCTAACAGACTTTTCTTAAAGGTAGGAATACTTATATGATGATCTGAATACAATCTCAGTATGATAATGAATAGGTTAGGCATAAACCAGGGAATTATCTTAGGTGACTAATAGAAAATTGGAAATATTAGACCCACAAAAATCATGTGGATGTGAGATGAGGGTAAGAAGGAGACATATATGTACACATAAATCATGTAAGGTGAATGTAGGTAAAAACTAAAATTGCCAAGTTTAATACCATATTTTAGTACAAATCCCACTCTTTATAAATATCCCTTTCAGGATATTTAACTAACTATAAAATTTTTAGTTTTCCAAATAAGATATTACAAACACATATAAGAAATATGATGATTATATAAGAGGAAAAACACTTATATTATATCATCACAACATATTACATAATCTCTTAATAAATTTTGAATATCACACTTACAAAGTTCTCCTCAAACTAAAACATAAAATTACCATACTTACAATGATATACATATAAAATCTGATCCTGCAACTAGTCTAGCTAGGGTGGATATCTCACCACCAAACCTAGAAACTCTATTTAAAATCCACATACAATCCCTGTATGGAATCACCAACACCAGCTAAGGTAGAAATTTTAACATTGAAACTAGTTTCAATATTCCAAGGTACAAATCTAAGGAAGGAGGATATGAACATAAGTATAATATCTGAATAAGGGGGTTTAATGGTTTGTAAAAGATACACAACAAAGGGAGGAGTTATGCACTTACAAAAATTACAATGGAGGAAGAAAAATTACAATGGAGGAAGAAAATAATCTTGAATACATGAGAAAGTAGGAAAATGCACCAATCTAATAGTGATTTCACTATTCAATAATAATGTCACTTGTCCCTCACATGTGACAAGCATCTCTCACATGTGGTAAGTACCTTTCAAGATCTTCCTTTTTGAATTATCCATGTGCCTTCAATTTCCATGCCCAACCTTGCATGTGACCCCCAATCATAAATATTAGACCATGTCCCCCACCTACCCATGTGAGAACACCTAAGTAAAAATATTCCCCCATATTTTAACTTCAAATAAGGACATCCCCACATCACATGCATAAAAGGAATGATTAGATTCTCAATCAATTTGTTCCCCACATGCTCTCCTTATTCCTCCCATGTGGTCAAGTATAAAAATGCAGCATACCTATTTTATACCTACTTTTCGCATTAAAAAATACCATGTGGGCCAAAGCCACATCCCCAAGGATAACTCGTCACTATGCCACCTCATTAAAAATCCATGTCATCCTATTGAGTTACCCATGAATAGTGATATGTGAATCATACTAGTGAATAGTAAATGATGAATAGTGATCTCACCCCACTATTCCCTTCCAATACCTGAATTAGCCTATGGGAATAAAGTAGGCTTAAGGTCTCCCACACTTGTCTTAGAAAGGGACATTACAATCCATCCTTCTCAAAATTGCTTGCACATAATCAATTGTAAATTTGGGTGCTAAAGAATATACTATCCCTCCCAAATAGCATCCTCTAAGGGCAAGTCTTTCCATCTGATCAGGTATTCTATGAGCACTTAGATCCTCAACCTCTTCTCTCTAGTATCCAAGATGAAATCAAGAACTAAGATCAGTCTTCCCTTATCCATTGGTGGTAACTCATGAGATGTCATGATGTGCTGTTTGACTTCCCTTTTGAGGCAAGATACATGAAATACATTATGAATCCTACTACTCTCTAGTAGCTCCAACTCTTATTCCACCTCACCAATTCTTTGCATAATCCTATAAGGTCCATAAAAGTGAGGATTAAGCTTCTTTGCACCATTATTTTTCAATGTAGATTGCCTATATGATTATAGGCACAAGAAAACTAAGTCACCAACCTCAAAGATCCTCTCAACCCTATTCTTGTCTGCATACATCTTCTACTAATATTAGGCATGGTGAAGATTATCCTTAAGTGACTTAAATATGTCTTGGATCTCCTGAATCCAATCCTTGGCCTTAGGGGCCCTACTATCATTAAATTCAAAATCTACCAAAGATATGGCATCATACCTATATAGTTCTAGGAAAGGAGTCATGCCAATGGACATGTGATGGGTGGTATTGTAATAATGTTCAAGCATATATAACCAGCTAATCCAACCCATTTGATATGTTTCAACATAGTTGTGCAAGTAGCCATCTGTCTAGGGGTGGTAGCTTATGCTTGGGGTCAACACCATGCCTACCGATCTGAATAAATCCTACCAAAATATTTCAAGAAATCTACAATCCTGATCACTAACAATGTTCTTTGTCAATCCATAGAGTCTAAACACCTCTCTAAAGAATAAATTTGCAACCTGAGGTGCCTTGTATTTAGAGGATATGACAAAGAAATGCACATACTTATTAAACTTTTGAACCACCATAAAGATGCAATATTTACCCTCAACCTTAGGTAGACATATAATAAAATCCATAGATATAATTTCCCACTTTTGCTATGGGATAGATAATAGCTACAATAAACTTGCGGAGAAAATATGCTCTAACTTGTTATGTTGACAAGTCATACATTCTTGGACATGACACAAGACATCATCCTTAAGACCCTTCCATGATAATCTCTCTTTGATTAACATGTAGGTTTTGAAGTAATCTTGATGTCTTACAAGAGGTATGTCATGAATGGCCCTCTAAATTTTCTCCTTTAAATTTGATCCAGGTACCAAATAAATCCTTTCCTTATAGTAGATGATATCATCTATCCCCCTGTACCTATGATCTTAAATCCTGCCATCCATAAAATTGCATGAAAAATGATTCTTGGTATACTCCACTAAGAGGTGAGCCTTCTAATTAACTAAAATCTCAATCATTGAGCACAAAGTGGGTTTCCTATAAAGGGCATCTACTATAATATTATTCTTCCCTTTCACATATTCAATGTTAAAATCATAGGCCTAAATTTTATTTACCCACTTTTGCTACCTCTTATTCAGGTCCTTCTACTCTAGGAAATATTGCAAGCTATTATGATCCATCCTAACCAAAAAAAATTTTCCTACAAAGTATTACCTAAACTTTTCCAAAGCATGCATGATGGTGAGAATCTCCTTATCATAAGTGGAGTACAATCTCTCCACATCTCAGAGCTTCAAGGAAGTAAGGTGATGGGGTGATTATTATACATAAGCATGACACTTAATCCTACTCTTGATGCATCACACTCTAACACAAAAGGTTGGGAGAAATTAGGTAATGCCAAAACATGACAAGTGATCATTACCTCTTTTATCTTTTTGAATGTGTGTTGAGCCCCATCTATCCATTTGAAGACACCCTTATTTGTGAGATACATAAGAGGTGCACCCAATTGGGAAAATTCTTTGACAAACTTCCTTTAATAACTACAAAGGCTGAAGAATCCCCTTAATTATGTCAATGTCTTGGGTGGTGGCCAATTTAAGATGGCTTAAATATTTTCTTGATGGACCTTCACTTCATTATCACTAATCACATACCCTAGGTACATGATATATATCATACCAAACTCACACTTAGAAGCTTTCACAAATAAGGACTTTGCTTCCATGATAACCAATACCACATCAATATGTCTGAGGTGGTCCTTTGATGTCCTATTGTATATTAGGATATCATCAAAGAACACTAATAAAAATTTTCTCAACTGATTATTGAAGATATGGTTCATGTAGGATTGAAAAGTAGCAAGAGAAATAATCAAATCAAAAGGCATGACTAGAAACTCATAGTGTCCATAGTGACCCCTAAATGTTGTTTTGTGTATGTCCTACTCACAAACCCCAATCTGATGGTATCCTGAATGAAGATCAATCTTCAAGAAATACACTACTCCATGCAGTTCATCTATAAACTCATTGATATGAGGAATTGGGTACTTATTCTTGATGGTATTCTTATTGAGTGCACAATAGTCAATGCACATCCACATGGTCCCATCTTCTTCTTCACCAGAACAATTAAAGAAGGAAAGGGACTCAAACTAGGCTTGATGTGACCCATGTCTAGTAAGTCCTTGATCCCCTTCTCAATTTCTTCTTTGAATTTGTTTGGGTGCTGATAAGGAGTTATGATGATAGGCTTAGAGCCTTATTCAAGCTCTATCACATGCTCAAAATGCCTATTAGGTGGCTTATCAAGAAGAATCTCAATAAAAACCATGCTATGCTTATCCAATGTGTATTGGATATCTATAGTATGTTGACCATATTTATTTGAAATATTATGAGAGATCAAGCATTGAGCTACCCAAACCACCTTCCCATGATGAAATGGTGCCTCCATCCTCTTTGCAGTGGACAAATTAGGTGTTCCTTTAGCTATTGCTCTAAGAACAACCCTTTTTACTCCCTATCTAAAATTGAGATTTATAGTCTATAAATTATATGAATATCTCTCTATGGAATGAAACCACTGAATGCCAAGGACCATGTCAATCTCCCCAAGATTGACAACATAAAATCAAAAGTTACTTGATGGTTTCCCAAGTTGATGCTCAACTATGAAATCTTCTTCTTGTAACTCATTGTGAATCCATTAGTAACCATAACATTGAATCCTATAAAGTTCTCCATTTTAAGGCCCCTTTTCATGACCTGATCTTCATTTATAAAATTATGAGTAGGCCCATTATCAATCAAAACTACTAAATGTTGTCCTTGCAAGACTTCTCTCACCTTGAAAGGGTGATACTTAGGAGTTCCAGAAAGAGAATCAATAGTTCCCTCCTCATGTACCTTTGTAGTCTTATCCTCTTATTCAACATCAACCTCCTCTTGATCACTCTCTGAGCTAGAGTCTTCCTCCTCCTCGCCATCAAAAATGACCTCAATATAATACACTTTACCTCTCCCAAGGCACCTATACCCTAGATTTCATGAACCTTTGTAGGCATAACATAGTTTATTCCTTCTAGGCTCATCCTTGGTCTCATCATCCATCTTATTGATTAACTCTTTTAGTGGTGGGGTGTGTTAGGAATTTAGAACACAAAGTAATATTAATGAATTAAAGGCAAAAATAAAATGCAGAAAACACAACACAATAGAGACATATATTTAATGTGGTTCACTCAATATGGGCTACATCCACATAGAAACATCCAGTCCTTATTATTCAGTCCAAAAAATGAAGGGAAAAACCTATATAAAACCATTGCAATATCCTCTTCACTCACACATAGTATTTCATTGTGATTATAATGCCCTAATATCAAAGGAGGGTTACATATTAGGGAAAAAATTCACAAACATAATTTGTACCTGTAATGAAATTACTTCAATAATAAAGTATAATAATATAAATAGATCCAAATATGACTGAAATATATCAGAATATATGATAATAGACAAGCCACTTTGAGGGGGAAACCTCCACAAGCTTCAATAAGAGTATAATTCACAATATGATGATAAATAGTTACCCACTACCTCCTATATATAGTCTATCTAGGCCATGGTTACTCCATAGGCTGACCTACTAACCAAATGAATGCATAGAGAAATGTGAAATAACATCAAAGAGGGATAAATAATCCATAAGTCAGCTATTCTTATCCTAACACATGTGATAGGTTAGGGGAATAGCATGCCCTTCCCCTTTAGACCAATGTTATCCTCAATGTTGAACAACTCGGGATGTTGTTGCATAAAATCTTCACCTTCGCAAGTTACATCTTCACTACTCAGGTTCTTCCACTTAATCAGATATTCCCTAATCTCTCTGGTTCTCAACTTCTTAATATGTGTTTGGAGGATCTTCTCTAGGTCCAAAATGACACGTCCTTCTTCATCTAGTTCTGGGAGCTCTATTTGGGCTAAAAATTTCTATCCAATGACCTTCTTTAAATAGGAAACATGAAATACTGGGTGTATGCGAGATGAATGAGGTAACTCAAGCTTGTAAGCCACACTTCCAATTTTTTGTAAAAATTGATAAGGGCCATAATACTTAGGAGCAAGTTTGTTGTCCTTTTTCTATTACTTCAAGGATATCTACTTATAAGGATGCAAACATATAAATACCCAGTCACCCACCTCAAAATTTTGCTCAATATGGTGTTGATCTGCTTGTTGCTTCATCCTATTTTGTGTCAAGGACAAATTCTCTCTCAAATTAGCCAAAATGTCTTGTTGATGTTGAATGTGCTCCTCCACATCAAGAATCATTTGTAGATTAGGATGCATAAATGCCTACGTGGGTTGAGATTCTATGGAACATAATCATGCAATAATTCCCTCTACCCCCTTTTTTAGCATCTTGGTCATCTGATGTGAACTAATCAATTATGGAGATTCGACCTGTAATCCACATAGTTCAATTTTCCTACCTTCAAAATGAAAGTGCATGAATAGTTCTTGGAAGTTCATATCAATGGTACCCAAGGTTGTGAGCCATTAGACTCCTAAAACAATGTCTGTGCTACCCATGGGAATAAAAAACATAGGAGAATCAAGATTGTACTCACCCATAACAAGCTTAATACTATGGCATTTGCTTGAATAATTAATTATGCCACCATTTGCAATCATGACCTATAATTTTGGTGCTAGGTAGATGAAACAATTCAATCAAGTGGCCAACTTATGGTTGATGAAGTTATGTGTGCTCCCTAAATCAATCAACACTGCCACCTTCTATTTCTTGAGGAATCCCACCACTTTAAGAGTTTGTGGAGTGCTAATATTTGTAAGTGCATGACAAGAGATTATAGGTTGGGAATCTTTAGGTATCTCCTCTATCTCTTCTTCATCATCATTGGAGGCATCATCTTCTTCTTCATCTTCATTGGATCCCTCAATGTAGAATAACTTATTCTCAACACATCTATGTCCTTTGCTACAATTACTATCACAACTAAAACATAATCCTTTTGTACGCATCTCTTCAATTTGCTAAGGGTTCAATCTGGTAGGTGGAGGAAATGTTGGTGTCGATATACCATGGCTACTTCTCATTGGCTATGAATTTTTCCTCAGCTCTACGTGTCATTATAATAGAATTATAAATCTTAAGTGGATTAAACATGCGTACCTTATGTTGAATGTGGTCTTTGAGTCCACCCAAAAATAGGTCAATCAAGTTCTCCTCAAAAATTCTCTCCACACGTAAGGATAGGTTCTGAAAATGATGAATATAATCCTTGATGGAGCCAGTCTATCATAATTTTGCTAGTTGGCTGAAGTAATTATCTGTCACACTATTTCCATAGTGTAATTGTATCTCCTTTGTAAAAATTGACTAGGTGACACTAAGAGTCATCTTTTTCTTTTGAGCACATAACCATCGATACCAAATGAATTGATCAGGTTCAAGATACAAGGATGCCATGGTAACCTTCTATCCACCTAGGATCTGATGCAGATCAAAAAAATTATCTATTTGGTTGATCCAATTTAGTGGATCTTATCCATCAAATTTGTGCATATCCACCTTTGGTAACAGGTTCCTCTGTGGCCATGTAGTTGGATTTGAAGTAGACTGGTTGGGAAAAAAACCCTAGTGGTGTTGTAAAATAGTGATAGGTGGATGATTTGACTGATTATTTTTAGTCATTATGATATCTACCAAACTATCTTGTATGGATTTCATATTAGATTTTATGCCTTGCACCTCACTTTGAATGCCTTGCACACAATTGTCAAGCTGGCTCACTTTGTGATCTATGTTAGAGAACCCTGGTATAAAGGATCTAGTACAACCCCCTTTTGACTCCATCTCTTCTTGTTTAGGAGTTTTACCTAGAGTTTTAGCACCCTTTCCTCAGCCCTAAGTTTGTGGCCCTGCCATAAAATGGCTTTATGATGGTGACCCTGATTGGCACTTTTGACCCAACTTTGACCAAGAGATTTTGGACATATGTCGGCCTCAAATCAAAACATAAAAAGAACATAACCTATCCAAATTTTTCTAAGATTTCCAAAAATGTAAATAACTCAAAAAAATTCTTTTAATTGCACACTATAGAGCAATTTTATAAAAAAACTTAAAATGGTGATAAATTTTGTAAAATAAATCCAAATGATCTAAAAATTTAATGGAAGCTTAATTTAATGGTTTCAAACCTATAGTAAAAAATTGTATATAAATTAGCAACCATTTTTTAGGTATATCCAAATTAAAAAAATTAGGGTTTCACCCACAAGATTGCCCAAATCATAGCTTTGATACCAATTATAATGAAATTACTTCAACAATAAAGTATAATATCAGAAATAGATGCAAATATGATTGAAATATATCAGAATATATGATAATAGACAAGCCACTTTGATGGGGCAACCTCCACAAGCTTCAATAAGAGTAGAATTCACAATATGATGATAAATAGTTAGCCACTACCTCCTATATATAGTCTATCTAGGCCATGGTTACTCAATAGGCCAACCTACTAACGAAATGAATGTATAGAGAAATGTGAAATAACATCAAAGAGGGATAATTAAGCCACAAGTCAGCTATTCCTATCTTAATACATGCGATAGGTTAGGGTTGTAGCAATACCATTATATCTAAGTCCTAATAGTGAATGGTCCATATTTACTATGAAATTATAATATTTTATAATGCATTTTTAATAAAATTTTAATTCGAGGGTGTTTCCCCCAAACCCCCACTAGGGGGCCTTTTAATTAGGTTTCTACCCCCTTGGACCCCCATGGTGACCATCGTGGGGGGGAGTTCCCCCCCCCCCACACCCCTATTAGGAACTAAGCAATATAATAAGATCAGGCTCAACCATCTAATAGGGTCATCGTAGGCTTCTTTTAAGCAATCCCCTTTGGCTTATTCCAAAGCATGGGCTTTGAGGGTATAGAAATCTCTAAATAAAATGCCCTCTTGATGGCTTCTTATAAATAAGAAGGGTTGAATGCCTTCACCAAACCTTTGATATGCTCAGATAATCCTTCTATGAAAAGAACCATGAGTCTCTTTTCTAAAATATCGGTTGCCATGATAGATAACCTTTGAAAATAGGCAACATAATTATATACATTACCTTTTTAATTAATGCAAACCAACTCTCTAAATTGTTCTTCAAAATATTTTATATGAAATCTTTGAATCAGACTCATGCAAAACTCATCATATGATTTGATTTGATTTGATCATGGTTTTGAGTCGCCAACCCATGGTACCACCAATCATGTGCATCATCCTCTAGATGAAGAGTGCCAAAGTTGATAGCTTCCCCTTCTACCATAGGCTTTAGAGATAAGTAGGTGTCCAACTAATACAACCATACTCTAGCAAACATTTATTAGTACATTTTAAAGTGGAGAGAGCTATCTTATCCAAGGCATGCTCTAGATTTTTTGGCCTTTGCTAAAATATGGCCTCTTGCATTATTAATCCTTTTTTCTTCTTCAACATAATGTAAGTTATTAGTGATATCATTCATTGATCCTCAATTAGAAGTGATCTATATTCTTCATAACACATAGAAACTTTGTCTAGATGTGTAGCTTCCTCTTCTAGGAGCACTTCTACTTTCTGAATGAACTTGGGATTTTGGGGTCTATTGATGAATCCCACTTTTGGACTTCTAGATTCCACTTTTGGGACCTTATTAAAATTATTTCCTCCAAAGGTGATAGATTCTCTATTACTGTTGTCATTTTATGGTCTATACTGCATTGTATGCATCATCTAACCAATCATATCAGTAAATAGCCTTTGATTCTCAACATTATGTCTTTGGTTTTGAATAATCATATCAACAATGTCTTTTTGTCTTTGAATCATTTCATTAAACTTACTTTATGGTGCATTGTCTTCTTCATCTCTCATTATTTCTTTTGGCTACAATTTATTTTACTCTCTTCTCAAATGCCTGATTTCCCTATCACTTGAAAGCATCCAAAAAAATAAATCCTAAAGGCTAGCAAGATTACCAGCTCTGATACCACTAAAATATCCCTTTCATGATATTTAATTAACTATAATTTTTTAAGTTTTCCAAATAATATATTACAAACACATATAAGAAATATGTTGAATTTATAAAAGGAAAAACACTTATATTATATCATCACAAAACATTACATAATCTCCCAAGAAATACTGAATATCACACTTACAAAGTTTTACTCAAACTACAAAATAAAACTACCACACTTATAATGCTACACACATAAACTCTGATCCTATAACTAGTCCAACTAGGGTGGATCTCTCACCACCGAACTTGTCAAATCTATTTAAAATCCATGTGCAATCCCTGTATGAAAACACCCACACCAACTAGGGTGGATATTTCACCACTAAAACTAGTTTTCATATTCCAAAGAACAAATCTAAGGAAGGAGGATATGAACATAAGTCCAATATATGAATAAGGGGATTTAATGGTTTGTAAAAGACACACAACAAAGGGAGGAGTTCAAAACTTATAGAAATTATAATGGAGGAAGAAAATAAGCTTGAATCCATGAGAAAGAAGGAAAATTATCTAATATAATAGTTATTTCACTATTCAATAATAGTGTCACTTGCCCCTCACATGTGACAAGCATATGTCACATGTGTCAAGTACCCTTCAAGATCTTCCTTTTTGACTTCTCCATGTTCATTCAATTTCCATGCCCCACCTTGCATATGACCCCCAATCATGAATAGTATACCATGTCCCCCACCTACCCATGTGTACATACCTAATTCAAAAGAATCCCCCATATTTTGACTTCAAACAAGGACATCCCCACATCACATGCATGCAAGGAACGATTAGATTCTCAATCAAATTGTTCCCTACATACTCTCTTTATTCCTCCCATGTGGTCAAGTATAAAAATTCACCATACCTCTTTTCTACCTACTTTCCACATTAAAAAAATACCATGTGAGCCAAAGCCACATCCCCAAAGACACCTCATTACTATGCCACCTCATTACTAATCCACATCATCCTACTAAGTCACCCATGAATAGTGATCTATGAATAGTAAATGATGATCTATGAATAGTAAATGATGAATAGTGATATCACCCCACTATTCCCTTCTAATAAGCAAATTAGCCTATGGGAATAAAATAGACTAAGGGTCTCCCACACTCATCTAGGAAAGGGACATTACACTTTATTATTGTATTGAAATAAAATACAATTCTAGAGTAAAAGGATAAATATATGTACCTAAGTGTGTACAATACACTTTGTCTTTGAGAGGAGGATTCAAATATGCAACTTGCTCTAACAAAATTTTCAATGAATATGCAACAATAAATTTCCATACATGAAAATTAAATCTAAAATGAAACTTAAAATTTTTGAAACTTAAAGGGAAAGAAATAAATATACCTGAGTGGGTGAACCATGTTTCCATGTACCACATTAGAGATGGTACTTATTTTATTGAATAATTGGATAACTTTGATTTTTTTAATCAAATAAAAGGGCTCTTTGAGTTCTAAGAGTGCTACTTGAGATTATCTATTCCTAGGTTATCCATAGACCTATACTATATCTTATTATCACACTTATCTATCCTTCATGAAGGCCATAGGCATCCCTAGTCATCCCTAAAGTAGTTGCATACCCTTATTTCCTGATCCTGGCCCTTTGTACCTAGTATTATACCACTTGAACACTATCACCATAATAAGGACACTAATGCCACATGGTGATAGTGTTCCAAAAATGGTATTAATGTCCTTTCCTTTGTTTTTCCCTCAATAGATATCTTTTCAAATCTAAAACTTCCTAAGGTTGGCCTAGACCTCTTTTATCACCTACACAAGCATCAAAATAATATAAATACATGAATTTTAGCCCTCTAACCACTAGATGGAAATTAGATGAAAAATACACATTCAAAATCATGATAAGTTATGCACAATTAAGGTTATCAATCTTTATTTTGCCTACTTATGCATACTACCATCTACATTGGTCCTAAGCTCAAATTACCTAGATTTTTAGTGTCAAGCACATTCAAGGCACTTAAGGCCGCTATCATAATAGCTTCAGTTATACTTGCACCAACACTTAGGTGGGGAGAACTACATTGGTATTGATCCCTTCTTGGAGTATTTTATTATAGGCAACTCTCATCACAATGGGGTATTGAGGATGTCTAGCCTACCCCACTAACAAACACACTTTTCAGCTTATATCAACTAGATGCCTTAATTACATAGAGGATTAGGGTTTTCTTAAAAAATTAATTAAAATAGGTAATATATAGGGTTTTAAAACTTGTGAACATAGGAATAGATCTTAGAGATCTAGATGTAAGTGCACCTAAAAGCTCAGGGTAGTCCTGCATAGAAGACATTATCACCAATATCAAGACACTACTTACACATTTATAATAATGGCACTACTGTCTAATTATGGAACTACTATCCAAGAGGGATTATGACACTCAGATCCTATTTGTGACACTAATACCATATTCCACCACAATTTCAATCACCCAAATAATCCATCTCAGTTATTTTTTAGTTGAGTTCTTACTTGCACTATTTATTACTATTTTTAGAAAAGTCAAAACTAGTCAATTTTGTAACAAATTAGTGGATATATTTATTGCATATTATTACCCTGATTTAGTCTATTTATCTCTTTAACAAACATATGATTTAGAATTGTCAAGTCCTAAAAGGTTAAAACATTTGGTGAACCTGACTTACTTTGAACATTGCTCAAACCCTAACCTTAGATGTTCCTAGGGTTTGTGTCCTTTTTCCTATTTTTATTGGTTATTTTAAGTTTTTTAGATTTAATATATTATATTTTAGTATCCCTATTTTCATTTTTTTACTATATGCCATCTAAAAAATCTATATTTATTCCATTAAGAATAAGTGATAAGCTAGGTGGTAATCGTATTGAGCATATTCAAATTCCATCTATTAGAGCTTATACCATGGAAAAGGGACTAGTTGTAACTCCCATAATTGATCCTACACTCCCTGATTAGATGGATTCAAATGATAATGAATTTGAAGATTAACAATATAATCAAGATCAATATGATACATAAGTTGGAAATCATGACACTCGCCCTCCACTTAATAATGAAAACCTAATTGTCAATAAGGATGAGATCCTATATAGCTTCAAACATAGACTTCAGGAATAACCCCTTGATCATGTACACATTTTACAATCCATAATGTAAATAAATAATAAATCAAACAATGTTCAATCTTTAACTCACCTAGTTAATAACATTGTTACACATACATTGGGGCCAACTCAACTAGCACAATAACTAATTATAACTCAACAAACTTTAGTGATAGCTACACCTCATATGGCTATTTCTTCCACTCCATATGTAAAATCCCTTATGTATAAGGTTCATACTCTGGAGGCTAAGATGTTACATATTGAGTAGGGAGACACTAGGCCACTACATGATTTGGATTTTAATGTTATTTTACATACACCTTTGTCACATCACATAGTGGTAACTCCTTTTCCATCCATATTCGTGGCACCTAAGATTATAATGTATGATGGTAAGGGTGACCTAGAGCACCATATCTAATATTTTCATGTAGCTTGTTAGGATTACATGTCTAATGACTAGCTCCTTACTAATTTGTTTCCATGCAGTTTAAAGGATTATGCCTTATAGTGGCTTTATGATCTACTAAAATAGTTTATCACTGCATTCAATCCTTTGGGAGACATATTTTTAGCATGATTCTCCATAAACATCAATGATAAGATATCATAGGCTCAATTTGCATAATTGAAACAAAACTCAAAAGAGTATATTACAGAATACATCTTATGATATAAGAATATATTAGCTAAATTAACTAGCCCCATGTTAGATAAAGAGCTTCAATACATCTTCAAATAAAGTCTCACACCAACATTACATGAATCTATATTATTTAAGAAGTTTCCAACCTTTATAGATTTATGCCACACAATAAAAGAAAGAGAAGTCAAGCTTCTCTCAATAGGCAAATTGAAATATACTAGTGGATCAAAATGAATTACTAAGAGTTATAGTAAGCCTCCATACAAGGTAAGGACCACCAAAAACAAGAGTGATCCAAATTCCATAGTTAACATAGATTTAAAGCCATATCCTTACCTAGTTTTATCAACTTCTCCACTTAGAATTTTCACCAATCTTCTAGAATCATCAGCACGTGTTTTACAGTAGCTCTTGGAATGCAATGTCATATCTCTCCCTCCCATAAAATAGGTTGATATAACATGGTATCTTCCAAATAACTATGATTCTATTGCATTCTATGAATATCATAGGGCATTAGATCATACAACAAATAGATACATCAACTTAAAACATAAAACACAATATTTGATCAAGGATAATATTATTCATGTGGGCACACCCATAAAAGCACCCAAAGTAAAACAAATGAAAGCTAATGCATTTAAAATATTCACATATTCATTTCCAAAACATATAAAAAATAAGGCAGGGATCACTTCAGGTGTTCACTACACATATCAGGCACATCCACCACCATCATCATATCATACTATTATAGAAGAGGTACACCCACTACATAATATTATTGGTGTGTAGCATGCTATATATCTAGCTAGAAAACTCATCACTTTCTCAGAGTAGGAGATTTTTGATGTCAATTTAGACTTATATGCACTCTTTGTATGAGCCTGCATAGATCATCATCCTATCTAGAGTGTTATGGTTGACAACAGGTCAAGTATTAACATGTGAACTATTACACTTGTATAGCATTTGGAGTATTCATAGTAGAATATATCCCTTATAGACATAATTATCAATGATTTTAGTGGTCATGTTTAGAGCTCCATCAGGGAGATTATATTTCCACTATAGGTTGGACTAACACATGTGGCCACTAGATTCTTAGTAGTACTTAGTGCATGAATATTTGACATGTTATTAGGTAGGCCATGGATAAAAAAGCTATGATACATCCCATATAAAATGCACATATGCCTAAAATATATAAATGTAAATTAGGATATCACAATTGAGGGTCTTCTATATGATTATCCTTTACCTATCCCATAGGCATTTAAATCCCAGTTACTAGCTACATCATAATTGTTAATTATAACTCATAGCATAATTCCTATCAGTATACCATAAATTTTAGTAGAACCACCAAAATAGGTTAGGTATACTGCTATATTATTATCACATAGACATACTCTCACATGGAGACCATTACTAAAAAGACCCCTACATCAGAGATATGTTGCATATTATAGAGGGCCTCCCTCTACTCATTTTCTATCAAGATAAATATTATTAAGTTCTTAGGGTTCTCAACATAGGGAACCTATGCCACCTTTATCATATTATACGAGATGGGTCCCTAAGATCCCTACAATTCATAAGATACCATAGTCAATGTCATAGATTCCTAGCATCACTACATAGGCAAGTCCAAATATAAATCACTCAATGTAATAGATTCTAAGACCATAGTCACCATTTCACACAAAATGCATGATCATAGTTCCTTTATTTGACACAGTCCACTTTGATAGTGAGTCTCCAATTAGATGCATCAGTTAGTATTATTTATCCCTTCTTATACATACTTTCCTTCTATCTTGCTCCTTATACATAGTTTCATTTTCATGTTGCTTGTACATAGATTATACCTAGACAATAAAAAAATAATGTAATATGTTAAAAAACATTAAAACATTCAAATATTTACCTAAAAATAATAAACTTATAGATTGTGTGCATTTTTATGTTTACATTTCTTATATTTTCTACACACTACATATGTTAGCTATCTTAGTATAGTTGTTTTTATCATACACACATGCTTCACTTGTTCTTGTTGAATGCTTGTAGATTATTGTAGGACTCATGTCCACTACACCAATATAGATTTGTTATTATCTACCCACTAGGGACACCTACACAGATACATGGATTCTTCACTTAACACATTCACCCAATTGGTGGTACCCTATACAAAGTTTTGATTACCAGTTTGTATCTTTTAAAACTCTACATCACAAATTTAGCACTATTACATATTCATATTGATCATAATACATTTACTCATATTTTTTTATAACTACTACTACTTTAGACTCAATAGATATACATTCTAGCTCTTACACAGATTTGTATTACATATTCATACATATCTCTATACTTCTTATATTCGAGGGCATTTGAATATGCCATTACTCTTTGGATATATGCCACTTCTATTTCATAGTACGTATGCTTTGGACATGTGCCTATGTCTTTATGTGTGCCTTACTAATTTTATATGTGTACATTTGAACATGTCCTTGTATGTCTTATTTTCTTAGATTTAGTGATATGTGCCCATGTCCCTTGTATTATGACCCCTTGGCCTACTTTGTGTGCCTCATGTGTTTTATATGTATGATTTCTTGTATGATTCATGGATATGACACTTGTCTCTTACTTATTACACACTCCAAATTCATATGCCATGAGGGACCTCATGCATCTCCCCTTTCTACTTGGGTGTTGTGATGGACATCATGTCCCATCCCCCTAAGTAACTACCTAGTTTGTAATCATATTTGTTACTACATACATTGTTATATCTATCTTGACACCCTTGTGAATGATAGGCATGACATACATCTTAAATTACAAATTTATGCTCATATTATCTTACATTATGATGTTATGTATGCAAATTATATTAGATTATTATGCAGTTCTCATATATGCTCTAACTAATACACATTTTTAAGATATTTTTATATTGAGGATAATTTTTGCATAGGTTCAAAAACTCCCCTCAACAGAGGGGGAATTCATAAGGGTTTTTCATAGATATCAGGATCCTATAATGAATTCATAGTACTTTTTTTAGCACACAAGCTCAGATTATAGAAAATTAGACTCAGGTAAACAGAGTGGGAAAATAGTGACATAGGAGTAGTAGAGTTACACAAAAATTAGACCCAAAGGACACTAGTGCCCAAATTGGGACACTAGAACCAAATTTATCATAATGGTGCTATTGTCCATTAGCCTTAGATTTATAAAAAATTAGATTTTCTAGAAAATTATAGCAGGTATAGTACATGTTTGCATAAGTTCAATTACAAATTTATTAGTTTTACTTAGTTTGGCTTAGATTAGTACTAGTTCAACTCAGATTTAGACCAATTTTATTATATTTGGTGCATCATGTGCATCATGATCATTTCCATATTTAGTTTAGATACTTAGATCCAATTTATTACAACTCAATCTAGAATTCATATGCTCAGGTATCAGATTTTGGGGCATGTGTGTGGCACATTATTTTCACATGATCACTTACACACTGGTTAATTATATGGAATGAAAAATTATGTCATTATATATGTTTTATACATATTGAATCATATTCCATGTTTCACATCAATTTCATTTCTTACTCCATCTGCATTGGTTGGCATTCCCAAGTAGCCTGAAGCCTTCTAATGTACCTAAGTGGTCGTAAAGATGACATACCCAGTTAGACATTTATATTTAATTCATGTAATTTTAATTTTAGATGCATCTACTACACATGGGTGTGTAATGATGGAGTCATATCCTACTTTAGTTCTTTATCCACCTACATGAGACATTAGGACACACCATCAGTCCAATCCAAACTATTCACAGGTCATTATCCACCAAGTAGGGGTGGGAAATGGAGTCAAAATCGAATTGAGTTCTTGAGCCACCCACACATGAGGTTTGAGAAAGCCATAATATCAATCCATTTTATTCACTAATTGATCACTATATACATGCACACACATAGGTTATCACCAAGTTTATGCATTGGTTCACGTACCTAATGAGGTGCATTTATTCCTTTCCTCTCTCCCATCTCTTTACCCATTTTTACTCAGTTTTACTTCTTTACTAAGTTTGTTATTTTAATTTATATATATTAAATAAGGACTTATTTATGAATATTTCATTTTAAATACATTCATTGGATCATGATTCACATACTCAAACCCAACTTCACACACTCAGACCCAACTTCATGGGCTTCACCTCCTAGGTAAGTCCTAGTATGCTTCTTTTTCCTTTATCCTAGTCATTTCACTTTGATACATTTATATAATAAAGGGGGGGAGTTTAATTAACTAAAACTGGTATTTGAGTGCTAAGAGTGATACTTGAGACTACCTATCCCTAGCTTATCCCTAGAACTATCCTATAGCTTATTGTCACACTTATCCAACCTTCATGCAGGCCACAAGCATCCCTAGTCATCCCTAAAACAACCCTAGACCCTCATTTCCTAATCCTAAACATTCATTCCTAGTGTTATTCCACTTAAAAACTAGAACCATAATAAGGACACTTGCACCACATGGTACTAGTGTCTTGAAAATGGCACTAATGTCTTTTCCCTCTCATTTCCTCAAAAGGATATATTTTCAAATCTATAACTTTCTAGGGTCATCCTAAACCTCATTTATCATCAGCACAAGCATCAGAATAATATACATACATGTATTTTATCCATCTAACCACTAGATGGAAATCATATGAAAAATACACATTCAAATTCAGAACAAGTTGTGCACAATTAAGTTTATCAATCCCTATTCCCCTACTGCTACATACCACCATCTACAAAAGTCCTAAACTCAAATTACCTAGATTTATAGTCTCAAGGACATTCAAGGCAATTAAGGCCACTATAATACTAGTTTCACTTGAACTTTCACCACCACTTAGGTGGGGATAACTACATCAGTATTAATCCCTCCCTAGAGTATTGGTGTGTAGGAAACTCTCATCACAATGGGGTGTTGAGAATGTCTAACCTACCACTAACAAACACACTTTTTAAATTGTATCAATTAGATGACCTAGATACATGGAGGATTAAGTTTTTCTCACAAATTTGGTCAAAATAGGTAATATAAAAGGTTTCAAAACTTATACACATAAGAATAGACCTCAGATATCCAAATACCAGTGCACCTAGAAGCTCAAGATAGTCCTACACAAAGGACACTACCACCAATATCAAGACACTACCACCACATTTCCAATAAAGGTGCTACTCTATAAGAGGGTTTATAACACCAAGATCATATTAGTGACACTCATACCAACTTATACCTTAGTTTACATCACCCAAATCATCTCTTTTAGTTGTTTTCCAGCTAAGTTCTTACTTGCACTATTTATTACTATTTTTAGAAAAATCAAAGCTAGTCAATTATATAACAAATTAGTGGTTGTAATTATTGAATTTTAGTACCTTGATTTAATCTACTTGACTCTTTAAAAGACATAATATTTTCAATTGTTAAGTAATAAAAGGTTAAAATACTTTCATAATCAATTATTTAGAGAATTAGAGATGTGTTGGGAAATAACGGAAGCACACAATTGATTACCAAGTACAAGCAACTTACATGCAAAATTAAACCAGAATCACAAGTTACTAGAATTTAGAAACAACACAGAATATGAGAGACAATACACAACTTATATTAAAACTCTTCCAGAAGGAAACACAACAAAGAAGATTGCCATAGTTCTTCTTCTTTACACACCTCTAGGGCTCCCACACCTCTAGGGCATAAACAATAAATCTTCCCTCAAAGCTCTCTCTCTTACGGTCCCAACACACAACTCAAACACAGAGTTGGTGTTCACCTCCAACTAGTCAGTATCCACTACTGTCAGTACTCCAGTGCTCCATGCACTCTACAAGTACACAATCGTACTTCAAGTAGATCTCCCCTAAACTACAACAACTTGCAACCCAAATGATCTCACTTATGGAAGGAACTACATTGCCTTCCTCTTTGCTCTCTTTCTAAGTACACATTGTACTCCAAGTAGATCTTGCCTAATCTTACTCCCTATTGTGTTGCTATCCTCCCTGATCTTGCACACCTGCAAATCAATCTGGTTCTGCACACCTACAAACTTGGATCATGCACACACATACACCTACAGATCAATGATCTTACTTACCATGTAGATCTCCTAATGTAGCCATGCACACCTATTGCCCAAGATCCTACACCCCTAAAGAACCCTTCTAATTCTCCAAAACCAACACCCACACTTGGCACTGCTGTGGAACTAGGAGGAACACCCTTGCTCACCTCACACACAGAAAGAGCTAACTTTGCTCAACTCAAACTAGAACACCTTACAATACATCCCATGAGTCTCTTAAATAGATCTCATGCAAACAATAATTAGACACCTAATTACAATAATTAGATCCACAACTTCTAGTCTAAATTTGGCTCTTGACATGCAAACTCTTGGTTCGTCAACTAACTGCCCGTAAAACTTGCAATTCTAAACTGCATAGGAGACCGACGTTGGTCCCTGTCTGCTTGGAGGTGACTGACACCAGCTAATCCCTGACCAACATCAGTTTCTCTTCCTATCTAATACTGCTAACGTCAGTTGGCCTGACCGAAGCCAGTGTCTGTGACACTCAGCAACCTCTAGCAACCTCCTTCCCTATTTGCATCAGTGAAGCTTTTAGCTCCACAACCTAACAATCTCCCACTTGGAGATAAACAACTGCACTATACCTGTACCTATACCCCATCTAATCTATTTTCTGGTTTGTATCCCTCTTCAAGATCAATCTTGAAGACCAAGCACCACACACCCTATGGTGCACCTCCTGTCATCTGAGTACCCTGCCACATCCAAACCTACAAACCCATGTAGTGAAGTCCTGACCCTGCATAGCATGAATCCCTGCTATTGGTCCCTCTCAAATACCTGAGAACCCACTTCCCTAAATTGGCTCCTAACTCTTTGATAGCACCCACTGCTTGGGCAAACTCAGGTCTATACCAGACCTCATGTGATTTCAGACACTGAACTGTCCAGCCCTTTGTGTGATCTGGTTCTGTATCCTGCATTTTGAACCTCACTAACACCTGATTCACATCAACTCCCATTAGAGACAAAATCAACCTGTGATCTTCCATGTCTCTCATGCCAAAGAATTTTGTTGCTCCAAATTCCTCATGACATGCCACTGAACTAATCTTACCCTTAGCTCAGTAAAACCCTATATGTACAAACTTGCTAGCAAACCATCCACATACAGTAACCAAATAATGTTGTGACCATCATCCACCTGGTAAGACAAACCACAATAGTTACCCTAACATTGACTAAAGCCATGCTTTGTCATCCACCTGTCAAACTTGTACCACTGTCCTGCAGCTTCCTCAAGACCATATGACTTGGTCTTCCATCTCATGTGTCCATTCTCTCTATTATTTAACTAAGGTATCCATTTGTCTCTATGCTTTCATACTGGCTGGCAACCCTACCAAATCTCTTGTTTGGTTTTGCATCATATTCTTTCCATTCTCCTATTGTTTCCTGGATCCTTCCTGCTCTGCAGTCAGTAACTAGTATAAAGAAGAGGAATAATGAATTTGAGGCTTACTTACCACCTTCAGTCCTCCATATGGGCATTTGAGACTCCTTGATAGCTTGTTGTCTATACAAAATCCGTTACAATGACCAACCTTGGTCACTACACAGTCTACATCCAACCGACATCAGTTTTCATGCGCCTATCCTGACTACCAACTCTACTGACGTCTGTGTCCCTATTGCCAACGTCAATCCTCTTGACTAACATTGGTCTTACCTATTACCGATGTTGGTCCTCCTGATTGACGTCAGTCTTACCCTACCTGACATCACTGGCTTCAGTCTACACATGACTGACATTGGCACCTATCTATTTGACGTCAGTTCCCCCTGACTGACGTTGGTACCTGTGTTCACCTGTGAGTGATGACTTTTTACCCACAAGCTCCTTTGAATCAAAACCCATGTCCAAACTGCCCTGCTCAGAAGTATCCAACCCCATCCACTGGTCTCTATCTATCATCTCCTCCAAGAACACCAAGGCTTTCCAGTTCTTAAGTCTATCAAACACATCTATCTTCCGCTTAAGAACATGCATCTCCTTCTTGCTCATGTGACCAAGCCTACAAAGCCACATCTCTGCAATAGAAGAAGAATCAGTAATATAAGCAAGTAGATAAATAGTACCTACTTTCTTGCCACCAACTAATTCAAGTGCATCCACTGTGAGAGTTCTTGTGCATCTCTCATCACCCAACTTTATTGGAGAAATTAGCCACATCTCCAAGCCTGGGACCTGCATGACCTCCTTCAACACCCATGTGTTGGTCGCCTACAATTTCAGCTTCACTTCCCCTTTGCCAATTCTTTAGCAAGGCACACCAGCCCCTAAATAAATCTTTCCAAAGACCTTAACATGGAAAAATACTCTATTTTGGACTGCATGGAAAGAGGCAACAGAATCTATAAGACAAGATTCTACTTTATCCAAGAAACATACTAGAGCATCTTATGCCACATCACCTGTAACATCTGCTTCTTCTTTTCACTACTCTTTATTTCCATAACACCGTAAGTGATCATCTGTGCTTTTCAATTCCTCCATTCTTAGCTTACTTTCTTCTGCCATTGCTCTACTCCCGCTCAATCAGAAACCCTTGAGAGTGACCTGTAATCAAACACAAACCTACTCCCTACAACCTTAGCTCTGATACCACTTTGTTGGGAAATAACAGAAGCACACAATTGATTACCAAGTACAAGCAACTTACATGCAGAATTAAACCAGAATCACAAGTAACTAGAATTCAGAAACAACACAGAATATGAGAGACAATACACAACCTGTATTAAAACTCTTCCAGAAGGAAATACAACAAAGAATATTGCCACAGTTCTTCTTCCTTACACACCTCTAGGGCTCCCACACCTCTAGGGCATAAACAGTAAATATTTCCTCAAAGCTCTCTCTCTTACGGTCCCAACACACAACTCAAACACAGAGTTGGTGTTCACCTCTAACCAGTCAGTATCCACTACTGCTAGTACTCCAATGCTCCACACACTCCACAAGTACACAATCATACTTCAAGTAGATCTCCCCTGAACTGCAACAACTTGTAACCCAAATGATCTCACTTATGGAAGGAACTACCTTACCTTCCTCTTTGCTCTCTTTCTGAGTACACACTGTACTCCAAGTAGATCCTACCTGATCCTACTCCCTGTTGTATTGCTGTCCTCCCTGATCTTACACACCTACAAATTAATTTGGTTCTGCACACCTGTAAACTTGGATCATGCACACACATACACCTGTAGATCAATGATCTTACTTACCATGCAGATCTCCTAACGTAGCCATGCACACCTACTGACCAAGATCCTACACCCCTAAAGAACCCTTCTGAATCTCCAAAACTATCACCCACACTTGGCACTACTGTGGAACTAGGAGGAACACCCTTGCTCACCTCACACATAGAAGGAGCTAACTTTGCTCAACTCAAACTAGAACACCTTACAATACAACCCATGAGTTTCTTAAATAGATCTCATGCAAACAATAATTAGACACCTAATTACAATAATTAGATCCATAGCTTCTAGTCTAAATTTGGCTCTTGACATGCAAACACTTGGTTCGTTAACTAACTGCCCATAAAACTTATAGTTCTAAATCGCACAGGAGACTGGCGTTGGTCCCTGTCTGCCTGGAGGTGACTGATGTCGATCGATCCCTGACCGACATTGGTTGTTCTTCCTATCTAATACTATCGACGTCAGTTGACCTAACCGACACCAGTGTCTGTGACACTCAGCAACCTCTAGCAACCTCCTTCCCCATTTGCATCAGTGAAACTTTTAGCTCCACAACCTAACAAGATGATCATGCCCTAGTTTATATACTAAGGCAAGTCCATGGGTTTGGAAGAAAAATTTCTAACCCTCATGTAAAGGGAGTAATGCCTAGGTACTTGAGTGTCATTAAATATTAAATGCACTACTATTTAAACTAATCTTGAAATTAAAGAAGAATTAATAAAGCCACATATTGGAATCACAAGGCAATTTATAGGTTGTATATCATCTCTAAATCTCAACTAAATTACTCAATTAATTGAATCACCAAATTTGTATGACTTAAATATTTAAAGTGATCACTTTTAGGTACCATAAAGTCCATAATAAAAAGATGTAATAGTGTGTGTGTGCATGAAAAAATGTCCATACCCCATAATCTGATCCAATCAATGCCAACATGATATAGAATGTTATGCATATAGATCTCATTTAGTTTCAAATTTTAAAACATACAACTTTTTTCTAAAATTTGTATGTATATACACAACATATGCCCCTAACGTGTTTAAATATCTAAAAACCTTAAAACTTGTAACTCATATTGTTATAAATGTGTGCTTATGCATGGCATATTCCCTAAAAGATGTCTCAATTTTTAAATATCTAAAAAATTATAAATCATGTTCATATAATATGTGTGCATATGAATGGCATATTCCTCCAAATATGTCTCAATATATAAATATATGTCCCATAATCTAAACCAAACCAGTAATTTGAACCACTCTAACTCTTAAAATCATGTAAAATATGCCAAAATTTAGATTTTTTTTAAGATGCAGGCTTAAGTATCTAAAAAAATCCCATTCATATGTCCCCATTTTGAGGTAAGGGATGTAGCCTATAAATTACTCACCTCAAAAGAAAAGAGTTAATTACATCATGTTATGTAAAAAGATGTAATCATTTAAAGCATATCTTAACATGTGGATATATGTAATCATAGTGATGAATCGATCATCAAAGCATATTTGAAACATATTATGCAAGGCATACAAGTGCCATATCAAGATAGATGTATTAATTAGGAATGAATTTTATCACTAATGTAAGCATTGAATAATAAACTATACAAGAAGGTGCATGATGTAAACCATGGCTCCATAAATAAATGAATAGGTGTGTGATATGGATCATGACATCATAAACTCAACAAATTCATGAAACTCAACAAAAAACTATATATTTATCTACCCATATGTGTTTAAGCCTTTTAATTTAAGAAGTGATTAAACTAATGGAATTAAACTATTGAAATAAAAATGTTGATATGCACTTATCTGATATTGAAATATAGTCAAATACAATAAACTAAAAAAATTATAGAAATCAAGAACTTGATAAAAGTAGTTTATTTAACTAGGGTTAGACAGTGTCCTTTAAAACCAAAATAGATCTAACTGTGCAAACTATTTATAAGTGAAAAAATGTATGAAATAACCTAAAGACATAATTGTATTAGAAAATAGTAATTTGTATTTTATCAGGACAAGTCCACAAGAATCAGACAAGGGCACACTAGAGCCTTATCTGGCTACTGCAGCCACATCCTAGTTGATTATATTTTTGATTTATCAATCTTAGTATGTTAGATAATTTTTGAAGGTTGATTGTTGAGCTCTGTGTGTTGATATGCCATGTAGAATACCTATAAATATGAATCCCTAGTCTTTCACATGCACTAGATATCAATTAGTTAATAAAAAGGGAATATAAATGGGTTAGTAAGAATAGTTGATCTAGCCTCAAAACTCCTTGTGACTAAGCTTTACCTACATATCCTAAATGGGCCTTAGGCTGATGTATTTCTCCCTCCTATAGTGATTGTGTGATCTATGATTATGTAACTATAATGAATTTAGCTACATGATTGATTGAAATGTCTAACAATAGATGCTTTTGACCTGTAATAATTAATATTCAAACTTGGATATTGATTGCTAGAATGCTATAGAGTCTAAAATATGAAGAAGTAGTGATTTTTGGTTTAGATTGCAATGCTTTTTCTAGAGATATTTAGTGGGCTTATAAAGATTATCATTGATGTGCTTTTATAGGAGAATATTTAGAATAATTTTACTAATCAACTTGATAAGATGTGCAAGAGAGACATTATGTAATATCTCAATTCAAAAAAGTGACCATTAGATTATGGGATACAAGGTCACATTAGGGGACAAGGCCATAGTGTGACCTTATCTGACTAGTATGGACTTGTCTCAAAAGACCATAGATTATTGAGATAAGTTTGATAAGACCTTGTGGGTAGAATAAGGGTGAATGTGATGTAAGGGCATCAAAAGAGCATTCATTGTTTATATGTAAATATCATGAAACCTTTATTATTGTGATTGAATGAGTCTTTATGAGGGTATAAGTAGTATAAGGAGTCTTCTACTCATCATAAGGTTAAGCTTCATGATTTGTCAATCTAATCATACTTTTAGAATTTCCCTCCAAAATGAAGAAATTGAAAATTTAAATTAATCATGGAGATTTGTAGGGATAATGATAAATTTTAAAGGAATTGAATAATTGAGAATAGTCCCAATAGGTATAGTTAAATGATGTGGAGGTGTTTTCATCTATTGTAAAGGTAAATCCTATTTCAATTCTTAACTAAAAACTAATCCTATGTTGGAAGAAGCTTGTTAGTTAGAGATATGTGCTAAAAGAGAGAATCTTGGGTCTATTTCAAGACCAAGACAAATAAAGTCTTATTTCCACGTAGATATCAGTTTTATTAGATTCCAATAAAGTAAATAAATTAGTATAAGGTCAAAGTAAAGAGGAAGAGTGGTAGACGAGGAGTAAGGAAGGCCTTTTAGGCTTATACTTTGTAAATAAGACTGTATAGATGATAAATAAATGAAGCCATTTTGATGTTAAAGGTATGTTTTATATAATAAAATCATATATTAACATGTTCATATCCTTATTACATATGTTCCTTATGAATTCAAGGTGATTCTTGATTGTCAAGATATGAAAAGGGGTGTCTATGATAGTCTGTCAACATAAATAGGGTTTTTATCATAAAAACTTGGTTTCATTACAAAATAAAGATCCATGGTGGTTTTTTTTATACTCATATATTTATTGCATAGAATTAGAGGATATAATATAGTTTTATAAGAATTCACATTTGTTTTGAAGTTTAAGCAATATAAACCTTCAAATTACCCTGGTCAATGCTTTATAGTCAAATACAGTGAGTTGATTACACATATATATCATTGCATTAACGTAGTTTAAATATTGGAAATGTTTTATAATATTTTAAAGATGATTATTAATGTGTTATAACAAATCAAATGTCTTTAAAATTCATAAACCAACCCTAAGAAGCTCTTGAGCTCTCCAAACCTAAAACAAGGTTTCTCATACAAATTGAGCCATAACTTATTTTTAAGCCATTCAAATCCCTCCAAAATTTGATAAAATGTGGATGAAGGTATTTATGAACCATTATAAGTGAAATTTAGAGGTGATAAGATTTTTAGAGAGAGAATAAATTGAATGTGTTCTACAAATTTTGTAGGTATTTATTTAGAAAACATAGGATATGAGAAGAAGAACTAATGTTTGGTTTTATTCTTTGATTGAAAATGTTTCATGGAAGTATGTTAAGATTATATGGTATTTTTAAAAACTTGAACAAGTGATTCTACACCATTTGTCATTAAAATAAGTTCAATTTTCTTAAGAACGCTGAATAGGCCTGCATAGACCTAAGAGGACAACATTGTGTTTAGGTCACTCTCTTGAGAAACCAATATTTATAAGATTGGTTTCTAATCACCTTAGATAATATAATATTTGATTATGTTATTTAACAAGTTATTAAGTTAGATATTTTAGTGATAGCCTAATTGAAGGTTAAATATTGCGTAAAAGTACAGTCATCTAGGCAAAAATTCTCATTGAAAGTTGTAGACTTGCAAGAAGATCCACTTAAATATAGTGTGAAAGACATTATTATTAGCATAAAATAGTAATTTAAAAAGTATATTAGGTGATATAACAATATGTTGAATGGGATTAAAGGTTAGACACACCCAAATTATTGGTCTCTTGAACTTATATGATGAACCTTGGATTGAGAACTTAATCCATTACTGGTTGATCAAATACTTATAAGATAGACATAGTGTAATATAATTTAAGAGATTGACAAGAGAAATAGGGTGAGGATGACAATAAGACTTTAAAAAAAAAATTCAAGCCTAGTATCTTAATTCATATACTTAATAAGCTACAAAGGAAATCTAGTAAGGTTTTGAATGACCAGTTGAGAATCATTAAGAAATATAGATATAAATGAGTTCATTGGTATTACAAGACCAATATGATTTTATATACTTTTATTAAATTAGTAATAATATACAATTGGTATGTGAATGAACTATATATTTTCAAGTACTAGGTTATGGAAGTGTAAAATGTTCTTGAATAGTAACAAAGCAAGTAAATAAATGTATGTGTTTCAAGTATCTTGGGCCAGTTTTTCAAAATTGTGAGGTTGTCATCATTTTTTGGTATTAGAGCTTGGAAAATATCTTAAAAATTTAATCAATTTTTGTATGAAGGTTGCATTTTTATATAGAAATAGTAAGGAATCTTGGAAATGTTGAAGGATAGAGAGGTAAGAAGGTTTCTTGAAACCTTAAAGGGTAAAATAAATAGAGTGGCAAGCCTTACAATGTAGTGAGGTTGATAAGATAAAGATATTAAAATATCAAGAGAGAAATTCCAAGACAAGGATTTGGGATACCAAAAGACTAGGAAAGAAGAAGAGAAAGACTAGGTGAGGTATAAGAAGAGAGCAAGGTGAAACATACTTGCTAAGAGAGAAAGAGAAAATTAAGGGCTTAGAGAAATTGATATGCCGCAAGAATATGGAGAGATAAGAGGTTAATAAAATAGAGTTAGAGATGGAAAGAGAGATAGCTAAGATGAAATTAATCTTGGAAAGTATGGAGAAAGTATTGGAGGATTAAAGATAGAGATTCTTTGTAATAATCAAGAAAATGGTTTAGTGGCCTCTTAGAGAGATTATTGAGAATAAGAAAAGGCAACAAGAAGTTTGTAAATTAAGAAGGTAGTTAAAGATATTAAAAAAGTAACCTAAGAAGGAGAAGATGGATACAAATAAGCCTTAATTTATTAAATTTAATGATTCCTTATCATGTGTGTATGTAGGTATGAAGATGAATGGAGTAGAAACTCACTTTGAGGGCTTAAAGTCAGAAGATACCAAAGAACATAAGACATTGGTGACAAAAGAGAAGCATGAACAACATGAAGAAGTGGAGATATTTTATCTAGAGGAAGGAGAGATGCTTGGTAAATAATAAGGAACACTTGAAGAGGCTCAATGGCCTCAACTTTTTGTCTCTAACATTGCTTTTGATGATGAAAATGTAGATTTGCAAGAATATGAAGATGTTTTGTATAAAGAGACAACTGAGTTATTGGATAGACTTATGGAAGGAAAGAGTGAAGTTGAAACACCCCACAAAGTGCTTGAATAATTTGATATATAGTAAAAGGTACAAGTTGAAAATAAAATTCAAGAATAAGTTATGACAACAAAATTTAGTAAATAAGATGAATCACCTATTGCAGTGCTTATAGAACCTGAATTATAATAGAAAGAGGTGTCTTAATTGGCACAATTTGAATACAAATCAATTTTTTATTAATATATGAAAAAGTATATAGTAGAAAAGGAGCTGATGTGGTAGTATATCATGTAAGGATCAAAATAATTGAAGCTCATAGGAGATGAGGAAACAATAAGGGAAGCTATGTTAGAACTAATGAAGATTTTGAATCAAGAAGATGATATAGAATTTTAAGAACAAGTTCCAAAGAAGATGATATATAAGTTGAAGAACAAGTTCCAAATAAGATGATACTAAAATAAGAGATAATGCTACCTCAAATTTTTGAAACTGATTATGCTTTTAGTGTTGTATGTATAGGTAACAAAAAATATGCAGATATAAAAGAATATACAACTAAGGAAATGGAGTCCTACATAGTAAACTTCATCAAAGAAGAAGAGAAGATTAATCCAATTATGCTCATAATACATGAAGACAATAAATAAGGAGACAAAGATATAATCAAGCATAAAGAGAAATATGGAGTACTAAAGGATTGGAAAAAGTAAAAGAAGAATCAGAATTTCTATTTGAGTAAGAGCTCAAATGTTTTCCCACTAGGGGAGTTTGATGCAAGGGCATCAAAAGAACATTCATTGTTCATATGTAAATGTCATAAAACCTATATTATTGTGATTTAATGAGTCCTTATTAAGTTATAATTATCATAATGATTCTTATACTCATCATAAGGTTAAGACTTCATAATTTGTAAATCTAAGCATAGTTTTGGAATTTCCCTCAAAATTGAATTTGAAAATTTAAACTACTCATGGAGGATTGTAGGGATAAAGACAAATTGTAAATGGATTTAATCATTGAGGATAGTACCAATAATACTAGTTACATGTTGTGTAGGTGTTTTAATCTAGTGTAAAGGTAAATCCTATTTCAAGTCTTAACTAGAAACTAATCCTACATTGAAAGAAGCTTTTTAGTTAGAGATAAGTACTAAAAGAGACAATTATAGGTCTATTTCAAGACCAATACAAATAAATGACTATTTATATGTAATTATGATTTTATTAGAGTCCAATAAAGTAATTAAATTATTATAAGGTTTAATCAAAGAGGGAGAATGGTAGAGGAGGAGTAAGGAAAACCTTCTAGGCCTGTACTTTGTAAATAAGACTATTTAGATGATCAATAAAGGAAGCCATTTTTATGTTAAAGGTATGTTTTATATAATAAAAACATATATTAACATGCTAATATACTTATTACATATGTTCATTATGAATTCAAGGTGATTCTTGATTGTCAAGATATGAAAAGGGGTGTTTATGATAGTCTGTCAACATAAACAGGGTTTTTATGAACATGAAAACTTGGTTTTATTTTAGAATAAAGAGATATGGTGGTTTGTTTTTTTTAAATCATATATTTATTAAATAAAATAATAGGATCTAATATATTTTGAGAATAAGTCACATTTGTTTTAAAGTTTAAGCAATATAAACCTTCAAATTACCCTGTTCTGTGTATTACAGTCAAATACAATAAGTTAATTACACATATAGATCATTGCATGAAATTATTTTAAATATTGTAAAGATTTAATAGTATTTTTAATATTATTATTAAGGTTTTATAATAAATATAAATTATTTAAACTTCATAAACTAACCCTAAGAATCTCTCGGGCTCTGCAAACCCTAAAATAGGGTTTCTCGTACAAATTGAGCCATAACTTATTTTTAAATCAAATCCATAAAAACTTTGATAAAAAGTTGAATAAGCTATTTATTAACCATTCCAAGTGATATTTTTAGGTGAGAGACTTTGTAAAGAGAGAAAAAATTGACTGTGTTCTACAAATTTTGTAGGTGTTTATTTCAAAAACATAGGATATGAGAAGACTGATGTTTATCTTTGTTATTTGATTAAAAATGTTGCATGGAAGTATGTTAATAGTTTATGGTGATTTTTAAACACTTTAGAAATTTATTTTACCCCATTTGTCATTGAAATGAGTTCAAGTTTCTTGATAAGGCAAAATAGGCCTACACAAACCTAAGAGGACAAAATTATGTTTTGGTCACTCTCTTGAGAAACCAATAGTTCTAAGACTAGTTTATAGTCACCTTAAATAATATATAATATTTTATAAGGTTATTCAACATGTTATTTATTGAAATATCAATGTTATAGTCTTATCTAAGGTTGCAGATTACCTAAAAGTACAATCATCCAAGAAGAAATTCTCATTAAAAGTTACAGACTTATAGGAAGATCCACTTGAATATAGTGTAAAAGACATTATTATTAGTATCAAACAATGATTTATAGAGTATATTAGGTGAAATAACAATATGATGAATGGGATTTAAGTTTAGACAAACCCAAGGTATTGGTCTCTTGAACTTATAGGAAGGTATTGTATGATGAACCTTGGATTGAGATCTTAATCCATTATTGGTTGATCAAATACTTATAATATATATAGAGGGTAAGATAGTTTCAGATATTGACAAGATAAAGAGAGTGATAATGAAAATAAGAATTGTTTTAGAATTTCAATCCTAGTATCTTAATTCATATAGTTAATAGGCTACAAAGGAAATCTAAGGCTTTGAATGACCAATTGAGAATCATTAAGAAACAGAGATATAAATGAGTTCATTGGTCTTTCAAGACCAATATGATTTGATATTATTTTTTTCAATAATTAATTATCTATAAGTGGTATGTTAATGGACTATCTATTGTTAAGTACTAGTTTATGGAAGTGTAAAATGTCCTTGAATGGTAACAAAGCAAGTAAACAAAGGTATGTGTTTCAAGTATCCTAGGATAGTGTTTCAAAATTGTGATATTTTCATTAGAATGTGATAAAAATAGGGATGTCTATATGATATTTTCAATGCTTACAATAAAATGAAGGCTCTCTTAGAGATTACAAGTTATAAAAATGGTGAATAGATAAAGTAAGAGTAAGGATTTTAGGAATAAACATTATCAAGCACTTAATGATTAGTTTTGTGTCTATATTTTCACCCACTTTATTATACTGATGCACAAAATGAAATTACTACAGTAAATTAGATGTAAACTTGAGTGTGTATACACACTTTATCTTTTGATGTGAAGCTTTATTGTGTAAGATGCATTAATGTAAGACACTTGCAACAATGCCATTAAAAATTAATATTTGCTCATATTAAAAATTAAAAATTTGAAATTTGTTATTTATAATTTGAAAAGAGAGCAAGGAGAGAAAATTGCCCTATAAATTTAGAAGTACATGCCCCTTTATTAGGACATTTGGAGAAGTGTTGAATTGTGGTAAATTGAGAGCAATCAAGTCTCGATTTGAAAGCTATTGAATTCTTTTGAGTTGGAAGGATTTTATGTTACAACTCTCATTTTACTATAAAAATTACTCTATAAAATATTTAAAGGGGTGAAATAATGAATTGTGGCCCGATACATATTTAAAAAGTGCAACCATAGATGTTAAGTGTCACTACACTCTAATGTGTCCCATTTACAATTAAGATGAATCACACCGTTGCAAATGGATCTATATTATATTTGAAACTTTACAAATTTGAAACTTGAACTTGAGAATTTTCAAAATTCCAAAGTATAAACATGAATATGAATGAATAGCATGTCCCCTCTATCTGTATTGTATTGAAATGATATTTTGAAATTGTATTTGAAACTTTGCACTTTTAAATCTTGTCAATTTTTAAACCCTTTTAAACTTTTTTCAAATTTTCAACTTACAACTTTTGAACTATTTGAAACTTGTAATTTGAAACTGTAGTGATGAGTGCACATGTATGCCACATGCACCCATAATCTATAAATTTTACATCACATTTCCATTTGAAAACTATATATTGCCATAAATCTGAAATTTTGCTCATGAAGCACGAAGTTATAATAAATATCATTGTGATGCCCCATTTTGAGATGAGATATCTAGCCTACAAGTCACTTATCTCCAAATAAATCATATATGAAAGATATAAAACTTTGAATATTTGAATTAATTGCATTCATGTATTGAATATAACATTAAATTGTCATATGAAACATGTGTTATAAATATATATCATTGAAGCATAAAATTAATATATGCGTGATATACATCATGGCACTTGAGTAAGCATAGAGTATATAAGTGATGCATGACATGATTCTCGGCACCATAATAGTAATCAATTAACAAGAAAGCAAGTAATGGCATACAATTTATCATGTAATTTACATAATCTATCATGCATAAGGCCTAAGAGGCCATATACAAGTGACATGTAATATGTTTCATAACATACAAGGCCAAGGGACACACACAAAATAAGTAATAAAGTCTAACATATCATTTAGTAAAGTAATAATGTAAAGCAAAGCATGTAATAAATGAGACTAGTATATTCCATCATATGTATGAACTTGAATTTAGCAACTAGCATATTTCATGTAATAAATGTGAAAAAATATGAGTGATTATCAAAACCTTTTTATCATATGTAGTTCAACATGGTAGAGAGGTTGTGGAAAACTACAACCTATAAAGGTGTTCATGGATAATGAATAGATGCTCCCAACTTTGCAAGGTTGTTAGGTAATAAGGGAAGCCTAACATAAAATAATCATGCAGAAGTATGTCTTGTATCCCACTCAAGTACCTTGAGAAAAACATTGTGTATTGAAATATAGAATATTCTATCTATTTAACATAGAATAAACAACATAAGAAAATAAGTAAATTAATTAGATTTGAAAATGCTTTAGGTCCTGATTTTGAATTTTTGAAAATATTTTGATTATTTTGAAATTTTTTGAATACACACATTTTTGGGAGATCTTTGTCAATATTTTAATGTTATAATATATTTGAAAAATAATTTCTAAAAAGCAAAGATTTGAAAATAGAGGTAGTGGAAGGGATCCAAACAATCCTCAATAAAGTGTAAAAGCATAACATGATAAGGTGGAAGGCAAGAAATGAGCCCCCAATGTAGATGTAACTTTGAGTCATAGTAATGTAGTGTGAATATGTAAAATATGTAAGAATTTGCATGTTCCTTAAATGGGGAAGAGGCTAAATGTGCTCATGTAAAAATTAGCAAGATGAAATCATGTAAGGGACATAAGATGTAGGATATGCAATAATAAACAAGTGAAGTGCCAAAGGGTTAGAATAATGCTTTTATAAAGGATATAATAATTATCAAGAAATAAAAGCCAAGAATTTATGTTGTTGTTAAGATTTTTTTAAGAGAATTACCAGTTAGATGGAAAAAGGAAAGGAAAATATCCATTGGGTGTTTTATTGATTATTCACTTAATAGTTGGTTGATTATGGATTTGATTAAGGGGATGATTCTTTGGAGGCCATGTATCATGTGTATTCTAACTTTAAATTATATTTCCATAATCATAATTCATATTAATCATGTCATTCTAATCATATTCTACATAATAATTATCATAGGAGAAATTTAAATTCTTAGGTTGTGCTTGAGATTGTGAGATACCATTTTGATTATCTTTTATTTTTGTGTATGAGAAATTATTTGCACCATAGATTGGAGTTTTTTTGTTTATATGTTTATTATTGTTATGATCTTGCATATTATCTTGAATTAGAGAATGACCATGTGTGATTGGTTGAATATTAATAAGAGAAGTAACTTATGCTTTGACTTGATCTTTTTGTTATGTGCATGAAATATATGTAATGCTTGATTCCTTAACAATCATATTTGGATCATTAGACTTTGTAAGATTTTTTTTTCTGGATATTTATTCATGAAAAATATTTTGAAAAAAGAGCTATTTTGCTTATCTTGATTTTGTTCTTACAACATTTCTTTTGGTAATTTTCTTTTTGTAATTTTATTTTTCCATCTTGTTGTTTTTGTAAGCCCACTTGCTCTAACTTTGTTTTTGAAATATTTTAGTTTAGATGGTTCTCAACTATCTCATGTAATGAGATCTAGGATCTTAATTATTTTATAAGGTGATTTACCTTTGTTATCCATATTTTTTCTGTGTTATTTTTGCACTTGTATTTTATGAGATGCAATATGAGTGGGTGGATTAATAGGTTTATTTTGTACAGGATCACCATGATAAATGATACTTCATATATTTTTTTTAGAGCCCAATAATTATTTGTATGATGCCTATGAAGTCTATAATATGAACAATAGTATTGATATTTTTAGAGGAGTAATAAAAAGTAATGTAATCAACTTGTTTTGAATCATATCTCTTATAATCTCACTCAATATATTATTATCATTTTGTATATGTTTTGAAAAAATAAGTGTAGATGTATGTTACTTATGAGGCACATGATAGCTAGATGAAGATGTAGATATATGATTAACACTAGCATAATCTCGACTCCTAGTAAGTTTTTTATTATTTTCAAGAGATGTGATCTTTGAACTTATATGTTGATTTTACTTTTTCAACTCTTCTATTGAATTTTTTATAGTGGTGATTTGATCTTTAATGAATTCACAAGTATAAGTTAGGTATGTTTTATTAAATAAAAACACAATCAAGAGGAGGTGTGGATGAGGGCAGGATAGTATCTTCCTTTAGAATAAGATATTCATTGATTATCTATGATTTTCTTGTTTCCTTTTTATCAATAACATTAAAATAATTATCACTAGGAAAAGATGCATTATCATCATGTGGTAACTTTATTATAATATTATGACATTATGGTGCAATAATAACATCATGTGAAGATAAGCATGAGGTTAGAGTAGGAGCAACATCACAATATGTGTGAAGAGGAATGGCACTGATTTCAATTATATCTTGTGATGTGTTAAGGGAAGAGGAAGGTAGTTCATCCTCATTAGTTAATAAGGAGAAAGAATTATGACATGTAGGCTCAAAACCCACTAGTTTTAAAGAATTAACAATAGATAATATATATAGGAATCCATAGGGAAAATTAGAGATGTGATAAAATAAAAATGCAAGTAGGAAACTAGAGAAGAACCCAAAGGATAATCTATAAGGATGACCAAAGGTAAATTTTAGAGGTATGACCAAAGGAAAGTCTAAAGTAGATTCCAAAGGGGAATATAGAGGTGTAACCAGAGAATAATTTATAGGAGATTCCAAAGCTAAATATAGAGGCGTAACCAAGGAATAACCTAGAGGATATTCCAAAAGGTAATTTGGTTGAATACATTCGTATTACCAAAAATCATTAAGATCAAGTTGTCCATTATTTTCTATTTTATCAACATCATAATTATAATCATCCCCTATAATTTTTTTCTTTTGATGTTTTGTCTATTCATCATGAGAATTAAAAGGCATAAAATAATTAAAGAATAATAGATCTAAATTATGTACCCCATTAATGTATTAAATTGTGTGAATATAGTAAATAATTTAAATCTAGCATATATATAAAGAAGTTAATGACTATGAGTACATTAAAAGCAAAAAGCAAGGTTGAAGGGTGAAATATTCAAAGGTTTTAATGATTTTTATGCTCTCAAATATAATTTCTCATTTAATGATTAGTGTCAACCTAATATTTATGATCACTAATTTTATAGGTAGAACCATGTCTATGGCCCACTAACCCCAATTTTGAGGGTACAATGAGAGTAACTTCCATGGGTGATACACTCATATCAAGTGAACTAAAAATTATATGGATAAAAGAGGATTCCTACATTATAAAAAAGGTACCCTATGTGTTTTTGATATATTTTGAGGCACATGGAAACTAAACTCTATGTTTAGTGTTACACTCTAGCTATGAGTATTAGGTTAAACCCCTCACACCATAGTTTTTGTAGACATATACCACATATCCCTTCACAATAGTCACTAAGTAGTTTGAAAACTTTATAAAAACAAGTGAAAAATAAAAAATGAAAGATTTTTGGTTCAAAAATCAATAAAATTTATACTCGAGGTCTAAAGAAATAACTTCTATGTTGGAATGACCAAGGTGACAAGATGAGTTATTTAGTATCATATTTAATCCTAGTTCAAATAAATTTAATCATCTTATATCAAATATTATCCAAGGTTGAATGATATTTTATTTTAGTGTTAGGAATTTAAACAAATTTGAAATAAAACTTATCCCAAAAATCAAGGAAAAATAACAAGCAATGTTCAAAATAAAATATAGGTTCACTAGAATGTTTAACACTTTTAATTTAATAAGTAATTAAAATAATGGAACTAAAATATTGAAATGGAAATTCTAATATGTAATAATTTGATATTAAAATATAGTCAAATATAGTAAACTACAGAATTTACATAAATTAAGAACTTACTAAAATAGTAAATTTAACTCAGGTTAGAGAGTGTCCCTTAAAATCAAAATATATCTAACAGTGTAAATTATTTGGAAGTGGATAACTATATGAAATAAATTGTAGACATATCCATGTTAGATATTATTAATATTTAGTTTATTTGGACAAATATGCATGAAGTATATCGGGGTGAACTACAACCTTTTTTAACAACTACGATCGCATCCTGGTTGATTATATTCCTGATTTATCAATCTAGGTCTATGCAATAGTTTTTAAAATTTTAATATTGAGATTTATGTGTTGATATTTCATGTGAATGACCTAAAAATATCAATTCTTATTCATACACATACACTAGATAGTAATTAGATAACAAGGGGGAGTAAAATTGGGTTAGTAAGGATAACCAAGATGACCTTGGAAACCATTGTGATTGAGTGCTTCCTACATAGCCCAAATGGACCTCTGGTAGATTTATTTATCCCTCCTAGAGTGATTGTGTGATCCATGATTATATAAATAGAATGAATTTATCTATATGATTGATTGAAATGTTTAGTAATATACACCCTTGACCTATAATAAACAATATTTAGACTTAGCTATTCACAGCTAGAATGTTACAGAGTTGAAATAGGAAGAAATAATGCTCTTTTACCTAGTGTGCAATGATTTTTCTAGAGAGATTCAGTGGGGTTATAATGAGTAGCCTTGATGTGATTTTATATGAGAATATTTATAATGATTATGTTATCCATCTTGACAAGATGCGTGGGAGAGTTGTTGTGTAATGTCTAAATTAAAAAAGTGACCATTGGGGTGTGGGAGATAAGGCCACACTAGGGGACAAGGCCACAATGTGGCCCTATTTGGCTAATCCTCTCTTGTCCCAAAAGACCATAGACTATCAAGATAAGTCTAATAAGATATTATGGGTTGAGTATGGATGAACGTAACTAAAATAAGATGTCTATATGATATTTTTAGTGCTTACAAGATAGTGAAGGCTCTCTTATAGATTGAGAAGTAGTGAAATGGTAAATAGACCAAGTAAGGGTAAGGCTTTCAGGAATAAACATTAGAAAACACTTAATGACTTATTTTATGTGCCTAAAATAAGCACAAAATGTCATGGCCATGACACAAAATAAAACACACGTAATAATACTCAATGTAATATAAATATAAGGGACAAACACAATGGATAATAAAATGTCACATAAGGCCAAGGATCACACATAAAGGACAATAAAATGTCATGCAAGGCCAAGGGCCATAAATAAAAAAACATGCAATGATACACTCAATCCATCAAATTCATGAAATAAGGCTAGAGCTAAATAAAACATAATCAATGATTAACATGTAGGAAATGAAACAACGTCAATTAAGTATAGAAAATTTGAACTAACCTACATTATCAATCAATGTCAATGTCACAATATAGAAAAGTAACATATCCATGAAATGTAGCATTGTAAATAATATAAGAAAGATCAAGACATGTGTAAGCAATAAATATAACTCAACACAATAAATGGAAAGGTCATAAAAATATATAACTTGTAACAATGTAATCTATAGAATGAGATTCCTTCAAAATTGGCATGGTCATTGGGTATACGAAGGTCCAACATATGTGTATCCATATATCATTTTTAACCTATATGTCCTTCATCGCACTCATATACATCATGAAATGATTATACATATGAAAAAGGATATGTAATATACTAAACATGTGAGAAATGACATAAATGAACAATGTGACTAGCATACATGTCATGCATAGGTCATGATTTTGAAATTTTGGAATATTTTTTATTTTTTTATATTTTTGAAATATTTGGACACATCAATATAACCAAGGAAGGAAAAGTATCAAGGCTTGAAAAAAATATAAGAATGGGAGGGATTCAAATAATTTATAACATATGTTAAGGAATAATGTGCACTAGATGTAATATCATGTCAATGTGAAGGAAGTGTAGGAGAGAAATATGCCCCATTATATATGTGAATCACAATAATGTAGCTCAAAAGAGTATGTGGATATGATAATAGGCATACCCCCAGTGAGAAAGAATTAGTGTATATACATGTACTATGTAAATATGAATGTATTTGATCATGTAAGCTCAATGTAAACCATAAGATGTATAGGTAGTTAATAATTAGGATTTGGAAAGTAGTATACTAAAAAGGATGTGTAATATAATACGACTTATATGAAAGATTCATCATTTTATAATAAATATCATAGATGTCTATATAAGAATAAGTAATCAAAAGATAGAGACAAGTGAAAATATCATATTCTGGATAACACAATGCTATAAGAATGATCAATACAATACAATATTTACATAATTATGTAAAGATATAAGAATAAATGACATAAGTTATCAAAAAATATTCAACCAGTCAAGAATAAGAATTGTGAATAATCAAATCGATCCCCACAAGCCACTGAATTTTGATGTTATAACTACAGTGATACACTCTTAGGGACACTCACACTTTCGTGAGATACATTAAATTCATCATCTATCATATAATATGTATAAAAAATTATACCATGTGTTGATATTCTCTTAGTAGATATATTATTTTTTCAAGTAATGGTTGATGCTTTCTTTTCTTGAATTGAATATGTTTCCTCTCTTGAAATGGTGATAATCACACATTCATGATCAAATGTAATATATTCATGATTCTTACCAATTTTATTTAAGTTTTCCTTATCATATCCAAGAAATTTGAGTGTCATACTAAAAAAATTAATTTCAAAGGTATAATCAATCACATCATTGGTACATTGTTTGCCATCTATAAGAGATTAACTATCAAAAACTCTAGATATGAAGAAGAATTTATAATTTTCCCCTTGAAAACCATGCTTGTGATAGTAACCTTTTTAAGTGAATCTTGTTTTTGAACTTCATTCTCAATAATCTCCTTCTTAGTCAAATTAGATTTCTTAGCTTTCTCTTTCATAAGTACATTTCTTGTTTAGCCCGTGTTTCTTTTTTAACCTTTTTTTATAACTTTTTTGTTTCAACTTTTCTTGATGTAAATTTTATTTTAATAAATGTTCCTTTTGTAATTGCAACTTTTCCTTTTACATTTGTTCTTTATGTAAATTTTATATTTCTAGTTGTTCCTTTTTTATATTTTCCACTTGTTCCTTAGAAGATGTAGTTACATTTGAGTATGTTGCTCACCTATAGAGACGTGCTTGAACTTGGTGGGGATTTATTAGATGTATCTAATGTAGAATCACCACTATTAATAATATTTTTATTTTTTTCTTGAAATCCCAAAAAATATTTGTATGATATCCATGCACTCTAATGATAAGAACAATAGTATTTGTATCTCTTAAGAGGATCCATAAGAGGTAAAGTGATCAACTGGTTTTGAAACATGGCCCTTAGAGTTTCACTCAAGCCTTTTTAACCTTATAAAAAAATTTTGAACCATTAAATATATGTATTCTATTTTTGGGCCCATTCTTGAGATTAAATATTTTGAGGCATAAAATTTTGATATGGGGAGGTATAAATGTAATTGACACTAGCATACTCAAGATTCTTAGCATATGCAATATTATACTCAAGTGATGTAACTTTAGAACATATTTTATTTTGTAAATCCTCTATGGAATTTCTCATAGTAGCTATCTAATATATAATTGCTTCACAAACTCAAACCCTAGGCACTTCTGATTGCATATGAATAAAATACTATCAAAACAATGTAGGGGATGTGGGTGGGGATGAGGAGGAACATTTTGATGACTTCCACTTTTTACTATAGGATGGGTCACCATACCTCTTACGATATTGATAGCATGGACCTCCATAGTAGATGGATGGTAGTTATCACAACCTTGAGGATGGACAAAATAAGTTACATATGGAAGTACTTAGGATTTCACATTCATAAAATATGTATCATCATTAATTTTATTCTTAATTTTATTATACATAAATTTGATCCACTTAATTACATGATTATGAAATATATTGAATATTCCAAGCCAACAACATGTAATTATAACAATAATTCCCTGAATTAGAAAATATATACAATGAATATCCATTCTAGCCATCATATAATATTTAAAATAAAGAACAAACCACCCAAATAAAATCATGAAGAATTTTAGAGATAAAAAAGTAAAATTTTGATAAAATATAGTAGATAAAAAAATCCCATAAATTATTTTGAAAATAGATACATCTTTCATTCTCTAGGTTACATTTACTAAAAATAGTAAAATGCTAATTCCAAAATATTTGTAAATAATTTTGGCATATAAAAATAGGATTTTGATCCAACCAAAATGACAAACAAAAACCTCTAATAATTTTTAAAATATATTTATTTTAAATTATATATTATCCAAATAAAGAAAAACCCTAATAGAGGAAGCTTTAATAAGTGAATAGGCATGAAACCCTAGGGGAAAAGCAGAAAAACATTAGATTTGCATCTATGAAGATGAAAATAATTAGGAAATCAGGTCTAAAAATCAAACCCTATGGTAGAAATTTCAAACCCTATAAATAAGGATGAAACCCTAAGGGAAGCCTAGGTTTTTTCTAGGTTCTATATAATACGTGGGTTTGCCAATATATTTTACCTTTTTTAAATTATGTGAACCTAAACAAGTGTAAAAATAAGGAACTAATTCATATTGTTTAAAATGTTACATAACATATGAATATGAATGTAAAAGGAAAAATATGATTAAATAATTTCACTTGATTATAAATATAAATGACTTAAAGGATTAATATACTTAGTGTGTTATTTTTATGTACAAGTTTGTAAGTGATAAAAAAGGGCTACAAACTAGATCAAGAGTTGCTCGAATCAGGGACTAGGTATGTAGATGTTCTTAGATGCAATCATCAGTCTTTGGATGATATAAATAGATGTTAGTGTATGTCCTCTAACTAATTATTTTGTTGGTATAGTGACTATATATTTTATGACATGCCACTCCACTTGTAATTTGTCTTTGTGTGTGATGTCAAGAGCTAGATGTTTGAGAAATATCTAGAAACATGTTTACTTCACTTTGAAACCCTAGATCCAATTTTGAAACTATATTTAGTCCTATAAAATTTTAATAGTGGTGGGTTGTGATGACCCCAACCTATCCCTAATGAATGCTTTATCACTACCTATATGTCTAATACTCTGAAGAGGGAAGTCAAACCACATTTAGTTTTCCATGTTAGGTGTATGTGTGAAATAATTCTCCTTTAATGAATGTAACCTATGATATAGATTTTGACACTTGAAAAATAGTAACTTTGACTTGGCTTTAGTGTTTTAGACTTTGGCTAGGACCTGCTCCTTATGACACATAGTTGAATTGGGAAGTATGGGGTAGTCCCTTTGAATGTGTGATTGATTTTATTATGAGTGATAGATGATTTCCAGATAGGGAATAGGCTTATACCTATTATGTATTTATATGGGACTCTCTTGATACTTTATCATTCCACCAACATGTGAATCATAAAATCCAATCTATGAAGATAATTTTAAATTGAAAAATAACCATTGCTTGGCACGGGGATGAGTTCATCATATTTGGATGCCCATAGTATTTTGTAGGTGTTTGTGTCAAATGGATTCATATAAAATTTATGAGTATTGATTTGATGATCTAGAGACATTATGATTATGATAATGAACAAGTTACACATAGAATAAGGAATTCATGTAGATGACTGATAGTAAATCAGGAAGGTTAAACCTATTGAAAGCATGTGGATATGAGATAAGGGAAAGTAAGAGCCATATGTGTACATGTCATGTAAGGTGAATGTATGTCAAGGTTGATATTTAAAAGTGTCTAATACCAAAATTTAATGTCTACAAAGTGTTATTTCCTATGGATATTATGCTTTGTTATAGTGGGTGATGACATTAATTGATTATGCAGACTAACATTGTTTACTCTGTGTGTCTTTGATATTGATGATTATAACATTATGTGATTTTTAAGGTGTGATATACTAATATTTATATGAGTGAATTGATTATGTCTCATCAAATCACATTTCAATTATGTTATAGGTTCCTCTAGTTTGAATCATGGCCATGTTGTGTTTGTGTCAGGTCAGAGTCATGCCATGTTTTTTATGCATGTGTGCCAATTGATAATGATGTTGTGTGTGCGTATAGGTTTGGTTACATATATGATTGTTGCTATGAGATTTGTTTCATGATTTATATCACACATAATTATATTTTATGTGATGCCATGATTTCTATCATGCATCTACTGTGATTATTATCACTACATGCTTAATTGATGCATCTACTAGACATTGACATTTATATGCCCATTGCCTTAGATTACATATTTCATATGTGCTTGAATGATAAATATTTATACAATGATATATTATCATGTTTTTATTAATAAATTACATAATTATATTTTTATATATAAATCTTGGTGCACATATCTCTTTCTTTTGAGATAAGTGATGTGTACATTTCATCCCTCATATCAAAAGGGGGGTATACAGTTGGGTTGTATCATATATTTAGTCCACAACATATAAAAAATTCATATTTTGGGATAGATTATGTGATTTATATGGGTCAAATTGAGTAAATTAAGACATATATGGGGTATTCTATAGGATTATAAGGAGTAGGTGAATATTCTACAACATTATGACATATAAATGATGACAATCTATATCACTATAAGGTATAGGTTGATCAGATTTGGGACATGTACATTATTCATGTAAACACTTTGCATTTTTTATAAATTATGGATCAATGGGGAATGATGGTACTACTTAATCACTTTGGGTCTATCTTCCATCTATAGTGTTTGATCCTTTTACAAACAAACCTATTTCAACATTCTACCTTTACATACAAACCTAATTATGGGGTTCCACAAAATAATTATTATGATATTTAAAATAGTGCAGTTGAGGTTTATAAATCCCTCAATTTATATCACTCCTAAAATGTTTGTTGAGTAATTTTTATTCCTCAACTAGTGGTTTCAATGGTTTCATCTCATTGGGGTATGATCACCCATAATATTCTCCAAATAAGTTCAACATCTGGTAGTTTGGTTCACATACCCTTAGGTGTATTCATTCCTTGGATTTTTAATTTCATGTGATTCAATGATATAGATTATTTTAGATTTCTTATCTTGAGAATAAATTAATCTATACATTTTTTCTTTCAGGTTTCACATGGATCAAATGGGACATTTGGGGCATAAGTATGTCAACACAAAGTATGGTTATCACAAGTACCAAATTTATTATTTTATCCTTTTATTTTATCATTTTTAATATTATATTAAAAAGGGGGCATATATAGACACCTAAATTTGGTATTAGACACTTTGAAAAAATAAAATTTGACACACTTTTACATACTTGGACATTGCATACACATTTGACTCTTATGCACTCTTTCCCTCTATCTATCTACCCACTCGTTATCTTAGCTAACCCTATTATCTAGATACACATATTAAAGATTATCCTAATGTGTACAAGAATAATCTAGAATCCTAAATATACCTTTGTATTTCAAATAAATAATTTACACTCTTAGGATAATACTGGTAATGAAAAGATAGTTTTGGTTACCACATGCATCGACCTCTGTTGGTAGTGTATAGGAACATTTAGCAACTATTTTTTTAAATTTGGAAGTCTCCATGAGGTTGGCCTAGAAAAAAATTCATAGGTTGGTCACATAAAGAAAAAATAAATATTTAGTTACAAATACAAATAAATCCTAAGGTTATAATCACTTGAAAATCACATTGAGAATCACTTGAAATTTTGAAAAATCAATTAACACTCTCTTGAGACATTATCACAAAGGCATCCATATATAAAAATATTTCAAGGGAGTATCCCTAAAACCAATTATGAATACACACAAAATTCAAATCTACATGGTTCTAAGTGTTTAAATTAAAACATTTCATTACATTCTAGATTGATCATGGTGTTGTACCCACACACACATAACAAGGAAAACTACATGAGGTTTAAACGCTCTTCAGAGTATTAGAAAATAAGCAATGTTTAGCCATTGAATGGGGAGTGGTTTAGGTTTTCCAACCCAAAATACTAACCCATTTTTCAAGGGTCATATTATGTTCAAAATCATAACTAGGGTTTGGATGGAAGGAGAAGGAAAATAAAGATCATTACACATGCTCAGAGGTGAGCATACACATAGGAAGAATATATATGTGTAAGCATAAGGGTATAAGGATTTATAGACATATATAACATACAATGACACTACCAATAAATCTAAGATAATATATAATATCATAAGGGTCATAATTTACCATCCTCATCTATGCAGGGTTTGGGATATGATTTTTTGATCCAAGCAGTGATAGAGCATACATAAAGCATTTTTAGAATCAACCATTGTTATGAGTGACATAATATTAAAAATTCTAAGTACATTTCTCCCCTCTTAATTTTTTAATTTGAAACCTTCTAAGTGTAACATATATCTATTCCCTTTTAAAATCTATTTTTATGTTATTTTTATATTTTACACAATCTAATTAGCCCTAGTTTTACTTTATTTATATCACCATAATCCAATATAATTACAATAAAAGGATTTAAAAAAAATGATATCATCTAAAAATGAAAGGTAGATGAGAACAAGGATGACATAAATGATTGGGAAAAAGTGTCCTAAAGGATTTTGAAGAGAGTTACAAAAAAAAAATACAAATAAATAAAAATATTATAAATACCCATTGGATAGAATATGCAAAATTACTTTACGAATCATATCAAGATAAAGATATCCTTGATATAATCAATATAACACTAAACTCTTCTTTAAACATCAAATAAGGTATAAAGAGACTAGTATTGGGTAAGGCATAAGACATAATGCTTGTAATAATAGTATATAAAATGGGGTTTGGATGTTTAAACACCACACATCAAAAGCAGATTCAATGGTTTCATTTAGGAAGGATTCCTGGTAGATTCACTACATTTTGACCATTCAAAATCACCTTTATGTCACCTAGATTTTTATTTTGAAATTTAGAATAGTAAAGTCACATTTAGGAGGCAAATTGAGGGGGTGACAGCAAGGTGTCTCTAATAAGTGACTTTAGGAGGTGACATTAGGGGTGACATTAGAGTGTATTTGGGCAGTTATGTTAGGGTGTATTTAAGTGGTGAAATAAGGTGTACCTACTGGTGACATTGGGGTGTCACTAAATGTGAATTTATTATCATCATTAGTGGGTGAGATTACTTTATTTTTGTCTTTAAAGTGATTTTAATCTTTGACCTCAGGTCATATTTACTAAAGTCGCATATTAATTTTTAGGCACAATACTATATTAATGTATTTGGGTAGAAAAATTGTCATTTAAGAAAACTAGGGTGTCATTTTACTGAGTATTTACAATGAATTGAGAAAACCTAGGCATCATTTTGTTGAGTATCTACAGTGAATCAAATATTTACCGAAGTGTTGATTGAGGGTGAATTGGAATCTTGATTCAATAAATTGAAGATGAATTTATGGAGAACAAATTTGCCACAATGAATTACAAATGTTAATTGTAGAAACCCCATCTTTTCTAGGTACATATTGCCATCTCAATAACTTCATTACATGTTTTTTAATTATTAATTATTAAATAAGATAAAATAAATATGTTTTTCAGTTTAGGCCCACTCATTCCAGGATGGATAGATGAAATTATTAATACTTGACATTATTCAACATTTTCATATGTATTGCCTTTGACCCTTACCAAGACATTTTGTCTTTATTTAATATAATTGAGAGCTTGCCATTGGGACATGAAAACCACCATTGGTACTTGATATTATGGAATGCTTGGTTTATTTTTTCCCCTCTAGTTAATTTTTTGAGGAAAAACCCTATTTCAAGTACCTAAGTAATTATCATGGTGTAGGGTAGGCACAAGGTGAAGTTAAAATTTAATAAGTGATGTTGACCAATACTCATAAAGAACCTAATGCTCTCCATGCAAGGCCTAAACATTTAGGTGTTAGAGAATTGTCAATTATGTCATGGTGATGTCATGGAGATGTCCAAGTGAGTGGATGAAGTGCCTTGATAGCCTAAGTGATAATGATAAAGTATGTAACGTGCTTGTCCTAGTATGCTTGAATTAGGCTTGGTTGATCTTCAGTTTTGTCATGGCTAGAGATGTTCAAGGATGAGTATAGAGTATTGAGAATGTGTAAGAGGTCCCATAAAAAGTTTTATATGATTTGAGTGCTTATGTGCATGAGTGGAATTTATCTAGTAGTCTTTAGTTTTCATCTAGACATTTTGGGTCTAGTGGCAAAAAATCTGAATAGGCATTTTGTTGACGTCATTATTGCCATGTGTGGATGAGTAAGGGTGAGTTGTTCATATGGTTGTGATAAAATTAATCCCTAATTTCTATGTGCTAAGTCTCAAGTAATGTGATGAAGTGAAGTTAAAGATATGTGGGTGAAAAGTTGGGCTCACAAGCATTTTGATAGTGTTTTTTATGTTCAAATCGAGTTGAGTAAGCATGTTGATGATGTCAAAATTTGCATGCATGAAGGTTTTAAAAGTAAATGGTCACATGGGTTTATTTAATATTTTTCCTAGTTATTATGTGCTAAATATTAGGTCATGCAAATAAGCACATAAAAATATATGTAAGTGCAAATTTGGGCTCCCAAGTAGTTTGACGTTATTTTCCCATACTTATCCAAATTTGCATGTTCCAAGAATAATCAATTAAGAATATTGATGAAGTTATATTTTACACATGTGGTAGTTTCAAGACAAGTGGATCATATGGGTTTGTTTAGTTTTATGCCTAGTTAATTTATGCTAAATTTTAGATCATGCAATGAAGTACTTCAAAAGATATGCATGTGTAAATTTGGCCTTCTAGGCAATTCTTGGCATTGTTGGCTTTGTGGCAAAAAAATGAGTGATTAGATTAATGGCATTATATCTAACACATGTGAAGGTTTCAATAGCATTTTGACACATGGTTGGATTCTCCTTTATGAGGATATCATATGATCCAAATTTGAGAATATGCGAGTGAACAAGGTAAAAGTTATTGAGGTTCAAATTTGGATCTTAAACATATTTCAATGGTTCCCATAGTCATTTTTTCACAAGGTAAATCTCAACCAAATTGATGGAGCGAGTTACTCAAAGATTTTAGAAAGTAATGAGATGGTGCCAAGTGTTCAATATTTAACACTGAGCAGAGATAAAGATCAAGCTTCTTTCAAGGATCAACAATGAGTAGGGTGATCATACATATATAGATCAATGGTGTGCATTAAATTCAAGGGGTAAAAGTGATAGTTGTCTAGCATAGCTAAAGCAAGGATAATCTCAAAGATATTAACAAAGTGTAATGAGGTCAAAATTTCTAGATTGCACAAGATAATGTCAACTATTCAAAGTTTAACATTTAGACATTAGTAAATTATGCATTAAAGTTAGAAGAAGATAAATGGTGCACATTTAATCTAAATATGTGAGGACATGAGATGAAAAAATAGTTTTCAATGTTTAATTATGATCGTTTGAATTCAAATATTTGAATTTAAAAAAGGAAAGACTAGTGTCTAGTTTTTGAGCCATAACTTTTGATCTAGGCTTAATTCTCTCATGGTATAAAAAGTGAAATTGTAGAGGACTTCAAGGAACATCTAGAAATATAGATTTAAATATTTTAAAGTGTGTGTATTCAAATTTATGAATGTTCAAAGTTGACTATGTTTTTGTGTATATCTTGCAAGTGACCCAAAAAATTGTTCAAGTTTTTTTTGATATTATTTCAATATATCTTGATGAATTAGATATTTGGGAGTGTTTTAAACTCTATAAGGATGATATTATTATATTTTGGAGGTGTTATCAATCTATCTTAAGTATGAACAATTCTTAAAAAATTTATTGTGTGTTTGTTCATGATGTTCCCTTACACCAGGCAACATCTAAGTTATTTGAGCATATGTAGAAATGAGCAGAGTTGATTGTGATCATTTGAGGATGTCAAAGGGGTCATGTGTAATGGGTACATGCATTTATAATTGGTCCTTTATTCTTAGTTTTCTTGTATATGTATCAAAAAGGTGAATAGTTCTCCATAGGACCTAAAAAATGACTTAGGTTTATTTGAAAGAGAGTTGTGCTTAAGTGTGACCTATGTAATATGCCTTGAGGGTTAAGGCATGTATTATGAAAGACAAGGAAATATTGTGGACTTGATAATTCATGAATTATCTATATATATTGAAACCAAATGTGTTGGTTTCTAGAATTTTATAGAGAGTTTAAGTGCAAGGTGTATGTGTTGAAGCGAAGAAGAGAGGATAGGTTATGTGCTTGTTGATGTGTTGATGAGTAAAATAGTTTTTTAACTATGTGTATAACTTGTAGGTCATATTTATAATGTTAGAATAGTTATCTTTTAGTTTGAGGATATGTGAAGAGGTTTAAGTGTGCCTATGAGAATAGTTTGAGTGAAGGAGAGATATTGTGGCATGCCTATGTGAGAAGCTTGTATGTGATAGAGAGGTTTTTTGTGTAGGTGTTAGAAAAATAGAGATCCATCATTAGGTATTAAAGGCATTAGTTCTAAGGTGGAGGTGTTCACTTTAAAGGAGTGTCTAAAGGAATTGATCTTCCTTAGGGGTAGTTGATCTTTATGAAATAGGTGTTTCACTAAAGGTATTTGGTTAGGAGGATTTGATCAAGGTTTTTCTAGTATAAATAAGCTGACCAGTCTCTTATTTGTAATTTATTAAAGGATAAGTAGTCCATGTGTTATAGGATTGAGAGTGGGTTTTATTCCCCATGAGGGTTTCCCATAGGAACTATGTGTTGTGTGTTTGATCTTGTGTATGTATTGAATGAATGAGCTCTCTTGTTAATGTTTCTTGATTGAGTTGATATATGTTGTTTGTTTAATTATTTTCAAGGATTGGAATTGAAATTAAAATATCTAGGCTCACTAATTCACCCCCCCCCACTCTCAATGATTGTATCTCTTGGTATCAGAATGGGTCCTTCGGTAAAGTCTTGATAGCTTGAAGGTGATCCAAGGTACAATATGGGTAGTCATCATGAAGGTTTCTCTAATAAGCAAGCACTAATGTTTAATAGATCTAATTATGCATTTTAGAGTGATAAGATGAGGACATACATTATGTCCCTAGGGTTTGATGTATGAAAATCTATTATGGATGGTTATGTTGCTCCTACTACTCCTCCAACTAGTGCTACAGATAAGAAGTTTGAGAACAATTCAAAGGCAATGCATGCTATCACTTGTGGTCTTTCAGAGATTGAATACACCAAGGTAATCCATTATAATTTTTCTAAAGAGATATGGGACAAAATTTAGATCATTTATGAAGGAGATTAAAATTTCAAGCTTGCTAAGTTGTAGACTCACAAAAAGAAATTTTAAAGTATCAAAATGAAGGAAGAAGATTCTATGGAATCCTTTCTGTTCAGAGTTTATGAGATTGTGAACATATCAAAGGTCTTGGAGATAACCTTGAAGAGGCTACTATACTTCAAAAATTATTAAGGTCTCTATCCATCAATTTTGATCCAAAGGTATCTTCTATAGAATAAATTCATGATCTTACTTAGTTGAAGATGGATCAATTACATGGCACCCTTACTACCTATGAGATGAGAAAGAATGATGATATACCACCAAAGAAGGAAGCAACTTTCAAGACTGAAATGAAGATAAAGAATAAGTTCCAAGGTAAGAAACCTAAGGAAGATGACATTTTTAATATAGATGAGGATGAACTAATTGCTTTGATTTCAATAAAATTTAAAATAGGTTCAAGCAAGTATAAGGGTAAACTACCCCTCAAATGCTTCAATTTTAGAGAGGTAGGACATTTTTCTAATAAGTTCCCTCATAAGTATAAGAAGGATGATGATGATGAGCATGATCAAGGTCATGATGATGGCAAGAGATCATTCAGGGATGATAAAAGGAAAAAAGGGATTTAGAAGGTTTGATAACAAGAAGTACTTCAAGGACAAAAAAGAGTCTCTACACCAAAGAAGATTACAACTCATCAAATGAGAGTGAAGATAGTGACTCAAAGTATGATCATGAAGATTATGGTTTTGTTGAAGATGAATCCCTCTTCATGGTTGAGGAAGGAAGTTGCTAACATTAAAATGAGTCTACTTGGAGTGATTCAGATGATGATGAAAATGAGGTGGACTATGAGACTACATTGATAAATGCTTTTGAAGAACTAAAGATTATGAATAATATTAATAAGAAGATGAAGTCTCAACTCAAATACTATGAGGAGTAATTCAATGTGTATAAGGAAAGAATGAATGAAGACACTAGGGATCATGAAGATATAGTCAAGCATATTAGTTGTCAATTAAAAATCTTGTCTACAAGCCTGAAAGCTAAAGAAGATGAATGTTCAAGGTATGTAATTGAAAATGAGTCATTAAAATCTAAGTTAGAGAAGACATGTAGTAAGGTGAAGTCATTTGTGAGATTTGAAAAGAGCTCAAGTGATCTAGACAATATTCTAAATGATCAAAAACATGTAAGTGATAGAACTAGTCTTGGATACAAAGAAGAACTAGAGAATGCAACTCAAGACAAGATGAAGACTATTATGAACAAGGGAAATCATACTTTAAAGATAAATCATTATAAAAGAAATGTAGGTGTTGTGATAATGAAGAAAATTTTGATTAGACAACCAAATGCCATGAGGTATGCAAGTTTCAATGGTTATTATTACACATGCAATCAATTTGGTCATAAGGTTAGAGAATGCAAGAGACATGTTAGAAATGAATTTTCTTGGAACTATTATAGGGGTCATCAATCAAAAGGTGTGAAAAAATTTAAGTGCTTCAAATATCTTAATGAGGGACACTTTGTTAAACATTATCCAAATAATAAAAGCCAAGGTAAGTCTTCTTTAAAAGGAGTAGTTTGTTTCAGTTGTCATGACATTGGACACATTGATAGTTTTTATCCAAATAAGGTAAGACAAGTTGAGTTTCTATCAAGGAGTATTATTTGATACAACTAAGAAAAAATTGGTCACATTTCTAGATTCTGTAAGCAGAGGCCTATAAGTCAAAATAGGTTCGATCAGGCTCCTAGAGTGCAAGGAAGAAGGCAAGTTAACTCATAGAAACCAAAGGTGATAAGCATGAATCATGATGGGTCTGTAGGTCTAAGTAATATATTTTCTATGGTGGAGAATGATTTAAAAATTAAAGAGTGTCAAGGGCTCTCATTATCTGCTCAAGTTGAGAATGAAGAGACTAAGCTCAAGAAAAAGACCAAGGTACTGGTTGATGCTAGTTCTGAGGTATGTATGGAGTCAAGTGAATATCCTATTGTTGTTAAGCAAGCTTCATATAAAAAACATTAGTGTTAGTGCCTAGTGATGAGGTTTTTAATTTCAAGGAAGATTATTTAGATGAAAAGGTATGTCATGAATCTTTATTGTCTTCATGCATTATCAATTTAATTCTAGAAGAAAAGGATAATTTTGTAGTGGTTAAATATGAGCAGTTGTGGGAAAATCCTAGTTTCACACTATTTTAGGACATTGTGAAGTAGGGTATCTTTATCTATGCTTCTTAAGAGACTCCTTTTAGTGGAGAAGCAAGTGTTGATGTGTATGCAATGTATATAGGGTCAGAATGGGTGTTTCTAAATGGCCTAATGAGATTGATGCAATATCAAGAAGATTTTGATGCTCAAAAAGGTTTGTGCACTTCTTTGTGGTGGGTTCCAGGTAGTTTTTTATCTTAATGATCTTGTTTGTGCCAATTGAAGATTTTGAGTGCTCTTAATTTTCTCAATTTTGGCTTAAGGGCAAGTAGGCCTAAAATGGGTTATAGGATGTATGGGTTCCTAAATATGTGGAATCTCAAATCTTGGTCTAGAAGTTTGTAATGGTTGTCTCTAGGTGTACAAGAAGTTTTAGAGGTGGACGTTGACTAGAAGGAGGTTTATTGGCCTTATCTATTTTGAGATTCTAGGGTTTTTTACTTTGATAGAAAAGTCATTTGCCTTATGATTACAGTTTTTAGTGTTATTAATAAGTTTAATGGGACAAATGGGTTTTCAAATCATGTTTCACAGATATTTGAAGGTTTGTGGTTTTCAAATTATTCTTATTTTTGTCAAGATGGAGGCCTAATTGGCAAGTTGGTTTATGAAGGAAATATGTTGCATAAGATAAGCTAGGTGTTAAAAATTGGTGTGATTAAATATGAACATGGGAGTGATTAATATATGAAGTATCAATTCCTAAATATGTGTCTACTAAAATTTATGGGATCTTCAAGTTCTAGGTAGGGCTACAAGGAGACTAGACAGGGCTAGTATGAAGAAGAGTGATTTTTGCTTAGTTTTCTCCAAAAAATCAAGGTATGTATGTTTCAAGGATATTTATTATGTTGGTGTAAAAATATTTTCTATTTTATGAGTGGCATGAAGTTTTGTTGATAATCCTTGAGGTGGCTTAAGAGAGAAAGCTAGTAAGCATGTATGGTGGTTCTTCATGGTGTATGGAGATATAAAGATGATCAAGTGATGAAATGACTCAAAAATATTAGGGTGAGTCCCTCTCAAAATTTTATTGGTAAGTTCCATTATATTTCATTATTTTTTGTGTGTTATTTCTTCATTGGTTGCAATGCTTAGTTGAAGAGAGTGTTGGCATAGAGTAAGAGGAAGTTGTCAAGGCAAGAAGAGGTAAACTCAAGATAAAGGGGAGTTTGTATCATTTATATAAGGTGGTCCTCTCTTTTTGGTATTATTTTTAGGTCCTCAAGATCAATTGGTTCCCACTTTGTCATTATGTCAAAGGGGGAGAAAGTTCTTATTGTGAGAGTGCTTGAAGAGAGAGAAGAAATGTGAGTTGTATATTTATGGGTATTAACATCAATAACAAAGGGGAATATTATTAGATAATTTTAAATTATGTCATGGTGATTTCATGGAGATGTCTAGGAGAGTGGATGAAGTGCCTTGATAGCCTAAGTGACAATGAAAAAGTGTGCAATGTTCTTGTCCTAGTATGCTTGAAGTAGGCTTGGTTGATCTTCAATTTTGGTATGGATAGAGATGTTTAGGGATGAGTAAGGAGTATTTAGCATATAAAAAAGGTCCTATAAGAAGTTTTATATGTTTTGAGTGCTTATGCCATGAGTGAAATTCATCTGGTAGTCCATAGTTTTCATCTATACATTTTGGGTCTAGTGGTAGAAAATATGAATAGGCATTTTATTGATGTCATTATTGTCATGTGTGGATGAGCCAGGGGGAGTTGGTCACATGGTTTTGATCACATTAGTCCCTAGTTTCTATGTTCTAAGTCTCAATTCATGTGATGAATCATGAGCAAAGATATGTGGGTGTAAAGTTAGGCTCTCAGGCATTTTGACAGTGTTTTCTATGTTCAATTAGAGTTGAGTAAGCATGTTGATGATGTCAACATTCACATGTATGGAGGTTTCAAGATGAAATGGTCACATGGTTTTATTTATTATTGTGCCTATTTATTATGTGTCAAATATTAGGTCATACGACTAAGCTTGATAAAAGATAGGCAAGTACAAAGTTGGGTTTCCAGGTAGTTTGACATTATTTTCCCATACTTAGCCAAATTTGCATGTGGCAAGAATAGCTGAGTAAGCATATTAATGAAGTTATATTTCATGCATGTGGTAGTTTTAGGATAAGTTGATCATATGGGTTTGTTTAGTTTTGTGACTAATTGATCTGTACTAAATTTTAGATCATGTGATGAAGTGCATTAAAATATATGAATGTGCAAAGTTGGACTTTTAAGAAAATTTTGAAATTATCGGCTCTATGGTAGAAAAATTTGAGTGAGTAGATTAATGGTGTTATATCTCACACATGTGAAGGTTTTCGGATTAGTTTGACATATGGTTGGATTATCCTATGTGAGGAGATCATATGATCCAAATTTGAGAACATGCAAGTGAGCAAGGTAAAATTTATTAAGGTTCAAAGTTGGCTTCTTAGATAGGTTATAATGGTTCCCATACTTAGTCAATTTTGCACAAGGTAAAGTTTGAGCATCATCAACAGAGCGCATTTCTCTAAGATATCAGGAAGTAGTGAGATGGTGCCAAATATTCAATGTTTAACATTGCATAGAGATAAAGATCAAGATTCTTCTAAAGATTAATAGTGAGTGGGTGATCATACAGATATAGATCAATAATGTGCATTAAATTCAAGAGGTCAAAGTTACATTTGTATAACATAGCTAAAGTGAGGATAATCTCAAAGAGATCAACATAGTGTATGAGGTCAAAATTTCTAAATCACATGAGATGAGGTCAACTATTCAAAGTTTAATGTTTGGGCATTGGTGCACTATGCTTTAAAGTTTGAACAAGATTGATGGTGAAAATTTAATCTGAATATGTGAGGACATGAGATGATATAATAGTGTTTAATGTTTAACTATGACCGTTTGAATTCAAATATTTGAATTTAACAAAGGAAAGACTAATGTCTAGTTTTTGAGCCATAACTTTCAATCTAGGTAGAATTTTCTCATGGTATACAATGTGAACTTGTAGAGGACTTCAAGGATCATTTAGAAATATATATTTCAAGATTTGAAAGTGTGTATAGTCAAATTTATGAATGTTTAAAGTTTATTGTGTTTTCATGTATATCTTGCAAGTGACTCGAGAAGATTGTTCAAGCTTTTTTTTGTATTATTTTGATATCTCTTGATGAATTAGCTATATGGGAGTGTTATAGACTCCATAAGGATGCTCTTAGTAGATTTTTTAGGTGTTATCAATCTATCTTTAATATGAACAATGCTTAAAAATTTGAATATGTGTTCGTTCATGATGTTCCTATGTACCAGGTTAGTATTTGAGTTGTTTGAGAATACACAAAAATGAGAAAGGTTAACTATGATCATTTGAAGATGTCGAAGGGGTCATATGGAATGGGTCCGTGCATTTTTAAGTGGTCATTTTTTTATAGTTTTCTTGGAGATGTATCAAAAAGATGAATGGGTCTCCATAGGACCTAGAAAGTGACTTAAGCTTATTTGAAAGAGAGATGTAATTAAGTGTGACCCATGTAAGATGCCTTAAGGGTGAAGGCATGTATTTTGGCCAATAATTAAATATTTTTGACTTTATAATTCATTAATGCTCTATATATAGTGAAACCAAATGTGTTGGTTTCTAGAATTTTATAGAGAGTGTAAGTTCAAGGTGTATGTGAGAAGAGTATGGGTTGAAGTGAAGAAGAGAGGATAGGTTGTGTGCCTATTGATGTGTTGATGAGAAGAATATATTTTTGACTATGTTTATGACCTATAGGTCATATTTATAATTTCAAAATAGTGATATTATAGTTTAAGGATATGCAAAGAGATCTGAGTGTGCATATGAGGATAGTTTGAGTGAAGGAGAGAGATTGTGGCATGCCTATGTGAAAGGATTGTATGAGATAGAGAGGGTGTTTATGTAGGTGTTATAAAAATAAATATCCATCATTAGGTGTTGAATACATCAGTTCTAAGGTGGAGGTTTTCACTTCAAAGGAGGGTATAAAGCACTTGATCTTCCTTAGGGGTAGTTTCTCCTTATGAAATAGGTGTTTCACTAAAGGCCTTTGGTTAGGAGGATTTGATCAAGGTTTTTATATTCTAAAGGATTAGACTAGTCTCTTGTTTGTAATTTATTATAGGACAAGTAGTCCATGTGTTACAAGCTTGAGAATGGGTTTTATTCCCCATGAGGGTTTCCCACAGGAACTATGTGTTGTGTGTTTGATCTTGTGTATGCATTGAATGAATGAGCTCTCTTGATAATGTTGCTTTATTAAGTTGATATATGATGTATGTTTAATTGTTTACAAGGATTGGAATTGAAATTAAAATATATGGGCTAACTGATTCACCTCCCCCCCTCGTAGTGATTATACCTCTAACATTAGGCTCTAATAAGTGATAAATGAACCCCTCATCCCAATTCAACCCTTAGGCATCATAAGAAGCCTAAATAAAGCTATTTGTATTGAAACATAAATGTATGATTATACACATTGATAAATTTTAATAATTTTTTTGAAACATATGTTGTAGTGATTTGGATGATAGTGTACATTGTGTGCATGTTCTATAGACTTATGACTCAAATTCTCATATAGATCCTCATTCGAGTCCTATGCATAAAACCCTCCTTTAACACCTGAAAATGGTAGTTCTCTATCCCACAATGTATTATTTTTATTTAATTAATGTAACGTATTCTAATTTATGAATTATATATATATATATATAGACACACACACACACACACCCTTATTTACAAAATAATTGTCATTTTTTAGGGAAATGAAGATGATCCACTTCATCTACCGCTTTGAAGAAAAGGTAGAGGTTAAATGAGAAGGGGTCATAGTTTTAGCAAGACTAGTTCAATTTTTAAGGTAAATCCCAAAAGGGCTACTACTTTAGAGTCTTCATTACTACCATCATTCCAAAGTCTATCTCTTCAGTTGATGCACCATAAAAATCACCATGTCCTTTTGATTACAAGACCTTGGATGAAGAGAAGGAGGTGCAAAGTACTCAAAAAAAAAAATCAATTATTAATTTTATTGAAGGAATCAACCAAAGATAAATGGCATGTATTACATAGACTTTATGAGTAGGGTTGTGTTGGTTATTTGGAACTTCCAAGAAAATGTATGGGATATTATGGTGCAAAGTTAAAAAAAATTAGAGCATTTGGTGCATGGATAATGAACAAGCCATTTCTACATTGTATGAACCTTTTAGATTTTGAGAGTGATAATATACGATATGATCATCTATTATATTTGATACAATTTTGGGTCTCTTTATTTTATCCCCCGTCAATGTGGGATCAAAAACCTATCAGGATCATTGCATTCACATATTACCATTCTACATATATGAGTACCCTTTTAGTGTTTGGACCAATTTTTTTTAGTATAAGTTTAGCATGTTAGATTATGGTTTATATTCAAATTTAGAAACAATCAGAGAGAACATTGAGAAGGAGCAAGAAGTGTGAAAAATGCATGATCACACATACATAGATGGGCAAGTAGGCCTATAATAATATTATCAATTTTATAAATGGTTCTAAAGGATGAATTTCAAAGAAAGGAAATTGTAAATTTATGGAATGTGGGAATGACAAAGAGAATGAGATGACAAATAAATTATCCCATTATATAATGGTTAAGGTAGTTAGGGATATTATAGTATGGGAAGAGTTGCTTAGTTATAATAACCATAATCAACATGCCCTTCCCCTTCCCCCCTCGCCCACCAAAAGTAAAGTTAAGACAATGTATAAAAATAGGGTCTCAAAATTTTTTTCTTTCAATGAATCTTCAATTATGATGTTAAATACATGGATTTATAGACAACACTTGGAGACATTTTTAATGTACATTTGCAAATATCAAATGTTATTCTTAGTGAATATGTTTAAAATCTTTGTAACGACCTAGCCAAATGGTATAAATTTTTGTCATGAGTTTCCATTGGATCTCATTTACATGATCCAATTTATTTCATGCTTTTAAGTGCCTTCAAACTTATAATAAAGGTGACTATGTTAATCAGACCTATAAATGACAAAAAACTCAGGGTTTAAGAGAATGGAAACTTGGATAACTTTTAGAAGATAGATCCAAATCCTTTAAAGTTTGGTATGTATATGATATATATGTCTATTAAGAGGATATACAAGTTTTTAGGAGTTTAAATACTTATTTTAAGGATATATAGATGATTGTGTGTAGACATGCCTTGTATTAGGCCTAAAATAGAGCTAGATGACAAAAGTTTGTTCTCCCCATGAAAGATTGAGTCTTAAAAGGTTAAATTGATAATTTTTAGACCTCAATAGAATGTTTTAAATTATCCTAGGGATAATATCCATCAAATCATAAATCTATTGTCTTCTTATTCACAAACTAGGCCTAGAAAAAAGAGTTTGAGCCTAGTCTATTTTAGATTATAGACCTTAGAGATCTATTGTACCATTTTGGTATCAAAGCTCAGTAAGAGATCTTGGGGGAGTGTGAAATATTTCAGATCAAGTTTTATATTACCTTTGGGATGGTGTAAAATCTCCATTGAGAGACAAAAAATAAGATAAGATAAAGGTTCTTGGAAACTTTGAGAAAGAAAAAGGGAATTAAGTGGCAAGGAAGAAGCCCTACATCTCATTGAGGCTTGGAAAGTGAAAATTAAATAAAAAGTAGAGGCTCAAAAATAAATTCCAAGGTGAAAATAGACTAGAGGTGCCAAAATACTAGGTTTAGAGGAAAGTAACCTAGGTGAGGTATCAAGAACCAAGCAAGGTGAGACAAACTTGTTGAGGAAGAAAAGGCACATTGAAGCTTAAAGTGAGAGAGAAAAATAAAAGTGAGAGCACATTTAGGGTCAGAGGAAAGAAGAAAAGGATGATAAAATAAATATGAAGGTACTATTTGAAGGAAAATTCCACAAAAATATGAAATAATATACCAAGAAGAAAGAGTTAGCTATGGAGAAAGAGTTAGCTGAGCTAAAAGAAAAGTTAAAACTCATGATGGAGTTGATAAAAGAAGAAAGAATCCAATGTTGTGGTTGTAAGCTGAGAAGAAAATTAAAATTGGCCTATAGAAATAATAATTGCAAAGAGAATAAGTCATATTTATTTCCTTAATAAAGGAAGTAAAAATAAAGTTAAGAGTCTATAGAGGCATGAGGGGAGAGAGAGAGATGAAAATAGGTATAGTAAAGAGAAGAGGCATGAGAAATAGTCCTTAGAAGAATAATTACTATTCATTTGTAAACTAGAGGATGGACTAGTATTAGGTGAATAAGAGATAGATAAGATACAAATAGAAGACCTAAAAGGCTTAGTTCAACATGAGGAAGAAATACCAATCTTGGAGGCATTAAAAGGGGAAAATGAGCCTCTTATTTTTCAAACTAATCATTGTAATGTATGTGAAATTGTAGGTAGAAGGAAATAGGATGAGAAGGCACAAGAGAGTGTCATAAAATAAAGAGAAATAAAGTTATCTCTTGAAGGCATAATAAAAATAATTGAGAGTCATGGACCTCAAGCAAAGGTAAAAGGCAAGCCAAAAGAGAACCGCAAAATTATCCAAGATGAAGATGATAACAATCAAGCAATAAAATTTATATCAAGTCTAAGGGAAACTAAAATTAGGTAACAAGATGGAGAGAGGAGTATTTTGAAAGATAAAAATATATTATCCCTGTAAGTACCTCAAGAATATGTATTTTCAGGTCATGAAGGGGAAAATAATTAGAGACAAGCCATGAATTTAAAGCAAGGACATAATCATTATGATGGTGATAGCAATAATAGTTTAAGATCTCAATGCATTACATTGACAAGGGAGCAATATAGCATAGGGATTATGAAATATCAATATGAAACATTAAATGAGATACTAAATAGAGAATATGGCTTGAGGAATTAGGTCTTGAAGATTCCATTCAAAGGCACACTATATGAATAAATAGAGGAAACCATGAATAGCCTTCCATGGTTACAAGCTATATAAGGAAGAAAGAAATGGAAGAAAGAAATAGAAGAAGGAAAAAAAAAAGTTAGATCCCCTAGAACAAGGGCAAGGTATGATCAAATTTTAACAAGGAAAAATATTCACCATTCTAAATGTGTCATATCAATCAATAAGGTCCTTGAAGTATCACATGAAGAAGGAATATCAACTAATCAACAAGGAGGAATATGAAGAAGAATTGGGACAAAGGAACAAGGTCCTATAAGGGGATATACATCCTCATAATTTCATTCTAACATGTTATATTAGTTGTTTTTGTATAGGTATAAAGTTTAAAGGTAAAAAATAACCTTGTAATAATGAGTTAAGAACAAGAATAGATCCATTTAAGCCCAAGATAGAACAAGAAGGAGAATGGAATAATGAAGAACTCCAAAATTGCATAGAGTCTGACATTAATGTTGGGATAATAATAATAATAGAGGAATAGAAGTTAGAATATATTTATCTGATAGCAGTCATGTTGAAGTGGATCCCAGAATATTATAAGCCAAATGATTAGATAAAAGGTAAGGAATATCTGCCATACACTTATTTAATCTCAATGAGAAATTAGTGGCATATGAGGTGAAAAGGATCCTAGAAAGAGTACTATATAAATATGTATTTAAACTAGATGACAAGTTAATAAATATTAATTAACAAGAAGTCCTTAAAGGAATCTTTTCTATTAGGAGAATAGGACTATATGTGCAAGCCTTAAAAGGTCATAAAGAGCAACATAGTAGAGAAATAAGGTTTGTAACACCTCCTTAATGTAATTAGACCATTATAATAGCATTAAATGAATGGAAATTTATCTTAGAATAGGTATATGATGAGTCATTAAGGCATGGATAAAGATAAATTAAGGAAGCACCTATAGTATGTAATAGTAATCTCAATATTAAATATATAAAGGCAATAAAAGAAGGCAAGAAAGGCTAAATAGATGGCAGACTTGACTTGAAAGAGTGTATGAAAAACATAGGGAAGAAGCATTCACCTAGAAAACCAATGGAACATCATTATGGACAAATAAGTCACAAAGGAGCAAGGATATATAATAATGGATGAATGAGAACCAAAAAGAATATGGAGGACAAAATAAAAGGCACTAAGTAAATTTCAATCAAACATGAAAGATGTTAGGATTGTGGAGCTAAAAGCTTCACTGATGCAAACAGGAGAGGAGGTTGCTGAAGATTGCAGAGAAGTTGGGGTCGGTCTGATCAGCCGACGTCGGCAGGATAGCAAAGGGAAGCAACCGACGTCGGTCATATATCAGCCGACGTCGGTCACCTCTAGGCAGACAGGGACCGACGTCGGTCGCCTGCGTGGTTCGACTGCGAGCTATTTACGGCCAGTTAGCTAACGAACCAAGTGTTTGCATGATGAGTGCTAATTTTAGACTCATAGCTGCGGATCTAATTATTGTAATTAGATGTCTAATTATTGTTTGGATGAGATCTATATAATAGACTCATGGTTGTATTGGAAAAGTGTGCTAGGGAGTAAGAGAGCATAATTATAAGCTCCTTCTGTATGTGAGGTAGAGCAATGGTGCGTTCCTCCTAGTGCCACAGTACCAGGTGTGTTGGTGCTGGATTGGAGAGCCAGCTGGGTTCTTCAGGAGTGTAGGATCTTGGTCACAGTTGCATGGCCTATATAGGAGATCTACATGATAAGTAAGATCGTTGATCTGCAGGTGTATGTGTATGCAAGGTCGAGGTTCACAGGTGAATAGAACCATTGTTTGATTTGCAGGTGTGCAAGGTCATACAGACAGCAACACAACAGGGAGCAGTATCAGGCAGGATCTACTTGGAGTACAGGTGTGTACTCGGATAGAACAAGAGGAAGGCAAGGGAGTTCCTTCCATAAGTATGGTCTGTTGAAGTGCAGGGTATTACAGGTTCATGGGAGATCTACTTGAAGTACCTTGAGTACTTGTGGAGCACGTGGAGTGCTTGTGGAGTGCGTGGAGCACTTGTGTTATGCGTGGAGCATGAGAGGTGAACACCAACTCTGTATTTGAGTTGGGTGTTGGGACCGGTGAGAGGGAGAGCTTTGGGAGAAGATTTACTGTTCACTTGAGGTGTGGGAATCCTCTGTAAGGTGGTGGAGAAGAAGTGGCATCTTCTTTATTGTATTCTTTTCTGTATAAAGTGTTAATACAAGTTGTGTATTGTCTCTCATATGCTGTGTTATTCTGAATTCTAGTTACTTGGTGAATCTGGTTATTTCCGCATATTAAGTTGTTTGAAGTTTGGTAATCAATTGTATGTTTCCGATTTCGCATCCTGACAAATGGGATCAGAGCATGTTTGTTGTTCTAGATTCCTGACAAGTGGTATCAGAGCCAGGTTGTAGGTTCTTAGCTCGATACCAACAAGTGGTATCAGAGCTAAGGTTGCAGGAAGCAGGTTGTGTTTTTGATTACAGGGCACTCTCAGGGTTTTCTGATTGAGTGGGAGTAGAGCAACGGCAGATCAAAGTAAGCTAAGAATGGAGGAGTTGAAAAGCACAGACGATTACTCACGGTCTGATGGAAAGAAAGAGCAGGTAAAAGAAGATTGTTGGTTGGTAACAGATCAGCATGAAGAAACTGAAGACACAGATGTAGCAGGTGTTGTTGCACAGGATGTGTTTGCAGGTTTCTTGGATAAAGTTGAATCTTGGATAAAAGATTCGGTTGCCTCTTTCCATGCAGCCCCAGGTAGAGGAGCTGGTAAGCCTTGCCAAAGAATTGGCAAAGGGGAAGTGAAGCTGAAATTGCAGATGGCCAACACACAGGTGTTGATGAAGGTCATGCAGGTCCCAGGTTTGGAGATATGGCTAATTTCTTCAGAAAGATTGGGTGATGAGAGATGCACAAGAACTCTCACAGCGGTAGCACTTGAATTAGCTGGTGGTAAGAAAACAGGTATCCTTTATCTACTTGTTTATATTACTGATTCTTCTTCTGTTGCGGAGACGTGGCTTCGTAGGCTTGGTCACATGAGCAGGAAGGAGATGCATGTTCTTAAGCGGAAGACAGATATATTTGACAGGCTTAAGAACTGGAAAGCCTTGGTGTTCTTGGAGGAGATGGCGGACAGAGTTCAGTGGATGAGGCTGGATACATCTGAGCAGGGCAGTTTGGACATGGAGATTGATTCAAAGAAGCTCGCGGGTAAAAAGTCATCACTCACAGGCGAACACAGACACCGGCGTCGGTCATGAGGAACCGGCGTCGAACAGACAGGTGCCGATGTCGGTCATGTGCAGACCGAAGCCGGCAGTGTCAGGCAGGGTAAGACCGGCGTCGGTCATAGGACCGACGTCGGCAGTATGTAACACCGATGTCGGTCAGGAGGACCGACATCGGCAGCAGACACCAGCGCAGGCAGGTTGGTAGTCAGGTACAGACGCATGAGAACCGACGTCGGTCGGATGCAGACTGTGGAGTGACCGAGGTCGGTCACTGTAACGAATTTTGGGTGGACAGCAAGCTGTCAAGGAGTCTCAAACACCCATACGGAGGACTGAAGGCGTAAGTAGGCCCTCAAATTCGTTGTTCCTCTTCTTCATACTTGTTGTTGATTGTATAGCAGGAAGGATCCAGGAAACAGGTGTGAGCTTGGCAGGTTTATGATGCAGAACCAGACGGGTGTCTTGGTAGGTTTGCCAGCTGGATAAAAGCACAGAGACGAATGGATGCCTTAGTAGAAGAATAGAGAGAACGGATACGTGAGACGAAAGATCAGGTATATGGTCTTGTGGAGCTGCAGGACAGTGGTACAGGTTTTGACAGGTGGAGGACGAAGCATGGCTTCAGTCAATGTCAGGGTAACTACTGTGGTTTTGTCTTACCAGGGGGATGATGAGTCATGACATCATTCTGTTGCTGTATGTGGATAGTATGCTAGCTAGCAGGAGTGTACATACAGGGTTTTGCTGAGCTAAGGGTAAGGTTAGTTCAGTGGCATGTCATGAGGAGTTTGGAGCAGCGGAATTCTTTGACATGGGAGGCATGGAGATCACTGGTTGATTTTGTCTCGAGTGGGCGCTGATGTGAATCAGGTGTTGGCGAGGTTCGAGATACAGAACCGGAGCACACTAAGGGCTGGACAGGTACAGTGTCCGAAATCACATGAGGTCTGGTATAGACCTGAATATTCCCATGCAGTGGGAGCTGTCAGAGTTAGGAGCCAATTCGGGGAAGTGGGTTCTCAGGTTTTCTGAGAGGGACCGGCAGCAGGTGTTGCTATGCAGGGTCAGGACTTCACTACCTGGTGTTGTAGGTTTGGATGTGGCAGGGTACTCGGATGACAGGTGGTACATCACAGGTTGTGTGGTGTGTTGTCTTCAGGTGGGAGCTTGAAGAGGGATACAAACCAGGAAACAGATTAGACAGAGTACAGGTACAGGTACAGTGCAGCTGTTTATCTCCAAGTGGGAGATTGTTAGGATTGTGGAGCTAAAAGCTTCACTGATGCAAACAGGAGAGGAGGTTGCTGAAGATTGCAGAGAAGTTGGGGTCGGTCTGATCAGCCGACGTCGGCAGGATAGCAAAGGGAAGCAACCGACGTCGGTCATATATCGGCCGACGTCGGTCACCTCTAGGCAGACAGGGACCGACGTCGGTTGCCTGCGTGGTTCGACTGCGAGCTATTTACGGCCAGTTAGCTAACGAACCAAGTGTTTGCATGATGAGTGCTAATTTTAGACTCATAGCTGCGGATCTAATTATTGTAATTAGATGTCTAATTATTGTTTGGATGAGATCTATATAATAGACTCATGGTTGTATTGGAAAAGTGTGCTAGGGAGTAAGAGAGCATAATTATAAGCTCCTTCTGTATGTGAGGTAGAGTAATGGTGCGTTCCTCCTAGTGCCACAGTACCAGGTGTGTTGGTGCTGGATTGGAGAGCCAGCTGGGTTCTTCAGGAGTGTAGGATCTTGGTCACAGTTGCATGGCCTATATAGGAGATCTACATGATAAGTAAGATCGTTGATCTGCAGGTGTATGTGTATGCAAGGTCGAGGTTCACAGGTGAATAGAACCATTGTTTGATTTGCAGGTGTGCAAGGTCATACAGACAGCAACACAACAGGGAGCAGTATCAGGCAGGATCTACTTGGAGTACAGGTGTGTACTCGGATAGAACAAGAGGAAGGCAAGGGAGTTCCTTCCATAAGTATGGTCTGTTGAAGTGCAGGGTATTGCAGGTTCATGGGAGATCTACTTGAAGTACCTTGAGTACTTGTGGAGCACGTGGAGTGCTTGTGGAGTGCGTGGAGCACTTGTGTTATGCGTGGAGCATGAGAGGTGAACACCAACTCTGTATTTGAGTTGGGTGTTGGGACCGGTGAGAGGGAGAGCTTTGGGAGAAGATTTACTGTTCACTTGAGGTGTGGGAATCCTCTGTAAGGTGGTGGAGAAGAAGTGGCATCTTCTTTATTGTATTCTTTTCTGTATAAAGTGTTAATACAAGTTGTGTATTGTCTCTCATATGCTGTGTTATTCTGAATTCTAGTTACTTGGTGAATCTGGTTATTTCCGCATATTAAGTTGTTTGAAGTTTGGTAATCAATTGTATGTTTCCGATTTCGCATCCTGACAAATGGGATCAGAGCATGTTTGTTGTTCTAGATTCCTGACAAAAGAGTCCCAGCTAATAAACTAATTCTTGAATCCATAAATAAGCAGAGTTCAGAGGTAATAATGGATCAAAAAATTGAGAACAATTGATGGAGTCTTTCTTGGATTAATGTTATATAGTTGAAAAACATGAAAGAAGTCCAAGAATGGGCCAAAGTCAGTAAGAGAAACTCAAGTTTGAGAAAGAATGTTGAATAAGACCAAGAGAATTTAAAATCGGATAGGCATATCAGTGAGAGCCCAAGAGTAATTATTGTAAAGTCACTTTTAAAAGCTACAGGTCAGAGGAATATCAAGAAACATATTGGTAAACCCAAAGATAGATCAAGGAACCCAATGTTAAAACAAGGGTAGAAAGAGTTGAGAGTAGAATAGTTTGAGTATGTTATTAAAAACAAAGTATTTGTGAGTGATGATTAAAAAAAAGAGAGTTTTAACATAACACTTGAATAAGGTAATAAGGCTTTGAGACAAATAAAGAATGAAGAAAGGATAAACCAAGTGAAGGACAAGAATTAACCTTTTGGACTCCATCATAGAAGTCATGAAGATACAACTATCCATGTAAAGGAATCGATTAACATGCCTCAAATGCATAAGGAAGAGTTTATTTTATTTAATGTGTTTTCTCTATGTGTAGGTACAATAAAGTAAGGTTTGGAGTTGAGAAAATAAAGAGTTACTATCAAGGAGGAATCCAAAACTTAGCTGGATAAATGCCTAATTAAAGGCAATTCAAGTCTATATTAGTCACTAACTATGATAAATAAATCATGATATCTAGGCATAACATAAAGGAGAAAATGAGAATGTTGAAGATACATCAAAAATAATTGTAAGCAATAATGTAAATCTACAAGAGTGGTTACAAATACCATGAGCAAGAGCTCATGAAATTTTCTTTGAAGCTTGGAAGTCTGATGCAAGTGCATCATTGTTTATAGTTCAATTACATTAATCAATGGTCTTATGGTGTCTCATGGGTCTTATCTAGTCAATAATAATCACTATGTAGGCTTCAAGTGTGATTTAGAGGTCATTTTGTAGTCTTTTGGGATTTTTCCACCAAAACCAATAATTCAAAACTTTGAATTGGTTTTGGCATGTTTGAGGGATTTTAGTAAGTTACAAGGATCATGTTTTTTAATAATTGATCCTTTGGGTCTAAGGATGTGATGTGTATGTCATTTAATGTTTTCCCTTAATTTTAATTGTCAAAAATTATGTTTCTTACCTTGAGAAGCTTCATTCAACGTAGGATAGAAACTAAATAAGGCATGTTGATGAGTTTTAGGAGTGGTTAAGGAATTATAATGATAATAAACTAAGTTTAGTCAGTTATTTAAGGGAGATATAGGTCTAAACATATATGGATAATCTTGAGAATGTTTAAAAACAAGTAGAAAATCTAATTTGAAGGTTGTTGATGGTGTAATTATGATTAATGAGCAAGGGTATGTATGAATCCATTGGAGAAACATATGAAATAATGATTATGTTATGATTTTATTTCATATATAGGTTATTTTATTGTGTAATTATGTGCTCCAATTTTTTTTGGACCATTTTTTCATGTTTTCAGGTTGTCACTTGAATTAAAGAGGTATGCAAAAAGAGCTTTATGTGACATAGTCCAATGAAAAAGTGAGTTTTTGTATTGCTTTATGATTATCTAGGAAAGCAAGGACAATTTTCATATTAAGAGTAACTTATACATGTAATAATATAATAGATAATAACATTTTACAGCAAATATAATGTATGATTCAAAAAGTTTTAGCTCTCGAGTCCTGTAGGAATAGTAAAACCCTAGGTCAAGGCTTTATGCACTAAAAGTGCTATAAGTCTTAAACAAACTAGTATAAACCCATGAAAATTTATAGATAGATAATATAGGGTGTTTTTAAAGGGACTAAATCAGTTTAAAGTATTTTAGACCTCGACAAGAATAAATATCCATGATTGATTATGAACAAACCTATAAAAAGTTAAGAAAAATAGGGTTTTAATACAAAAAGGACCATATCTTTGTAACAACCCAGCCAAATGTCTAAATTTTTTTAATGAGTTGACCTTGGACCTAATTTAAATTATAAATATTATTTCATGATTTTAAGTGCCTTAAAATTTCCAATAAACTTGACTATGTTAATCAAACCTATAAAATATTAAAAAACTCAAGGTTTAAGAGAATAAAAACTTGGATAAATTTTAGAAGACAGATCTAAATCCTTTGAAATTTGGTACGTAGGTTATATATATGTGTATTAATATAATATAAATGTTTTAAATAGTTTAAATACTTATTTGGAGGAGATAAATATTATTGTGTGTAGACAGACCTTATATTAGGCCTAAAACAAAGTTAGATGATAAAAGTTTGATCTCTCCATGCAAGATTGAGTCTTGAAAGGTTAAATGGAAAATTTTCAGACATAAATATAATGTTTTAAATTATCCTTGATATTATATCAATCAAAACATAAATATATTGTCTTATTATTCAAAAAACTAGACCTAAAAAATAAAGATTGAACTTAGTTTATTGAAGATTGCAAACTGTAGAGTTCTATTACACCAGCTTATTTTTCACCTTGAGTTGATAAATATAAAATGTAATGGGTCATAATGATTAAATTATTAGTAATCCCATGCTATATCCTAATGTATTAAATTTTAAAAAAAATTGTTTTGGATTAGATAAAGGCATCGAAACTATAGTGGTCCACACAACCTCTGCTAGTTGCTCAAATGCCTTAGTAGTTGGTTCAGTCCAATAGAAGGAATATTTATTTGAAAAGGATATGATTTGAGATACTATGTTGCCTTAATTTTTTACAAATATGTGATAGTACCCTATTAGCCCTAAAAATCCATGAAGGTTCTTGAGGGTCTTTGGCACTTGCTACTCCATCATAACTTTGATCTTATTAGGATTGACTTTGACTCCTTCATGTGAATTAATGTGACCCAATTAATCCACCTCATGGAATATAAAATCACATTTGAAATTTTTTTCATAAATTTTATGTTTTTCTATAACTAATAATACATGTTTCACATGCTTCAACTATTATTCCTAAGTTTTGTTGTAGATTAGGATATCATCCAAAAACACCAACACAAACTTCTTTTGAAAAGGCCTAAAAATAATATTCATTAAACTCTGAAATGTAGATGGTGTATTTTTTAGAACAAAATGAATGACCATAAACTCATAATGGCCTTCATAAGTTATAAAAGTTATTTTATGGATATCCTCATCTTTGATTCAAATTTGATGATACCCAGAATGAAGATCTAGTTTTATAAAATAAACAAAACCATGTAATTCATATAACAAATCATTAATGACTACAATAAGGAACTTATCTTTTATAGTGTACTTATTGAGTTATATAGTTTTGAGTCACATCCTCCAAGTGCCATATTTTTTCTACACCATAACTACTAGGGATGATTATTCACTTTGGCTATGTCGGATAATATCTACCTCCAACATCTCATGTATCATTTTTTCAATTTCACTTTTCTAAGAATATGGACACCTGTATGGTCTAATGTTTAGTGGTGCACTACCTATATTTATTCATATGGCATGATCATGTTCTCTATTGGGTGGTAGGCCTTTTGGCATTGTGCCAAAAACTATTAGATGATCATCAAGAATCACTTATAAATTGAGGTGTGTAGACACTTATTGGTTGAACTTCTAAAGAAAACGAATTTGATACAAATAATTCCACCACATTCTCAAGAATATCTATCATCTGATGCAAACTAACCAATCAGGGAGATTTTGCCTGTAATCCCCATAGTTCAAAAGTCTTACCTTCATAATGAGAGCACATGAATAGTTATTATAAATTCATATCTATTGTGCTAAAATTTGTGAGCCATTTTACTCCAAAAATAATGTCAAACCTACCCATAGGAATAGAAAACATAGGATAATTAAGCAAGTAGTTCCCCATGTCAATATTAATACTATAACATTTTCTAGAACAATTGATTTTGCCACCATCCGTAATCATGACTTGAAATTCTGGAGCTAGATAAATAAAACAATTTAAATGAGTAGACAACTTATTATTGATGAAGCTATATGTAATTCCTAAGTCAATCAACACTGCCACTTAACATTTGTTGAGGAAGCCCAAAACCCAAAGAGTTTGAGGAGTAATTATACCTAAAAGGGAATGACAAGAGATAGTAGGGTGAGAATCTTTAGATTCCTTCTCTAGTTCTTCCATACCCTCACGTGCAGCCTCATCATCATCTTTATCTTCATTAGCACCTTAAATTCAAAACTTCTTTTCATCATATTTATGTCTTTTGGTCCACTTGCTTTCACAACAAAAACATAACCCTTTGAAATTTTTCTCTTTAATTTATTGAGGGGTCAATCTTGTAGGTTGCATAAATGATGGTGTTGTGAAATTTTGTTCGTGGCCATGAGTGAAAGCCATTCTTTTGATTAATTATTATTTTTCTGCCTAACACATGAATGGTATGGATTTATAAATAGTCAATGGATTAAATATACCTAAAAGGGAATGACATGAGATAGTGGGGTGAGAATATTTAGATTCTTCCTTTGGTTCTTCCATACCCATATATGTAGCCTCATCTTCATCTTCATTGGTACCTTCAATGTAGAACAACTTATTTTCATCATATTTATGTCCTCTGGTCCACTTGTTTTCATAACCAAAACATAACCCTTTGGAATGTTTCTCTTCAATTTAATGAGGGATCAGTCTTGTAGGTTATGTAAATGATGGTGTTATGAAATTGTGTTCATGCCAATGAGTGAAATCCATTCTTTTGACTAATTAGTTTTTCTCTACCTAACATGTGAATGGTATAGATTCATAAATATTTAATGGATTAAACATATCTTAAAGGCAATGACATGAGATAGTAGGGTGAGAATCTTTAGATTCCTCCTATGGTTCTTCCATACCCTCACATGTAGCCTCATCATCATCATCATCTTCATTGGCACCTTCAATGTAGAAAAACTTCTTTTCATCATATTTATGTCCTTTGGTCCACTTTTTTTCACAACCAAAACATAACCCTTTGGAATGTTTCTCTTCAATTTACTAAGGGGTCAATCTTTTAGGCTGTGTAAATGATGGTGTTGTGAAATTGCATTTGTGGCCATAAGTGAAAGCCTTATTTTGACTAATTATTTTTTATTTGCATGACACATGAATGGTATGGATTCAGAAATTAGTTAATGGATTAAACATATGAACCTCAAGTTGATTGTTATCATTAACCCCTCCAAGAACATGTCAGTCAAGTTATTCTTAATGATGTCATCCACCAATAAGGATAGATTATGTAATTATTGAATATAATCCTTAAAATTACTTATGTTTCATAACTTTTCGAAGTAATTCAAGTATTTTTCAAATACATTATTGTGATATTGTATATATAACTCCTCGTTAAATACCAACTAGGTAATAAGAGCACCATTTTTTTATTTTGAGCATACAACCACTGACACCAAATAAACTGCTTAGGTTCCAAATAAAGAAATGTGATCATCTTTTGTGCACATGGGGCCTTATTTAGATCAAATAAAATTTCTATTTGATCGATCCAAGTAAGTGAATACTTACCATAAGAGTTTCACACATCCACTTTTATCAATGTGTGCTTCAAACTTATATTACATTTATGATTGTTTTGAGTGGGCGAACTCAACTAGGGTGGTGGAGGATTATTTTGTAAAAGTTAAGCTAAAATAGATTTAAATTGAGAAAATATTATTTATAATTGATCATTTAGATATTTTATTTCCCCTTTTACTACATCAATATCATCCTTCCTCAACATGCTTTGGATATCTGATTGGATTTGTTGAACTACCTCACAAACTGATAGATCTAAATTTATGCACTCCATGTCATCTTTATAAGAATTTTTTGGGTGTCTTGACCTTTCCTACATCTGAGGGTTTGGACCAGCCATGACCAAACCTTAGGATTGAGAGTTTTAGGCCTAAAAAAAGTGTACCAGCAAATTTACCATTGTGATCATCTCACTCGAGATGAATCTAATGACTACTAATTTGCACAAGGGTGTGCAAATCCAGATTTTTTTTAATTTTAAAACTTTGAACAATATCATAATGTGAAAAAAAAAAATGAATTATTCCCATATTTAAAGTTATTTTATTTCAATCCTTTAGCTCTTTAGACGACCATGACACCATATCCAAAAAATAATATAATAGAAACTAGCCTAAATTGATGATCTGATATCACTTGTAATAAAATTACTTAGATATTCACAATAATCTAATAATATAAAAAAAATTAATATTAGAATAATCATATCCAAAAAATAATTGATAGAAGAAAAAAATACTTGATAATAATGATTGAGCCACTTTGAGGGGATAAGCTCCACAACAAGGCAATAAGAGTAGAATTAACAATATGATGAGAAAATACTAACCACTACCTCTTATATATACTCTACTAATCCATGGTTATTCCATAGGTCAACCATATTAAGAACATAGATAAATTTTATAAGATAATATGAAAAGTATGTATGCCACAAGTTGACCACACATATCCCTAGATGCAATGTAGGTTAAGGGCATAATAAAATGTGAGACTTTTATCAAGATGAAGGTCTATAACTAAAGGGTAGACTATTGGCCAAATTTGGCTGACATACCAAGATTTTGCCTATAAATGGTTTGGATAGATAAACAAATTTCTAGATGGAATGAGTAGACCAAATATCTCATATTGCTTGCAAATATTTTGAAACACTTTAAGAAAGATTAAAGTGTAATTTATTTATATTTGAGAAGAAAGTCTTGGAACAGGTCTAGAGTTGCAAAGGAAGAAAATCTAGCAGGTTCTCATGGTGATCATGACATTCATGGACATAAATCAAGTTTCATAGCTCTCAAAAACTCATTTTGAGCCTTGAAATGACTTGAGCAAGCTTTCAAGATCCAGACTATCATCAAGACGTCATGCATAAATGAACAGATCAAGTCTGGTTGCACATTTAAAATATTTTCTTGAAAATCCTCCCAAGCCAAAATATTGCATGGACATGAAGTTCTTCATCCCTAGATCATCTTTTATAAATTTCATATGTTGATGAGCTTGTTATCTCAAGATATAAAGCTTCAAATTTAGACTTGTAGAGTGAAATGTGTGCGTAGACATCAAGTTCAAGTTGTAGAAAATAGCCATTTGAATTCAAAATATTCTAGAGATTAATGGTCTGCATTTAATTAGATCAAAGATCAATGGCATGTGGGTAGTCAAAGAGTCAAAAGTTGCTTAGATCAAGATCAATGATCTACATTCGATCAGATCAAAAATTAATGTGCATGGCAACTAACAAAGTAAGTGGGCCCAAATAGATCAATGGTATGCATTCAATTAGATCATAGATCAACAACATGTAGTGAATGATAATGTTAGTGGGTCCCATAGATCTAATGAAGTACATTTTATTGAGCATCAGAGATCAATGGTGAGTATCAAGTCAAAAGGTCAGTAGATCTTGAAGATAAATGTGTAGGTGACAAGTGTCTTAGGTGCATTAAACTGGTAGAAGATATATGGATTGAATTCATTTGTATAGAATTAGATCAATGATGTGAGCAAGGTCAAAAATTTAAGGATCTTAGATTCAAGATCAATGATCAACATTAAAAATCAAAGCTAAGGGAATTCAATAGAGAGTAAATATGACCTAAGGTCAAAACTAGAGTGATGTTTCAAAAGGATTGTGTCCCCATTAGAGCTCGATTGAGCACCACTAATCATGAGATGTATACATAGTTATATAATCATAGGTTATCAACAATGAAGTTATGATGCCATTAAAGCCTAATATAGACTTTTGGTCAAAGTTATAGAACACATAGGGTCTATCTTTTGGGATTGCAATATTGTTTCACGACTGTGATCTTCTCTCTTTAAAGGAGATCTATGCATACATGATTTCTTGGCTTCCATAAATGCTTAGAGGAAAAAAGAGGAAAAAATAGGTCTTTCTAGGCCTAATATAGTTCAATTAGAAAGCTACATGGCCTATAGGTCTGCATTGATATAATAACTATAAGAAAACTAATAAAGGAGATTGGTTTTCAATCTATAAAAAAAACCTATGTTTAGATATTGAAATGGGATAGATAGGTGATTATGAAGGATTATTTCATCTTCCAATATGGTCACAACCTCAAAAAGTAGGTACAAACTAACACTCAAAGAAGACATGGCATGACTCTATCAATTTCAAGGTATGATTACTTTGTCCTTATGTGAAAATAAGTGGAATGTGGTGTGGAAGATAGATACAAAGAGAGATGGTGATTGGAGAATATAGTGGAAAATTTAATGTTATGTAGATCTTAAGGATATTTCTTCCTTGAAAGGATCATGACCCATCATCTACAAAATAAACCCTTATCTTATAGTGGATCTCTAAGCTAATGAGAATAACTTGAAGACTAATTGGAGCAAATACAGGTTATATTATTGATGTATTAGTCCTGATTGGATCAAAGGATGGTGGGGCATTTATTAAAAGGTGGTAGCTTATTGATTATTCTTGGTACTCATGTTCCCTTTTCTCTCTCCCTTTATCCTATATCACCCCATTCTTTCCATTTTTAAAAGCTCTCTCTCTCGGATTCCCACAAGGACTCTTTGATTTTAGAAGAGTAAGGGACTCTTTAAGATATTCTCCTCTTGATTAGGTTAAACCCTATCAAGCATTTTTAAGAAATACATTTTGAAGCAATAATACTTTCTTTACCTATCTCTTACCTTGGATCTGTGTTGGGTGAGTTGTGCATGATGTCATTGTGTGAAGGAGAATCTTATTCATCCACTATCCTCCTTTATGACCTCTTTTAGGGTGTTTCCAAGTTATTTGTAGGTTTGGATTAGTGTTCTTTCTGCTATTGATGTAAGCTCTTAGTGAGTCTTAGAAATCCTCTTTGTGTCCATTCATTGTGCTTCTTGAACCTAGTTTATGAAATACTTATGCAATTATCTTGATTTTGAGATTATGTGAGTTAGAATTAGCTTCTTTAGATATACTATGGGTAAAAGCTTATGAGAGTTCCCCATTTTTATTTGGTTCATCACCTTTTATCCTTATTAGGAGCCATTTTCCCCTTTTTAACCCTTTTCCTTGTGTAAACATTAGTCTAGGTGATCCATCAAGAGGAAGTTAGCCTTCTCTAGAGGTTCAGCCCCATCATAGGTTACCCATAGCTTGGGGTTATCCAAATATTATGTCTTAGTTAGAGGGAACTTGAAGAACTCCTTCTAAGGGTGTAGATTAATGCCATAATAGTTTATGGCACACTCAATGGGACAAAGTTTATCATGTACTAAGTGAAGATTTTTGGTGCTCTCTTGTTTCAATCAACCTCTAGAGGCAATTTTGCAAACATCAGTGATGACTCCAAACATGTATTATCTAGTTAGTTATCCTAACTAAATGCCTAATCACCATATTATGGTATATACAATCAACCATCTTTTGATTAGTATGCTTATTCTCTACCTTAGCATCACACTTAGCAGGCAAATAATGTTTATGTGTTCCCCCAAAGTGGCACTCAAATAGCATATCAACCCTATCATGGACTTTGACCTCCTCCCACACCTACATATGACTCCTCCCACACCTACATATGACTAAGTTCATCCTCTTTTGCATTTAAATCAATCCTATAATTCCCCTTGTTAGGAGTCATGCAAGCATTATCAGTTTATATTGAGTTGATAAGGGAGATTCATAGGGGTTTGTAATTTTCTCCAATCATTCCTATCCATGTTCTATAAGAGGCAAGGAGTACTCTTCAATTGGTCAATAATAGATGGTTAGTTTGTGAGGTTGAACAATGGTCATCTTGTAAGAATGAGGGCATAATAATGATGACAAATATGACCCAAAATGCAAATAGTGTATTGATGTCTTATGAAGATCAATAGGCTCATTTGTACCAATCTTATATTCCCTCTCCCCTCCAAGGTCCTCAAGATCAACCTTAAAGATTTCTTGATAACCCCGTAGTCAACCTTGTCAAATTCCATCCTTATCAAAACTCAGAGAGGCAATATTGGACCAAGGAAGAAAAATCATGAAAATAAATGAGGGGGTTAATATTGGACAAGAATTCTCTATTCATGCCATGGAAGAGATAAGGAGCTTCTTGAAAGAGTTTTAGAATGTATGTTCATCCATTAAAGAAGTTAACTATCCACATGTTGAGAAGTAAGAGATGAAAGGGTGGGTATTCTCTAGTGAAAAAGTGTTTGAGTAGTGGGAGAAAGTGTATGTCAAACTTGAGCTAATCAGTTTTCCCTCTCCTACCCATACTCCCATTCCCACTCAAGAGCATGAATCCATTCCATCATGGATCTTCTCCAACACATGTGACCCTGGCTATGTCATGCCCTCATTTTTGAGGCCACCCTCTCATATAACCATTAAAAAAGAAAAAAAAAGTGTCTATTCCATACTCATTTCCATCATGGAAATCAATTAACAAAGACATAAAGAAGAAGGAGAAGGTGTTAGTTGAAGCAGTCCAAGAACCAATTCTGGTAGAGAAGGAGCTAATTGTGCCAAAAATAAATCAATAAACCATAGCTCATCTCAATGAGCTTGGTGTAAAAGAGTTATGAGACTCTCTATCCTTTTCTCAAGAGCCACCAAAGAGACCTTGCAAGGTCCCTAGTTGGAAGGCCACTCTCTTAAGCTACAAGTAAGGTGACCTTCTTCACCCTCGCACCATCTCCCTCTTAGAGAAAGAACCTATTTTACAAAGGATAGAGGATGATATTACATTCATAAGTGAGCCACAAGGGGATAATGTAAGTGTCTATGAAGAGGATATTATGATAGGTAGCCCATTTCATAGGGAAGAGCATGTTTCAACTTTCAAGTTACAAGAGTTTGATGAGAAGCAAGAGGACAATGCAAGTGTCTATGAAGAGGAGATCATGATAGGCAGCCCACTTCATAGGGAAGAGCATGTTTCAGCTTTCAAGTTATAGGATCTTGATGATAAGCAAGAGGATAACCTTCATGAACCTATTATGGAGGTCAAGGTTAGTTCTAACAACTTAGAAGATCAATGGCAGTATTTGTGCTCAAATTTCTTGAGTGAAATGGAGCAACTTAATGTTGCAAACTTGCCTAAAGAAGACAATCCTCAAGTTGAAAATAGATTAGACCTTGAACGGATTATTGATTGTCAATTATACATATATGAAGAAGAGGATCAAAACTAACTACCTAAGGTTGGTCCACTTCAAGATGAGGTGTTAATTAAGGATAGCCCTCATATGTTGGAGCTAGAGGAAAGCAAATCTGACCTTGAGCAAGATAGATGTGTCTTTTTTAACCTTTGATGGTCAAAATAACCCTCATTTATAGTTAAATAATAATATGAAATCTTGAGTGATGTTGATTAAGGAGACATCTCAAGTGATCAAGTGTTACATTTTGAGAATCATACCAATAAAGAGCCTGAAGAGTTATGGTAGCAATTCAGTTCTATAACCAAAGAGTTTGAAGAGGCTAAGAGACATGTCCTTCTTCAAAAAAATTATGAACAAGCTGCTCTAAGCATGACCAATATTAATTTTCATAAGGACAAGGTGGAATAACATGGTCTTTTTGAGCCATCAAGTGAACCAAGTGTAGTTACTCCCAGGAGCCTAAATGAAGTCTTCATGTAAGGATTTCTCAAGAGTGATGAGCAACATCAAGCAAGTGATCCTACAATCCAACATGAACCAAGATTGAAAGACTTGGATTAGTATGTCTACATTGGAGACATGTTTATTCCATTTCATCCATTGGAGAGAACATCAAAAATATTGGCCATCAAGCTACCTGGTTCACCATTTCTGGTACCTCTAAAGCAAGGTATTTTTCATCTTAGTTTGTTACAAGTGAATGATACTAAAAGTTTTTCATTTGAATTAGGATGGAGGTACTTGAAAATTATTATACAATATTGTATATATTATAATATATTTCATACTTTTGTTTAAGTGCTTGCGTGCACATTTGTTCAGTAGGTTAGTTGTCCTTGCTTTATTTAGATTAGTTTCCATTTTTTTTGTGTTTCCCTTCAATAAGTGCCTTGGGTACTTTGTTGTTGTTTTGTTTTTGGTCCTTGTTACTTCAAGAGAAGTTGTATAGAGGGGAAGCCTTACATAATTTCATGTTATCTAATATCAAATACTTGTGACTCCATGCCCAATGGATCAAACAAGGCAACTAGTCTGGGTTCTCAAAGCATAACAGGCATGCTTCCCTATGAGTCACCAAAGATATTGGCCAAATTTTTCCTATATACCAAGCTTCTACCTAGAAATGGTTTGGACATATTAGTAGAGTTCTAGATGGAATGAGTGGTCCAAATATCTCATATTGCTTACAAAGCTTTTAAAACACTTTAATCAAGCTTAACGTATAATTTATTGATCTTTGAGAAACAAGTCTTGAAATATGTCTAGAGTTGAAAAGGAAGAAAATCTAGAAGGTTCTCATGGTGATCATGACCTTTATGGATATAAATCAAGTTTCAAAGGGCTCAAAAACTCATTTTGAGCCTTGAAATGACTTGAGCAAGCTTTGAAGAGCTAAACCATCATTAGGATGTCATGCACAAATGAACAGAGCAAATCTGGTTGCACATTTGATAGATTCACTTAGAAAGCCTCCCAAGCCAAAAGACTGCATGGACATGAATTTATTCATGCCTAGATCATCCTCTATAAATTTCATATCTTTATGAGCTTGTTATCTCAAGATATAAAGATTCAAAGTTAGACTTACAAAATGAAACATGTACATAGACATCAAGTTCAAGATGTGGAAAATAGCCATTTTAATTCAAAATATTCCAAAGATCAATGGTCAGCATTTGATTAGATCAAATATCAATGGCATATGGGTAGCCAAAGAGTTAAAACGTGTTAGGATCAAGATCAATGATTTAAATTCAATTGGATTAAAGATCAATAGTGCATGGTGATTGATAAAGCAAGTGGGCCTAAATAGATCAAAGGTCTACATTCAATTAGATCATAGATCAATGGTGTATGATGACTAGCAATGTCATTGGGTCCTAGATATCTAATGGAGTGAATTTAATCATGCATCAAAGTTCAATGGTGAGCATCAAGTCAAAAGGTTAGTGAATCTTGAAGACAAATGTGTGGGTGACAAGTGTCTTAAGTGTGTTGAACTGGCAGAAGATATATGGCTCACGTTCATTCATAAATAAGTAGATCAATGATGTAAGTAAGATCAAAAATTAAAGGAGCCCAGATTCAAGATCAATGACCAACATTAAAAATTGAAGGTAAGGGACTTCAATGAAGAGAAAACATGACCTAAGGTCAAAACTACAGCGATGTTTCAAAAGGATTGTGTCACCATTAGAGCTCGATCAATCACCATTAAGCATGGGATGAAAACATAGTTATATAGTCATATGTTTTCAACAATGAATTTTTAATGCCATTGAAGTCCAGTATAGACTTTTGGTCAAAGTTATAGAACACACAAGGTCCTTTTAGGGTTGCAGTATAGTTTCACGACTATGATCTTCACTCTTTAAAGAAGATCCATGCATACGTGATTTCTTAACTTCCATAAATTCTCAAAGGAAAAATAAGTATTTTTAGTCCTAATATAATTCAAGTAAAAAGCTACGTGGCCTATAGGTCTTCATTGATATAATAGCTATAGGAAAATAAATAAAGGAGATTGGTTTTTAATTTATAGAAAAATCCTATGTTCAGATATTGAAATGGGATAGATAGGTGATTATGGAGTGTCTCATCTTCCAATATGGTCCTATCCTCAAAAAGTAGGTACAAACCACCACTCAAAGTAGACATGGCATGACTATGTCAAGTTCAAGGTATGAAGACTTTGTCCTCATGTGAAAGCAAGTGGAAGGTGGCATAGAGGATAGATATAAAGAGATATGGTGATTAGAGAATACAGTGGAACATTTTAATGTTGTGTAGATCTTAAGGATATTTATTTCTTGAAATAATCATGACCTATCATATATAGAACAAACCCTTGTCTTCTAGTGGATCTCTTAGCCAATGAGAAGAACTTGAAGACTAATTGGAGTAAATTCAAGTTAACTTGTTGATGCATTAGTCCTGATTAGATCAAAGGATGGTGGGGTATTCATTGAAAGGTGGTAATTTATTGATTTTTCTTGGTACTCATGCTACCTTCTCTCTCTCTCATCTCTCTCTCTCTCTCTCTCTCTCTCTCTCTCTCTCTCTCTCTCTCTCTCTCTCTCTCTCTCTCTCTCTCTCTCTCTCTCTCTCTCTCTCTCTCTCTCTATGAGATTCCCACAAGGACTCTTTAATTTTGGAAGATTAGGGGACTCTTTAAGATATTGTAAGATATTCTCTTCTTGATTAGGCTAAACCTTGTCAAGAATTTGTAATAACTACCTCTTAAATCAATAAGACTTTATTTACCTATCTCTTGCCTTGGATCTGTGTTGGGTGAGTTGTGCATGATGGCATTGTGTGAAGGAGAATCTTCATCATCCATTGTCCTCCTTTATGACCTCTTTCAGGGTGTTTTCAAGTTGTTTACAGGTTTGGATTAATGTTCTTTTAGTTATTGATGTAAGCTCTCAGTGAGTCTTATAACTCCTCTTTGTTTACATTCATTGTTCTTCCTAAACCTAGTTTATGAAATATTTATGTAATTATCTTGCATGATTTTGAGGTTGTGTGAGCTAGTATTGTCTTCTACAGATCTAGTGTGGATTCAAGCTTATGGGAGTTCCCCATTTTTATTTGGTGAATCACCTCTTAGCATTCTTAGGATCCCTTTTCCCCTTTTCAACCCTTTTCCCTATGCAAACATTAGTCTAGATGATCCATCAAGAGGAAACTATCCTTCTCCAGAGGTACAGCCCCATCATAGGTTACCCACAGCCTAGGATTGTCCCAATATTATGGATTAGTGAGAGGGAGCCTGAATAAATCCTTCCAAGGGTGAATATTAATGCCATAACAAGAACATTGATTGATATTTTTCAAATGTAAAAGACTAATATGTTATAAATGTTTTGTTTTAGTTTCTACATCATGCACAAGTCATGTAAAAAAATGACATTTTCAAGTGTATTATACCAAATTTATGTGTTTACAAATTCCCCCCTTTTAGTATAGTATGGAAAATGGTAGACTAAAATGATGAATTAAAAAAATTGGTATCCAAGTATAACCAAATTTGGTGTCTTCATGTATGCCCCAAATATCCAACTTGTTCAATGCAATAATGAAACATGCAAAAATCAATGTCCACTTCATGATAAAAAAAAGTCCAAAAAAATCTTAATTTTTAACATAAATTAAAATGAAAAATAAGGGAATACACCTATGGTTATGTGAACTAAGCTCTCCTTTAAATTCATTAGATAATGGTGTGATTATACCCCTAGGATATGCCAATGTGAGAACCATGGGTTGATAAATATATGCCTAAACCATCATTGGAGATTGATAAATACTAGCAATTGAGTGTCATAGAACCTCAACTGCACTACTTAAAATATCATCATAATTATTTTTTTGGAACTTGTACCAAGTTTGTATGTCAAGATGGAGCCTTGTACAAATCTCTTATGTAAAAATTAGAACCCTACATCAGGTTCACATGTAAATCTAAAAACTTTGAATCAAGCATTATAGAGGGATTTTAGATTCAAATTACTTATGTAGTACCATAGTTCCCATCATATAAATATAAAATTTCATGCATGAATAACATTTGTGCCCTAAAATTTGATCTATTTGTACCCAATGTAGCATAGAGTGTTATAACCTATGTGTTAATCCATTCCAATATGATAATCTAACCCATGTAACTTTATAATTGTGCTTAATTTTATCCATGTAATATGTGTTTAAACCTAAATGAGATGGGTAAATATAATATAGGGTTAAGAATATAGAAATAAATAAGCACAATAGTGATAAATAAACTATAGCAGGCCAATTAATTTCAAACTTAGATAAAAAAATAATAATAATAATAATTTAAATGTTGAGATATGCTTAAAATGAAAATTACAACTATTGATTGATATTAAAATAAATTAGAAACAAAATACTTAGTTGGTTTTACTATGCACATGTAGATCTAAGCTTAAATAGGTTGGGAGTGGATTGAATTAGGATCTTAGAATAGTTTTCATATTCTATAAATTTACATTATATGGCCTTGGATGCTTGTGTTAGATCTGGATGGTTGTGTTGACACGATTATATTACATGGATGAAGGTCTCTGATATTAAATATCAATTGTACCTAGGTGCACCCATTTGAAACCTTCAAGGTTTTATGTCACCTTTACTTTAGTGTGTTCGTATCGTATGCACATGCTATAGATCTTTATCAAATGATAACACCCTAGATTCTTTACCATTAAGGTGACTATAGGAAAAATGGGTTAGTGAGTACATGGTTTCAAGCTGCCCTAAGGAGTCATTAGGTGCTACCTACATATCCAATACTTAGAAGAGGGCCGCATACTTATGTAGTTCTCCCCTACGTGTTGGATTATGTGTGTATGCATATGTAATATATGATAAGCAAGTACATAGAGTGACTTAGCTTGTAATTTGGAAAATATGGCTCATGGAATGATCCTTCACTACATCACATCTATAGATGGGTTGTTCCTATGAATTATATTGATATAAGAAAGAATAGAGAAAATTTCTCACTTGAATGTTTGATTGAATACTTTTAGTAAGTTTCCTTGTGAGTTTCTAGGTATGTGTCAAGTGAAGAATGAATAAGGATTTATCTTGTATATATACTAATCCCTTTGGAAATATCTCACATTAAATAAATTATGTTGACCTTTAGGATATGTTTCATCTTCAAATCTGATGATTTTATGGCACTTGACACTTATTTTGACACATGACACTAGTGTCGACGTAGGCATCTGACTGGATGTAAGTATCTAGGAAGTTATAAAATAGGGACAAGTCCAAAACTTGTAGAGGATGGTAATAAACATGTTTAAATAATTTTGAACAGTATATTAGGTTTGGTCATCAAAATAACATATGGTTGGATTAAGACATAAGCAATAGGAACAAGAGATAGTATATGTGAGCCTTTCAGTAGTAGGAAGGTCTTAGGAACTAAAGGGTACATCCATGAGAATTACTTGCCAAATATACAAGATTGAGGTGCTATATAATTTAGATTTAGTGTCTACCTTCCCCGCTTTAATCTAGTAATTAAATTGCTAGTTTAAAAGAAAATAAATGTGTACCTAGGTGTGTATAACACACCTTATCTTTGTGTGAGTCTTACTTGAGTTATTTGTTGGAAAATGACCTACAACAAAGAACATGTTACAATATTAAATTTTAGTGAATATAATCTAGAATTAAATGAATTTTAAATTTTTGAAAGTAAAAATAGAAAGGTTATGAGTACACATGTGTATTGATGCAACCATCTTGCCTTTTGGCAATTTTATTTGAAAAGATTCTTTATTGTGAAGATTTGGAGCTGAGGTTAGGAAAATAGTAAAACTTGTAAGTGCATATATATATATAAATTTTGGAGATCAACTTATCCCCAACCTTTGATAAAAAGGTGATTTTCCACCCAATAGTTGAGATTCACTCAACTGTGAAACCCAATCATACTTATAACCTAGGGAGCATGAGTGATCCAAGTTAATTCACACTATAATTATAGTAAAGGTGGATGATTTAATCACTACATCATATAAACCTAGTAATATGTAATGATGTAATCACCTCAAACTTTCCAAAATTGAACCAACTACTTTAGTAGATTGGCTCAATAATAGTCCATAAAATTCCATCCTAGTGTAAGCTAAAGTTCATAGAAGTATTTGAAATTTGAAAGTTAATTTAATATTGAAATTTAATGTGCTCTTTACATAATATATGTACCTCATATATGTCTCAAGCTAAAACCTGGGTATAACAATGGTACCAATGTATATAATGTTGTCACAAGTTTGTATCTGAATCATATAACTATGTAATTTGGCCAACTTTGAAAATTTTCAAGTGTGGAAGACATGTTCCCATAACATGCCCCCATTGCACTCTGAAAATGTTGAATATTAAAATAATGTGAAAGTCTTAGATTGTTTACATGTCCCCACTAAAATCTAAAATTGTGAATGTGTGGAAGTTATGCCTCTATGACATGCCCTTACTAATATACTCCCCCTTTTTTGGTGAGAGGAAATATAAACTAGTAGTCACCTTACCTCAAAAGGATGAGATAACTATATAATTTGTGAATGTATCATGTAGCATATAGGGGTATCATGTCTAGGTATATATAGCAATGAGGTATATAGTATGTGATCACATCAAAGTCCTAATATGCATTATGTGAATCATGGAAACATCTAGATAGTAATAGTAAAAGCTCAAAAATCAATCAAGCACACACATAAGAGCACTCAAAATCAAATTAAAAAATAATGGTCCAAGGAGACCTCAAATAAGGGGCATGTTCAAATACCACACAATCAAAGGGACATGACTTATTCAAATGTCCATAAAGTAAGAAATGACATATTTAAATGTCAACATACAATAAACTATGACATATATAGATGTCACAATAAGAAAACATAGGCATGGGAGCCACAAACAATGGAAAGTATTCAAATGCTCAAAAAAACAAGATAATAGCAAGCAAGTCAAGACACTCAAAAAAGTGCATAAATGAAAAACATGGAACATATGTAACCAAAATTAACATATCATACTAGTTCTTAGATATATATTTTAGCAAAAAATATTAAGTACATAGCATATCAAGTATATTGTGAAAGATATAAGCATGGATAAAGGCAGGCGTAAGTATATAAGCTCAAACATGATAATGGAAAATGATCATACAATGATATAATATAGATGTATTATGAAAAAATAAGTGGATGCCCCAATGTCAAAATGACATGAGTAGATGGAAGGCCCAATATCTTAAAATGCATAATCATATGCCTAAGTATGCATGTATCACACTCAAAATATGTATGAAACATATGTGTGTATAGAAAGATATGATATTCTATCTACCAACACAGAACTACAAACATAGATGTTGAGGAGGTAATAGAAAATGTAAAAGTTGAAAATATTTTTTGATATTTTTGTATTTTAGAGAATATTTTAAAATAAAAGACTATCCTATGATCTCATCCAAAGGATGCTCATAGTTATCTCCCCACTGGGAACCTAGTGAAATAATCTAGTTATACAACCAAGGAGTATGTATAGGTGAAATATTTGGCACTGTAGGATATTTAATGCTCTATGTATGTATAATAGGGCTATATGGTCATGAGGAAATAATAGAAGGAATGGGGGTTTATGTAACCCATCATTGAATTCTCTATGGTTTCTTTGAACTATTGGTAATAGAAACATGTTTAGGTTCTCTAGATATCTTAATATGGTGCATAGTATAATTAGGGATTGTATCATGGTATTTTGGTAAGTTTGTATTTGGTATATTTACTTCACATGAATGTGTACTTTTAGTTCTTTATTCATTATGTGTTACTTGCTCTTGTTTTGTGTAATTGATATTTGGATATGATAAATTGCATGGTAGTATACAATATTTCAATTTAATAAACTTGAAATTTAGTGATAATAAATAATCACCGTATGCAATGAAACCTAGTTGGAAATAAAAAAGCTTGATTGTAATGATCATGTGGTAATGGAAATTTTGGTTTTGTTTATATCATTATAGCTAATGTATCTATATAAATATCCCATTAATCTGTATGTGTTGGTTTAGGTACCCAAATATGTTTTGCATGTATTCCCCCTTCATATGTGCCTCTATTAAGAGACTTATCAACCAAGGTTTCCTTGGTAGGATCAGTGTGGGAAATATTAGTCTTGGTAGAGGGCACACTTGTAAAAGAACTTCTATTAGTGGTTACTTTTGTAAAGGTTGATAGATCACATGTTCCTTAAAAGGAGAAACATGGGATGTCTTGACCCTCTTAGAATAACATCTAGATGAAGTGGGGGAAAGGGATCTAGATGTATCTTTTTGAAATGATATAAGTCCCTGATCTACCCACTGTGTAAGCTTTTTCTGAAGAGTAAAACAATCATTATTGTGGTGCTCATTTATACCATGGTAAGTACAAAAGTGTTTTCCTTTAACCTTTTCAAATATGTGTGGTGGGTAATTATAATTGGGAGGAAATTTTATCACCCATTTATCCAATAGTGAATTCAATATATCATGTGGTCTATATCAATACCACTCAAACTAAATTGAGTGCCTTTGTGTAGAGGCATATAGTTTAATTGTAGGAGTTATTTTATACATATGTTCCTTTATTTTGTTAAATACCTTTATTGTTTGTTCTTTGATATGAATTGTTGATTTTAAATAAGGTTTTTTAAGTGGTTCATGGCCCTTCTTGGGTTTCTTATTTGCTTTGAAAGCATTTCTTGTAGTAGGTTTACCTTGATGTGGAGAAATAGGTAGTTTAGTTTTGGTATTCATTAGAGCACATGCATATTTATGCGCATCCAAATATAGGGCTTTGAATGAAGAAAAATGCTTATGAAATGATCTTTCTCTAAGTGGGGAAAGAAGACCCCTACTAAATATAAAATGCACTTCTAGATCTAAGGGGTATAGTTTAAGGAATATAATATATCCATAAATCTAATAACATAGTCTTGAATAGACTTGTGCTCATTTTGTGTTAATACTTGAAAATGCTCCAATGGTAACTTAGGTAAGGTATATCGATGAAAATTGGATAATAACACATCTTCAAGTTTTTTAAATATTAATAAAGAACCATTTGGGAGGATATAGAACCAGTTAAGAGTCTCTTGAGCTAAATTTTGATGGAAAACCTTTAATAGAAAACATTCATCATTAGACCAATGTTCAAAGGAGTGTGTCTATTGTTTCAAATTAGTAATAGGATTCACTTCACCATTGAATGAGGATAACTTAGGCATGATAAAGTTTGAAGCATAAGGATATTCAAAAATGTTAGAATAAATTTACCATTGTAAGTTTGTTATGTAAGTGAAGTTGTTAATTTATAAAACAACCCCATGTAGTTTTTAGGTTAGTATTATTAGTTGTTAAAACTAAGTTAGTAAAATAATTATATTATAAAACTATTCCATAATTTAGAAGATTACGGATTATATTTTGGTTATATGCCCATCCTATTTTTTTAAGACTATTATGAGTATATGCAGACTTATATATATGGCTCTGTAATACGAATTTTGTAAGCTCAATAAATCCTATCAAATTTATGCTCAAATTTGGTATCAGATTCAAACATTTTTAGAGTGAGAATCTATCAAAACTTATTTTTTGCAAGTTATATTTCACTTACAAAGATTATGGTGTGTTTTTAAAGCTTTGAACGTAAGAAATTCAAACTAATCATACAAGTTTTCCTTCACACCAAGCCATACACACTCCATAGAAATGAAATTATAGCTACAAGAGTTAATATGGTATGTTTTTTAACATTTTAAATTTATTTTCAAAGTCCAAGACTAGTCGTATAGTCATTTTGTCTCTTAGAAGCCATTCGGTCAAACTCCCATGCTTGGTCATACACCTATTTAGGCTTCCATACATTTTTGAAGCCTAAAACTTGTTACATTATCTGGAGTAGTTTTGTGACTTGCAGATCAGTTTTTTGACTATACAAACTATATAAAGTGAATTTTTTAAATCTAACTTTTTCAGAATGTTATTTATTTATTACTAGACCATCACACACTCAGGAAAATAATTATTGATTATGTCATATCATACTTTTAAATCTTCTAATATGGTGTAATTTTTTGGAGTAGATTTTTAACAATCAAATCATTTTTTGGCCATTGAAGACTGTATAGACCTAAAATTCTAGATCTGATTGCTAGAAAGAGTTATATGTTACATATTATTTCATTCTAAAGTGTAATTTATAGCTCAAATTAATTTCTTACAATTTTTTACCATCATCCAAGTTGGTGTTTTGGTCAAATCTTGCAAATTGAAGCACAAAATGGATGTTTGAAATGAGTTTGCCTACCAACTAATCAAATCCATAGTGATGTCAAACTGAAAGGTGTGATTTTATTATTTTTATATCATTTTTATCTTTATTAAATCTAAAATGTTTCATAGATGAATTGGTAGGTTGATTTTTTTTAAAATCTAGACAAGTGGGAGGTCTAGATTTCAAATCACCAAAATTTATTTTTAGTCAAATTTGTACTTTTGCAAAAAGATAAAACTATAAAAGGACAAAAATTGGAGGGATTATTTTAATTATTTTCATTTACAAAGTTGTAGTTTTCATTTTATGTACTTACAAATTGTAAGCATTTGTAAAAAAATTATTTATTTTGTCAAATCAAATCAAATCAGTGCAAAAAAAAAGATATTATAAAATCTCATTTATAGTGTTCAATATCAATGATGCCTCTGGTTCACATTTATAGGTAATGTTTTCAAGATCTGAACTATTACATTTATAGCCTAACATATTTGTAATAATGATGTATGGGCATTGACCCTTTAAATCATCAAGGATTAATAAGGTTCAGATATTTTTATAAACTATCCCTTTGTTACCCATTCATTATTGTCGATAGACATAAATCCTAACAATTAGAATTTCCAAGGATATAGGGAAGTTACACCCACATATGTATAATTTATTATAATTATATGTTAAAGATAGAATGAATATTTTTCACATACTATCTATGTACTCAGTACCATTCTAATCTCGTGTATGTTAAAGTATCTTTCATGTACCAATAGGTATAGTGAAAGGATAAGCTATTCTAGTACCAAAAGATATATAAGAAGGTACACATATAGAGAGGTCTGGTATATTAGTCTAATAGTATATATAAAATGGAACCTTTTAGATTTATAAGGCACCAATCTATCTCCTTTCTACAATTTTATCATATTTGCACACATGGCCAGAAATGGATTGCATTTTGTTTTGTCAGACACTCAGCTTCTTTGAGGTGAAAACTATGTTGCATGGAAAACTAAGGTTAAAAACCACTTGGAATTTTTAGAAAATTTGGACAATTTTTTATGGAAAATAGACTTGGCATGCTACTAATGTTGATCAGCAATGTGAATATGACAAATCTAATCAGAAGGCTAAGCTCATAATCATGTTTAGAGTCTCAAATGAGGTACAAAATCATATTCATAATGCCAATACAACTCAAGATGCTTGGGATAATCTTCAAATAGTCTTTGAGGCAAAGATTCAAAATCATATTCTTCATCTACAAAGCTAACTCCATAGTCTAAAGTTTAAATCCAAGGAAAAACTGGAGGATTTTCTTTATAGAGTTGCAACCTTGCAGGCTTCACTTGAAGGATTGAGTGAACTATTGAAAGATGACTCTTTGGCTCATATTGTCCTTAGATCTATGCCCCCTGCATGTTATTTTTTTGTGACCATGTTGAATGTCATGGGTCATAAACTATCCTTTATCTCATTGGTTAACATGAGAAGCCATGCAAAATATAAAGGAAACTTATGAATAGCATGCACTTACCTCCTCTCGAAAAGGGAATAAGTCTTTGAGGACTTATAAATAAAACCCTAAGTAGAATAATCAACAACACTAGTAGGGGAACAAATCTTGTTCATAGAAGGTTTGTCTTATTTGTAGAAAAATAGGACATGACCTCAAATATTTTTGGTATAATGGATTCACATAGGGCTCATCCAGTAAGAAGCCCACTTCTCAAAATCCACCTCAGTCACCAAAGCCTAAACCCCATTCCAAAAAGCATTATAAGAAAAAACAACAACATGGGAATGTTGCTAAGGATGATCACTCTTCATAACATTATCACATCTTTATTACATAGGACACATGAGGAACCTTGTTCTTCAAAATTTGTCTAGTATGTTGATTATGGTGCCACAAGGCACATGATAAGACATAAAGAATGGTTTTCCACTTTACACCAATAAGGATCTCAAGGTAATGTTTCTCTTGGTGATGACTCATCATACATTATTCAAGGTAAAGGTGATGTTTCTCTATAGCTTGGTAACCACACTACCATGATCACATATGTCTTTTATGTTCTAGGACTCACTAAGAACTTATTTTCTATAAATCAATTTATAAATCACAATCTCAAAGTTGATTTTGATCACAACAATGGTGAGAACTTTTGCCTTAACAATAATAAGTCTCAAATCTCTAAAATTATTATATGAGCTTCAAATATAGGCAATATGTTTCAACTGGATCTTGTTTATAATTACCATCAGGCACTTGTTGTGAAGTGTATAGATAAATCTTAGCCATGGCATAAAATATATGGTCACTTGAGTTATGGGTATTTTTTTTCATTAAGCAAACACAACATGGTTAGAGGTCTTCCCACACTCAAATAATCTTTTGATATCTATTCTAGTTGCTTAGTTGGTAAATAAGAAAGATCTCCTTTTGGCAAAAGTTAATATCTTTATCCTTATCCACTAGATATGGTGCACATCGATTTGTGCAGACCTATGACTTCTAGCCTAAAATGGTATAAATATTTCCAACTCTTTGTTGATGATCATTCCCAAAATATATGGGTGTCCTTATTGAATAATAAGGATCATGTATTTCAAGACTTCAAAGAGTTTAAGGCCTCTATTGAAAATGAAACATGTCACAAAATCAAGGCCCTCTACTCAGATCATGGGGGAATACACCGAAGTAAAAATTTCACTACATACTTTGCAGAGCATGGAATACATCATCAATATAATGCTTCTTATACACCATAATATAATGTTGTTGTATAAAGGTTTATGTCATTTTATATATGTTTCAAAGCATAGTTGAGGATGCACAACTACCTTATTCATATTGGGTAGAAGCGTATCTCAGAGTCATCTACCTACTAAACAAGTCACCTACCCCACAAAAATATATTCCTAAGTTTTCTTATCCAATATATTCCTTTTCTTCTTTGGGATATAGTAACAAGTTGAAATCATATCGGTTGATTGATCTAAAGACTATGAAGATACTTATCAGCATGGATGTAATTTTTGATGAGAAATGTGAAATATGATATAGTCATTAGACATGTAAAATTTCTAGATGAAAATAGTGGTGATGGTCAGTCAGAAGCTCCAGCACCACCAAATACTACTCAATGTATGCCTAAATGGTATATGAGTATAATTTGAGATACAAAAACTAGATGGACCTCAAAACACTTCATCTATAAGACCAAGGACTCTATGAGGAGGTAAATTTGGCCTTAATGAGCATTATTGTAGAAAATTTTGAGCCATCTATAGTCTGTGAAGCTTTAGAGTCCAAACCTTGGAAATATACCATGGATGAAGAATATTAGTCTCTCATGAAGAATGACACATGGTAACTTGTTGATCTTCCATCAGGGAAAAAATATCAAATTAAAATGGGTCTTTTAGACCAAATACAAATTAGATGGTAGTATAGACAAGCACAAGGCAAGACTCATAGCAAAGGGCTATGTGCAAAAATAAGGTATAGACTATGAGGAGACATTTAATCATGCAACTAAGATAAAGACAATCAGAATGATATTTATAATGGCTACAAAATTTGGATGGAATGTTCATAAGATGGACATTAAAAGTGCCTTTTTAAATGGATATCTATATGAAGAGGTCTACATGACTTAACCAAAAGGTTATGTCACACCAAGGTAAGATTAAAAGGTGTACAGACTTATAAACTCTATGTATGGTCTCAAACAGGGCCCTAGATCATGTTATATAAAAATTGATGAGCATCTCATGAAGCATGGATTTTAGAGGAATCCATATGATCCCAATCTCTACCTCAAAAATCAAGGGGCAAGATTGTTAATATTATTGTTTATGTCGATGATCTAGTCATCAAGGAAATCTCAATGAAGATGATTGATGTAATAAAGAAAGATTTCAATTGATCATTTGACATGATAGATCTTGAGTTACTGCACTATTATCTTGGTTTATAAGTAGGGAAAAAAGAGCACCAAACATTCATATCTTAGATGAAGTATTCCAAGACATTGCTCAAGAATTTTTAGATGATGGATTGAAAACCAATGGCTACACCTATGGATACAACAATTTAGTTATCTCATTCAAATCCATCATTACCGATAGATGCACTCATTATCATTAGTTGATTGGGAGTCTCATCTACCTCTCATATACTATGCCAGATATCCACTATGTTGTCAACTATCTTCATCAGTTCATGCAGGAACTAAAGGTAAGCCATTGGAAAGTAGCTAAGTAGGTATTATGATATATTCGAGGAACAATGGATTATGGCCTAGTATAAAAGAAGAATGATAATTTATTCTTGATATATGAACACAAATCATGTAGGTTCAATTGATGATAGAAAATCACTTATGGGTTTGTATTCTTTTTAGGATCTGGTCTAATCTCATGGGGGATCAAGAAGCAAAACTTTATTTTTCATTACTCTAGTAAGGTAGATTATCAAGTTTTAAGAGGATCTATCTGCAAGGCAATGTGTCTACATCACATATTAGCAAGATTGGGAGTTCCACAGACTCAGTTAACAATTCTGAATTGTGATTATTAGGGTGTTCTTAAACTTGTTCACAGTCTAATTCCATTTCATATGAAAACATGTTAAACAATATAATATACAACTCTAGTATTTCCCCACTCAAAATTAGTGTACAGATGTCTTCATGAAGTCACTTGCACATGATAAGTTTGAGGCATTCAAAAGTTCTCTCTAGAGTACTCTCCAAGCTATGATAAATTAAGGGGGAATGTTAGAATAAATTTACCATAGTAATTTTATTATGTAAGTGAGGTTGTTAATTTATACAACCCACATGGTTTTTATGTTAGTATTGTTAGTTGTTAAAACTAAGTAAAATTCTATTATGAAACTATTTCATAATTTAGAAGATTGCAAATTGTATTTTGGTTATATGCTTGTCCTATTTTTTAGGACTATTATGAGAATATGTAGGCTTGTATATATGGCTCTATAATACAAATTTTGTAATCTCAATAAATCCTATCAGATTTATAATAAAAATATATATCTTGAGTAATATGGTGTCCCTCTAATATATTATTTTTAAAGGTAGCCTCATGAGAGGAAAATTGCAACTTAAAGGTATTCAATGGTTGTCGAAGATCTCCCATGGTAGTCATGATAGATAACATGTTATAAGTAGAAATTGGGAAAGAGGTTGGAATTTTACTTAAGGTTGTAAACTACCATTCATATGAAACATAGGAATGATAGACTCTTTATTGCCCTCTAAAATAAGATCATTACATGGTTTTGAAACATTTAGTAAAGAGGCAATTATATCATTTTGAATAGCATTAAGGTTGATATCATTATCATTGCAATGTGCTACATTACTTGAAATTTCATGACATACAATAAGGGTAGGAGAAATAGTTTCACTTTTAAAAACATGTTCATTTTTAGTATAAAATCCAGAGGGAGGAAAAAACATTTTCCACTTCATTTGTAATATTAAGAGAAGTCAGATAAAATGCAATACTACTTTCCACTTTTGGTATATCATTATCATGTGAGAAATAGACATTTAATGCAACCTTTTCCTTTTTATCATGCAATGTACTTTTTATTTCTATTGGTTTATAGGACTTGAGTTTGAAATAAGATGAATCAAATGTACTTTGCAATTGAACTGTATCTCTAAACAATACATCTTTAATAATATATTTCTTATGACTTTCACATGCATTCTCATTTTTCCATTCCAACAAGATAGGAGAGGAATTAGTGCATGCATTTTGATCATTGGAAGGTATAAAAAGAGGATTTTTTAACTACTTTCATTTGAGTGATCCAAATAAGGAATAATATTTTCAATATTAGCATCATTTTGAAAAGAGAAGAGGGGCATTCAATTTTTTATTCATCTAGAGAATGTATGCATGAAATTTTTTTATTTTCAACATCATGAATGCTAACTTTATACATATCTAATGTATCATCCTTATTTTAAGAACTAATGAAATTGATTATTTTTAACTTTTTAGGCCTTTAATCATTAGAAAAAGAAGAAAGAGGAGAAGTAGGCTCCTCATATTCACATTCAAGAAAATAAAATCAACTTGTAACCGTATGAAAATATGCTATGATTGTCAACATATTAATTTAGACTTACATTTTCATCATTAGTTTTTTCATTAGCACAGTTATAAATAAAGGATGAGGATTGAGTAGTTTTTGAGATGACAAAAGATCATCATATGTGATGCATTGGTCATCAAGAATATTAAACGGGCGATCCAAAAAATGGGGCTTCCTAGGGATTGTAGTAAAAGTAAACATGGTGAAGAAGGCTAAAAATTTGGATGCAACCACACAGATGAGGATAAAAATGCATTGGGGAAAAATAGAAGCAAACATTACTTAGTTTATGCCCATGCAACAAAACATATTTGAAAAAAGAACAACAGTAAAAACTGATTTTTTACGGAGAAGGAGATACCTTATATTACAATCTAGGGTTTAGTTCAAACTATCTAGAGGTTAGGCTCACCAAATGTTTAACCCTAAATTGAGATGGGTCAATATAGTATAGGGTTAAGAATATAGAAATTTAAAAAGAATAAGAATGATAATTATATCTATAGTAGGGAAATTAATTATAAAATCAAATAAATAATATTCTAAATTTAAATGTTGAGATATGCTAAAAATGGAACTAAAATTATTGATTGATATTGAAAGAAATTAGAAACAAGAGTATTTAGCTAGTTTTGCTACACACATGTAGATATAGATTGAAATAGACTAGGAATAGACTAGATTAGGATCCTAGAACAATCATCATATTCTATAAATTTGCATTTTATTGTCACATCCCAATTTATCTCTAAACTAATTTACCTGATTATCTATGGATTATTATGGTTGTTAAATTGATTAATTACTATTTAATTAAGCTATAAGTCATGTGTTATTATGAGACAATTGTATGTTGCTTAGATTACATGACTATATTCCTATGAGTTAGTTATATTTATATATTCTTTATATTATGATCATATTTTTAGTTTTATACAATAAATATTTTATGGATATATATCATGATGTTACAGACTAACTACCTTCTTGTCATGAGTTAGATGCAGGATAGATCAATCCCTTAGATCATGATGGAGGGAGAGCATCATCAAAGGGGATGGTGTAGATGGAGGTGTTGGGGATGATAGAGGAACAACTAGAAACCCATGTGCACACCATAATAGATAGCATTATTTATATGCATTGTTTCAATTATTAGTTGTAGTATGTCATTTGAGTTATATGTATTTAGTTGTGATCTAGTTCAGTTTAATGCTTATGTGGATCTAATTGTGTGATTGCATTATGGTTGCAGTACATAGATTGAGTGCATAATGTTACTTTTGATCATGTCATGTTATTGTATTCATGATTTTGGATGTTATTGATTTAACAAGTAAGTAAATTTGTTTGATTAGTATTTATATATTGTTGCCTAGAGACTAATCAGGATGTCTTTTTAATGTCTTAATACATTAGTTAGTTATTATGATATTCAAGAAATATCATTGTTTGGATTGATGCCTTGATATATAAAACATAGATAGAAGACATTGGGATAGTTTATATAGAGTGGTAATAACAAACGACTACATTATTTCAATATCATCATGTTTAATGTTGTTATAACAGTTGTTTGATTTGCTATTAAAGTCAAATCTTGTTTTTAATTTTATACTAGTCACTTTATTATTTGAATTCATGTTGATTCTTGATAAATTAATGTAATAACTACCTAAGTTATCCTATGACCTAACCTTAACTATTGGGGTCAAATACATTGGCATGGTATATAAGTTGTAATTTTTTTGGTTTGATATACTTATGATTAATCAACATGATTGTCAATGATTTAGAATGTGGATTTTGTAAAGTTAATAAGTTGGAATTTAAAGTCAATAAGACCATGCATAAAATGAAGGATTAAAATAATGGTTAAATGGTTTGGGGAACATTCAAAAGAATTAGGGTTTTCTTTGTTTGTATCAAAGTGGAGTTAACCTAGATTAGTAATAGTTTTGGAAAATAATGTGGATTATGCACAATGGCATGATGGAAAATTATGAGTTTGATGTAATAGTTACATGCATTGCATGTATGATTAAGGTCAATAAAGAAATGATAAGTAGAGGGAGCAGAGAGAGAAGGGAATCACATGACATAAGGAGGAGAAGGAAGGGCAGAAAAGAAGGAGAAAAGAGTCATTCTAGTTTGAGAAGTATCAATCTGAAATCTATTGAAAGGTTGGTGAAGTTATTTTATTGTTGTTTGAAATAGGAAATTATGTGTAATAATTTGTTTTTTTAGGGTTTTTGTGAAAAGTCTTACATATATTAAAGATACAAGTTTAGCCCTGTGGATGGTTCGGTCATCCATAGAACTAAACCTAAATCCCCTGAATCCTTATGAAATGCAGATTAGGACTGTATGTGTAAATTGATAGGGTTGAATGGATTTAGTTTTATTGTGCTTTCAATATGCTCAAGCTAATAAACTTTAGAATTTTGATAGTCAGGTTTTAATGAAAGGTTGACTATGTTTTGTTAGTTTGAAAACCCTTGTTATATATATACGAATAGGAATAAGTCAAAATCCTAGGTATAATTATTATATAAAAGACTACGTGAATGTTTTTACTTTCCTAAAGTAAAAATTTTAGGTCTAAGTAAGTTTGTTAAATACATGATATGTTATTGAAATTCTATGTATGATTGTTATGAAATTCATATTGGGTTTTAGTCCATAGGAATGAACAGTATAGTTTTATTTCAAAACTCTAAACATGTATAGTTAGACTATGATCATATCCTTATAAATCCTATAATGGTAAGATATGTATGTGTAAATTAGTTTGAGGATAAGATAGAGATATCCTAGAATGGGTACAATGAGTGATTAAGTCTTATTTCAACATAGAGTTTCATATTATAGAAAATTGTGTTATGTGAGGTGATTGTTATATCTAGTTTGATAATTGATAGCATATTCCATAGAGGATATTAATGTCGAATTGGATATAAGTATAACTAGAATCTCTCTCTCTCTCTCTCTCTCTCTCTCTCTCTCTCTCTCTCTCTCTCTCTCTCTCTCTCTCTCTCTCTCCTCTCTCTCTCTCTCTCTCTCTCTCTCTCTCTCTCTCTCTCTCTCTCTCTCTCTCTCTCTCTCTCTCTCACACACACACACACACACACACACACACACATATATATATATATATCATATGACTTGTATATCATTTATGTGGATTGGGTATTAGGTGAAAGCACTGTCATGAAATTTGTAACGTAGTTTGAAATCCTTAAAAATATTCATTTTAATAAATAGATAGTCGACAAAGTTGAAATTGGAATGATGTATATGATAATGTTAATGAATTGACCATAGACTATGATAAGTTTAAATACTTATGTTAGATTATGCAATGGTTTGGTTGTTATATGGTTCATAATAATTCTGAGTTTGATGTCGACTTGATTTTAAATGATACTTGTGAAACTAGAGAAAACTATAATCCTACAGTAAGTGGAAAAGGCAAAATAAATATTTAAGTTGTCATTTAATTAGAACACTATTTATCAAAATTTTTAGAATAGTATATATGGTTAATGACCTGAATTAGGGATAAATAGGGTAAACAAACTATGAATAGTTTTTCCATCAAAATGGATTTTGACTGATAAATTGAAATAAGTAAAATGAGAATAGAGGTTCAAAAAAGTATAAGTCTTATTATTAAACTTTATACTTATTTTGTGCATAGATGAATTATTAATGGTTGTTTGAATCATATGTAATTCTTATTGGAAAATAAAAATTACTTTTAGTTAGAACAAAATAGTATTTTTTATATGTGGACAAATATATGAATGCAGTACATATTAGGTCTATATTTGATAAGTAAAGCTACATATATTTGAAATATATTTGTATGAGGAACTTATGTACTCATACACATATATAACTTATAATTGTACATAGGAGATGTGTGCTTATAATTATGGTAATTGTTGACTATTAAAATTAAGTCATAAAAACATGAGAGGTTGAACACTATAATTATATGCATACAACCCCTTAAAAGTACAACAAGTTATATCAATGAAGGATTTATGTTTATTATGAGATTAGACATTATATGAGGTATTTGATCTCTAAAATTATTTATATTCGCTTGTTGTTAATTGATAAATGTGTGCATGGAAATAAACTATGATAATGTTGTTTGTCATAGATGGTACTACATTTGAGTTACTTTTGGAAATAAGAAACATGCAATCTAAGTATAAAATATACTCGATTGGTATAGATTGTACTTGCTTATGTTTATTATTTATGTAATAAATATTATAAATGAGATTCACTGGATACATTTGATGACTAAATGTATGTATTTTGATTATTTCTATACTTAGCATGTTTTATGCATGTTAATAGAAGTAATCCATTTGAATCTGTTGGTTATATTTTTATATTAACCAAATTTTGCATTATTGGTACTAAATATGTTATGTTGTGGAGCATATTTCCACATTACAATGTATTTCAAATATTATACATTAAAATGTAATGTACACTCTTAATGTAGCCTATAGATATGTGGTTTATTTATACTTGTATATGTGAGGTGTTATCACCCATGATTAAGAGGGAATTGTTATGGGTTGGCTTAGCCAATGGTTTTGGTACCTATTATTTTTTAAAACTATTATGTCAGTTATCTGTTGATGTAATTATATATGGACATATCGTAGGTAAATATATAGGAAGAACTAAGTTTGATAAGCTGAACAAAGTGTGTCAATTCAAGTGTGAATTTGGGAGAGTTTTTTTGAGTGCAACTCCAAAAAATATTTGTGCATTATAATTGTGAGAAGACTGATCTGAGAGTGGATTGTACTCATGTTGGCTTATAATAAGATCTAATCAAGTGTTTCTTGGTGGATGTAGCCCACATTAGGTGAACCACATTATATATTGTCTTGTTGTGAATTTTATTTTTTATTCTTTTTGTATCTCTATTCATAGCTCTTGTTATTATGATTATGTAAAATTGGTTTTCATTAATTTATATTTTATTCCTAATAATTGGTATCAGAGCTTCAAGTTGAATTATAAGAAGGTTTATTAGTTTAAGTGGGAGCTATGGTTGATGATAATATATCAAAGGTTGAAAATTTCAACGAGTAGACTTTGGTCTATGGAAGATGTAGATGGAGGATTACCTCTATCAAAAGCACCTCCATGCTCCACTAGGAGGGAAAGTAAAATAACTAGTATGGCAGATGCAGATTGGGAGCTGATTAACAAGAAATCACTTGGGTCCATCTAGTTATGTCTTGCATCCTCGATCACATTTAATATATCATAGGAGAATACCATGATAGATCTCATGAATGTGTTAAGGAAGTTATATGAGAAACCCTATACTTATAATAAAATATTTTTAATGAAATTTTTATTTAATATGAAGATGTCTAAAAATGGTTAAGTTATTGATCATTTGAATGAATTTAATAAGGTAGTGACCATATTGAACTCTATAAAAATTGAATTTGATTATGACATTAAGTCTTACTTATTTTGTGTTCCTTACCAGAGAGTTGGAACAACCTGGTAATGGTTATAAGCATCTCGGTCTCTAATAATGCCAAGTTAAAGTTTGAGGGTGTCATAAGAGTAATCTTTAGTGAGAAAATGTGTTGGAAAAGCAATGGGGAAACTTCTAATTTAGGTGATGCTTTGGTGGTGAAAAGTAGATGGAGACAAAATTATAGAGAAAAAGGAAAGCATAGAAAGTCAAATGGTCATGAAATGTCAAAATCAAAAAGAAGGATGGCATGATGGCACTATGGAAAGATTGGGCATGCAAAGAAGGATTATTTGTCCCTTAAGAACAAGAATAAAAATTAGGAATATACCAAGGAGGTAAATATGTTAGCATGTAATGTTTATCAGGATGCATTAATTCTCTCCATAGATAATATTGTTGAGTCTTGGGTTTTAGATTTAGGGGCTTATTTTCATGCTACACCACATAGGCATTATTTTATTGATTATGTTCAAGGGGATTTTGGGCATGTTTATCTTGGTGATGATGAGCCTTGAATCATAGTAGGAAAAGAATGTATTTAGGTCAAGATGTAGAATGGGAACACTTGGCTATTGAAGGATGTTAGACATGTGCCCAAGTTGATATGAAATTTGGTATCCACAGGGTAGCTAGGCAGTGAAGGTTATATAATGACTTTTATAGTAGATTCTTGGAAGATGACCAAGGGTTATCTTATGGTAGCAAGAGTTAACAAGGTTGGTGCCTTGTATTTATCAAGTATTGTTGACTATTGTAATTTAGTTATTGTAGATGTAACTTTGTGGCACTATAGGCTCGGTCACATGAGCCAAAAGGACATGCAAATTTTGAAGGATAGGTTGCCTAGATTGAAAGGGTTTGATTTAGATTTATGTGAAGACTATATATATGTAAAATAGATGAAGGTAAATTTTCTCAAGGTTAGACCTATGAGGAAGGAGAATAAGTTGGAGTTGGTTCATTTAAATGTATGGGGGCTAGGTCAAGTATATTTTATTGGTGGCTCATCTTATTATGTAACTTTTATTGATGATGTAACTATAAAATTTTGGGTGTATGGTATTAAGATAAAATATGATGTGTTTGATACATTTAAAAGACAGAAAGCCTTAGTTGAGAATGAAACAAGTCTCAAGTTAAAATGTCTTAGGTCAGATAATGGTAGGGAATATTACAACAATGAATTTTGTATTACTATTCTAGAAATGAAATTCATAGATAAAAGATAGTTACAAGAACTCCACAGTAGAATAGAGTGTTATAAAGGATGAACCGGACTATCATGGATCATTCTAAGAGCATAAGGTTGCATGATGGACTGCCCCTTTAGTTTTGGGTAGAAGCACTAAACATGGGTGTATATTTGATCATTAAAAGACTTTTGTCTTCCTTGGATAGAGGCATATCTAAGGAACCTTAGTCTAGAAAGAAGGTTGATTATTCCTTTCTTAGATTATTTATACATAAATCTTTTGTTCATATTTATAAATATGATAGGACCAAGTTAGAGGCTAAATCTAAAAAATGCACCTTTATTAGTTATGGTAAGGATGACTTTGGTTTCTAGATTCAGAGTCTTAAGGACAATAAAATATTTTGGTCTAGGGACATTATCTTTAATAAAAAATTCATGTATAAATAGTTTTTATAGGATCATAGAGTACATGGTGCTAGAGAACATTGTAGATGGTAAAGTGTCCAAGAAACTAGTTCATACACCTACTCCATATGAATCCCAAACTCCTGAGGTGAGAAGGTCTTCTAGGGTAAGAAGGGAACTTGGATGTTTTTATCCATCTCTTAATTATTTATTACTCACTAATAATGGAGAGATAGAGTATGTTAAAGAAGTAATGCAGGTATATGTCAGGAAGACTTAGGAATAAGCAATGGATGAAGAGCATCAGTTTCTCATGGAAAATTAGAATTAGGATTTGGTAAACCCACCTAAAGATAAGAGAGCATTTTATAACAAGTGGGTGTACAAAATTAAAATGGATGATGGAGGAAAGAAAAGGTACAAGGCCTGGTTGGTAGTAAATGGGTTTGTATAGACGAAGGGAATTGATTTTGATGAGATTTTTTCTCCAGTGGTGAAGATGACTTCTATTAGGATTGTTCTTGGGATAGTGGCAGTGGAAGACTTACACTTAGAGCATCTGGATGTGAATATTACATTCTTTCATGGTGATTTGGAGGACTTATACATGGAGTAGCCACAGGGATATGAGATCACATGGAAGGAGAACATAGTGTGTAAACTAAAGAAGATCTTGTATAGCCTAAAACAAACTCCATGATAGTGATACAAGAAAATTGATAGTTTTGTGATGGATTGGGGATACTCAAGGTATCATTCAGACCATTACATGTATATCAAGAAGTTTGATGATGGTAGTTACATTATCCTGTGTCTATATGTGGATGACATGTTCATTACAGGTAAGAACATTGAGGAAATAAATGTACTCAAGGAACAACTTAGTAATTCCTTTATTATGTAGGATTTGGGGGTAGTAAAAAAAATCCTTGGTATGAGAATAAATTAAGATAGGAAGGAAAAAAAGATGAATTTATCTCAGGAAGAGTACATTAAAAAGGTCTTGGAGAGGTTTAGTATGCAAGATGCTAAACCGATTAGGACTCCTTTGGTAATCCATTTCAAGTTATCAAAAGAGTAGTGTCCCAAGATAGAGGAAGGAGAGAATCCAAATGTCCTATATACCTTACTTATCAGTAGTTAGTAGATTGATGTATGCCATGGTGTGCACTAGGCTAAATATTACCCATGCAGTGAGAGTAGTAAGTAGGTTAATGAGTGATCTAGGTAGAGAGCACTAGAAGGTAGTGAAGTGGATCCTTAGATACTTAAGAGGGACCATGGGGATAATTTTAAGATATGGTAGATTAGAAACTACTTTGCATGGTTATATAGATTCGTACATGGCTGGAGACTTAGACAGTAGGAAGAGCATGATAGGATATGTATTTATTGTAGGTGACACAATGGTGAGCTAAATTTCACAACTATATAAACTTGTGGCTATGTCAACCATAGAGGTTGAGTATGTTGTTACCATAGAACCAAGAAAAGAGATGATTGGTTACATCATTTTATTGAAGATTTGGGGCATAAGCAGGAAGAAGGGAAGTTGTATAGTGATAGTCAGAGTGTTATAAACCTAGTAAAGAACTTCACTTCCACTCTAGGATGAAGCATATATAGTTGAGGTACCATTTCATCATGATAGCTTTGGAGGAAGAGAATTTGAAGGTAAATAAGATTCATACCAGTTAGAATACTATAGACATGATGACCAAGGTGGTCACAAGGGAAAAACTAATTCTATGTTAAGCTTTGTTTGGCCTTCATAGATGACAAGGTACGGTTGAGAAGCCTACTCAGAGGAAATTAGTCTCCACACAACAGTAATTCATTAGAGACTACACAATAGTAATTCATTAGAGACTACACTTGAGATTACCATAGACACTGGAGTTCATGAGACTCATGATACATGGAGCTTTATATCTAGTAATGTTTTTTATTGTTAAAACATTAGTTTTGATGAAATTTTAATTAATTATTAATATGTACATTGACAATAGTGGATGTAATATTATACTAGTCGTGGCTAGAATTATGTAATTACTTTTTGGAATATAAGCAGTTATGTTTTGCTTATTTGTTTCATAGTGATCAATGACTGGATGGATTATTACATGCCTATTTTATGGTTAACATATTCAATATGTTTTTGTTAGTATCATTAATTATATTCTCATGTTTAATTCTAATGTTAAATATGTGGAAATTATTTTAAAAAATATATATGCATTATTCTAGTAAATCCCAATGGGGATGTTACATTTTGTGGCCTCAAACACTTGAATCAAATCTAGATGATTACATCAATGATAATGTCTAATTTGGATGTAGGTGTCTAGTACATAATATCAACTATACCTAGGTGCAACCTCCTAGAACCTTCTAGGTTTTGTCACCTTTACTCTAGTGTCTTTAAATCTCATATATAGATTGTCAATCTTTATCAAATGATCAAACCCTATCTTCCTCACCCTTGGGGTGAATGTGGAGAAATGGGTTAGTAGGCACACTTGTCGATTTTCTGTAAGGATCCCTTTGTCAATAGGTATTGGCTACATAGTAAATACTCTCAATAGGGCCTTATATTTATATAATTCACCTCTGTGTGTTAGTTTGTGTGTGTATTGATATGTAACATGTGATAACAAGTATATAGAGTGACCTAGCTTGTAACTTATAAATTATGGATCATTGAATGTTCTTTTAGTACATCACACATGTAGATGGGATGTCCCTATGATTGATATTTAAATAGGGAAGCTTTTCTCACTTGAATACTTTATTTAATGCATTTATTAAGTTTCTTTGTGAGTTGCTAGTTGTGTTCTAGGTGAGGAATGAGTGAGGATTGATCTTGTATATATACCAATCCATTTTAGAAATATATCACATTAAAACACTTAGTTTAAACTTTAGGATACATTTAATTTGAAAATTTGATGGCTTTGGGGCACTGGACACTTACGTTAGTACAAGACACTAGCATCAACATAGGCATCTGATTGGGATGTAAGTGTCTAGGAGATTAGAAAATAGGTACAAGTCCAAAACTTGTAGAGGATGATAATAAGTAAGTGTAAATCATTTTGATCAATATATAAGGATTGTTAATTATAATAATACATGGTCAAACTAAGAAATAAGAAATAGGCACAAGAGATAGTGAATTCAAGCCTTTTGGAAGCTATAATTTCTTATGAACTAAAGGGTACAACCATGAGAATTATTTTCCAAGTATACCAGACTAAAGTGTTATATAATTTAGATTTAGTGTTTACAATATGTCACATTATGTCATATAATTTTTCACTTATTTGTCATGATCCTAAAAAATGTCCCACATATGTATTGCATATGTGTGAATCTATTAATTTGTCCAATTTGAATCATAATTTATCCCAATGTGAATCATAATCTATCCTAATATAAATCATAGTTTGTTTCAATCTGAATTGTTTATTTTTAAATTCTTCAATCTCTATGACAAGCCCACTAGTATGACCCCATTTTGAGGTGAGGGATGAAGCCTATGAATCACTTATCTCAAAAGAAAAGAGTTATACACATCATGTTATATATAAAAATGTAAGCATGTAAAGCATGTGTGTTAACATCATAGGATTATGTCATCATATAACGATTTGATCATTCATGCACATATGAATCATATAACCCAAGGCATACAAGTGTCTAGTCAAGTAGATATAACAATTAGGCACACACTAATAGTAATAATAGTAATGATCATCACAAATAGAAATAGTTAATAGTAATATATTCATAATATGCATGATATAAATCATGGCATCATACATAAGTATAAGAGTGTGTGATAGCAACCATAAAACAATAGGCTTAAAAATCATGTAGATATGCATGCATATATGTATGTAAAGTCATAATCATAATGCACACAAACACTCAAGACATGAAATGAATTTGACCCAATCTTATCAAACATAGACAACATTACCATGATATAAACTAGAGGATCCTCAACATAATTGATGCATGATGTGATAACACACAATCAATGCACTCATAGAATCACACAAGATAAAATCCAATGTAACACACATCAATGGTCACTCAATTTAATAGTCATTAATAATCACTCATGAAGACATGTAATGTAAAATATAATGTCACACACAACAATCATCACATAATGTAACATATAATTAATTATCGTACCATGTAAAAAACATTAACATAAAACATGGATAGAACAAGTAAATCTAGTCTACACAATCAACCCATGTCATCATCCCACATAACAAAGTACACTATATATAACATATAACACTCTAAGTAATTTATATAAGATAAATTCATGTATAAACCATCTAGGTAGCTTAATATGATCAATATAATGGTCATATAAATATGTAATTTGTAATTTTTTCAAAATGCCTTTAGCGTAGGTGTGCCCCCAGTTTCAAAAGGTAGTCTCTAGGTGTAAGGACTATCCTGCTTCTATATGTCTATGTCATATATAAATTTTGTGTCTTGCATCCCACTCATGTATATCATGACCAATATATGTGTAAAAAATATATTTGTAATATACCAAGTATATATGATAAATAGCATGTGACAATCATGTAACTAGTAAAGTATCTCATGCATAGGTCGTGGTTTTTTATTTTTTGAAATTTTATTTTATTTTTTGTATTTTTTTTCTTACTAAGAACCATGTGAAGGTAAATAAAGATCCCATCAATGGGATATCCATTTGTAGCTTTTGGATCAATCCTAGTGATGTGAACTACATTTATCATGGATGAGGATCAACATATATGTCAATGTTTAAATTTGAGAAATGATCATGTGTTGTACAATATCGAGTATCACTATCATAGTTACCCTAATCATGTGTTTGCCATCTATATTTAGTATTCAAAGTAACCTATGAACTCCACTATCTATTAATTTATTGATTTGTACATTTTCATTAATGAGATCACGTATCTTATGTCTTAATCCAAATCATTTGTTTGTGGAGTGTACATGGCATCTATGCCAATCACAATATGCATTAATGTTGAACCCCTTATATCATTCCTTTTTCATTTCAACCTTCTACATTAGAGGGAGTTATTTGAGAGTGTGCTCAATTAGTATCTATAAAATATTATGAGGAAGTTTTAGTCATCATATAAACTTTTTATTTTGAGAGACTACATTGACCTTTTTCATAATATGGCTAATTTGAAATTGCATTACTATAATAATGCCTTAATATTTAAGCTTCTGAATGTGTTATCATAGTGCCAAAAAATTATTTACTCCATGTTCACTTATTATATGATAATAATAATATGGTATTCATTTTTTATATAGTAATCAATTGTCAGTTATATGGCGAGTGAAAGGTAGAGAAATTGAAATCTTGTCAAGTAACATCTATAATATATTGCCTGGTTTATCTTGTACACTAGTAGTCTATAATTTTATAGTAGGTTTTGTCTCCATAATTCATCTATTATTTATTAAATCTATCACAAAAATTGGTTATTTACATTTTATACATCACTCAATGTGTTGTGCCTCCTGTGTTCTAGCCATGTTGGATTTGATAAAGTATTGTCACAATGGAGAACTTATCGTTTAAGTATCATGTCATGAATTGATATTATGACAAGCAGTTACATTTGTATCCTCATGAGTGCTTGTAAAGGTTGCCTTAATTTTATATATATTAATAGTTTTTACCATTTTTTAACTATCTCAATACTCTTATAGGTGAAATGGTGTAAAATTTAGATGAGACAAATACTCATCTATGTTTGATAGAATGTCATTCTCATCATCATCATCATCATCATCATCTTCTTACATAAAAATATTATCAAGATTATCTAAATTAAATAATAATGAAAGCTTAGGTATATTCTCTTTTTTTGAGTTAGAACCTTTATGTGTGCCCTTTATTATCTCTTGATTTAATGACATACTTGTAGTTGACTCTTTTTCATTAGCTTTTCTTTAATCCCCAACTTCACATGTATGTATTATTTCTAGTGGTATGATTTTTAATGGGGGATTATGGTGGATTGAAAAAATGTCAAATTGTGGATTGCATCCATCACTAGGTTTTGTTATTTTGAAATACTTGAAAGGTTGATTACCCCCATGAAATGTGTGAAAATATCCCTTATTTACAAACTTTTAGTATAGATGAAAGGTAGATGGTAAAACTTACATTTCATGAATCCATGGTCTACCTAAGATTAGTTTATAATGCAAATGATTTGTCATCATGTGAAACATAGTAGATAACATCTTAAGGCCCACTATCACATCCTAAATAATTTATCCTAGCACCTAGTGAGAAACATTATCAAAGCTTTTGATATTTTTATCTAATTTATGAATAGAGTATATATTAGTACCCAATGTTTTTAGAAATGTGATGTTGCAAATATTCAATCCCAGTCCATAATTTACCAAGACATGATTAACTTCCTTATTTAATATTTTCACTTGAATTAATAAGGGATATTATTTTATATAATATGTTGAGTGGTAAAATCTTCTTTCTTAAAATAAATCATGTCCTCATAATTCTTCAATATAATGACAATGGATGTAAAGTAAGTGGGTTCTATATTATTTGGTAAAGTTGTATCACACAATACTACATAAATAATATCCTTGTAGGTAGTTGACCTCTTAAATAAATCTATTATAGAGACATTAAATTGATTATTATTATTTCACTCAATTATATCTTTATCTTTAGTTGGATTTACATGCATCTTAGGAGGTGGAGGGGGATGAGGAAGGACATCCTGACTAAATTGGTTTTGTTGCATAGGGGCACCCTACCTCTTTGTGTTATGATATCATGGACCACATAATATAATATAATCATATGAATGATAATAGATGTGAGATGGTATTTATTACCACATTGAGACATGGGGAGGAGGAGTGAAGGGAGTCATATATGCCCTTTCACATCAAGTGGTAAGAAAAAGCATCTTAGATTAGATTTTAGATAATAGGATTTACTAAAGAGAGCTAAGGATTATTGATCATTAATTTTAGCCTTAATTTCATTACATATGAATTTGACCCATTTCATTACATGGTTTTTAAATATATTACACATTTCATGGAAGTAACAAGTAATTATGATAACCATAGGTTGAATCAAAAAATATAAACTATGTATATCTATTATATCCATGATTTATTTATTTGAATAAGGAGAATCAAATATTATATCTGAAACCCTAGTGTAGGATAAATATGAAACTCTAAGAAGGTAGGATGAAACCCTAAGTGAAACCTAGGGTTTTTTTCACTTGAAAGAATGATTGGGTTCACTAGAATGTTTTAACTTATTTTATATTTTAGTGATCTAAAAAAGCTAAAAATATGAATATTCATATTGCATAAGATATACATTCATCACACAAATATGAATGCTAACTATGATTTATTGCACTTACTATTTATATAAATGACTAGATGATAGGGTGCTTAGATTATTTATATTATCTTATGTTTTGTATCTATGCACAATTATTAGGAATAGTCTGTAATGGATCTATGAATGTTTGGCTTAGGAGACTAATTATTAAAATCTATCAAGGCTCTATTGGTAAGGCTCAGACATCTATGGAGACTGAATGTGTCCATTATCTTTTGAAACTATCTCTATAGGTTTTTTCAATCTATTCTACCATAGGTCATTATGCCTCTCTATCAATATGTTTTTTTTACAATTTATACCCTTGATCTTATGTGCACATTCATTTTTTTATTCTCATTCACCTTTAAATGCTAGATCCAATTTCAACACTTGATTGACCTATAAAAAAGGGGGTTATAAAGATGGGTTGGATAGCCATAACCACACCCATTTGAGTGGTTAAACATTGTTGATGTTTCAATACTCTAAAGAGGGCTCAAACCACACATACTTCTCTAACCTATGTGTATGTGTGCTCAATAGTGATATTTTAGAATACAATGAAACTCTTTGGCTTTTGACACTTGACAAATATACAAATTTAACCTTTATTTAGGTCTTTAGACTTGGCTTAGTGACTATTATTTGGAGGGGTTTTTAGATTTGGATGATTTAGTTAGGGCTTCAAAAATGTATATATGTATTCCTTAATTTGAAAGTGCAATTCTAGGAATATTCCATAAAATTGGCCTTAGGCTTTATATATATAAATGATTCTTTTGTTGACTTCCTTCCATAATGGATAAATGAAATGTGTGGATTTATCCAAGGAATGGATTTGAATTTTAAAATTAGTTATTTGATGAACCCATGACACTATTGGTGAATACAGATACTATTGGTAACTAACATTATTCAACTATTGCCAATAGTATCTAGGAGGGATAAAATAGTGATATGAAGTATGGTGACAATTTTCTCAGGATATTATAAAATTACAACATAGACTAGGGAGACCATGTATATGAATGACAATAAATTAGGAAGGCCAAATCCATAAATAGGTAAAGAGATAGGGAAAAGTGCAAGAGTCATATGTGCACACACATGTCATGTTGTCAAGGATAGGTCAAAATTGGTATTGTCAAGTGTCTAATATAAAATTTGTGTCTACATAGTGAACACTCACCCAGAGGGAGATCATGGAAATAAATGAAATGGATTGATAACTTGAATCAATATGAGATTTAAATCTTAATGACTGAGGTATAAAACATTATGATCCCCTCTTATTTAGCCTAATATACTTTGGTATGGTAGGATTGCCCTTTTTTGGAAGTCTTTGTTTAGTTTGATAGTCAAATCATCCTAATAATGGAATAAATGGTATTGAGAAAGTTCCCTTCCAACATTATCTAGAACCAAAAGGTTCTTGTTAAACCCAATATTATTATTTAGGTAGCTACACACAAAAAAATTACCTATGACCAAATTATGAAAAGAGGGTTCTTTGGTCCTTCCCTTTTTGTATTATGCAAGAATTATGAAGAGTTGAGTGAGTATATTTTACTACATTGTACCTATGCTTGGAAAGTATAGGATTGGTTTTTTGATAAATTTTATATACAAACTATTTTAAAAAAATCTTTACTATATTTAATGATAGGTTGGAATCATAAATTCAAATCAAGTTATCTAGCCTTGTTTTAGAAACTAGGACCCTCTATAATTTGTTGGAATTCATGGTTGAAAATAAATAGGATGATTTTAAAATACTTAAAGACATTTAGAAGATGGCTTTGGCAGATAATTAAAAATATTATCCTATAAATTATAAAAATTCAAGGTCTGATGGCAATCTCAGATGGAAATATAATATGTTGAAGATAGGTTTGGATCATTTTTGCATGATAAGGGGCTTGAGGTATGGGATGGTAAGCAAGTTGTATAATTGGTTTTTTGGTCTCCTCCTAATTCAAGTGTCATTAAGTTAAATTGTGATGGTGTTTATAAGGGTGACCTAAGTCTAATTGGTTATGGAGGTATCTTCTAGGACTTCTTGGGGAACCTCTCCCAATCTTCTCCCAAGATATTGGTTATGACATTAATAATGTTGTTGAAGGAAAAGCTCTCCTAAAAGGTGTTCTAGTAGATATTTTTATAAGATGGAAGAATTTGGTAATTGAAGGTGAGTCTCAAATAATTATCAATGAAACAAGGGATGGATATATCAATATATGGAAGATTAAAAATATCATGGAATAAATAAGTTATATCCACTAAATTTTTAACAAGGTCAAATTTTGACATATCATAATGGTTGCTAAAATGATAGCTAATTGGGTAGTTAATGATGGAGTTGGTCTAAGAAGATCAATAGCAAGGTTGAGAAAATTTGGGAGTCACCTTTTTAAAAGGAGATATAAAAACTATTGGTTTGGGATGTTTATAGTATAGGTAGTCTTAATTCCTTTTGTTGGTTGATGATTAAGTTGGTATAATTAACTACCCAATTAAGAAGATCAATAGCAAGGTCAAGAAAATTTAGGAGTCACATTTTCCAAAAGAGATATAAAAACTACTGGTCTGAGATGTTTATATTATAGGTAGTCTTATTTCCTTTTTTTGGTTGATGATTAAGTTGGTATGCTTATTCCTAGGAGATTTTTTTGAGAATTAATACTTGGATTAGAAAGATTTCACCAACCCTATTGATGAATACTCATGCCCCTCACACACACATACACACATCTACCTTTATGTTTATGTTGTCATATCCTTTAAATGGAATATAACATTTGTGGTAGTATGGTGAAGTTTGGTGGGTGGAAATTTTATTATAGATGTTGTGATCAAGTCTAAGTTAATTTTAAAGCATAAACTATGAATTTGGAGGATCCTTTTCCCTTTAGATTGAGGGTTGGTAAGGGATAAAATAAAGTCCCCAACCAATCAAGGAATTTTTGGGTAGAATAACATCCTTATTTATTGATCAAAATACTCAAAACCCACTCGTGAGGATATGGATCACCAAAATGTGGGAAGTGGATAAAAAAATTAGATATATACAGTATAAAAACTCTGAGAAGATAATGAAGGCCATGTTATTAGATCCAAAGTAATCAGTAGGAAGGAAAAATATATTCATGAAGATCACAAGGACCTTGAATGTTTACTCCACTTGGTTACTATTGACAATGTCCACCTCCAACACATGATTTAAATGGGTTGCATAATATTGGCAAAGGATAGGTCTTCTTAACCAAAACAATGAAAATCAAATTGCATGAGGAACTTGTTTTTCACCCCCAAGATTTTGTTATGATTTAGGTATGGAAGAAGATGGTGAAGAAAATGTAAACGAGGGTGAATCTAGCCACCTTATTTTTCATGAATATGTGTTGGTTATAGATTACATTTCCTTCTAAGGATATCTATTTATAATATTTTTTGGAAACTTGTTGATGGGGGCCTGTGTAATTTACCCTTCCTTCAGTTTTCAAAGACTTGTGATTTTCCCTTGACTAGTGGATTTTCAATGTTAAATCTTTAGATATACCTACTATGTGTACATAATTAAACACATCAAGAGTCTCATGTGGAAAGATGAAAGTTAAATTAATTTCCTCTTCTACACTTGATAGTCATTATTTATTGAAGAAGAAGTTGGTGTTAATTTCTCAACACTCTTTCAGTTAGATGATAGTATGATGATAAGATCTAGTTTTTACTAGCTAGATTAGAAGGTTTTTTAGTTTTCCCCTCAGATAATCCCTCACTATATGGGTTTTTTATCTCGTTTTTCTAGTTATAATACCTTACCTTACCTTCTTACTTTCTACCGATTGTGGAGGCTTCCTTGGGTCTGATTTTCACATTATTTTTGTGTGGTGTAGGGCCTTCCCTATGTATATTTTAACATAAAAATATAATATATAATATATAATATATATTAGTATATAATGGAACCTAACATAACCCACCTACCTAAACTCAAAACATAACTCAAACCCCCATGTCACTCCTCATTGGTGATGTTAACAACATCACCACATGCCTCAATGCAATCAAAAACAAGTATGACATCAGAGTTATGTACCCAACATCCCATATAACACTAGGTACAAAAAATAAAGTTATGTGGGGTTATAAATAAACTAGTATTCTTTTTGTTTTTCCATGTCAATCAGTTTATGGGGTAGGGAATGTCAATTTAGGTGTTTAATTTAGGGTTTTTGTGAGGTAGGGAATGTTAGTTGAGTGTTTGATTTTTTAAAAAATTAGGGTATGGAATGTTAGTTGAGTGTTGATTTTTAAAAAAATTAGGGTAGGGCATGTGAGTGAGTGTGAGTGTTGGGGATTTTTTTGGGTAGGGTTTGTGAGTTTGATTGTTTCATTTGATTGTATTTTTTGTTAGTGTATGGGATAGGTTTTTTTGAGTTTAAGTGGGTAGGGTTTGTGAAAATGTCAGGGAAAGTCAAACCCAAAACATGGAATCAAAATGTGAATAAAGGAGGGGGTTAGGAGTGCAATGTACCCTTGGGTGGGGCAAGAGAAGAAATGAACCCAAAGATTTTTTTAAGAGGGATGGTAGTAGTAATTAATTTGAGGATTTCATTGACTAGACCCCCCCTCTAGTAAAAGAATGAGATAGGGTAAGTTGGAGAGGAGGAAAAGCCCTGAGGATGGAGGAAGGAAGTAGAAGACACCATCATAATTGTAGAGGCTAGACGAAGAAGATGATGATCTCAAGGTAAACTTAAAACTCTAGTTTTTAATTTTTTTGTAAATCCTAAATTGATAATTTTTAAAAATATAAATTATAATGCACAATAAAATTGAAGGTTCACCAAAAAAATATAAAAATATAAATTTCAAAAAAATTATGATAAATTTGAAAAATTACGAAAATTTTAAAATTTCAAAAAAATGGCAATTTTGAAAAAAGATATAGAATTTTTTAAAATTATGGAAAGAAAAAAATAAAAACTACATAAAATTCAAAAAAATAGGGAAAAATCATGATTTTTTGAAAATTTTCTTGATTTTTCAAAACTTTAATTTTTTGAATTTTGCCCCATTTTTCGTAAAATTTAGGGAAATTTTTAAAATTTTATGAAAATTTCAAAAAATAAGGAGTTAAACTAGAAAAATTAGGGTAAATTTGAAAAATTTAGAGAAAACTTGAAAAAATAGGGAAATGTACAAAAATTATAATTTTTCCCTGACTTTTCTAAATCTCCTTAATTTTTTGAGTTTTCTTATATTTTGAAAAACTAGACCAGGTAAATTTAGAAAAATAGGGAAAATGAAAAAAATAAGGTAATTTTAAAAAATTTGAAAAAAATAAGATTTTTTTTGCAAATTAGAGAAAACTAAAAAATTGGGCAAATTAAGGAAAATTCAAAAATTTAATGGAAATTGGAGAAATTTTGACAAATTTGTGAAATTTGGGAAATTAAGGAAAACTCAAAAAGGGAAAATTCAAAAAAAATACGACAAATTAGGCAAATTAGGGCAAATTTGAAAAACTTAATAAAAACTCAAAAAAAAAGGCAAATTTTAAAATTTTAAGAAAACTTGAAAATAGGGAAAATTTTAAAATCATGGAAAATTAGGGAAAATTTTTAAAATTAAGGAAAAATTCAAAAAAATATGGCAAAGTCAAAAAAATTAGGAAAATTAGAAAAATCTCAAAAAAATAAGAAAAATTAAAAAAAAATGGAAAACTTGACACGTTACAATAAATAAGGGAAAATCCAAAAATTGGGAAAAAATAAAAATCATGATAAATTTCAAAAACTATGGAAAATTAAAAAATTAGGACAAATTAGTAAAAATTCAAAAAAAATGAAAACTAAAAAAGGGTAGTTTCAAAAAATTATGATAGATTAGGGAAAATTTTAAAAATTAAGGCCAAATTTGAGAACTTAAAAAAAAAGAAATCTAAAAAAGGGTAATTAGAAAAAACACAAAACATTAGGGAAAATTCAAAAAAAAATAAGACCTTGAAAAATTATGACAAATTAGGGGAAATTAAAAAAATAGTTCAAATTCAAAAAATTAGGGAAATTTAGGAAAAATTAAAAAATGGGAAATTAGGGCAAATTTTAAGGGAAAACTAAAAAATAAGCCAAATTAGATAAAATTCAAAAAATAGGGTAAATTATGGGAATTAGGGTAAATCCAAAAAAATCTAGCAAATTAGGGTGAACAAATAATTTTCCAAACATCCTTAATTTCACATGTGATTCATTTTCTTGTTTAGCTACTTAATGTCAATAAATAATTTATCAGTATGAGTAGAAAATTACACTTTATACATCTTGGATTATCATGTCATTTGTTCATCAATTTTTTTCAAGCTTTAATATTACAAGCCAATTAAGGATTCAAACTAAGACCTCTCGAGTGTATTTCAAGAGTTCCATTGTTACATTATTGCACCTTCTTATGTTTGAGAGCTAATGGCATATGGACTCATCATCTAATACACCCTCTAAATCCATTTGTTAACTCAAGTTCACATAATATGAATTTGATATTATGTTGAGATAAGCATGGATTCTCTAAAGTTTGAAATATGACCTCACAAAATTTATGGGCTCTTAAACTAAGATACTAACCCTTTGTATAGATTGATCTTCCAACACACCTCTTCAAGCCACACATCAACATTAGCTCACCTATCTTGAATCTAATACCATGTTGAAAACTATGGATCAACTAAGACATGAACTTGGGACCTCTTACATGCATGACCTTAGGACATGTCAATATGCTTGAACTTGAGACATTGGCATCCTTCGAGTATACTAAAAACAATTTTTCTTTCTATAACTAGTAGTAAAATAGTGAAACAACATCAAAAATCATTGGTTGAAGAGTGTAAATGAGAGACATTAATAAACTCAAAAAAAATAGGGAAATATTGAGAAGCAATTTTTGAAAAATTAGGGGAAATTTAAAAAAATATAAGAGTTAATAAATTTTTAAAAAAAATACGAAAAGTTCAAAAAAAGACCAAATTAAGGCAAATTAGAGAAAACTCAAAATTTTGAAAAAAAATTGGGAATTTTTAGAAAATTATGAAAACCTTGAAAATTAGGGCAAATTCAACAATGTGGGAAAAATTCAAAATAATTAGGAAATTCAAAAAAAGAAAAAATTCAAAAAAAAGGGAATGTTCAATAAATTTAGAAAAAATTTCAAAAAAATCAAAAAATTTAGGGAATATTTTTATTTTTATTTTATGCAATTCTCTAATTTTTTAATTGTATGTCATTTTTATTTTTTTATAGTATTTAAATATTTTTAACTCCTCTAATTTTTATTTTTTCTTTAGTACAATTTGTAGTTTTTTGATTAAAAAAAATATCTAACTTTAGCGTAAGCTTGAATTGGCTAACAATTTTATCTTTGTTTTAGGGGGTACCCCTAGTATGTCTCCCCATTCCTCCTAGCCACCCATTCCTTGCCTTTTCCCTCTACCAAACCATATTTGTCTAGCTAAACTTCACATTAGAATGTTCATCCCTTAGACACACTTAATTCAATTGATGTTGCACACCCTTTAGATGCACTTGATTCATCCCCTTTAGTTGATGTTACATGCCCTTTAGATATAATTCCCTTTTGTATTCCCAATACACATCATGTGAGGGATGATGATTGTCTCAACCCCTCTGCATTTGCATCTCCTTATAGAAATCCATGACCAAAGAGTGAGGAAGATAAACAATTACCTCGTGGGTTTATTAGGGAGAGGTATAGGAGGTCCTCCTCTAACACTATGAATAATATTATTCACATATATGTTGTCATAAATTTATTTCAGATAAAAACATCAGGTATATTTATCTATTTTAAATTAAATGTATATTTTAATATGTTTTGTGTTTTCAAGTAGAAAAATATCAACATATTTTTTAATGCAAGGATCGTTAGGCCACATTAAGTGTTTAGTGAATAAGGAGGCAAAATGCAATATCAATAAATTCTATGTCTACGGTGACTTGTTATATGTCTATGCAATATTAAGTGTTTAGTGAATAAGGAGGCAAAAACACAAAGCATAGGTTGTAATAGAAATTAGGGATGCATATGGTGACTTGTTATATAAGGGTAAGTTATTTTTTATTAAAAAAAATTGAATAATTATGTAACGTTTTATTATGTTATATTTTGTATTCTAACTTATTTTTTATAATACATGTGTCATAGAATCATGGGGAATGGATACCCTGCGACTAGAGAAGGACAACTACAAACTTAAGGATACTTTATCATGATTGGAGTGGAGAACTATTGGGAGGTAAATTTTGTTTTGTGACTTAGTTATCATTTTTTTATTTTTTTTAAAATATTGTATATTTTACAATTATATAATCCTTTGATGATTATGTAAATGTCTTACTAACCAAGTTTGTGATTTATTATTTATTGTTCCTCTTGTTATAAAACCTAGTCTTGGAAGAGGCTTCGTGAGTATTGGAATTGTCCTGACCTTCAAGGTGAAGTGATCCAACAACAATGAGCTATTTGAATCTAATTTCAACAAGGGAAAATTATAGCAATCCCATGGGAGCCATGGGCTTTGAAGGAACACACACCCAATCTATAATTATACTATACAAATTTAGTCGATTAATACATAATAGACTTTCACACATTTATTCATTAAATGAGAATACATACTTTTAAATTGATGATCTCCTGCATATAAAGAGTCAAATATAATTATGAACATCCAAACTAGTCCATAAATATCTCAACTACACCCTCAAGTCTCTCACTTCTCACCTATTCTCATTGAATCATAATCATAATTCAACTTACACATAACAATAACCCATAAAGTATTATAATGTATTTAGCCCTAAATTTTAGTATGTTGTGGTTATAGGGTTAGGAATATATAAATAGTTCAAACACAAGGGTGATAAACTAATCTATAGTAGGCCAATTATAAGAAAAATTAGATTAAAATATTAATAATTTATACAACTAAGGTTACTAAAAGTAGTAAAGTAAAACTTTTGAAAGATATGCAATAAATAAGAAACAATGGTACTTAGTTGGTTTTATTGTGTGTAGACATATCTGGACTAGAAATAATTGTAAAGTATGTAGGATCAATATTATGTATCAATCATCAGATTTTGTAAATTATACTTTTTTAGCCACAGACACTATTGTCAGATCTGGACACTACCATTGATGCTAGTGTCTGATTATGATGTAGGTATTCAATATGGAATAATGAATGGATTTTAGAAGTGACCAACTTTGTTATATGGGTTTTTTATCACCTTTATGCTGATGTATTTAGATTTGAGATACAAGTCATCACTCTTTGATAATTGATCAAACCCTAGCTCTTCACCCTTCTTAACCTTTGGAATGAGTTTATTGAAAAATGATTTAGTGAATTCATGGTGTCGAATTGCCCCAAATACCCCTCTATCAATGGGTGTCGCCTATGTAGTTAATATGCCAAAGAGGGCCTCAGACTTATGTAGTTCTCTCCTATGTGTGGGAAAGTGTGTGCACAAGGGTACAATATACTAAATGATGATGCATGCAATGAGCTAACTTGTAATTTGATAAATATCACTCATGGGCTGATATTTGAATTCTTCTAAACTATAGTATGATTTATTTTATGTTTGATATGAAAATAGGGATGAACATGTCAAAATAGTTTGATTGAGTAGTTAATTGATTTAGCTTTATTAGGTATTTGATTGGTATTTTCTAGATAAGAAATGATAAGGTTAATACTTGTATTTATACCACACCTTTTGAAAATATCTCATAATAGGGTTTAATAAGATAGATAGGTTGACCCATAGGTTTTGAATCATTTGTAATTTAGATGAATTTTGATAATTGGATACTAGATAAGGATGTAGATGCTACCATCGACAATAGTGTCCCTCTATGGTTGGTAGTGTCCAGTTGGATAGAAAATAGGTATGGATGTGAAACTGATAGTGAAGCATGTTTATTAGGGTTTAAGCATTTAGACATTGTGAGATGATGAATACAAACCTTTTGTCAACAAGAAGATCTAGAAATGAAGGGTAAAGCCTTGATTGGTATTTGTTAAATGTATAAGATTGAGATGCTACAAAAATTCAATTTTAATTATCTATATTTTCCACATTTAATCTAGTAATTCATAAAGATGAAATTACTAGTTTAAAGGAAATACATACATACCTAGGTGTGTATAATACATCTTGCCTTTGCTTGAGCCTAATCTGAGTACTTTGCTGGTGTATGACCTGTAACCAAGAGTGTGTCATAGTATAAATCAGTGCATATAATTTGAAATTTGAAATAATTGAAAATTTTTAAAGTAAAGAGAGCAAGGAAGGAGTACCCTTGCGTGTCGATGCAACCATGTTGCTTCTTGATTCTTTGACTTGGTAAACATGATTCCTTATGAAGCACTGACATTGGAAAAGGTTCAAAATTGAACCTTAGAGATTTGAAGAAGGAGATTGGAAGGTATTATGTACCCAATATGGTGCAAATCCAAGTTTTGACATGGCCATTGAGATCATTATATCTCAATTGCATAACTCAAGTGTGAATACATATAATCTAGTGAGGGTGAGTGATTCAATCTACTCATCCTATAAATATGATGAGATTAGATGTTTTAATCACTCTAATCTATAAATATGGTAATGCTAAATGATTTAATCACTCTAACCTATAAAATAAACCCATTAATATAGTATAAAAGGCCGGATAACAGTACATCATGGCATAATCGGTGTGTCCTAGTGAGTAGTATAAATAGTAACTTTTGAAATTTTGGTGTAATAGCATGACACCTATGATATCTAAGATGGAGTATAAATGTCATAAATATGGAAAAAAATGTTTCAAATCTATGTAAATTTTGGTAAAACATATATGATTTTGACCCAAGTGTATACATGAATCCTGAAATTAAACTGGAGGTTATGCAAGTGTGGAAGTTATGTTTTTATGGCATGCCCCACTGAATTCTAAAGATATTGAGTAATTCTGGAGGTCATGTTTTTAAGACATGCCCCCACTAAATTTTAGAAACTATGAAAATGTGGATGTCATGCTTCTATGACATGCCCCCATTAATATGCCACACCTTTTGAGGTGAGGGAACTAAAATTTGGAATGTACTTTACCTCAAAAGGATAAGGTAGTGTTGTGCCCAACATACCCCACTCTAAAAAAAATTTGAGTAGGGACCCATTTCAGCTTGAAAGGAACTAGCTATGGTGGGTGAATCATTTATTAATGTTTATCATTTGCTTAATAATGATATAATTTCCCAAGTGTTCTTATTGTTGGGTTTATTGTTAAGAATAGTTGCCTTACTGCTAATAATATTTATCATTTCCGTGGCTATCCAAGTTTTCATTTTTTATTCTAATTATGCTAACCTATTAATGGTTTTTAGAAGTTTCCTAATTGTGTATTTTGTTTGAGGTTGCACCCAACATTTCTATATCTGGCACCTTTATTTGACATTTATATTCATCACACAAGTTCCTGAGAACTTTTATCCATCAAATATTTTTCTCCAAATCAAATCTCCCAAATCTTCATTATCACATACTTCTATTAGTCCATTTTTTAAACTTGGAAAAATTTTACACTTTGATCTTTAGAGAAATCAGTTTCATGTAGTAATATAATGATAACACACAACTATTCAAACACTTAGAAACTTATAAAATATTTTTAGGGAATCAGAGCACCAATATGTTTCCAGGTGTCACAATCTCGATCACCCAGTGACTAACAAGATCAAAGTTTCAACGTACATAACTCTCATGCAAGTAGAGCAATGACATTAATCCATGTGTCCTAATCTCATAGGCCCATGATCATCAAAGCATTATAAAAGTTTTTAAGTCTTTTGGGGAAGTAGAGCATTAGGATGATGATACATGCCATCATCTCGCTCACCTAGAGTCTATATAAATATGAAAGATAGTATGATACACCAGAGGAGATTAAGATCATGGGATTTCACCAAGTGTCACCATCTCAAGGGCCTAAATTAGTAATAAACATAGAACAAGATAGAAAAAGAACCATAAGGTAGTGGGGAAGTGAAATTTCACCACGTCTCTGAAACTATGTAAGGGTCTACCAATGGTAAGGCAATGATTTTAGGAGAAGTGGGAAGTAAACAAGTGTCATAAAAAGGATGATAAAGCAATCAAAGCCAAAAAGGAAAAGCTACATGGTAGTAGGATTTATAAATTGATGATGCATACAAATCAAATTCAAAATATGAAAATAGACAAAATCAAAAAGGATCCAAAGTCGTTGGAGTGATTTATCTAAACAAATTAGTTAATTGTATTCAATTCAACAAAGCAAGTGAATCTAGGAGGCAATATATGCAATCAACCAAGTTAAGGGAAATCACATTTCCATTAAATCAATGACTATAAATGTGAATTCAAAGTCCATTTTGTAACCAATCATCCACATAATTCTAGAGAGCTATAGCATGAGTGTATAACAATGGCTTCTAATTCAAAGTTACCACTCCCCCTCTGTATATTCCATTGTAGGGTATAATCAATATACACATATAAATTTTGATGAAGTGGCTCTCAATCACAACTTCAAACACTACTTGGCTATTTGGAAGGAAGTTGAAGCAATAGAACCCTATGTCCCTAAAGAGAAACTCTCAACCTTTACACAAAGGTATGGGTAAGACCCAGTGGTCATCAAATTAGTGGGCTTACATGCTGCAACAAAAAAAATAGAGGTATTGCCATACATTGACCTAGTTTATGATTTGTTTACAAGTGGCCAATTTTTTGGAAAAATTCTACATGTCCATTTGAAAAGCATGCCTATGTCATATGTTAGTGTGCATGCCTTTGAGAAATATTATCAACTTCCCAACCCAAAAATAACATATAACCAAGCATTAATTGACCAATGGATGTCATCTAATAATGTTACCAATGAGTTACAAGGAATGGGAACACAACTCAACAACCTTCAAGGTTAAGGGACTCATCTCTTCCATCCCAATTACCACTTTCAGGATAGGAATTAGGATCATCATGGCCTTGTTGAATAGAATTTATGGTTTCCCAACTATAACCTATGTCAATGAGGTTTGGATTCCCCTACTAGACACCATCCTCACCTCCACCAAGGTCATTGCCATTAGGGAAATCATCAGTGCTAATTTGATCCACCAAATTAGTAGCTCATATAATCGGTCAGATGGAAATTTTTATATGATGTCTTATGTAATGGATGCCATAATTGGGACTAATTACTTGACTTTTGAAGAACCCTAGGAACCCTCACTGGAATAACCTAAGAATAGAATTTGTGATGAGTTTAATATCCTCCACATCCACAAATTTAGGAAGAATATGACTAGGCTAACAAAGACCTTCTATTTAATGGTATACTAGGACATTTATGGCAAGGATATGCCCAGGTTATCTAATCATATCAAAAGGAATCTTAGAAGGATTAGTAGCTATTGGTTGTACCTAGATTGTACAATCATCAAAATAGAGAGAGCTAAAGACCTTCCCATGTATCTTCCTTGATTGGTACCAGATAAGATGGTAGAATAATAAATTGTAAATCAATTATCATATTCTATAGATGTCAATATAAGAAGTGCCAAATAGGGATCAGTCCACCCAACTCCCATTAGCATTAGTCATATTCAATATACCATATGGGGAAATTTCCACCTAGTGGATAGGACTAAAACATCTTATGATTTCAAATGGGTGCCTTATAGGCAATGGGATCTAAGGAAAAGGGTCATGAACCACCTCGATAGACTCAGAGCTAGGGTGAAAACTGATTATGTCCATGTGTCATATCCACATGATGAGGTGTTCCTAGATGCTATGAATGATACAAAATTTTAGGATAGTATGAACAATGTAAATATGGTGATGGTGGTTTCTAGGCATATTTAGTACAATCTAAATACCATTGAGGAGGATGCACAAAGAATTAATAAAAAGTATTGGGCTTCAAATCCCCCTCCCAAACCTCTCTCATAGCTTGAAATTCTAGGGCAAGAGAAAGTTATACCATCTAGGCATGCTTATATGGGAATTGAATAAGGAATCACTCAAGGGCCTCCTCAACATCCCATCCTAATGGTCACCATTATAACAACCACCATAGTGTCCACTACCCCTCACCCAGCTCCCACTACATTAAGTACTGCAAACATAGCTCAACTTAGTGGACCATTTTCTATGTTGCTTTTTCCTTCACTTACTATATCAAAGTAGGTGAGTCTCCCATCTTTGCTCCTCCCAATTTTTGGTTTGGCTCTATTTTCATCCCCAACACAAAATATTACCTCATCATCACCCACTACCCCTTCAATTTCACTTGTTAGTGCTTCCCCTCAATCAACAGCAACTACTATTCCCATTGGACCACCTCTTGTGTAACAAATAAAGGTGAAGGCCCCTTATGTTTCCCCTTAGAGAACTCCAACAAAGGGAGCCTTCAAGGAAAAGTCAGGGGAGAAAAAGATAAAACAAAAGGCTCTTAGGAAGAAAACACCCTTAAAATCTTGGATAATGGTAAAGATGACAAAGAGAAGCTTGTAGGTGGAGAATGGTTCACATAAAAATAATGGGAAGACAAGACAGAAACCTCCTTATCTAAGACCATTAGTGAGACTAGGAGAGTGACCCAAAAGTTGAATGGTTTCTAGAGGAAGCTCAGTCTAGGGACACTATAGTTTTTAAGACCAATTTAGGCTCAATTAAATTACTTCAAGACTAATATGGATACAATGGAGATCAAGAGGAGTCAAAACCTCTAGCTTCAATACAAGGGCAATCAGTGAGTATATCTCCAGCCTCATTTTCTACTAGCACAAAAGTGGTATCTATGACAATAATTTCCCATATTATTATTACACAAAGGGTGAGTACATGAGTGTCTCATTCTTCATCTCTTGTAATAACTACTTTTTTCCTAGTTAGTTCTATATTAACTATTTATCATGCTTTGGATTCTTCAGCCCAAATAAGGCCCAAGAAACTATAGGCCCAATTTTGTAAATACCAAACCTAACCCCCATAATTCAAGTTTTGGTTCCCCCCAGCCAACTTTAGAAGGACCTATTATGGGTACTCATACATCTATAGTTAATAATTTACAAAACTTTCTCAGTACCCATCCTACTTTTTCATTCTTTTCTACCTCTAGTCAGTCCTCTGAACTCAATAAATAGGTGCACTTTGAGAATCTAGTCTCCTATACCATTTCTGCTTCCCCAGCCACTCCTCCCTAGCCATCCACCCAATTGGACCTTCTAATTGGCTTAGTAGCCTAGGTAGATTTTACCATTATTACATCAGTGAAGGGATCAAATAAAAAGAAACTAATAGTTAATATAGTGGCTCCCAAAAAGGTCATTGGATGGATAATATCCATTCCTCCCTTCCCTCAATTGGAAACATCTTATCCTAAGCCCATGCTCCCCTAGGACAATCCCCATCTTCCACTCCTACATAATAGGTAAAGCCTTCACAAAAACCAACTACCTTGAATATTCCTAAATAGATCCAGAAGATGCAATAAGTAGAGGTAGGCATGTAGGATGTGGTAATTTGGATTAGCCCATAGTCAAGTTTCATTTAGACAAGGAAACTAAGACTATGAGGAAGATAAAAATAAAAACCATAATGGTTGAAGGTTAGCAGGTGGAGTTGCAACAAAGAGAAGATGTGTTTTAATAACTAGAAAATGTAGAAATCTCCCTTTTGACATGGGCGGTCATATGGAAAACCCATATAATTTTTTAGATTTTGTAGGGTGAATAATAAAAGAGATTTTTTGTGGATATGCTCAATTTTTGGAGACCCTATAGGAAAGGTGCAACATTTAACCTCCAACGGACCTCATAATCAATGTGTAGGGATCAGCACAAAAGCTCTATGATATCCTCCAATTAATAAGAGATGTAAATAATGAATCACAACCTAAATTGGGGATGTCTTATCCCTTACATAGGACCTAAAGAATATGGAGGCCAAGCTTTATTTTCTAGGTCGAGTAGCCAGAGATAAGGCCTACAGTCATCTAAAATTGATAACTACCCTAGATGTTGTATGGGCCCAAAACTATGTGGCTACTAGAAGAGATAACTTGATTGAATGGCATCAGGAGATACAAAATTTAATATGGAAACTCACTAGTTATGAGGGGTAATCCATCACAATTATGAGGGAAATGAGAGTCAATAGTGTACTTAACTAGAGTGGATAACTAGTCCTTAAGACCATCTTTGAATACCTCCTCTAGACAACAATGAATATTTTAAGAGAAGAAGTTCGAGGGCACAATATATAATACCCATGATGGCCTATAATAATTGATAATTTTTTCTAAAATCATGGTCCTTGGTATTGAGACTCTTTATGTGGAGATCAAGGTTGCATTAAAATCACATAAAAAATTAATGGATAAGCTCCCCTAGCTCTTTAAGAGACCCATGTCAGACTTCAAGATGATCAAGACAATTTTTTAGGTGATCCATTCTCTCTACTCACAAATTCAATCAAGTAATTAGGGTTTTCAAACCATGTCACCCCCACTGGCCATCTTGACTACACCAACATCTTGAATGTCTAGGCCCACCATTAAAACAACTTCAGCTACAACAATAAAGACAATAACCATTGGAGTATAGGTGTCCACCAATGTAACTACCTCATAAATGAAATCTCATTTAGAATAATGTTAGTGGTATCAAATTTTTTTTTGTAACAAGTTTTGTCTATTTGCAACATCTTTCACCAAGTGTCCCATGTGTACTCCTTCGAGAGATATTTTCTAAAATGGATGTAAACTTTGAGAATGACTTGGGTGATGAGGCATCCCCATACCAAGCCTATATATACATGTATATCCTTCATTCTAAAGGGAGGATAAATTTTGGTATTTTAATATAGATAAGAAATCCTATGGGTTGTTCTATAAGTCTGTGTTATATGGTTGTCTTTTTCATGTCTGTGTTATAGTGTTTATGTATTTTGATCTAACTAATAATTTAGAATTTCATCATATATGCAACAGTTATCTCATTTAACTTATAATAAATTAATAAGGTTTTATCAATTGGAATGTGTAGTAGTAATTTATAGTTGTTGTTTCTAGTAATAAGATAGCTAAGTTATTCTTTGTAATTTATGTAGAGACACCATTTGGTGCAACTTCCTAGACTGAGCCATAGTTATTCAAATATGCTCTTTGGTATTAGCTATAATCTTAAAATTAAGATATGTTATAACACTCTTGATAACAAGTAACCTTAATTTAATAACTTAGAGCTAATTGCATCATATCTCTTAGACCTTCTCATTGTGTTTATCAGTTTTGTGTACTAAAGTAACAATCTACAAGCATTAGTTCTTTGGTGTTTATCCTTGTCCTGGAGTTGGTTTTTCTCATAGACATTCTTTTATACCTTACCTTACCCTATATTCATATTTTATTTGAGTCATATCCACTTTAGATTAGATCCATTATCACCCCATTCATCTCAAGTAGATTTAGGATCCATATCCATATCCTAACCAACAGGGTTAGGAGTTGCATTACTCATAACTATTCCACCACTAGTCACTGCAAGACCCAATACCTACAAATCATACCCCATAGTGATTTTAATCTTCACTGAGATCCTAAAACGTTATAGGTTACCTCATATATGTTTTATGGTGTGTGTAAAACCCATAACAACATAAGTTAGAACTAGAAAGAGGGAATTTTTCACTATCTAAACTTGAATATCTCTTAAGTTACACTGGATATATCCAAAATACTAACCAATTCTACTTCTAGAAAAACCTTCTACATCTATCCCTATAGGCCCATAGAAAATTTAGGTTAGATAAAGGTGTTTAGATGAGGTCGTGGGCTCTGTCATATTATTTAAATAGATGACCACTCCCATGTCCAATGGCCCAACCTTGGTTGATGGGTTATAATTTTAATATTCTAGTAGGTATCCATGACCTACCTATAAATATTGAGAAATAACTTCCCACCTTTTCTCCCTTAGGAGCAGAAGTTTAGAACTATTGAAGAACATGTGAAAGCCTATAAAACTGCTCTAGGGATACTAAATATAGTCTATGAGGATGTAGCTTTTTGGATTTTCCCATTTACACCATAAAATGCCACATATAACTAGTTCCTTAATATTACTAAAGGTTCCATCACATCTTATACCAATTACCAAACCACCTTCTTAGGATAGTTCAGTTAGGTCATTAGCCCTAGTATCATATACCAGCTCTTTTCCAGCATGAAGTGAGAGCCTAACAAACCCATTAGGTCATTTAATGCAAGGTTTTAGTCAATGTATAATTGAATAGATAATATGTATAATCTAAATGTTGTATTAGCTCTATCGATATACAAAAATGCTTTAGATCCTACAATTGTAGTGTTTTTACATAGGGCAGTTGGTGCTATAGATTTGACCTAGGCCTATATTAAAGCCATAAAGTTTGATAGACAGATGAACCCTCAGTCATAAGGCTTAATAGGACCAAATTTTTATTAGGCCTATTTGATGTTAAATCCAATCCCAAGTGCTAATGAAAACACCATGACCCATAATCAAACTTAGGCCCATATGTAGTTGCCCTTGTCTCATGTTACACCTAACCAAAGTCTAGGTTTCTTGAATAATCATGTCCAAGCAGTTGATTCTCATAAAATCCAATATTCAATCCCAGTCAATGCTTCCATTACTCAAGGTACTATTATTAATTCTAATAAGGTTGAGATAGATTCCATCCAGAGGATGGTACAAAAGTTAAGTAATGAGTTTTTAACAATGCAAAAATGTATAGGGAATGTCAGTAGATATAGAACCAACCAAAATTTTGGTCTCCAAAGATATAATAGGCCCTTAAATCCACAAGTGAAAAATATTGATTAGTCATCTAATAAAATTCCAGAGATGAACAACTCAAAGACAAATTTTCCCAATGGGTTTCGAGTTCATACCACATCCAAGCATAGAAAACTAGATTGTAAATAATTTTTTTAATCTTTAGAATATTTCCAAGAGAAATGGATAGATAAGAGATATTAGAAAATATCCTTGATTCATCTCCTCCTAATTCTTCAAGTCACTGTAGCACTGCTATGGTGTTTATACATATGATTTTCCATTTCCAGTGGAAGAAGATAATGACCCAGAGGACATCACAGATTAAGTCCATGTTTTCTAGTAGTTATAAATAAATAATTATAATATAAGGAACAAGTATCCTTTTACTACCTCTACACCTCCAAACAATAATGTTAGCACTCCTCTAGATACAAAGAGTAGTAATAATTAACCTTCCCCAGCCTATAGAATTACTAAATAAAGGGGGGTACAATATTGTGGAGGATATGAAGAAGATCAAATCCAATATCACCCTATATGAGTTGGCTTAGATCACCGAGCAAAAGGAACTAATACTAAAAACCTTGACCAGAAGATCTTCTACTGACAAATCCAAGACTACCCAAGTGAATGTAATGATATATAAGGACAAACCTAAGCTTCCACCCCCTAATAATAGTTATAATGTTTAGTAAGAAAGTTCAAAATTGTCTAATTGACTCAGGAGCTTCAACCAATGTGATGCCTATAGCCGTATGAAAAAAATTGGGACTAACCCAAGATAAATCAAAAAGGGTAGTCCTGAAATTAAACAAATTTGCATTACCTTATGTCAAATAATTTCTAAACATACACATATAGTTATCTTCTGAGCTACGTTTACAAGTTAATGACACACTAGTGGTCAATATCCCATAGGCTTACAGTCTACTACTCAGTTGGGATTGGTCAAAACATTGAATGGATACGTAGCCACTCATTTCTCACATATGTGGCTACCTTAGAAGGGTGTGGCTAATCAAATTAGGATTGATTGAGAGTAGAATATGAAGTATGTAATCATAGAATACAATGTTAATAATGATAAGTTCAACTTGATATCGTTACATGTTGGTATCTACACCTTCACTACCAAACATAGGTCTCAAAATCATGAGTTCAAAGGACCTCCATAGCTATGTATTCTTTACTTTGATGGTACCCAATCCAAAAAAGGATCAAGTGTTGGTGTAGCCTTAATAGACCCTAATGGAAAGTCATACATGGAAGCATACAAATTATAGTTCCCTTAAACCAATAATCAGTTTGAGTACGAATCCTTGATCCTAGGCCTGTAGTTTTCCTTAGGACATGATTCCAAACAACTATAAGTATTTGGTAATTTCAAGTTAGTGGTCAACCAAGTTAAAAGGAAATATCAATGCAAGCTAGCGTACCTTAATAAATACAAACACAAATCTTGGGACCTGATTGAGCCCTTTGATGCTTTCAACATTTGATTTATTCCAGGGGAATAGAACCAAATGGTAGATTCACTATCATCCTCATCTACCAATTTAATGCCACATATAGAGTCTAAGATGAAAAAAAATTCCATGGAGCTAGTGCCTTGCCTTTCAGTCCCTGACAACGTAGAAAATTTCTAGATCTTCGAAGATGATTAATAGATTATCCAATTCATAAATAATTTTAAAGCCTTTGAAGACCAAATTATAGATGAAAAGGACTTTTAATATCTAGGAGTAGAGGACCTTAAGGAGGATGGTATCAGAAAGCTCAAGGAAAATAGAATCCCCATGGGAATGGTGTCTTTAGAAATGATCTTTGATATAGATCCATAAGATGATAGGTAAAGGCAGCCAAAGATAGATCAGTCTAACTTTAATATAGAGAATTTAGGAACTCAAGAATACCCTCAATATGTTAACATCATTTTGCCATGTATTCATGATGAAAACAAAGATGAAGGAAATACTGATGAAGTACAAGGATGTGATCGCTTAGATCTATGAAGACTTAAGGACTTTTGATCCCAGGTTGATCACCCATACTATTCCCTTAAGTCTAGGTAATAAACCCTTCAAAAAATATTAGAGACCTATGAATCCCATCTTAGATCCTCTCATTCATATTGAGGTTTAGAAGCTATTAGATGCTAGAATCATATTTCCTATGAGGCAATCTACTTGGGTGGCGAACTTGGTATACGTTAGGAAGAATAATGTGAAACAAAGATATGTGTCAACTTTAGGAACCTGAACCCATCTTTAGAGAAGGATGACTATCCTCTACCTTCCTTGGATGAGGTGATCTAGGCTATCATTAGGTCTAAAATTATGTCCTTCCTAGATGGTTTATTTGGATACAACTAAGAGCTGGTAGAATCACAAGACTATATGAAGATTTATTTCACCATGAAGTGGGGAACATATTCTTATAAAAGGATGCATTTTAGCCTCATCAATATTGGGGAAACATTCCAATAAGCCATAGACCATGCATTCTAGGGACTTATTAGTAAGTGCATAATTATCTATATGGATAACCTCATTATGTTTTTTAAAAATAGGTAAAGTCATGCAAACCACTTGAAAAATGTGTTTGATAGATATAAAAGATATGGAGTATCCCTCAACCTAAAAAAAAGCATATTCAGGGTGACAAAGGGAAATTTGTTGGGCCACATCATCACCAAGGATGGAATTTTTATTGATCCAAAATGGGTTCAATCCTTTTCAAATTTGACACCTCCCAGTAGTAGAAAATAATTAAAATCATTCTTTGATAAGATCAAATTTATGTGAAAATTCATCTTCAAGTTTGTTGAGATTGTCAAACCATTCAATGGTATGCTGAAGAAGGAAGCAAAAATAGAATGGACAACAAAGGCAAAGGGTTCCTTCCAAGATATCAAGATGGCCATTGCTCAGGCCCCAATGTTTATTAGTCTTCACTTTACCAAGGACTTATACATGTACTCCTTCACTTTAGAATATACCATTGCCACAATACTTACTTAAAAGGTAGATGACAATGAATGCCTAATCAGCTTTATGAGTACTAATTTAAAAGAGACAGAGCTAAAATATTCAATGATAGATAAATAAATCTATGCATTGATAAAAGTTATAAGTTTAGGCATTATATACTGAGAAATAAGACTTATTTCATGGTCCCAGACCCTATAGTTAAGCTCATTCTTAGCTAGAATGAGTTGGGTGAAAGAAGAGGTAAATGGATGGCCAAGATGTAATAATTTGACCTAGAAATTAGACTGGGCAAGATAGTAAGAGGATAATGGATAATCTATCTAATGACTAAGATAGACCCATGCATTTGAGTTGATCAAGTTAATGAATTCTAAAAGGTTAAAGGAGAGTGATATGATCACATCATTCATTGTTTACTCATAGTGGTATGCCCCCTTGAGTTGAATAGATAACAAAGATGAGATTTAAGGCTCAAATCCAACCACTACATGATAAAAGGAGTCCTATAATGCAAAAACTATGAGGGCATCTACCTAAGATGTGTCTCAAGAGAAGACTGTATGAGTATATTGGACAACTTACACCAAAATTTGGGAATTGGACACCATTCGAGGATAGCCACAGCCCATTAAATCTTAATAATGGGGTACTAATGGCCCACTATTGTTAGATATTCCCATGCCCATATTAGGACCATCCATGAATGCCAAGTCTTTAAAAAAAGTGAGGTAAATTCTGTTATACCTCCACACCTAGTCATCGAAGGTTACCATTTCACACAATCAGGGCTTGATTTCATTAAGGACAATCAATCCTAACTCAATTATGGAGCATAAGTTTATCCTAAATACCATGGATTATTGCACTAGGTGTACTAAAGTTATGGCCACCAAGAAATCCAAAGCTTATGATGTCATCAAATTCCTCAAAGAAAATATATTGACCAAGTTCAATATCCCTATATACCTGGTCAGTTATAATGGATCAACTTTCCAATCAATTGAATTCACTGAGTGGGATTTTAATAATCAGATAACAATCAAGTCCTCCTCAAACTATTATCCCCAAGGGAATAGGGTGGCTAAATCTACAAACAAGAAATTGATAGACACCATAAATAAGTTAAGGACAAACCAAGATAATGACACCTATTTTTTAAATATGCATTATGGGTAAATATGACAAGACATAAATAGGCCCTCAAGACCTCACCCTTATTATTAATATATGGATGATAGTCTATCTTCCCTATTTACCTTAAGCTCCCAACATATTAATTTATGGAGTATATGGAAAAATATCATAGGGTCCAGTCTAGGATATTGGATATAGTCTAGCTAGAAGATGAAAGAACTGAGGCACAACAAAGCTTTAGTAGACACCAAGACATTGTTAAAAGGTGGTTTGATAAAATATCCAAGGTTAAAGTCTTTATAATTTTAGACATGGTTATTCTATGGGAAAAATTCCATGAGAAAAAGGGGCAGCATGACAAGTTCAATCCCTTGTATATTGGACCATATCAAGTATCTAAAATCTTAGGTGATAACACTTTCCATATAAGATACCTTGAAGGTAAGGATCTAGCCTTCCCAATCAATGGGTAGTATTTAAAACACTAATTCAAGGTTACCCCTACTAAAGATGTTTCTGAATACAAGGGCCACAGTAGAGGTAAAATTTAGATTAGGTTTTACTATTTTCATAGCTAGTTTTCCTAATTTCTATTTTTGGTTTTCTTTAGGGTAGTGCTTTTTTCTTTCTAGCTTAGTCTTTCCCATTTTTTGCATTCTATTTCCTCAGTTTAGTTCCCTATTTTATAGAATAGTTATCCTTTGTTTCAAAACATACCTATTGTCTCCCTTTTGAATGATCAAAATGATATCTAATCTCTTATGCTTCTTGTACCTAAAAGGAAGGGTGAGTGAAGTCAAGAGGCCTATAATGGAATGTACAAACTAGTTGATTTGTAAAGTTAACACCCCTGTTGTTGAGATTTCCAAAATTAAAGTATGTAATAAGAAATGAACCATGTTCATATCATAATTGGATACTTTCATCAAGTACATAATGTAGACACCTAAATCTAGCCACTGATAACCCCTAATCAGGGATTTGACCAATTTCCACCTAAAATGCACAATTTGGCCTAAAAATATTAAAATATGCCAAATGATGTGAAACTGACATATTCAAGTGCTGATTTTGACCAGGGTATCACTAAATGGGGAAATGTAATTTATGGGCTAGCTAACTTTGATCAGTTCATTCTGAGTCAAAATGCCAATTTTGCACCCATGTGCTCTAGACTGCTCTTTCCTATCAAATCTTTTGCACAAGACTCATTCTTTTGTTTTTTTTTGATAACATTCTAAATGAGAATATGGTTCCAATGCATCTAACAGTGTCTTCTAATTCTAATCCAATCAAATTTAGGACCAATAATAAGGCATTCTAATCAATTTGGGTAATTTGTGCACAAAGTTCTTAATCATGCTTAAGAGTTAGTTAACCCAAATCAAGGCCTAATCAAAAATTCCATGGAAACTTGATGAATACTTGTTTTTATAAATGAATATTAAATATATGCATCATCAAGTGACCTTTTTTCTTGGGAAGACATCCCTAGGCCATAAATGCCACAAATATCAAGATTCATGCCCTCCATGCCTCATCAATGCCTTCCATGATGCCCTCCATACCTCTTAATTTCCCCTTATTCCAATGTCATGATGAGGATAATTAAAAACTTAATTCTAAAAATTTAATTAATCCTCAACCACACATCTCAATCTTGAGATAGATGGTTGAGATTGATTTTTATCAAATCCAAAAATCTATAAATAGGAGGCCTCATAACATCATTTCTAAGCTATTTTGGTGAAAAGTTATAATGCACAAATATCTTCAATGACTCATTGCAACTAGTGTTACCATGCCAAATTGATTCCAAGCCAAGCCAAGCCGCAAGCCAAAGGTGCCAAGGAGAGATGGAGGTAGCCAAGCTTCCATTACCAAGGACTTCACGAGCACAAGCCAAGCAAGTCACCACTACAAAGGCATTTAGAGCATCTAAGGAAGGTGAAGGAATTATTGTCTTTTCATTCCTTGATTTTTTAGTTGTGTTTGTCATTTTTTTTGTTAACTAAGCTCTCCCTAGTGTCTAGGCCTAGAGAAGTTATGTTATTAGTGTGTTTCTTTCATTTTGTTTTCATTTTGGAACTAACACCATACTAACCATCCTCTCTTGAGTTAAATTCCTAGATCACATAATGGCACGCCTGATGGGAATAAACATATCTCACACCTGAAGGAGATCATCTTACAACTCTAAAATATTTATTTGAGCCCTTAAAACTCTTGCAAATTGATTTTCTAACTTTATTTTTCCATTTTTGGTTGCCATAATTTTTACATAGTAACTGACATCAGTAAGTAATACCGACATCGGTTACCTGACTTAATCAACATTGGTTAGATCTTGATTAGACAGTAACTAATGTTAGTGGTAATAATCGATGTCGGTCAATGTCTTTTTCTAAAAACATAGACCTGAGAGCTAGTTTTTCAAAGTTCAATGTTCTAAGCTAAAAAGAGCTTCAAAGCTAAAGGACATGCTAACAATTTTGTTGTATGACCAAGCTTGATATTCATTCAAAACATATTTAAATCACCTTTGCATGCTTAAAAATCAATTAGGAACCTTACTTTGGTGTTTAAAAAAGGACTTAGATGTTTTGGTGAATGTTCTTTCAAAGTTTGCAACTAAGACTAAGGGGTCAAATGAACACCACCAAATCTTTCATTTGGGTATAAAATTGAACACACTTGTAATTTTTGTCTTCAATAGTTATTTAATCTAATTTTTGTTTGGCAAGAAGAGGGATGTTACATGTATGCTCTTCCATTTGTCCCCTTTAGGGAACCCTTGGAATCAAAAGCACCATTCTTATTACAAATAGCCTAGTCCAAGGCTTAGAATGAAAGTCATCTAAAGCGCTCCCCAAAAACTCGTCAAAGTTTGGGTGACCTTGAAAATGACCCTAAAGTATTTCTATTTGATATTTTATTTATTTTTTATGTATCTTGGCTTGTGAGGGGGACTTCATCACCTCCCACAAGTTCTTTAGGGAAGTTTTGACTCAGGGTTTCATCTCTTGACATTGACTTCATTTGGCTCCTTTGGAGTTACACATAGGACATAGTGGCATTTTAGACATCACACTACACTGAGTGAACAACAAGATGTAGTGGTTATAAAAAGGACTAGACCTTTTTGTAACAAGCCAAGTGATATGGACCCAAAATCCATGTTTTTCTTTTGCATTGTTTGGCATTAAAGTCATTGTGCAATTGATTCCATTAGATCATTCTGAAACTTGTTAGATCTTACACAAATCCCAACTTATTGTAGAATTATTGTTGGTGCAAGGTGTGTCTCAAGTTCTATGTCACAGTACTATCATTTGAGAGAAGGGGGGTGTAAAAACCCTACTATATAATGATAATTTACTTTTGGATGAACACTTTAAAACCTCTCAAATGATGTATATTGATGGATTCTAACAATACCAAGCAACCTTTAAAATTTAGGATCTAAGGGTGATTAATTAGTTGATCTTGTCCTAGTTTAAAGTCTTGTGTGGAGTCAAGAAATTAGTGTAAATAAATAATCCAAACGAAACACATAGTCTAAATTTTCTTTTGAACAAAGAGGCATTATGTTGCCCACGTGAGATCATCCATTTCCCTTGTTCAAAGTTCATCAAAATCTTGAGAGTCATATCATCCATTTTGGTGTATTTATGCTACCCAATTGAATCTAGACCTTTACCAAAGTCGTTTAAGTCCTTCACTTATAATTTAAATTTAAAATTACATCTTTACAAGTTCATAGGATTGATGTGTTAAGTGGGTTCACCATTTACACTAAACTTGAGGGAACTTAGGTTTAATTTCCAATTTAGGTTGAAGGTCATTTAATATTCATAATCATTATCATCACTTGATAAACTTAAGCCATTTTATGCTAAACACTTGCACCTTAAGTATACACCATGACATTCTGAGTCAAGAAAGGTATTGTTATGCTGCCAAAATTATAGGAAAACATCTTTGCCTAAGAAAGTTTTTGAAGAAAACCTTTTTATCACACCTTTTTGAGTAGTATAGGTTGTTACACTACCCAAAAAAATTTGAATATTATTTCATAGACATTTTTGCATAGGGTTTCAAATTTGTTCCTACATTTTCAAACCAATCTGAGTGTACTTTTATGATATTTTGTCTAAAATAGTTATACGGATGACCTTTGTCTAGCTTATTTGTCCAAAAGAGCCCAGTTTTATATCATTTTTTGTGAGAAAATGAATTATGGTTAAAGTGCCCTTTGTTTCATACCTTATACCTAGTTGACCAAGGTCATGTCCAAAAATTGAATGCCTAGTGTTTGTTAGAAGTGTTTTAAATCTATTAGATTAAAACTTTCATCTATTTTCAAAGTCTAGCTTTTGATGCCATTTAGTTAAGAGTTCTAGCACATGCCTTCTTTGAGCCTAGATTTTGATGTCGCATTTGGCCAAAATACCTAGCAACTTTTAAATTTCTAGATTAGACTGATTTGAAACACTTTGACCTTAGAGTTTGGTATTTTGATTTTTTTATCCATTTACTTGCTTACCTTTATGTGAATAGTGAAATGTTAGATAATTTATGCTAGCTTATTTCCTCTTAATATTTGCATAAACCTTTTGATTCTTTTGACAAACATAGACCAATTGAAGGCATCATTTGTTTTAGATTATATCCTTTTTAGAGTTTGTAGAACTCTTTGACCTTTTATCATAAAGCATTGACTATAGATCCCATCATGTATTCCTACACTCATAATGGACTCATGTACAATCTAGGGATTAGTAATGTAGTTACATAAGAATAAATGGTGTAAGACCCCATATGCAAATAACATTGCTTATGAAATGGATTCTTATCCCTCTTATAATACTCAATCAGGGGAACAAAGCCAAGATCCATTAGCTAACTATTTGGTTAACACACCACCTTACATAGAATAAGACCAAGAACAAACCACACAATACTTAGCTATAATACCTATAGTGGATGAGCCAGTACTTTAATAGTCATATTCTACTAATATGTTTTCCACGTATGATCCATTTTTGTTTGAGTAACATTTATTAGAAAACAAAGAGGAAATTTTGGTTAGAGCCATAGAGGTAGGGGCTAAGTTTATAGAAGACTTCTCCCATGAAAATTTACCAAGTCTAGTAAGAGTGCCCCATAATATCATTTACAATTAACAGGCTTCTTCTATCAATCATATGGCTCTAATCCAAATAATGTACCAAGATCCTAATATATCTGATAAAATCAAAAACATCATGGAAGAGCACTTTAACCAAATGCAGACAGCATATCAAACATATCTAAATCTATCTCAGATGAACATGTTAAGTAAGCCTCTCATTGACCTAGTTCCTTCAATAGGAGTGATGATAGAGTTAACTAGACAAGAGAATCTAAATTTTGACTCATTTGTACAAACTACTTCAATAGATAACCTGATGTATATGCCCATTATTGAAGAAGTGTCTTCAGTGTCTACACTGAATAGTGAACCAAACATAGTAGATAATGTGCAAATAATGTCCAGTCTCGATCAAAGTGGTACTAATACGCAAGAAACTAGCCAACCACATGTGCCTGTAGTTAATCCTATGAATAGGTCATCATACCAAGGGATAGGATTTTTTACACCCCAACCTCAACCAACTACTTCCTCAACTATACAACCTATGGGGTTAGGTAATCAAACAATGGCCAATATCACACCTTAATGATAGAATGTGATGAATCCTACTCCCCCTCAATAGGTAGCGATTAGTATTACTCAATAGCAGACACAGTCTAGTGTATCAATGTAATAAAGGATGAATATATTTCCACCTCAATTAGGGGCAAAAAATATTCCACCCTACCAGGTAATGACAAACATACCTTTTCAATCATAGACTAATATGCTAGTCGAAAACCAAGAAATGACTAGTCAGCAACATGCAAATATTGGTTAATGACAGATGTTGAATCTACAACATACTTTCAATTCATAGGGATTCATGCAATAAGGAGGTCCTCATGTTTCCTAGGTACCTACTAGACAACCATTGGTTCAAAATGTGCCACAAATCCAAAGACAGGGTCTTGGTCCACAAGTTCCCACATGACAACAAGGTTTGATTAGTTGGCAGCATGTCCCTTTTCAACCACAACAAGCACAGTATAATTATATCCCTTCATAACAAGCATAAAATCCTCTAGGTCAAACCTTTATCACCAACTCAAACTAGAATATTTTTCAGCCAAATGTGCAATTTTAGGTACATCCTAATCCACGTATGCATATTCTTAGTCCATTCTCCAACCAAACCAATACACCCAAATAGGTATCTCTATCATAACTTAGATAAAGTGTTCCACTTGTGACCTCCCAACCATCTATCCAAACCCAAATTCTCCCTCAAATCAATATTCCATCCAATTTCTTATCCTAAGAATTATAACAGATGAAGGATGCAATTATTGCCATTTAGGCTGGGAAGCAGACCAAAAAGTTCAAATTATATGATGTATGTTCCTATCCATTCAAAATGGAGTATTTATATATACTATTTCCTCTAGGATACAAACCACTAAAATTTGATAAATACAAAGGGAAAGGTTACCCTAAGGCTCATTTGATCAAATTTTTTGTTACATGTCAACCAGTGGCATATAATGACATATAACTTTTGTTGTTATTTCCAAGGAGCTTGGATGGACAAGCCTTGGAGTGGTTTTTGAAGTTTCCCAAGAATTTAGTAATAGACTTTGATGAGCTTTCTAATAAATTTGTGCAACAGTTTTCCTATAATCTTGAGCATGAGATTTCATTAGTAGACTTGACACAAGTAAAGTAGAAAGCTAGGGAAAGTTTTGAAATTTATTTAAAATGATGGATAGCCCTTGAAATACATTTCACCCATAGTTTACTAGATAAACAATTAGCCACTCTGTTTACCAAAAAATGTCATAGTGAGATAGCTTATCATTTGGAATTGCAATGTGCACATACCTTTAAGGAGATCATTGATAAAGGTTTATTGATTGAGAGGGAACTCATCAATAAATGAGTCATCAACCTTAATTAAAATAATCAAAATCAAGGTACCAATCAAGGAAGTGACTAACATCCCATCTAAGTGTAAGCATCACAACTGGTATAGGCTAATAACCATGAAAGACTGAATCAATTCAATCGTAATAAGAATGTTGTGGGAAATGGAGTAACCAAATCTCATCATGTCCAAACTATGTAGACATAATCTACACTACCTTTTTAGCTTACTCCTACCCAGAAACCTCTTCAACCAATGCTTTAAGTGCAATAACCAAACCTACATAACAAATACAACAGCCTTTACCATTGCAAACCCCTCCTCTTAGAAGAACTGTCCCTACACGTCGTGTCTTTAGTGACCTAGGAAAACCTATTAAGTATATATTTTTCAAGATTAATTTTTCTAATATGATTATTTGGCCCATACCAAAACATTATCTACAAGGCATTCCTTATCCTGATTGGTACCATGAAAATGAATTTTGTGACTATCATTAGGTCAACGGGCATAATCTATGAAGATGTGTCCAAATCAAGCATTTAATCGAGAATATGTTGGAGAATAGGGAGATAAAATTGGATAATTGTGATTCCACTTCTAATCAAACTCTTGGGGTCTATCAAAACCCCTTTCCTTGACATAATAATCAATAGCAGTAGAATAATTAGAAACAACAATAGCTAGTGCAACAACAAAATCAATAGTATCAAAATCAAAGGCCGAACCAGCAGAACCAACAAAATTAGTAGTAGAACCCACAATGATAGAATAATGGACAAAACCAAATTTAGAATGGTAAAAACCAAAAAACCTATCATGCAGTTTCACATGACTACAATAAGGTTGTAGGTTATATTATAGGGGGTAGTGTATCTCCATTAATCCCAGATTGAACACTAATCAGCTTAGACCATTGCTAAACAATAATATTCAACCAAATCACATGGATAATCCTTCTTTGAACTTGGAGTCCATATAGGCAAACCAAAAAACTAATACTTCCCCTTTTGGATCTTATAATGATAACTTATCCTTGCCACATGACCACATATAAGTGCACTGACAATTGAGACTTATCATGTCTGGTCCCACACCATTCCCAGCATCGATTATGAATAATGGTCCAGTATTTAATCCTAATTATGAAATCACAACTTTGAGGTCAAAGATTACTATCCTAGGCCCACAACCATCCACCACTTTTCCTATCATCCAACCAACCATTCAACCTCAGAATAAACCATTCACTACTGACCAAGACAAGAAGTTTGATATTATAGAATAATTGTATAAGACACCAGCCCAAATTTCTATTTTAGATTTGTTATGGACGTTAATAGTCCATAAGAATATCTTGAATGAGTTTTTTACCCAATCCACTATTGCTAGTGACATATCCCCTAATAACTTTCAAGCTTTGGTTGGACACCTAGCTTCAGCCCAACAAGTCACATTCAACCAAAGTGATATGTCTTCCCTTGGCCCATTCTATAATAAACCATTATACATTGAGGTTTCTATTATATGGCATAAATTGAAATGTGTCCTAATCAATAATGGATCCAACCTCAACATAGTGTCTCTAGAGCTCATCAAGCTTCTTAGGTACACAATTACATATCTCCAACCAAAAACAATAACTATTAAAGCCTATGATAATCAGGAAAGAGAATCACAAGGCACCATTAGTTTGCTAATTATTATTAGGCCGTTGACCCATGATACACTTTTCCATGTGCTTGATCTTGAGTTATCATATGACATGCTTCTAGGTAGGATTTGGTTACATGAGATTTGTGCAGTCCCGTCAACATTGCACCAATGTATCAAGTTTTCCCACTTAGGGATGGAAGTGGATATTCCAAGAGATTTACACTCGTATGAACACTCTAACATCTTGAGGCCAAATTTCAAATCTAAAATTATCAATATGGCATGAATCTAAGTTCCAAATAGGAGAAAAGAAAGGTTATACTTATCAATATTTCACCACATAATTGCATAGATATTAATACCTTAGATTCCCTTTCCCACATACCACCTCCTGAAGCTTCCAATCATTTCACCATTTTAGATAATGGACCAGGAGAATATGTGACCCATGATACATTTCATATTGCCAATCTTCCTCAAAATCCAAAAACCTTTAGGTGACCTAAGGTCATCCCACATGTGTATTAGCAACAAAATAACAAATATAAGGGACCTGTCACATTTATACCAGCATCTAGCCTAGGACTTGACCCTCTTGAAGGTGATGAATCATGGTTATACAATGATGACCAAGCTGATTATTATAAAAATGCAAAGTATCTTATTCCTAATAGGATCATGGAGCATCATAATTATGAAGGAAGAGACCTCAAACCAAATTATCAAAGAACCATTGAGCTAATTTCCATGACTAAGTATGAAAGACCTTATGGACTTGGATTTAAACTGCCTAGGGGTGACCTCACATATCTTATTTAAACTCCATCACTAGTGACTAGTGATGATGATGTCAATAGTGAATCAGAGTCTAATCATAGCCTTACCTTTAATAACCTAGTTGAAACCAACCTATTTGATAATAATGACATTTGTACCCTTACCCAAGTCATTCATCACAATCCATTGCCATTGTATTATCCCGAACTAATAGATTGGGACCAACAAGAATCTAGTCTATCGATTAATGAGTTCTAGAATGATGAGGCATTTTATGATTTTTTAGGCCTTAGAGACAATGTTTCATTAGGAGATCACAAATCAAAATTCTCAATCACATTGGATCCTATAGCCTATTTTGGAGAGTGTGAACACCCTTAGCCAAAAATAAATAAGTAAAACATTGGGTCCCAAAGTGAAAAACTCTTTGAGGCACTTTCTAACTAGAGAAAAAATAAAGATAAGGCTAGTCTAGTGGTGAAACCCTATTTCAAGCACCATTAGATGGGGGTGTTCATTCTTCTTTGAATTTAGACCAGGAGACCACCAACGATGAAATGTCTATGGATCAGAGTTTAGCTATAAGCAACAACAAGTATTTGATCAAATACTTCAAAAAAATTGACTATTTTTATTACATGGCTAGATCTCCCATTAAGGGAATCAAATTCATCATGCCTAGGAGAATTTGAAGAGTAAGTCCTAATAGAGGACCCTGACATAGTCTTACAGTTCAATTCATTGCCTACTATCCTATAAAATGGTTTGATCCTTCTAGTTGAAGATATAATGGAGGTAAATATCAAGACTCCATTAGACCTAAAATGGATAAAATTAGGAGCATCTCTCACTAAGGAGGAATGTGACGTATTTTCATCTCTGTTGAGAGAGTTTATGGATATTTTTGTATGGGTCTATTCTGACATGCCAGGTTTAGACCCTACCTTGGTTCTACACCACCTTGTGGTTAATCCTGATGCTAAACTGGTAAAATAAAAGATATGTAAGATGCATCCTCACATTGTTGTATTGGTAAAGAAAGAGTTTGAAAAACTCTTAGAAGTAGGATGTATCCGATCCATTCACTACTCTGAATTGATCTCTAATGTTATACCTATTAGTAAAAAGCTTGAAGGGATCAAAATTTATATTAATTTTTGAAATATCAACAAATCTTGTCCTAAAGATGATTTTACCTTGACTAATATCGACATGATCATCAATTCCATAGCAGTTTATGAAATGTTTTCACTTATGGATGGCTTTTCAAGATACAATTAGATCAGAATAACACTAGAAGATCAGCATAAAATAGCATTCATCACTCTATTGGGAACATTTTATTATCATGTGATGCCATTTGGCCTTAAGAATGTTGGAGCTACATATCAAAGGGCCATGATAATCATATTCCATGATATGATGCATTATATTGTTGAAGACTATGTTAATGGCATATTAGGAAAATCCAAAACCAAGGCCAACCATCCAGTAGTACTACGCAAGATATTTAAAAGACTATGAGAGTACAAAGTTAGATTAAATCCAAAGAAATGTGTGTGTTGGTGTAATTTTAGGAAAATTACTTAGCTTCATCATGTATCATAGAGGTATTGAAGTTGATCTAGCTAAAGTCCATGTTATAATCGAGATGCTTTCACCAACCAATTTAAAATAACTCTATAGTTTGCAGGGTAAGATCTAGTCAATCTGATGTTTCATCTCTTAATTAGTATATAAGTGCCATCCATTTACATAATTTTAAAGAAAGGAGTTGTATTTCACTAATATGATCACTACCAAATAGCTTTTCAATAGCTCAAATATTATCAGTTCAATCCGCCTATTTTATTACCTTTTATGCTAGGAAAGCCATTCTTGTTATACTTATCAGTACCAACCATGTTCTGGGGGCACTCATGGCTCAACATAATGACAAAGAAAAAGAGCATGTTGTATACTACCTAAGTCATACCTTGGTTACATATGAACATAACTATGCACTTATTGACAAAGCTTGTCTAGCCATGGTTTTCGCAGCTCAAAAACTATGCCATTACATGTTGAATAATAAAACCATGGTCATTTCAAAAGTAAATCCGCTCAAGTATTTACTATCTAAAATAGCGTTGCTAGGTAGAATGTATAAATGGATCATGCTTCTTAGTGATTTTGACATAGAGTATGTCAATCAAAAGGCAATAAAAGGATAAGTTCTACCCAGCCACTCACATTTCAATTTCTTGATGAATCCATCATGGACACACTCCTTGAGGAGTAGCACTATAAGCTATATTTTGATGGTTCATTCACTACACATAGATTGGGGATAGGCCTATTATTTATTACACCAGAGGGAGATCTAATCCCTAAATCATTTAGAATTAGCTTTCTTTGTACATATAACATGGTTGAGTATGAAGCACTTGTTACAAGACTTTGACGAGCAGTGCATTGGAATATATCTCATATTTAAGTTTATGGTGATTCTCAGTTAATCATCAATCAAGTCACAAATCATTTTTAGACCAAATATGAAAAGTTGGTTCCATATAAAGCTATGGTTGACACTCTTAAAAATCAAATTGTCAACATTCAATTTGAGCATATATCGAGGGCTAGTAAAATAATTGTAGATGCCATGGCTACTATTGGCTCTCTGATTCAACAAATAGATAAAGCTAGAGAGTATCATCTCCTCATCAAGAATTTGTCAGCACTAACTCATGAACCTTCAATCATTGCCATGATTTGTGATATTTTTGGTCCTAATTCTATCTAGTACTCAAACCTTTACAACTACCTTCATGACCAAGTTCTACCACCTAACATATCTCAAAAACAAACCAAAGCCTTCATTCATCATTCCACTCATTATACTTTACTTGGATCCACTATTTATCATCATAGTTTTGATGGAACTCTGCTTCACTATTTAACTTTGATAGAGTATGTGGAGCCCATTCTAATGGGGTAATCCTATCCAAAAATCTCTTGTATACTGGTTATTATTGTCCCATAATAGACATAGATGCCACTACATATATAAATAAGTGTGATAAATGTCAATGGAATGCTAATTTGATTCATGCCCCAGTAAAAACTCTAAAACTAATATTGACACCATGGCCATTTTCTACATGGGGACTTGACCTCATTGGGAAGATCAACCCTACTTCATCTAATGGCCATGAACATATCCTTATTACCACCAAATATTATACTAAGTGGGTTGAAGCTATACCCCTCATTTACGTGACTGGAAAGCAAATTTCCAAATTCATCTTCAACCATCTCATCTACCACTATAGTATCCCCTCTAACATTATATTTGATAATGAAGGATCATTCAATAAAAAAGATGTAGACTAGATATGTACTGAATACAAATCACCCAACATTTTTCTATAGCATATTACCCTCAAGGTAATGGCCAAGTTGAGGCATCCAACAAAACCATTATCAACATTCTCAAAAAGATTTTCAATGATGCCAGTCAAGATTGGTACCTCTAGATATTCCCTACCCTTTGGGCATACTGTACTAATCATCATACCCCCACAGGATCCACTCCATACTCACTTATTTATGGTACTGAATCCATCCTTCCCATTGAGGTCAAGTTTCCTTCACTATGCATCTCTTTCAAGCATGTCCTATATGATCATGACTATCGAGTAGCTCACCTACAAAAGCTAGATCTACTTGATGAAAAATGTATAGCCACACTCAATAATCTTCAAGAATATCAAAATTGACTCAAAGGCCACTATAATCAGCATGTGAAGTATAGAACATTTAAACTTGGTGATCTTGTTCTTAAAAAAAAACCAAAAGAATACCATGGTCAAGAAGAAACATAAATGGAAATTCAAACCAAATTGGATAGGGCCTTTCATCATCACTACAGATTATGGATCAAGAGCATACAGACTTGCCACACCAGATGGAGATGAACTTCTAGAGCCAATGAATATTATTCATCTCAAGTGATACTATACTTGATTTCTAAGGTGTATTGTCTATAAGGACCATTTTATTTATACCATTTTATCACTATTCTTCTTTGTACACATACTACCCTTATTCATCCTTTTTTTCATATCTACTTTCCATTTCTGACCTATCGACCCAATGTGTTCTAAAGCCTAGCCCATTTGACCTTGGTTTTTGTCATTCATTATGCAATTTTATCATCAAGGTATCTAATCAGTTCATCAGTTATTTCAAATATTTTAGATAGGGAGCATATCTTGGGATAGTATGACAAAAGTTTTGGCAGTGGCATCCTTTGTTTGTTAGTCCTTTCTTACCTCCAGTCTTTCTATTAATTATACACACCTTTGGGTAAATTAGTACCATTGATCTATGCCAGTGTGTCCTAGTTATAACCACCTATGGGAAAACTAGGGGTAACACTAATCCTTGACGTACCAATTTTCCACTTCCTATGCCATACTATGTCTTTTTACCAACTGTGCTTATTTTGTTTGAATTGACTGTCACACTAGTCGAATTCCTCCACTAAAATGGAGAAACTACAGTGCCTTGAGGCCCTATTCTAGGACTATGTAGGTATCACTCAATACTTGTTGAGGTCAGCTCAGTTACCCTTCTCCACCATGCTCTCACCATTTTATGAGTAACCTAAGCCATGCTCTCACTATTTTGTGAGCAACCAAAGCCACACTCTCGCCATTTTATGAGCAACCAAGCCACGCTCTTGCCATTTTGTAAGCAACCTCAATTTGAACACTCTCTTTGTTTTAGAATCTTGAAACATTTGGTGTCTCATCATTCTTGTAAGCAACTAGTAGGTTGTAGACATCTAAATTTGGCCATCGATAACCCCCAATCAAGCTTTTGACCAATTTCCACCTAAAATGTACAATTTAGCCTAAAAACACTAAAACATGCTAAATGATGTGAAACTGACATATTCAAGTGTCAATTTTGGCTAGGGTATCACTAAATGGGGAAATGTAATTTATGGGCCAACTAACTTTGATCAAATCATTTCAAGTTAAAATGCGAATTTTGAACCCATGTGCTCTAGATTGCTCTTTCCTATCAAATCTTTTGCACAAGACTCATGCCTTTGTTATTTGTTGTTGATAACATTCTAAATGGGAATAAGATTCCAACACATATGACAGTGCCTTCTAATTCCAATCTAGTGCAATTTAGGACCAATAATAAGGCATTTTGTTTAATTTGGGTAATTTGTGCACAAAGTGCTTAATCATGCTTAAGAGATAATTAACCCAAATCAAGGCCTAATCAAAAATTCCATGGAAACTTGTTGAATACTTGTTTTTAGAAATGAATATTGAATATCTACATCATCAAGTGACCTCATTTCTTGGGAAGACATCCCTAGGCCAGAAATGCCATAAATATCAGGATTCATGCCCTCCATGTGTCATTAATGCCTTTCATGATGCCCTATATGCCTCTTAATTTCCCCTTCTTCCAATGTCATGA